>JAMPIO010000008.1:0-600000 GCA_024699865.1 Aphelenchoides fujianensis | reverse complement strand
GTTTCCATTGGGCTTTTGACAGCTCGCTTCAGATCCAACAACACCTGCCGTCGTGCCCGAAGAAGGGCGCCGTGTGTCCGTTCGGCGAGTTCGGCTGCGAGTACACGGGCGGCCGCGAGAACCTCCAGCAGCACATCAAGGAGGACCTCAGCGCCCACCTCTCCTTTTTGTGCACCGGAGTGCTGGAGTTTCGGGAGCTGGTCGCCGCTGCTTACTTGAATTTGGAGAAGATGACGCGGAACACGAACGTTCTGCAGGGGAGGGTGCGTTCCGAGTTGTAGTCGACTGCTTCTTTTGAGTGGTCATGAGCTTCGTCCTTTCGTTCGATCTCTTGTGTTTGATTCAATGAAAGTCGAGTCAAAGCAACTTCCAATACTCCGCTTCACTCCTCATCCATACTGCTCGCTCGTTGCAGATCGACGCGCTCGAAAAGCTCTACGGCGCGCAGTACATTTGGCGCATCGACGACTATCGCCGGCGATTCGCGGCGGCCAAAAGCGGCGAGGAGCCCCTGCTGTTCTCGCCGCCGTTCCTCTCGGGCCGCCACGGCTACAAGCTCGTGTTGAGCGTTGCGTTGTTCGGCGATGGACCCGGTAGACACTCATGCTTATTCTACTCACTCATATTTGGCTGTTTGAGCGCACGGCCAATTCCTTTCGATCTACGTGTGCATTCTGAAGGGCGAGCACGACGCGCTGCTCTCGTGGCCCTTCGTTCATTTGATCACGTTGACCGTCATGGATCAGGCGAGCTCTCTTCCTTCCTCTTCTTATGCTGGTTGCAGAACCCGAGAGTGAACGAGCGGAAGCACTTGACCTACGCGATCAAACCCAACCCGACGAACGAAAACCGCCCGTATCTGGACCGACCGCAAAGCGATCGGAACGCGGCGTTCGGCGCCCAGCGGTTCTGCAGCCTCGCGGACATCCAGCCGTTCGTTCGCGAGGACGCCCTCTTCATCAAGTGCAAAATCGACACCGAAAACATGATCGTTTTGTGAGCGGCGAGGGGAGGCCGAGTAGTGAGTGTAGAGGAGCGATGTAAAAGGGAATAAACTGAAGAGTTGCTGTGCGGATAGCAGAAGTGACGGGCATGGAACGAAAGCAATGGATCAGCAACATTTGGAATTGGTGGCTGCTGAAGCGGGCGGCAATTTCTGACGCGTGAGAGTTTTTCGTTTATTGGCCGTTCTACTTCGTCCCGCCAACCAACTCCAACCGAATTCCGGAGATAAACGATCGATCCGCTTGTTCGGCGACCCGTCTGCTTTGTTCTCGTTGGATCGGCGGATGATCCGAAAAGAAAACCCGCCGCTCGTCGAGAAGCCGCCGAATTTCCGGTTTGATTCGCGCGCCCCCGCTCGATCACGCCGATCAGTGCGCGGCGCCTATCAGCTGTTTTTTCGTCTCGTTTTACGCCGACCGAGACGAACGGCTGGTTAGTGCATTTGGAAGTGGGATGTTCGACACGATGCAGGGGTTGGAAGAAGCCCGTGAACCGTTGCGGTTGTAGAAAGCGATAAGATCGGTAGGGGGACCGAAAGAAAGTATAGAAACAGGTCAATAGCAGTCAGGAGCTTCCCACTTGCTTTCGGCTTCGTTCAATGCAGCACACGTCTACTCCGCAACTAAACCCCTTCAGCTTGCAGCAGCAGCGTGACAAATCGGGCGGTCGGGATCGACGAGAAGGTCATCAATCATCCCTCGCGGATCACGGCGGAGTTCAAGCCGGCTCTCGACGACCGGAATCCCCCGATCGGCTGTTTACGAGCGGAAACAAGCCGGCTGGACGTCGGGCGGGCGGTCCGGAGTGTCGCCGCTGTGTCCACTTTCCCGCCCGTTTTCCGTTGACGACGATCGATCATCCGCCGTGCAAACTGCCGGCTGAGTGTGCAGTTTGAATCGGTGAGAAGCGGGGACAAGAATCGGAACAGAAGAAGTGGAAAGACATTAGTACAAACGAAATGCACTATTCTTCTAATGTTGCGGCCCGTTCACGACCCACCCGACAGACAATCATCGTTCATGCTTCTTCCCTGTAGTTTGTATTCACGCACACGTCGGCGGATAGAAGCGGGCGCAATGACAGGACCCCTCCGTCGTTGCGCTCGCCCGCCGACGCGCTCGTCCGCCAGTCGTTAGCGCGCGCAAGCGTGCTGCGGCCGCCGGGTTCTTCTTCTCTCTTGATTACGGTAGAAATAAATGTCTCTCGGCTATTCACGACGTGCCTGTTCGTACTGACTTCTGACTAATCAACCATCTATGGCGACAACCGTTGCGCTCTTCCGGCTCCCAACTTCCCGCAACACTAACGGTTGCTTACGACCGCTTGATCAATCCACACCCAGTTTTCTTGCCCCTCATTTCACAATTGCAACCAAGAAGTCCGCATTTTGCAATGAGATCAATCGATCGTTCGATCGCGTTGTCAATCGTTCGCAATCGAGTGGAAACTGGTTGGATGCGGGCGGTTGCGTCACGAAGCCGCCCGCTTCGTTCGGCTTGCGGCTTCTGCGGGGATCGTCGAGTTGCGTCTTCGTTTGCGATCAGGCGGAAGAAATCGAAGTGATTAGCCGGCGGGCGTCGGCGATCAGCCGAGTGAGGGAGGGAGGGCGGCAGAGGGAGAAGGGAAGAAGGAGAGGGAGAAGCGAGTATCTCCTGCATTGTCTGCTCATCAATCATTCGCCCTCCGTCCCTCCAATCCGCCCCGCGCGCCGTCCGCCCCCGCCCGAAAAGCCGCGCGCGTATAAAAGCCGGTGGAAGGCGGCAGTCGGACATCCAACGACGAACATCTGCGTCTTCTCCTTCCTTCGGCTTCCTCCAAAAGCTGGATTTCGGGTTTTCGCCCGCCGCCAGCCGCCGTCGTTCGCAATCAGTCGGGCGGGCGGTCGGGCGGTCGGTTGGGCGGCTGATTTCCGCTTTCTTCTTATCGAATCGAGCGGATCTTCGCCCGCCGCATTGCGAAAAAACCCGCCCGTTCGCCCGCGGGCGACCGACGAGTTCCGCCGTCCGCCTTTTGCGTTGCGTTGCGCATTCAAGCCGCTTTCGGATCGATCGATCGTTCGGTTAATTCGATCGATCGAATGATCGAGTGGGAGTGATTGGGTGGTTGAAGGAGTCTGTGGGTCGGTGGGCGTGTTAGTGACGTGTTCATTGCTTCGTTGCCGTGCTCGTGCTCGACCGTTCGCTTATATTCGTTCCCTCATCTACTCACCGCTCACTCGACCGCTTGCAGCCAGTCGCATCCAGGCGCACCGGCCCCACGATGGCGTATTTGATAAACTCGGATGGAGAGACGGAGGAGCACCGCCAACTGCGCCGTGCCGCCTTCGTGGCGATCGTGATCTCGACGGCCGCCGTCATTGCGTCCATCGTGTCGCTGCCGCTGCTCTACTCCTACGTGGCCGGCTTCCAGTCGCACCTGATCATCGAGACCGACTTCTGCAAGGCGCGCGCCCGCGACATGTGGACCGAGATGTCCGTCCTGCACCGCCAGGGCACCAACTTCCGTGCCAAGCGTCAGTACGCCAACAACCCGACCGGAACGCAGGCCGGCTACGGCTCGCCCGTGGTGGCGCCCGACGTTGGATGCTGCTCCTGCCAACAAGGCCCGCCTGTACGCTTTCTTTCGTCTCGTTAACGCTCCTAATCCTCGTGTGTTTGCAGGGACCTCCGGGACCTCCGGGTAAGCGAAACGACGAGCTGGGGAGAGCGTTGAGTCGATGCGGATCGAAGAGAATCGAAAGCAATCAACACCTGACTTTGTTTCGCCTTCTGTCGACCTGCCGACTCAAATCTTCTCCTGTTTGTTCGCGCACTTACCCACTTCGCTTGCAGGTGATGCCGGAGAGGCTGGCAAGGACGGCCGCGACGCCGAGGCTGGTTTGGACGGAAAGGACGGCCAAGTCCTCAAGTCGGCCATCCCGCAAGAGCCCTGCATCATCTGCCCGCCCGGACCGCCCGGTTCTGTTTCGCACTCAGCATTCCAAGCAACCCAACGCTTCTTGCAGGACCCCAAGGACAACCCGGCCAGAAGGGACCCCGCGGCCCCAAGGGCAAGAACGGCGACAACGGAAAGGACGGACAGAAGGGCGACAACGGCCTGCAAGGTCCCCCGGGATTGGCTGGACCTCTCGGACCTCCTGGTAGGCTTCTAAAAGCAGTGGACATTCATTAATCTTTCTTTCTAATTGCAGGACCGCCTGGCGACAAGGGTGAGTGATCATGGCGAGATGGGAGAGCGAAAACGTGCTCTGAGACGCGTTGACGTCTTCTCCAACTCTCCTGTTTGACGTCGATCATCTCGTCTGCTTTCAGGACTCCCCGGACGCGTCATCCAAGTCAACGGACCTGCCGGTAAGCCGCCCACATTCAATTGACTCCAACTGATCGCCTGTTTGTTTGCAGGACCCGCTGGACCGAAGGGTACGTGAACTCACAAGAATTGGGACTGGAGTCTTTCGTTCACGATCCAAAACGATCGCTGAAGCAGTCGGGAGTGGTCGGCGGAGTGTAACGAGCGATTTTCAGGACCCGAGGGCCCCGTTGGCAGCCAGGGCAAACCGGGCCGCGACGGCCAACAAGGACCCCCCGGTGCGTTCTTCTGATCACCCAAACTCGTCTCTAATCTCTCCTCTTCGTTAAGGACCCCAAGGCGAGGCTGGAGACAACGGTGGAGCCGGCCCGCAAGGTGGCTCTGGCCCGCCTGTGAGTTTCTCGTAAAACAGCGCTTAAATCAACTCATCCACTCACTTGCAGGGCCCGCCCGGAGCTTCTGGCGATGCTGGAGAGCAAGGCAGCTGCACGCACTGCCCACCGCCGCGTACCCCGCCGGGCTACTAAGCGGTGCGCTGAGGACGTCCGTGCGCCCGTCGCTGGACTTGTGGACGTCCTCCGTCTCGTCGTTCTTCTTTCTGTTCCGCTTCTTCTTCAACACTCGACCCTTCAACATCCTCTTCCTACTGCACCCACCACCCAACAACAACTCCCACCGATGAGATGAGCAGCACAAACGACCCAAAACACACGCACACACACGAATGGGAAATGCGCTCCGATCTTCACGGGACCTCGAAAGCAGCAGCAGCCATCGCTTCCAGCGAGAAGCGGACCGACGGAACGGAACGTCGAACGAGTCTCCTAAACGCACCCAACCACCCGCCCGCCTTGTCCACCACAACGCTGATCCATGCCCTCACCCGCCTGTTTCTCCCCTTCGATTCCCCTCGCGGAATTTCGTGTTGTACATAATGCGAAATAAACCCATCGATCAATCACTTCGGTTGTCGTTTGTGGGGGATTGGGAGTTGAGTTGCGTGGAGGCTGCTTGGTTGGGAGTTGAGTGAGAGCCTTAGGTCTAGACGGCTATTTATTGCTCTGCCTTCTCCGAACGCCTCCGACTACTTGGGAGAAACGAACGGCTTTTATCTGCTTGCCCGCCGTCTTGATCGCTCGCTCCTCCACCACCTGTTGATCGCTATTTTTGCTCAACACAGAAAATTGATTTTTTCGAAGTTGCTCGATGACTTTTCAATCAACCAGCATCTACCTACTCCTTCAAGCAACTGCCTTTTATTCAATGTTCCGTTGGGCTAAGGCGACTTCTCGCCGCTCCCAATCGAAAGACCAGCAGACGCCGCCGACCAGCTGGTTCACGCCCACGATTAACGGCTCCACGCCGGCGGCAGACGCGCCAAGCGACGGGCGGACGACGGCGGCGGGGCAGAAGGAGCGGTTGCGGGCGTCTTGTTGGCAGAAGTAGTTGCCTTCGTCGACGTGAGAAATGCCCATCGAGAATGCGTTCGAATCGACGACGAATTCGACGCTCTGGGGCGCGTCCGAGCGGATGCAAAGCCAATCGGCGTAGTAGCAGTGAAGAGGCCAAAGGATTTCCGCAGCGAGCAGCCGGCGGAGGACCGCCCGCGGGACGACGAGCTCGCGAGTATCAAACGAGAACGTGACCTGAACAAAAAATGCAGTGCGAGGATTGACAAGCGACTTCATCGGGAGTTTTCTGAACGAGAATGCGGGTGTATACGCGAAAGAACAAGACACACTTGAGTTCCGGGGCAGACAACAACAAGCAGCTCCACTTTTCTTTTGTGCGCTGAATTGTTTCATCAGAAATTCGCCTTTTCAGAAGAGACAACCGACAAACCAGCGCATTTTACAGCAACACACATGTACTCACCGCCTGGTCGACGAACTCGCGCCCGAACAGCCGGATGGTCGCGCGGATCGTCTAGCCGCTTTCGGAGACCACCGGCACGGAGGTCCACTCGCCGCAGGACTCGCAGTCCAACGCGCCCAGCAGGACGGTGGGGTAGCGCGCGAACGAGAGAACGGGCGCCCGAATCGCCCCGCGCGCGTGCAGCTGCCGCACGACGCCCGGCCGCCCGCTCGCGTCCTCCAGCCCGAGGCCGAAGATCGCCGGCGCCGATTCGAAGCCGCTGCAAGTGGGTGTATGAGCAGAAAGAAGCGGGTGGACAAAAGATAAGAGTAAACAGTAAGAAAGGAATTAATCAAAGAAGCGAGTCAAACGAGTGTGTAAGAACGAGTACGCGGAACACATCAGCCAGCCGTTCATTGACGTGCGTGGGGTAGAACAAAAGGAAAGCAATCAATAGCAATGACACGCACCTCGCCTGCATCAAAAGGCCCTCGACAAACTCCAGCTCGTAGTCCTGAACGCCCGCAGCGAGCCGCACGACGTCCCGCGCGAACTGCCCGAAGAAACGGTGGCGGCAGCAACGGAGCGCCACGCGCCAGTCGCCGCCGAGCGGCGTGTAGGTGGACGAGTTGGCGGCGACGAACGGCCGCGTGCACAACGCGCGTCGATTCACGGGCGTCAGCGGGAAGCACAGCGGCTTGCAGTAGAGCTCCGCGAAGCCGTCTGAAACGAGAGGGCGATGAGGGGGTGTTGCGTCGATGGTTTGCTGTTGAGCAAGTCAGAATAGTTCGATCGGTTAGCACGAGCGTTCTCTTTCGGCAGTCCAATAAATAATGCAAACAACACCCTTCTCGAATCGTCTCTTTTGTTCGGCTACCAACAACCCAGCGGTAGTCCACTCGAGGCAAACTCATTAGCCAAGAGAACCTCCAAAAATCCCCTTGCACCCACCATCAGTGCAGAAGAGCGGACAGCCGCCGGTCGGTCGCCCGCAGCGCTCGCTGGAGACGAGCAGCGGGACGACGGCGAAGTGGAAGCGAACGCCGAGCGGCTGCGGCGGGCTGCCGATCTCCAGCGAGACGCCCTCTGAAATGCCGATCTTGAGCGGGAAAGCGATGAAACGCACTGTTGACGCTGTAGTTCAATCGGAGAATCCCGTCTTTCAACGAGTAGGCGGCGGTAAGAAGCGACAATGCGAAGAACGAAAGGAACATCAAATCGAGCACTAGACGGCAGGCGGTCAATTGAACCAGTAGAAGAGTAGCTGGGGATGCGGAGGTCGAAGAGTGAACGAAGGAAATCAAAAGATGCACACTCCATTAATCCAAGGGACTGCAGAAAGCCATCTTAAGAAAAGATCGAAAGAATTCAACGCGTGATGCTTGGTTCCACTCCCTGTTTCATCTTTTCGCCTGTCTTTAAGCAGCTTCGGTGTTGAACCCACGCCCGCACGCGTCGTCTCGCCGCTTATCGACCGCCTAGTTCGTTTGTTTCGTCCCAACCGGCGTGATGTCCGAATCAGGGAGGGGATGCTTAAAATAAGAGCAAAACCTCAAGCAAGCAGTCAACCACAAAAAGACGGCAGATTGGGAAGACCGTCGGCAGTTGGATTATTCGTCCAAATGTAAGTCCTTCCTTTTTCTTTCGGATTTTCGACATTTCGTTCTTGAAAGCGAAGCAAAATGCACCTCTCGTCATCCCTCTTTCCTACCCACCGTCATCAACATCTCCGTTTATTTCTTTCTACTCGATTCAAACAACAATTTTGTGAGCGAAGCTGAAACTCATGAACTCGGCGGCCACCTCCGCATTCTTGTGGACGAACTCGGCGCACCACACGAAACGGCGATTTCGCGGGTGTGTCGGCGGGCGAATTCCAGCACTCCGTTCTTCAGCTCGGGCACCTCCGAGTGGGCATAGGCGAGCTTCAGGTCCTCGAGGACGCCGTCGACGGTCAGCGAACGGAGGATCGCGGCTTCTGAAGGGACAGTAGAGAGCGAAAGAACCGTTAGACCCGCCTCGAGTGCCGCCAGCTTGTAGCGGACGGCAGCGGGCAGAACGGCGCGAGCACTCCGCTCCACGTCCTCCACGCGGCCCGTGTGCGCGAACTCCAGCACACGCCCGACGACAGCGCCGTCCACTTCGGTCGGCCGGCGGAGGTGGGCCGACTGAAAGACGAGCACGAACTTGTGGATCTGCAGCGGAGAGGAGGAGGGAGTGGGCGGGAGCGGAGGAAGCGGTGAAAGAAAAGAGCGCTAGATTCCTTGACCCTAGACTCCCGCGCATCTTTCTCTTCTACTGATCGACAGCAACCCACAAGTGAGAACTCACCTTGAAGACGCGCCCCTCCACTCGAATGCGGGCGTCCGTGAACTGCTCGTCGCCGCCGCCTCGTCCGCCGTTTGCTCGTGGATGGATGGGAAGGAGTCCGTCCTCAAAAGACTTCTCACTCCTTTCACTGCCACTCGCTCCGACCGCGTCCTCCGTTCCTCTCTCCAGCAATCCGACGGCCGTTGAGAAATCTCGGCCTTCATCGACCTTCCCCCGAACTCCAATCAATCATCACTTTATTCCATCCAAACAAACGAAATCCCCGAACACAACTAAAGAAGAGTCCAACTGGAAGCTCGGAGGATTCCTCCTGCTCACACACATGAAGTAGTTCACGCCGACGAGCACCGCGGCGACCGCAATAACGCTGAAAACGGGCGAGTGAGGAGTGGAGACGATGCGGAGAAATCACAAGATGACACCGCCGACGATCACCCAGACGAGCTTCATGTCCGTTCCCTCCTCCTCCTTTTGGGTCTCCCATCCGGCGCCTCTCCCGCTCGTCGCTTTCTTTGTGGTCAGCGCCACGTTGTCATCGTTCGTGAGGTTCGCCGTCTGCAGGCGGACAGTGGGAGATAAGAGGAGTGAAGACTCACGAAGACGATCGAGAAATCTTCGGCCTTCTTCTCGAGAGTGATCGAGACGTCGGCGACCGAGTGCTTGCCGCCCGCCGTCTTCTCGAACGTCAGCGGGCAGGACTCGTTGGCATTCGATCCAAAAGCGATGCCGGTGGAAGTGACATTTCTTTCGAACGGAAATTTGACGTCATCTGAAAGGTCGGTCATACCCAGAAGACTGATCGCGTGGTTAAAAAGACTTGCCGCCGGCCAAAGTCACCAATTTGTGTTGAAAGGCCGACCGGTGGTGGATCCAGCCGCCTCGTTTGCAACCGTTGATCGCAATGTACAATCGAGAACAGATGGGTATGCCAGACGTGAGAAAAACTACTTACTCGGCAGTTAGCTTTTCTCCGTCTGCTTCGTAGTCGAACTTGAACTCGAGCGCGTCGCCCTCAAAGTAAACGGTCGTGCTGGTGTTGAGGCACGCCCCGGTTCCAGTGTACGTCCTGCATCAAATAGAGGATGAGCGAGATGAGAAAGACGAATGGAGAACTCACACTTTCCCGTCCTTCTCCGAGAAGCACGCGGCGGCGTCCTCGAGGAGCAGCGGGCCGGCCGACGAGCAGAGCGGAACGCCGAGCAGGACGACCACGAGCAGCAGGAGCAGAGAAGAACGCATTTCGTAGCAGCCGCTGGACCGCACTCGAACGAAGAAAGAAGAGAGGGGGAGCACGAGTCGCTGACCGCCGCTCGCGAATTTGCGTCCCGCCCGCTCATTCACTCGAATCACTCCGCTTTCGTCACTCGCTCTCAACCAGCCGCTCCGATCGGTCGTCCCCCTCAAACGGAAGGATGGGGAAGAAGTCGGGGACCAAGTCGAAGCACCCGACCAGCCGCAAGTCGGTCCGCTCGCCGGCGAAGGTGAGTGGGCGGCCGGCCGTTCGCTTCTTCCGTTGCAGAGCGCGACGCCGGCGGCCGAGGGCGACCGGCTGGCGGACTTCGTGGCGACCGTGACGCGCACGAGCGTCCCGACGGCGCGCGGCACGCAGTTCGAGGCGGTGGCGGCGCCCGGCCGGCTGCAGTGCGCCGCGTTCCTCGAGCAGCAGCGCGCCCGGCCGCCGCGCCGCCTGCCGGCCGTCGTGCTGGACCGGAAGCGCGTGAAGCTGCCGCCCGCCGCCGCCGACGCGCCGCCCGTCTTCCTGAACGCGACGTACGCCGACTGGAACCGCGAGGACTACGTGCTCGCCCAAGCGCCCGCCCTCGACGAGCTGGAGCACTTTTGGCGGCTGGTGAGCAATGAGACAACCGATTCTCTTTGCTTCTGCTCACTCCCGCTGGTTGCAGGTGTGGCAAGACGGCTGCCGGCTGATCGTGTGCGTGCTGGAGCGCGCGGGCTTTTCGCCGACCGACCCGCACGGCGCGGCGGCCTTCTTCCCGACAGACGAGCAGCCGCTCCAGTTGTCGGTGAGTCCCGTCCGCTCCGCTCATTCGCCTCCCCCTTGCAGAGCGGCCGCTTCGTCGTGCGGCTGGCGAAACGCGCCGACTTCAAGGGCGGCGCTCAGCTCTACGAGTGCGACCTGACGGCCACCGACGAGGCGGACCTGAAGCGCGCCAACGACTCCCAATCGGGCAGCTCGGACGCCGCCGCCGATCCCCGCACTCGCCGCGTGCAGGTGCTCCACTTGGACGGGTGGCGCCGCGGCGAGTGGCCGGACGTCGACCAGCTGGCCGCCTTCGCGCTCGCCGTCTGCCGCGCCGAGGCCGCCATCATGAAGCGCATCACCGACGACTACGTGCCGCCCGTCGTGCTCGTCTCCCTCGACGCCCTCCAGCGGTGAGCGGGGGTGTCTTTGGGCGGGTTGTCTTCTTGTGTGTTTGGGTGGGCGAGGTGGTGATTCCGGTGGGGATGCCTCTCTACTCGCTTCTTCCGTCACTGCGGTGTCTGCTCCCTTGCCCTCCCTCCCTCCCGCTCCTCCACCACGTCTCTCTCCGCTCACCTCTCGCCGCCCTCGCACGCCTCCGCTCTCTCTGCTCACCCGCTCCTCGCTGCAGGGCGCCGGCGCTGTGGGTGTGGCTGATCCTCGGCAAGCAGATCGAGCGCCGCGTAAGTCCCCCCCCGCCCTCCGTTCAGCTCGCAGTCGGTTGCAGGAGATCTTCGACGTGGGCGCCCTCGTGCACCACGTGGCCAAGTGGCGGCCGGGCGCCCTCACCGACCGCCTCGCCTTCTTCCTCACGCACGCCGTCGCCCTCCGCATGGCCGCCATGAACGGCTGGCTCACGCTCGAGGTCCCTTTGGTTTGTTGGTTTAATCGTTCATTTGTTGCAGGAGGCCCAGACGCGCATCAAGGAGATCCGGGCGGGCGTCAAGTGATCGTCTCGTTTGTTCGTTCGGGCTGTGGAACGGGGGAATAAACTCTTCTTTCCTGTGTGAGGAGCGGCCGACGATCGTTGGTCCGTTTTATCGAACGAAACGAGCCGTGCAGACTGCCTTCCTCCTCCGGTTTCGTTTCTTTCTGCTTCCCGCCCGCAAAGTGTCGTATACAACAAGCCGTTTATTCAACAACAAAGCGCACGATTAACCGAGCAACTCGGCGACCTCGTCGCGTATCTCCGGATTCTCCAACGAGAAGTCGGCAGTCCAGCCGGGCAACACGGCGATCGCCTTCGCGTTCTTCCGCGCGAACTCCAGCACGCCCGCCTTGAAGCCCTCGAAGTGGTCGTGGACGACCGCCAGCTGGAGATCCGCGGGTGCTCGTGGAACGGAGAGAGTGTTCAGGATCGAGAAGACACACGATTTCTGAACAAGGGAGTGAGAGAATAAGCAGTGCGCCCACCTGCAAGACCGCAAGCTCGTAGAAGTCGGCAGCGGGCAGAAGATCGCGGGCTGCGGAGTCCAAATCGTCCACTTCGCCCGTGTACAAGAAGCGGAGCACTCGTTCGATCACCGCCGCTGCGAAGTTCCTCACCTTGACGACTCCCGTCCGCTTCTCCCGCGTGTCGTGCGTGTACATCCGGCGAAAGTAGGACGATTGCGCGACGAGCACGAACTTGTGGACCTGCAAGAAAGAAAGAAGAGTGAAAAGAAGCGGTTGTTCTTTCCTTGAAGCTCTTCCACGCGACGCGCACCTCGACGTCGGCGAACTGCTTGTCGCCGAACATCGCGGCCGTCCGGTCGGCCGCTCGCTTTCGGAGGTCGCCGCGGTCGAAGCGAACCGCCGGCTTCTCCCACGCGTCCAGCACTTCGAGCTCGCAACCGAAGAACAGCGAGCCGTCGCCGGCGATCTCGCGCAAGGCGGACAGCGAGAGGTGGCGCGCCCAGCCGTGCTCGTCGCCCGTCCAGAAGTCCACCTCTTCGCCTGCAATTGGCGCTCGTTAGCCACTCGACCACGCGGCACGCACCGTCGTCCTCGAACTCGTCGCCCAGCTCGTTCTCGAACCACGTGCGCAGCTGGAGGCGGACGGCCGAGTGGGCGCCCAGCCGAACGCAGCGCACGAAGAAGCTGCTCTCCGCCGGCTCCACGGAGTCCTGCGGCACGAACACGAGCTGGAAGCGGGCGCTCGGCAGTGCGGGCAGCTTGAAGGCGACGCTCGCGAGCTGCGCGCCGATCGGCAAGCCGTCCACTCGCTTGCGGAAGTCCGCGATCCGCCACGAACGTTCGCTCTTCTTCGACATCTCGGGCTGATCGACAGTGAAGTGGGTGAGTGGTCGACTGCCCGCTTTCATTCGTCCCGCTCGACCCAACGCGCCGACCGCGCGGCTCCCAGCAGTCGCAATCCGCAGCGTCGCGCGGTTCCCACCCACTCATCCGTCGCTCGAGAGTGCAGATGAGTGCTTTTTGAACTCCGAACGGAGAGGTGGACGCGACCAAGACGTTGCAGAACAAACAAAAAGGAATCTTGCCGACGAGAAGACGAGGGGATCAAACGAACACATCCACCGGCAGCCCCTCCGCCCGTCCTCTCTCGGAACTCTCCGGCGCCGCCGCCCGCAGGCTCCATTCCGGCCGGCTTCTCGCTGTTTATCGCCTTACTCGACTTCTTCTATCCTCTCTTTCATCTATTGTGGAAGGTGAATGACTGCCAAGGAATGCAACGGGGACGTCGAGCTGCAGCACCTTCGAGCAATCCCCCATTTCCCATCCACTCGTCACTTGTTCGCGAGAAGCGGCCTTTGTTTGATGCAAGAGACGTCGACGACTTTGTTTAGCATTCTTGACCGAGGAGCGACTGCGAGCAGGGTCGAAAACAGTGTCTTTCACGGCCAACGCGCACGTTCAATCGATCGACTGCAATTGAAATGTTGGTTACGACGTCGTCCATTTCTTTTGTTTTCCTTTGGTCGACGCGTGGAGACGTTCGGCACGGGGCAATTCGGAGGCGCCGCCCGGAACTTCTTTTTTGAGGAGTCGATCAGGCCGCTGCCTTCCATTTCGCCCTCTGCTGACCGAAGCCGCCATCAAGCGCATCCCCACGTGCCGTTCGTCTCGCTCGACGCCCGTCAGCGGTAAGCACGTGAGCTTCTTTCATTTAACTTTTGCCAAACGAATTCCACCACACATGCAACAGTTGTTTATGCGCGTCGATCTCTCGTTCAAACGCGCTTCGAAAAGGCCAGCTGGTGCGCAACGAGCTCTTCCGCGTCCACAATCGGGCTCTTCTCGTTGAAGCGGAAGTGGACGCAGTGGGCGGTGAGAGGTCGCCGCCGACCGTGTAGCTGATTTCTTCCTCCGCTCTCAGCGCGCACAGGCCGGCGCTCGTTGCACGAACCGGTGGGAGCTCGATGGAGCGGCTGATCGACGGGCAGCGGGATCTCCAACCGCTCGCCTTCGACTTCCGCCCCGAGTGTCCACCGGCTGCCGCACGGGACGAAAAGCTGCCCGGCCTTGGGGTCACGTTCGAGCCGCGCCTCCCGCACGGCCGCCTCGAACTTCCGCTTCCAGAAGCCGATTCTGCCGGCCGACAGGTCGATTTCGAAGTGGGTGAACTTCGCGTCGCCGATCTTCGCCTGGAACTTCCCGCGGGAGAGCGAGGCGCTGAACGGACGGCTGAGAGGAGTGTTCGGGACACTCATCTCCACGTCCTCAACGTCCAGTAGAACTTGACGTTGTGGAATTTCTGCTCCGTGCCGCACGTCCGCTTGTCCATGCCGCCGATCACGAGCTCGCCCGTACGGCCGTCCACCAGGGGGTTCAAAGAAAGGAGGGCGAGCGAACGCACGAGTCCCCGACGACCGTCAAGATGGGTGCGGACTTGCCGGCGAGCAGCGAGAACCACAAGGGACTCGCCCGGACGCCGCCGACCGGCAGGATGCCCGCGATCTCCGCCTCGCACTTCAAGTCGACCTCCGCGTGGTCCACGAGGAAGAAGTCCACCGGCTGCATTCGGGCGGGATCGGCGCCCAGCTGCAAGCGAGTGGATGAGGAGGCGGCGGAGAGGACTTGGACGAGAGGCCGCGCTCGACAATCAGCGGACCGTTTCGAGTCCCGTGGTCGAGGAGCAACCGTTCAATCGGCGCTCGTTTCACGTGCGGTCGGTCGCGTCATCCAAACACCTCGGAGCTCCTGCTCGCGCAACGGAATCCCCCATTTCAACGAAGAACTCACGGCAACCTGCTCTCGATAGAGCGGCAGGAAGCGACCGGCGCCCTCCGGCAGCTTCTCGAACGAGTCGGACGCCCTGCAAACACGTGGCTGAGCGGAGAAACGCGCAACCGACGCACAGGGGATCGTAGAGAGGCGCGTGCCCTCCGAAGTTCGCTCGGCACTCGTACGCGTCCCCGCTGCTGAAGTTCCGGTCGAACAGAATGAGCGCGTGTTCGGTGCTCATGTCGGGATGTCGTAGACGACGGCTAGTTTCAGTAGCAGGCGGACGAGTGAGTGGAACGAGCGGGGGCTTACGCGGCGTCCCGACGAGCACTTCGACCACTTGCGGGCTCTCTGAATGGGGCTTGCATTGTATAACCGGTAGGTAGAGCGGACAGCTGCCATTCTGTAGTCTTTGGGGTGGTTTAGCCCAAGCACTCCACCCGGCTCCCATTCGAATCGAGGCCGCTCTTCCATCCGCTCCGCTCCGCTCACCTTCGGTCTGCCGCATGAACGGCACTCGCTGGACCGCAGAGTTCTCGGCCTGCCCCGCATCTTTCGGTTCGTCTGACTTCTGCGGCGGCTGGGGCGGCCGTTTGAGTTTCCGCTGACCGCAGCGGCCGGCCTCCGTGTGGGCGACGAGCAGAACGAGGAGCAAGAGGACACAGAGGAGAGAAGTCTTCATCGTTCTTCGGTTGATGGCTGGAACGAGCGAACAGCCGCCGCTTTTATCCGCCCCGCTCGAGCGCTCTCGCCGATGTTCCCGCTTGTTTGGACAGCCGACGGTCGAACGGAGGCCCTCAATCCTTTGATCGCAACAAGCAGGCGCTGTTTCCGGTCGCCCAGAAAGTGCACGTTCCTCCGAGTTCAGTCGTTTCGATGGAGGCAGCCGCCGTCGTGGGCGAACGGCGATCACCCGACGAATCAAAACTGGAGGATTGTGTTCGACACGCTCCGCTTTGTTCCCGCATCGTCAGCTGTTTTGTCGAGCTCGAGCGGAACGAAGCGGGAAGCACATGGGAAGAGAACATCGCTCAAGCAATGGGCGGCGGCTGCTCGTGTCCGGTTGCTCGCGGTCGTCGATGGGCGGTCAACAACTCTTCTCGTGCCCGATTCAAATGCAGAACGACCGTCTTTCTTCGCGATTCACTCCACGGTTTATTCCACGACACCACGCAACAGAGCACTCCACTGAAGGCTCGCCTTCTCGATCGCTCGCTCAGTCCACTCGAGGAAGAGGAGCGGGATGTCCGCGTGTTTGCGGCCGACCGCCGTCCACTCGGGCCGCTGCATGATCGCCTGCCGGTTCTCGCGGGCGAACTGCAGCACGCGCTCGCGGAAGTGCTCGAGGTGGTCCAGCCGCAGGGCCAGCACCAAATGCTCCAGGGCGCGCTCAACGGAGAGGTGGTCGAGGATCGACTTTGTGCACGCGTCCTGCAAGGGACGAGTCGAAGGAAGGTGGGCAGAACTCACCTGCAGGCTCTCCAACTCGTAGTAGTCGGCGAGCGGCAGCAGACGGGCGGCCCACGCGCCCAGCTGCTCCACCTCGCCGCCGTACACAAAGCGGAGCATCCGCTCGACCGCCGCCGCTCCGAAGCGCTCGATCGTGAGCGCGCGCTCGTGCGTCTCCCGCAGTCCCGACGAGAAGGCGGCCGCGAAGACGGGCGACTCGGCGGCCAGCAGCCAGCGGTGCACCTGCGAGCGGGCGGGTGAGCGGCGGGTAGCGGCGGACTCACGTGGAAGACGCGATCGCCCGCGAAGATCCGGAAGTCGGCGCTCGTCGGGTCGTCGAATGTGCGCGCGACCTCCAGCGCGCGCAGGTCGGCCGGCGAGAAGTGGACGGGCGGGCCGAGCGGGCGCACTTCGTAGCAGACGGTGAGCGGGCCGCCGTTCACGAACGAGTCCACGGCTTTTTGTTTCACGAAGCCAGGGCGCCCACAATCGCCCTCTCCCTTGTACTCGAAAGTGGCGACTGAAAGACGGCCGTTAATCACAGAAAAAGACACGAGACCACTGACCGGTTTTCGGAGTGCGTCGTTCCGCCGAGTTCTCCAACCACACGTCGAATTGGATCGAACCGGAGACACAAGGGCCGAGAGCGGTAGCGAACAGGATGAGCATCACGTAGTCCTGCTCATCCTCGCGGCGAATGTTTGGGCGGAGATTCAAGACGAACTCGACGTCGCCAAGCCCGTCCACCGTAAACAACGAGCCGGCCCAACACTCGCCGACCCCCGCCGCTGTGCACTTCTTTCGGAAGTCGCGGATCGTCCAGCGGTGGGTGGTCGGAGGCGACTGCGGACTGCCGACCTTGGTGATCGGAAAGGGCAGGCGGACGCAGACGAAGACGGTGGGCGAGTGGCGGAAAAGCTCCAGCTCGTCACTCGTGTAGAAGACGCGCACGGCGGACGAAGGGATCATTTGGAGCGTGAAGGTGCGGGCTGGAAGCAGCAAAGCGATGGGATCAAAGAACAGCCGCCGTCCACTCACTTTTGTGTTTGCCGCTCGTCCCGTCCGGCTTCTCCAGCCATGCCTCGCAGCGAGCGGCCAGCGAGAAGCCGTCAGGCGCGTCCGCAAGGCCCACGTCCAGCGAGCGGTGACCGACGGCGTCCCGCGGCACGAGCACAACGGCGAACGTCACGCGGCCGGCCGCCGGGTGCGTGAAGGCGTACAGGTCGCTCGTCCACTCGTCACGATGCGCCGACTTTGAGAGCCGCGCGTCGAATCCATCCACTCGCCAGACGGCCACGTGCCGGTCGTTGAAGTGCGCGATGGACGACATTCGCTGGAAGAAGCGACTGGCGGTTGGAGAGGCGCGGAGTGGGACTCACGACAAACAGTCGAAAGAGGAGCAAGCGATGGGCGAGACGAGCGGCCGGCTGTTCCGACCGAAAGAAACGGAAATAAAATGAGCGAACCGCACGACCTACAGCCAAGCGCACTCGACTGTTGATTGTGGGGCAAACAGTCCTGCCTTTTTACCCGCCTCGTGCTTCAAGATGGTCAGCCGGAAGCTGTTGGTCGCTTTTATTCGCGCTGCCGCAGTCATCGGAGGTCGTGGCAACCCCGCCGCTCGCATTGACGCGCAAACGGGCTGCAAGGAACGCGGGCGATTGGGCAGCAGGCGGTGTGCTGGGATTGACGAGTTCACTAGTTTTTCACCGCTTGCAGCTGGGCGGTGATCTCCCTCGAATGCGGCCGGCGGATTTCTTCGGGCGAGCGGAGCTTTTGGGATTTCTTCCAAACGTCGAAGCCCCAAGTGCTTCCTGCTCGTCCAATCGGGCGTCTTCGGCTCGTGCGGATTTCCCCAGGCTCGTCGGCGAACACCCGCATCGCCTCGAACTGCGGACGGGGGCGATGAGCGGGGCGCGGGCTCCGAAGAAGCGGAAAGAAAGACGCGAGGCGAATTTGCATCCGCCGATCTCATGAGCGAGAAACGACGACGGTCGGCCGCTCGTTCACTTCGCTCATGCGCGCCGCCGTGGGCTCTCCGGTGTGGAGCGGTCGCTCGCCGCCCGCCGCCGCGCTGCTCCTCGTTCTCTGCTCGTTTCTCGCTTCTGCCGCCACGCCCGCCCGTCTGCTCGCCGACGATTCGGAGTGCTTCAAGCAGGTGTTCAACGAAGTGTGAGTCTCCGGCCGCAGCAGTTCTTTTCGCTTCAACCAATCGATTGGATTTCAGGGTCTTCGAGCTAACGGACACGTGCACAAAGGCATCGAGCACTCTGTCATTTGCTGGCGACAAACTCGACTTCAAAATTGACTATCCGAACGGCAAGCGCGATTCGAGGTTCGTTCTCCTTCGCTTCCTCATCGGTTTGGTGTGTTGCAGCGGACATCTCGAGATCGGCGGTTGTTCGGGGAGTGTCGATGTGGGAGTGGTGGGAAACAATCCGCCGGTGCTCTACTACAACCGTGGGTTTGCCCTTTTCCGGTTTTTATTTCTTGCTTTATTTCAGACGTGCACAAGGAGCTGTCGACCGTGGGTTATGCCGCCGCCGAGAAGATCCTGGTCGGGGCTGGAGAGTTGAAGTGCGCGCCGAACTTCGAGGACGTCGGCGACGGCAGGAAGAAGACGACGGTCGGCTTCGCGATGAACAAGGCGGCGCCCGGCTTCAAGTTCACTTTCGTAAGCGCTTTCTACGCTTCGTTCGACTTCCTGCTGTGCTTTCAGACGGCCACTTTGGAGAAGCCGGAGAACAATTCGGCACAGGCCCAAGCGGGTTTCGGGGGCTGGAAACTCGGGTTGCTGATCGCCGGCCTCCTGTTGTCCGTGTTCCCGTTCATTCCACCCATCCACTCGCTTCTTCTTGCAGCCTCCTTCTCGTCGTCCTCCTGGTCGTGGTCGCGGTCGTCGCCTGGCGCAAGAAGAAGGCGGCCGCGAAAAAGAACGCCGCGCCCGACGAGGCGGGCGGCACGACGACCATCACGATTCAGGGCGTCACCCTCGCGTCGCACATGCCCGGCGCCGTCGAACACAACGCCGTGAGTTCCCCGACAGCTCCGTCCACTCGTTCGCTGCAGCTCGTGCGCGCCGCCCAGCTCGACTTCGGCTGGCGGGCGGACCTGCCGCTCGTCGCCCACGGAGTGGACGGCGTCGACCGAATGAAGCTGCAGCGGATCTTCCCGGACGCCTTCAATTCGCGCAACAACGCGGCGATCCGCGCCTTCCTCCAGCGCTACCCGCTCGATCGGGAGACGCTCGCCCTCCTCGAGCAGACCGCCGCTCTCGCGAAGGACCGCCCGACGAACGCGGTCAGCTCATCCCATCCTTCCTCCTTCGACTCGCCTGCTTTCAGTCGCTGCCGCTGGACGAGAAGCTCGTGTGGGTCAACTTGTACGCGTACCTCAGCGCCTTCCGCGACCAGCACCACGCGATGGAAGACGAGAAGAAGGTGGCGGGCGGATCGAAGCAGCCGGTCGAGGCGGCGGCCGAGTCGAGGCAGCCCGCCTGAGGAGTGCCGACACGTCTTCTCGTGCCGAATGCGGAATAAACACGAGGTTCTTTGGCAGGTGACAGAAGAAAAAGAGGGGATGCTTGCTACGAACAAGACGGTCGGAAACACTGAGTGGTTGGAAAGAAGAGAACGGGCACGGAAGGGCGACCTGCAAATTAGATCGGCACACTGGCAATCCACTCGTCGCAATGATGTCAGCAGCAGCCCAGCGGCAAGCATAAAGAAGTCCGGAATTCGCAGCGAAACGTAAAAAGAGCGATGCCGCTGGTGCCACCGTTCGAACTGCTCTGTTGCTCTCACCGGCAGCGCCCGTCCACACTGGCCGCTCGAGTAGTCGGGCGGGAACGCACGAGACAGGTGTGGGAACAGAAATAAGAGAGCTTGCGGTGGTCGTCGAGAAACGGAGTGAGAGCCCAAATCATAACCGCCATTAGGAAGCGGACGGAACGCACAAGATCGCTATCGCTTCAACACGCCGAGTGGGCGCTTGTTTTGCGGGACGGCCGGCCAATGGCTCATCGAAGCGAGTGCCCGCCGGACGAACACGCACGATGAGCCGACTCAAAAGCGGCGAGCAGAGAAAAGCGGCCGGCGGTTGAGGCAAAGCACCCGCCGCCCGCATGCTCGCCTCCAAGTGAATCGTGACGTTCCGCTTCGAGTTCTCGCCGTCGACGGGTAGACATCGGCCGAGAGGCTCGGCTGTAGAAAGATGTTTGCTTTCGGACTGTTTCCTGCGCAACCCCGTTCTTCTTTGCACGCAACGACGTCCGCTTATTCTCCCGCCTTTCTGCCCGCTCAAACCGCGAATTTGCATCAGTCGAATCGACGACCGAGCGAAAGTCGGCGGCCGGCCGTCAGTTCGTTCAATCGGCACCCCTCCAAGCTCCCGCCCTCCTTCCTCCACTCTCCGCTTTCTCGCTCCTCATGCGCCCGCCGCCGGCCTCGTGGTGGAGCGGTCGCTCGCCGCCCGCCGTCGCGCTGCTCGTCGCCCTCTCGGCCGCCGTCGTTCTCGCCGGCCCGCCCGTCCGCCTGCTCGCCGACAAGCCGGAATGCTTCAAGCAGGGCAATGGCGTCGTGTGAGTCCCCTTCTCCGCTCTTCCGTCGACTAATCTACCGGGCGGATTTCAGGACCTTCGAGCTGCTGGACGGCTGCACAAACGCCAATGCGACGTTGATCTTCTCAGGCGACACGCTCAAGTTCGACACTTCGTACCCCAGCAGCGGAGAACCGGACACGAGGTGTGGTGTAGTCGCATCTTTGCTCACGTATGCGTTTCAGCGGAACTCTCGAAATCGGCGGCTGCAGCGGAGCCTTGTCCCTGGCGTTTGTGTTGAAAGGCGTCGGTCAGAACAAGGAAGTACAGCTCTATTACAACGGTGGGTTTTGCTTCCTTGTCCATAATTTCGCTCGTATGCTTGGAGGCAAAACAAATGCTCCGAACGTCGACGGGGATGCTACAGTCCAGAAGATCGTTGTCGACGGCAGACCGTTCAGCTGTCCGCAGCCGCTGAAGTTCGATGATGCGGACGAGGGCAAGAAGAAGACCACCGTCGGCTTCAAGATGGACAAGTCGGCGCCCGGCTTCACGTTCAAATTCGTGAGTTCTCACTCCTCCGCCTCTTCACCGCTCGCTTTCAGACCGCCACTCTGGAGACGAAGCCGGAGGGTGCCGGCGCGGGCTTCACTGGCTGGCGGCTCTGGGCGACGGTTGGCGGCGGGATCTGCGGCTTGCTGTGAGTCCTGCCTTCCGCTCGTTCTTACCCCCCTCTTGCAGGTTGCTGCTCGCTGCCGTTGCCGCTGCCGGCGTTGTCGTGGCGGTCTGCCGCCGGCGCAAGAAGAAGGCGGCCAAGAAGCCGTCCCGCAAGTCCCTGAAGCACGCGGCCAAGACGGAGGCTCGCAAGTCGAAGAAAAAGACGAGCGACAAATCCCGCACGTCCTCGGCCATCAAGACGCCCAAGCCGACGGCGACTCCCGGCCAGGCCGCCGACGAAGCTGCCAAGGAAAAGGCGCCCGCGCAGCCCGCCGATGCTTCGAAAGCCCGCCCGGACGCGTCCAAGGCGGCCGCCCGCTCGTCGCTGAAGTCGCTCGACGGACCGCCGCCCAACTCGGGCCAGAAGACGCCCAAACAGCCGCTGGAGGCGCCGGAGAAGCCGCCGAAAGCGGCGGCCGCGGACGGGACGACCGCTCAGACGAAAGCCACCCGCGCGAAGGACCGGACGGCATCCATCGAGAAAGAGACGTGCCTCTCGCCCATAATCCTGTTTGAGGAGCACGAGTTGCAGTCGCAAGCGGTGAGTCGACGCCCGCTTCCTTCCGTACTCGTCCGCTTGGAATTACAGGCGGCGATCGCCGCGGTGCGCGACTTCTCGTGGCGCGAAGACCTGATGCTCGTGGACGAGGGCGTGGAGGGCGTGGCGCGCATGCAACTCCTGCGCGTGTTCCCCGGCCGCACCCAGTGGCGTCCCAGCGACTACCGCGCGTTCGTCACGCGCTTCCCGATGGACGCCGCCGACTTGCCGGTCGTGGAGCACGTCATTCAAACGACGGCCGCGCGCTTTGCTGACCGCTCTCTGGTGGGTCCTCCCTCCTAATCCCCGGCTATGTCGAATGTTTGCAGCCGCACAACGAGCGGTATTTGTGGAAGTCGCTGAACAACCACATGCGCAATTTCTTGCGTCACTCGCAGCAGATGGAAAGCTCGAAGACGGCGGGCGTTTGAGCAGAGGTGGATGTGATCGACCAGTTCTTTCGTTTTGTCCGTGTGAAGTAGGAATAAACAGTAGAGACCGTACTCGACATTGGGCGGAGGTCGGAGAAGCAGGATGAAGAAGGTGAATTGACGCTCGTCGTCGCCCAGCAACAGGAAAACGCCGTTCGCCCTTATTTGTTTGCTACAGTAGACGGAGCGGGAACGCTAATTCTCGGAGATTCTGCTCACACCTCTTCGCAACCTCCGCGAGCACTGGCAGCCACTGGAAGACGAGCGGGATGCGAGCGAGAACACGTCAAGGACACGAAATTATGTACTCTGTTCGAGCGAACGTCCATTATTCCGAGGGTTTATTCAAAGCTCTTACGACCGCTGACAACACCGCAAGCGTCAATTTAAACGCACGAACGCGAAGCGCACATCTGCGGATCCCACTCGCTGCTTCCACGCGCAAAGAAGCTTCCGGTTGGCCGGAAAGTCTCCAAAACTCTTCGTGTCGACGGCCTCCGTTTGCGGCGCGCAGTTCGTGTGTTTGGCGAATAAGCGCTGCGATCTCCAACGTTTGTTGCAGCTGCTGAAGACACAACGACCGAATGCGCGGGAAGCGGAGAACGAACGGAAGAACCGGCGTCGAGCAGGCGGATCGGCGTCGTGATTTTCGCCCAGGCCCGCCCGCGCCGCCGACTTGCTCAAACGGGCACAACGATCGACGACGATGCGCAGAACGGCGAACACTTCGATTTCTTCCTGCAAACAGGGTAGACGCCTAAAAGAACGCAACGCACAATGCCGACCTGCACGTAGAGTTCGTGGAACTGCAGGTGAAGAACGAAGGCGGCGTTGAACGAGCGGAGGTTCTCGAAGGCCGCCCGCCAGTCGCCCGCCTCTTTCTCGCTCTACGTCAGGGCGGGCGGGGCGTCGACGACGGACTCGGGCTCCGCGGAGTGGCGCGCCTTAACGATCAGCCGCTCGACCGCCGTGTTCAAATTGCAACCGAACGAATCACGGGGGAATTCGAGCGAGAACTCACGGCCCGTTCGCGACAATCTTTTCGATCTGAACGTCCAATTCGAGCACTCGGGCAGGGGAACGAAAGAACGGCGCCTAATCTAAAGACGGACGAGATCAATGCTTTCTTCAGACAACAACCGATACAAAGACCGCGGTACTCGAACTTCGCCCTTTCCGTCATCGTCGACGACTAGTGACCGTACAGAATGGTGGGCACCTTGCAGCTTAAATTGAGTTCAACGACCTTGTCCGTGAGGAACTCGCGGAGCATGTGGACCAGTCGGCGGTCTCTGCGGCACGTCCATGCCCGCAGCCTGACCGTCTTTAGCGATGGGGGATCTGAACGAGTGATCGATTCAAAATACTGCTTTTCTCTGTTGAAGGCCGCAAAGATCACAATTTGATAGCGGAAGTCCATCCAATCGCGTGGTGAAGCGGAGAAATGCGGCCACAAGTGCTCCACTTCGGCCACGCGCACAATGCGGGCGATCGATGCGGGAGACACGTGTTGGGACACGAGTCGCAGGACGATCCCGTTCTTGGGCGCCGAGGCCACGTAGGTGTAGAGCCGACAACTCACGACGATCCGCGGCCATTTCGACCGTTCTTTTCCCTTCGGGTCGAAGAAGACGGTCGCGAACGGGCGCGAGCACAAGAAAAAGCGGAGCGTTCGCAGCCGGAGGACCGCCCGCTTCTGGCGGTAGTCGGGGGCGAAAAGATCGAGCGCCTTGCCGGCGATCAGCGCGTGGAAGATCACGAGCAGACGGCCGTCCGCCTTCAGCTTCGGCCTCGCCACCGACCGCTGGATTCTCGCTTTCAGATCGCGGAGCAAGACAAGCCATTTCGGAGTCGACATTCCGCAAAAGAAGCAATTCGTCGGCAACGGCAAGCACCCGACCGCCCGACCGGCCGACCGCTCGATGTCCGAACAACGCCGCCTGTTCGTTCGAATTGCGGCGAGCCCGCCCGGTGTTTGCTCTCCGGCAAGTGCGTAACGCGAATTGCGCGCGAGTCGGGAGAAAAAAGCGATCATCAGCGCTCACACCTGCTCGCCAACAAAGCGTTTCCTTTTCGTGCTCCTGCTTGTCGTCTGGTGCTCTTTGCGAACAGCGAGCCTTCTCCGCACAAAGCAGTTCGTTTAAACGCAACAACAGGCGGAAGCCATTTCGAGCTCGAGTGGCCGTGAGTTTAACGAGGACGCACTCCTTCGACCTTTGATCCCGTTTCTGTCCCCCGACGCAACAGTTTGGGCATTCAGCGGAGAAGAGTGATCAAAAAGACGGACAACCCAACTACCCGTCCAGTTAAGGGCTACGACGATCGAAGTTTGCTGCTTGTTCTTGGTGCTGGAGTGCAGCGAGTGGATTCGATTGCTCCGCTTAAATGAAGACGGCAAATTTAACACGAGTCGAAATGAATCGTTTTTTCCCGCTCCTCCTCACCGTCCTTCTTTTGGGCGTCGTTCTTGCCCGCGCTCCTCGGAGCAGGACGCTCTCGATCGCTCGAGTGGAATTGGCCTGGTGAGCCCGTTCATCTCTCGTTTCTCCACTTCAGCCCGTTGCAGATGCGCCGATTGTGACAAGATTGGAAGTGGGAACGGCCCGTTCGTCTCACCGACTTCTTTCCGCCCACTCCTCGTTTCAGCCAGGGAGTGGAAGCGATGTGGCTGCTTTCCGCCGACTACCGCTCTCTTGAAGTGGCCCGGTCTTTCACTGGAATGCGGGTAATCCGGTTGCCCGTTGGTTCGTCGTTGGAACACGAGAGGTCGAATTGGACGTCGGTTTATCGGTTCTTTGCACCAACTGCAAGCGAACGAGAGCGTTCTTTTATCCGCTAGCTCGCGGATCCCTACCGTCTGCGTTTAGGAGTTGTTCCTTTCTCACACACAACAGAGGATCCCTGCACGCCACTACCCCGTAGACCTCCTGCTGCCCGACCGGCAGTGCGCCCTTGCCTTTGCGCTGTTCGACGAGCAGGCCGGCGATCTGCGCTGGAAGCTGGGCACTCCTTTCAACTGGGGCGTCTGCCAGCTGTTCGACGTGGACAACACACGGATGGGATTTGCGTCCGTCTTGCAGCAAACAGTTGATCGCAACGAAACGATCGAGTTTAAGTAAGAGGAATGGGCGTTGTTCCCACTAGAGTCTGCAGCGTGTCGCGGCGAGCGGAAAGGCGCGTTTTGCGAACGATCTCCTGAACGTGTAATCCACCAGCTGGAGCCCTGGACGACGGAAGGGCGGAACGTGCAATTGCCGGCCGTCGGAGTGATCAAGCGACAAAAAAGAAGCAGGAAATGCAATGAAGGGGAAGGAGTACAGAGTGGAGCTGCTCGCGTTCTCGTCCGACGGAACGGAGTTGACGGTTGAAGTCGAGCCTCCCGCTCGCCAACTCCAGCCTTCATTTGATCGCAATGCAGCGTTCATTCGGCTTGTAGTCGCTGTAGCAGCGGAAAGAAGGAAGCTCGAGCGTCGCTGCCATTGCGATGAAAACACGAGTAAGCGTGCGTTGGAAAGGCTCTAGACAACACGCATGGGAGAAGACTGAACTCGATAGACACAACGGATTAGAGCGAGCAGGAAATGCAAAGGGAGTGATCGACGACGAGCACTCGACCCTTCTCTTTTGTTCAGCCAAGCGCTTCTCTTCCAACAGCCCATCTTCGCAGTCCACGTGTTTATTTGCTCCACACACGGCGGAAATCGGAGGCACTCCCCAGTGCCCGGCGGTCAGTCAGTGAGCTCACTGCGACGGCGGCGGCGGCAGATGCTTCCACGCTTCCGGGATCTCGTACTGGTTCTCCTCGACGGTCTTCGGCAGCGGCGGGGCGGGCGTCGAGCCGAGCGGGACGGTCAGCTCAACGGGCGGCGGCGGGGGCTGCTTGTTGGACGCCGAGGCCTCGTCCTGCCCGTCCGTCTTCTCGCCGCGGACCGTCTTCTCCGTCACTTCGGTCTCCGGGGCGGCGCCGGCGGTCTCGTCCGCGGCGCCCATCTTCCCGCTCGTCCGCTTGCGGCGGCAGCAGAGGCAGACGCCCACGACCGCGATCACCGAGGACGAGAGCAGGAGCAGGCTGCAGTGAGAAGGGTGGAGGATGGGGGAAGGCGGGAGACTCACCCGCCGACTCCGATGGCCACCCACGCCCACAGCGGAAAGCCGGAGTCGTCTTTCGCCGCCGCCGCCTCCGTCGATCCGACCGGTCCGCTCGTTGCGCCCGTCGTGGCCTGCGGCTGGTCGTCATTCTTTAGCTGCGCCGTCTGCAACGAGCGGGAGGTGAGCTAGAGAAGGCGGGAACTCACGAAGTCGATCGAGAACTGGGTAGTTTCTTTCTCCAGACCGATCGAGACGTTGGCGATCGAGTACTTGCCGGTCGCCGTCTTGCCGAAGCTCAGAGGACACTGAACATTCTTCGACCCGAAGGTGAGGCCGCCGGAAGAAGCCACCGCGTCGAGTGGGAGCGTGATGTCTTCTGAAAACGAACCGGATAGGGAGGCGAGCACGAGCAAAGACACACGGTTGGTCACCTTCAATGTTTTGCTTCCGGAACTTTGGTATGTGAGCCAGCAGTTCTGCTCGCACCCATTGACCGTGATGTTGATTCTGCAACGCGCATTTTTTCCTGGATTTGAACGAAGGACCTACCCGGCCAAGTTGGAGCTCCCGGTCGCTTCATAATCGAGCTTGAACTGGAGATCGGTGCCGGTGAAGAAGAGCGTCGTCTTGGCCGTCGTGCAGGCGCCCGTCCCTTTGTACGTTCTGCAACGAACGAACGAGTGAGTGGGAGAAGGAAGGCGGACGGGAGAACTCACACTTTCTGGCCGTTCTGCGTGAAGCACGCGTCTCCGGCGACGAGCAGAAGGCGGGCGACGGCGAGCAGGAGGACCGACGCGCGCATTTCGGAGCAGCCGATCGAACGCACTCGAACCGAAGAGAGGGAGAAGGAGGAGAAAGGAGAGAGCGAGCGCACGAGCCGCCGGCAGGTTGAGCGAGTGGGGCGGTCGGGTCGGTGGGCGGCCGAAGTCGACCGCGAATTTGCACGCTCGGGCAAAAGAGCGTCGATCCGCGTGGTTTCTGCGAAACAAGCGGGCGGGCGGGAGGTTGCGTCAACGTTGCGCTCATTCCTTTTCCGACTGCTCCAAGCAGCCGCTCCTGCTCGTTTTCTTTCGTTCGCCCTTCTCACCGCTTCTCTCGCTGTCTACCTGTTCGGCTTTGGGCTGCACGTTTTGTCGTGATTCTCGTCATCTGGTCGAGAAAACGCGAACGGTGGCCTTCTGGTGTCGTTGCGCGTCGACTCGCTACGCTTCTCCGGCGGCCGCTTTCTCCACGCGCCGTGCGACAGGCAGCTTGTTTGCAGCTCCGAGTGCGCCGTTTGATACTGTGGACGTCGCTCAAGGGCCCGCAGATAAACTCCTGCTGTTGGTTGACGAGAGACGACTTGCCGCACAATCACAGGAGTCTTTCGATTAACATTTATTCAATCAACAACAACAACACACAACAAAGACCAAATGGAATCAAGCGGTGGCCAGCTTGAAGAGCTCGTTCGTGATCTCCGGATTTTGACGGGTGAACTCGACGTCCAATTGTGGCAGAGCGGCGATCGCCTTCGCGTTCTCCTTGGCGAACTTCAGCACGCGTTCCTTGAAGTTGCCGAGGTGTTCGTGGGCGTACGCGAGCTGCAGAGCTTCGAGCACGTTCTCGACGGTGAGCGTCTTGAAAATGGACGCGATGCACATCTCCTGGAAGCAGAAAGGATTTGAACGGAAGAAGCAACGATCGATTTGACTTGCCTGAAGCATTTCCAAGTTGTAGAAGTCAGCGGCGAGCAAAAGGTCGCGGGCGCACTCATCCAAGTCGTCCACCTTGCCCGAGTAGATGAAGCGGAATACTTTCTCAACAACGGCCGCGCCGAAGTTCTTCACTTCGACCACTCCAGTTCGCTTTTCCTTTGTGTCGTTGGTGAACATCAGTTTGAAGTACTCGGACTGCGTGCAGAGAACGAACTTGTGGACCTGCAAAAGGGTATGAATCAGGTGATCGCTGAGCGAAGAACTTGCCTTGAAGATCTGCCCCTCCACCTCAACGTTAATGTCCGCAAGCCACTCGTCGCCGAACATAGCCGCGTACTTGCCCACAATTGCGGTCAAGACGTCTTCTTTCTTCGGAGCAGCCAACTTCCCCACCGCGTCCAGGGGCTCGATTTCACAATACAAGTAGACATTCCACCGAGCCGCCCAGCGTTTAAAGTCGGAAAACGTATATCCGGTGCTGCCGCCGTGCTCCTGCTCCGCCGAGAATTGCTGCGTGTATTCTGGAACATGCGTGGATGGACAAAAGTCAGAAGTTTTTTTGCACACCTTTTTGGCAGAATCTCGTCGAAACATCCTCGTAGTCAAACCATGTTTTGCAACGAAGGCGAACTGACATGTGATTGTCGAGTCGGCAGCAAACCACGTAGACGGCGCACTGGGTGGGGTCAATCGTGCTTTTCGAGTCGAACGCAAGCTGGAAGAGCGCTCCGTCGATGCCGTTCAACGGGAACGTATCGCTGTTCCACTTGGTCGCAGCGTGGGCGGATCTCAAGTGATCACGAATGTCCACCCGATGCGTAGTGGTCTTCGACATCGCGAAACGACAGAACTGAAAATTAATGAACCAGTATGATCAGTCGTCAAGGAGACTCACCACTTCGTGCACGCAAACAGGGAGCAAGGGCGAGCGAAGGTGGAGAATGTGGGTGGTCGGCCGGGCGAGCAGCTCGCTTTTATTCACTCCTTATCAACCCTCGCCGCCCGACCCACGCCGCCGCGCGCAATCCGTGGAGGTCATGAGAGCCCCACCCAGTTCTCCCCGGTCGGGCGATGGGAAGATCGAGGAGCGGGCGGCAGTTGAACTGAATGGACATTGCGTCTTGCTTGTGAGAAAATTGGAGTAAAGCGGGCGGCAACCAAACTCTCCGCTTTGTCCCCATTGATTTCTAGCCAACAACATCCGCTTTCGTTCTTTGTTCCTTTGCACCTTCGAAAGTGCACACAAGGGTTGTAAGCGGCCGCGAGTTACGAGCAGTTGGACGAATAGAAAGCGGCCAAATCCACGCCGCTTCCAGAATGAAGACTGAGCAAAGAACACACGGCTTCTCGTCATGAACTCGTCGACTGTTCGACCAAAGCGGGAGGAAAGAACTCGGTTTCAACCGGCAGTGATCCGGCAGGTAGACGAAAGAAGCGAGCCGAATCCGTCCGGTCAGTGCTCTCCCTCCGTCCACTCACTTGCAGGAGCAATTCGGCCAGCTGCAGAACCTGACGACAAACTTCGCCGCCGTCCAAGAAATCCTAACCTAGTAAGCGGCGAATGAGCAAACGGATGAAGCCTCTGATTGCGCTCGACCTAAAACTCGAAGATGTGATGGACGAAACGGAGATACGGGCGCTCATCGAAGCGGAAGAGGATGGCGGCGGAGAGGACAAGCTCGAAGACGCGGAGGAGTCGGGGGACGGCGAGTGGGAGAGCGGTGAGGAGGAAGCCGCCTTCAATATCGATTGCTGCCCATCATTTCGTTGAATGAACGTGCGGTAGACGAATCCCTTGGGAGATCCCTCGTTTCATCCTCAACCTCCAGCTGCACGCAAGTGGACGCCTCGCGGAGAGGAGCCGTCCGTCCCGATCGCTTCGGCCGCCTCCCTTGAAGACAACGAGCTCGTCGAATGGAACGTCCAACAAGCTCGGAGATGCGGCGGGCGGCTGGCGGCGCGGAAGGACGAGCGAGTGGACGGGAAGTGGAGGGCGAGCGTTGAAGTAGCAGTCTTCCACTGAGTCGGGTAATCCGGCCGCCGTTGGTTCGATGTTGGAACACGAGAGACTCAGGTTTGAACGTCTGTTCATTGGATTCTTGGCCCCAACTGCCGTGAAACGAAAACGGCTTTTCATTCGCTCGCCCGTCCAGCAGTTGTTCCTCTCACACGGCCGGGGCGGACGAGCCGCAGAAGAAGCGGCCGACCATTCGCGGCAGTGAACTCCGTTCTTTTCTTGCCGACAGGGCACCTCGATTCGATCAAATGACCCGCACGAATCAACTGCCCACTGGTCCAGCGATGACCTCGAGCAAGCCGAGCGGTGGACGGCTAGCGGTGAGGAGGACGAGTGGACGGGGCGGCGGAAGGGCGGCCGCCTTCGCGAAGCCTCACACAATCGCCGCCTCTCCCGCTCGCTCGTGCCGAAGAGGGCGGGGCGGCCGGATCTCCGCGCACTCCGCCGGCCACTCGGCAGTCACCGGTCGGCGCCTGCCGTCGCTTTCAGCTTGTTGGAGGGTACAAAGCGGGAGCATTCACTTGCCGTCGGAACGCAACCGCTCACTCATCCCCGACGCCTTCTTCCAGCAAGCCGAAAGCGAGCGGACGAGACGCCTACTCGATTCTCGCCGCAGAGAACCAAACGCGAGCAACGAGACGAGACGAACGGGAGAGCGGGAGAAAGAACCCGCCGCTCACAAGAATGCCGCGAGCTCCTCTTTTAGAATGGCCGCAAGCAGGTAGGGTGGTCGAAACGAAGGATTCCTCTCGTTCCGTCGACGACGAGCTTGCGGTTCGCTTCTTCTCGTCTTCGTTCCGCGGCGACCGCAGCTTCTGCTTCGAGCGGCGTTGGGAGCCGCTTGACCCCGTCGATCCTCATCGCCCTCGTGGTCGTGAATTCGGAAGCTTTCCGTAGGGTCTTTTTGGTCACGTTTGTTTCGAGCTCGTCGAGAAGACGCGAGCGGCGGCCTTTTTGGGTCGTCGGCGGTCCAATGCGGTCTGCTCGGTCGGTTGGGTTGATTGAAGGGCGAGCGGTCGCCTCTCGCTCGACGTTGCTGCCGATTGGTCGAGGGAAGCGTCTGGAAAGAAGGCTGCCGAACAGGCGAGCATCCCGACAATCAAGGCGCTGATCGACGGCGGGCGGGAGCTGCGACCAGTCGGCGGCCCTTTCGCCAAAACGAGCGGGTGGTCGGGCGATCCTTCAGCTGCCGCATGGCTTCTTCCGCTCTGCCTTCCCGTTCGACTTCGCGCCGCACTCCGCTGGACTTCGCCCGGCCGACCGCCCCGCCCGTCGGGAACACAAAGCGGCCGCTCGAGCGGAGGACGGCGCCCACCGTTTCGATTCTTCGGCGAGGGCGCGCGGCGAGTGGAGCGGTCGAGTCGAAAGTCCCGCAGGAGAGGGCGGATCGACCGTTGGAGAGGAGGTTGGAACCTGCAAAGAGGACTGGCGGGCCGGCCGGTGGACGAGAAGGCCGCCTTTCCCGCCACCTCGCCGTGTCTTATCGATTGATCTCGAGTGGACGTTCGTTCGATCCGGCCGGCGGCCCCTCCAAATCGATCAAAGCGAAGAATCGACGGCCGAACAGCCCGTTTGCGTTTAGATCCCGTCGGTCACCAAACAGCAGTGGACCGACAGCGTGTCGTTGGTTGGGCGACTAAGAGAGCAGAAAGAAGCCCATAGGCGCCCCGATTAATCGTCCGATTGTTCGGAAACGAACCGAGCAGTCGCCTGGACGCCGCACTGCCGGTCGGACTCCGTGGAATGGGCGGAGAAGTCGGCGGTCGTGGCGAAACCCCCGCTCGAATGCGGCAGATCGACGACCGACGAACCGCGCGAATCGAGCGGCACGTGGAGGCCGAGGGCAGAACGATCGAAGCGGCCGACTGATGATCTCCGCGACCTCGAAACAATCGAGCGAACCCGGCAGTCGACAGGTTTCGCGGATCGACGGGCGCTTCTTTGTCGCCTTCGCCCACCGCACGGCCAACTGCCGGCTATTCCCTGCATCGGAGTGACCGACGAATGGAGATCGAAAGAACGCGATCAATTCGTGTTGAACGCACAACACCGCCGAGCAATCGCAGTTGCAGACGGCTGACGCACGACGAATTTGCATGAACGAGTCGACTTCGGGGGCAAACCGGTGCGATCGGCGCATTCGATCAAATCGACTCCGCTCAAGCTCCCGCTCGCGTTCCTTCCGCTCTCGGCCTCATTCGCGATGCTCGCCTCGAAGCGCCCGCAAGCGGCCGGTCGCCGCGTGTTCCCGCTCTCCACCGTCGGGGCCCGCCACCGCGCTTCGCGTCTCGACCGCAAGACGTGCGCTCGCCGCTTCGCCCGCCTCCGCCACGCGCTGCTCGCCGTCTTGCTCTGCTCGGCGGCCGTCGGAGTGGACGCCGCGTGTTTCCGCGAGGAGGCCGGCGGCACGATGTGAGTCCTCCCTTTTCCCCGCTCGCTAATCCTCGTCCCCGTTTCAGCCGTTACGACAGCGACTGCGGCTCCTCGGGAATGCAGGATTTCCTCGTGCGGGAGACTTCGGTCGAGATCACGCTGTCGATTCCCAACGGGATCAAGATGGACACGACGTGAGTCCCTTCCTCGATGCTCTTCTCCAAGGCACGGTTTTTATCGCGGCGTTCTCCTTCGGCGGCAACTGCGGGTTCGAAGCGGAGGTGCAACGGCGAGACTCCGACAGCCGCTTCTACCGCATCGGCGCGGGTGACTTCGACCGCATGATCGTGGGTAAAGGCGGTGTCGAGCTGTACCGCGGGAACGCGAACCGCGGCAAGGAGTTCGGCGGCCACTCGCTCTCCTCGTCGGGCGACAAGTTCGTGCTGCGCTTGGGCATCACGCCCGCCGCGACCTCCCCCTCGTTCTCGCTCTCCTTCGTGAGTGCAATCCCCGTGTTCTCTCCGCTGATCACATGCTTGCAGGCCGGCGAGTTCCAGTCGACTTGGCTCGACCACACCGCCGGCGTGCCCAACTACGCGTGGGCGCTGATGGCGGCGCTCGGGGCGGTCGGCCTCTCGGCGAGCGCGGGCGGCGGGCTGCTCTTCTGGTGGCAACGGAAGACGCGCGCCGTCGGCCGCCACGCGGAGCGCGAGCACGCGGCCAAGCCCCAAGTGGTGGTCCAGCCGCAGCCGACCCTCGCGCCCGCCGTCGCCAAGTCCAAGTCAAAGTCGCGGAAACAGCGCTCGGAGATCGAGAAGCTCGAGGTGAAGGAGGAGGAGGCCCCGCCCAAAGAAACGCCCACTCGAGACGTGAGTTCTGCCCGTTCCGTCACACACACCGCTCTTCCGCTCGTTCAGGTGCCGGCGGAGAAGTCGCCCAAGGAGCCCGGCGAGAAGGCGGAAGCGCAGACGACCGAGTACGTGGTCGAGAAGCCAACTCCGGCTCGCAAGGTGGGATCTTCCGCTTGCCTCTTCTCACGCACCTTCTCGTTCGTTTAGGAGCGCGACAAGAAGTCCGGCCGCAAGGCTCGGACCACCCGCCTGGACGTCGTCCACGAGACGCTGCCGGCCGCGTCGGTCGCCGAAGCGCCCAAGCCGGCCGGCAAGAAGAAGGCGCCCAAAAAGCGCAACAGCCTCGACCTCGTCGACCCAGCCGTCCGGCGCGTCGCGTTCGGCTGCAAGGATCCCCAGAAGGCGGCGGACGCGACCGGACGCCACACGAAGCCCGCCGCTGCCGTCGCCACGCATCCGAAGGGCCAGCGCAAGGGCGCGAAGAAGCGCAACTCGCTCGACCTCGTCGATCCGGCCGTCCGCCGCGTTCCCCGCCCCAAAAAGTCGCTCAAATCCGAGGACGTGGACAGTGCCGGCAACCCGGGCTGCTGCCCGCCTCACGCGCCCTGCCGCCATCACGCCCGCACGATGGAGCACGTGCCGTCCATCGCCGCCGATCATCACACCCAGGATCACCCGCCCACCCCGCCGGACGTGTCGCCCGCTACGAAGACGTCCTCGGCGCAATAAGCCGACCTCACGTTTGTCCTGCCGCCTTCGTTTGTGTCAATAAAACCATTGAAATGTGCAGAGGTTTCTCCTTCGATCTTAAAAACGAAAGTCGAGAGCGAAATAGGTCTGTGAAAGAGACGAGCGAGTGCACTAATCGGCGGGCTCCTTCTGCCCGCTCTTCGGACGGCGACTCTTTTGGTTCGCCATCGGATCCAGCGAGGGAACAAAGCCACTTGTTTCCTGCCACCAACGGTCGTTTCGCCAGCAGAGGCGAGGGAAACGCGAGTGCTTCGTGACGGCCGCCTTCTGCTCGCGCTTTGGCTTGTTGCTTTTCACGGGTGCAACAAGAACAAGTGCGTGGAATTAGGAAGGCGATGCAGTGTTTCGCGAGAGGATTCGAATGGAACGCGCGAGTCGGTTGGCGATCCGTTCGAGTGCTCTACCGCTTCTCGTTTGTTCTCAAGACAACCGTTGATCCGTGGACTTCTGATCGTTTCCTCGTTCTCCTTGTCTGCCCCGATCGCTTCAATCCGTTCATTGATTGGAGCGGGTGTCCAGCAGAAAGCTTCATGTGGCCGCCAAACAAACGGAATCCTCGCCGGCCGCTGGGCGATCGAAAGCGTCAATCGAAAGGGAAGTTCGGTTGGAGCGGGAGCGGTGGCACCTGCGCGTTCCATCGTGGGCAGGAGAATCAATCCTGACCGACAAGTTGGAGCTTAAAGGTCCATCGACAAAGCGGGAGTTCGTGTTGCTTGAGGCGAGGAGCGTTCAGTAAAGACCACCGGCCGCTGCTTTCATGCCACCCAACAAGCAATCCGAAGAGAGTTCAAAAGCGAGGTTTATTTCAGAAACGGAGAAGGAAGAGGACGTTCAGGGATTGTACTCGATCGGGAGATTCTTGCGGCGCACCACGCCGTCGCCCTGGAACCACTCGCGGCGGAACTGCTCGGCGGCGCCGTCGGGGGTGTTGCTGCAAGCAGGCAGATCAGTGAGAAGCAGCGGGGGCTCGGCACGGACGTCCACTCGATGGTGATGCGGTCGGTGTTGGGGTCCTCCTGGCCGAACTGGAACGAGTCGCAGCTGACGGCCGGTCCACGCCCAGGCGCTTCATGTTCGTGGTCTTGACCGCCCATCCGATGCGACGGCCGCCCGCGTTCACGATCTGCAGCGAGGGGAGGATGGACGAAAGGAAGAGGACGCTCGCCTTGATGTGGGGCGTGTGCTTGTCGTCGTACGGGGCGTTGAAGACGAGCTTCGACGCGGGCTGTGTCTGGATGTCGCCGGGCGGGACGGAATGGGCAATTTCGGGAACGGGAGAGACAGAGAGAGAGCGGAGGTTGAGAACAAAGGGAACGAACAGCGAACTGCGGAGTTTCCGCCGCATCAACCCGCCGGCCGGCCGAAAATTGCGGGAGTAACGCGCGACGCAACCGGCTACTTATTCAAGGGGCGAACGCAACGCGAAGGCGGCACGAGTGAGCGGCTGGGCGGGCGGGCGGTCGGTGGATGAGCGACGGAAAATGAAAAGAACACCCGGTGATGAAAACTGCCGTCGACCAATCCCCTCAACGGCAGCCGGTCGTCTTTTTCTTCCTTTCAGTTCGCCAGCAAGCGACCAGCCAACACGCGGTGGACGGCTGGCGGGAGCTGCGGGCCGATCGTGGGCGACGGCAGGCGGCCGAACCGAGCGGGTGGTAGGGCGATCCTCCCGCTGCCACTCGACTTCTTCCGATGCGTTCGACTCGCGCCGCTCTCTGCTGGACTTCGCTCGGCCAACCGCTTCGCTGACCGCCCAGCCGGCCGCCCGTCCGCCGAGGGGAAACGAAGCGGCCGCTCGAGCGGAGGACGGCGCGCACCGGTTTGTTTCTTCGGTGAGTCTGCGGGGCGAGTGCAGTCGACGGTCAGAATTCCTCTTCGGAGAGGGTGGGTCAGCCGTAGGAGAGGAGGTTGGAACCGGACGGGTGGACGAGCGAGCGGACAGGCGCGTCAAGGAACGGACCAATTGCTGCCGCCTTCTGCCGCCTTCCATTCGATAAGGGCACTCGGCAGCGTGTGTTCCCTGCTGGCTTCTTCCGCTTTCGCCCTCTCGACCGCCGTCTTCTCTCCGCTCGCCAGCCGCCTTTCACTCACCGCGTGCACCCTTCTGCCCAAAAAGCAACTTGTTGTGCGGAAAACGGAATCACCGCCGATGATCGACTTGTTTTCCAGATGAACGTTGTCAATCGCTTGATTTCCTTTCGTACTCCTTTACTCAGAACAACAACAACAGCAACGCTTGAACGTAGGCACAACAGAATGCGGAGAACAATAGAGAGAAAGAACAACAGTACGAAGAGGATAAATGCCGACAACGACGAGAAATGACTGTCGGTTCATTGGAGCTGCCGGACGGGGATCGGCTTCATTCCGGCGAACGCGCTCGAGAGGACGGACTTCAGCGGTGGTTTGTTCATCTCGTGCTGGAAGCCGCCCTCGCCGTTGATCAACTCGCGGCTCTTGTGGGCGACCGTCACGGAGAGACTGCGGAGCGAGTCGGGATTGCTGAATGGTCGAAGAAGTCAGCGAGTGGGCAGAAGAGCGGACTCACCGACACATGAAGCGCTCGATCTTGAAGCGGGTGACGCGATGTCCGTTCGGTAGCCAGTCCGTGTGTTCGACGCCCACGATCCCGTCGTCTTCGCCGTCCACCGGATTCCCGATCGGAAACAATCGACCGCGAGGCGTCGAGCACTGCGGAATCGTCGCCCACCGCCGCGCTTCGAAGTCGCAACGGGAGAGGAGCGTGCAGTCGGCCCCGTTGACTCGTCGGGTCTCCTTGGCGAACACGGAGTGCGTGCCAGACGCCATCCAGGGAAGGTACTGAAAACGAGCAGTAAGATTAATAAAAGGCGGACACAAAACGTACACTGGAATCCGCCTCCACGCCCAACTCCTCTTTGGACCACTTCTGCTCCTTCAGCGAGTACACGTGGAGATCCTTCGGAGTTTGGTAGTCGATCGTGAACAAGCGCGTTCCGTCTTTGCTCATTCGCGAGTAAAATACGCGGAGTTCGGGGTGAACGGCTGTCTGCAAGACGGTGGCGCGGGGCTCGTTGAGGTCCAGGCGAAGGAAGACGAGCTGCCCGTGACAGCCGAGAACCGCTCGCTTCACGTCCACCTGCTCGCCGTTGATCTCCGTCAAGATGAGCGTCGACTGGAGGCCCGAGTAGATGAGCGTTTGCTCGTAGACTTCGGCTTCGCGGTCGTCCGGGAAGCGAAGCCGGTGCAACTGACAAGAACCGCCGTCTCCGTAAAACATGACCGACCGGACGAGTATTGTGTTCGGGCCGACGATCACAATTCGATCGATAGAAATTCCTCGAAGCCATTTAACGGGAGCTTTCCACAGCATAAAATGAACAGAAGAGGCGACGGAGCGTACTTGTAGACGTTCCGCCCAAGGTCCGCGACGAGCACTCCCGCCTGGTCAGTGAAAGCGTAGAAGTAGCGACCGTCCGCGGAGAAACCGAAGTGATCGGCGAGCTGGAAGCAGGCGGAAATCCCGGGGAGAAACAAGTGGGCAAACCTCGTAGCCTTCGTAGACGAAAAAGTTCTTGGGCGCTTCTCGCTTGTGATCCAACGCGACCGGTTCTCTCATGCGTTTCCGTTTCTTCGCCCGCAAACGCGTGGAATGGCGGAAAGCCGGACGAACGGCGACCTCCCGCCAGCAGCGGTCGCAACCGCAGAGCTGCGCGAACGAAAGCTGGACGATGGGCGACTGTTCCGCCAGGTCGTCCTCGTCGGGCGGCCGCTTCCGGCTCGACAACTGTCGACTGAACTCGGCCATCGTTCTCCTGCAAACAAGAGAAACCGGAGTACGAATGAATTCGAAGAAAGTCGCAAGAAAACTCGCCAATAGCGAGTGGAATCCTCGCCCAACTCTGTTCTTTCTGCTCAGATATTTTCCAGGAATGTTCGGACAACAAACTCTGTAAAACACAGCGAAATCCAACGAACAAGCGACCGGCAAGTTCGGCGGAAAACGGCGAAACGCGGCGGGCGGGAGAACGGGGCGCCCTCCGAGCGGGACACGTGGCGTTGCCGGGCAACAGAAGACAATCCGTTCGCGGTCGGCCCTCGCATGATTTCGCTCGTTCAATGCGGTCGAACAGCAACTGGTGGACGTGGTTGGAAGTCGTTCTACGGCGTGGATCATTTCGCTCAACGCCCACTCACGAACGGGCCAGAACGGGGTCTTCTCCGCATAATGATCGACACGAGTCGTTCTAATCGGGCCATTCGCAGTAGGCGGTCAGGCAACGGGCACACGCCCGACACCTCGCTGCACACAAAAGAGAGGGAGTAGCGGCAATTGCGGACTCTAAAGAAGCCGGCCGAACGGAAGAGTGCGCAGTCGGAAGGTCGGTCGATGATCCGAGCAGACGAAGCCGATCGCAAGAGTCCAGTGCTCAGAGGGTGTGGAGCAAACGGCTTGCCGCTCCAACTCTCCGCTGATCCGCTCCGTCGACTGTGCCACGAGCAAGACGGCCGGCAGTCGGTCGGACTCCCCCTTCTTCCCCAACACGAGTGAACGAAGCGGAAGAGCGACGAGTGGAATAAGCGGGCGGTCCGTTCGGTCGCTAAACGTCGGCGCAATCCCGTTCGCTGCGGGACGAGAAGACGGGCGGCACAAAAGGCGGCTGCCGGCGGCGGGAGTCCTCACTGGGGGCTCATTCCTCTTTTCTGTCCGCCCGCCGGCCGCTCGTGCGGTCGGTCGGTCTCGCTGCTTTCGGTCGGCTTTCGGTTGGGTGTTGGAGTGGGACGTCACCGAGCTCATCTACTCAAGCCCTCCGCCGTCCGTTCGTCGCCGGATTCTTCTAGTGAGTTCTCCTTGCTTCCTGCCGATCGAGTGCTCCCTCCCCGCTTGTCGCTTTCAGGTCACGATCGCCTCCATCTTCTCCGTTCTCTTCCATCGATCGATGCGGAAGAACGCGATCCGCCGACTCACGCCTCCCTCTTCTCTCTGTGCAGCTCGCCTCTTCGAATTCTCCCGCCCACTCGCCGCATCGGGACGTCCGCCGGCGTCTTCTGCGCGCCGTTCGTGCACTTCGTTTCTTCGGATTCTCGTGGTCGATTCGTTCGGTGAGTGGTCGCTCGATCCGCCGAACGATTGATCGGTCTTCTGCTGCTTTCAGGTCGCCTCCACTCTTCCGTTTTCTCTGATCGACCGATCCCTGCGATGGTCATCAAGTTTAACTACCAAGAACTGTCGCTTCTTTCGCTGGCCCTCGTGGGCCGTTCGTCTATTCGGATTCTCCAGCACCGCCTTCGCTCTGTGAGTTCTCCTGCCCGCCTTCGAACAACCCACTCTTCTCTTCAGCTTCCGACCGGATTCTTTCGATGTTGGAGTCGATGGATGAACAAGGGGGCGGCGATCGATTGGGCGCGTGAGTTCTTTCGCTCCTCCGTCGCCGACTTATCGGCCGCTCCGTTTCAGGCTCCCCTGCGTGCGTCGAGGACTGCGAGAAGCAAGAACCCCAAAACGGCGGCTGAAGGTGAGTTCCTGTTCATTGTCCCTCGTTTCACTCGTCCTCTTCTGTTGCCTTCAGCCGCGCACTCCCTCAAATTGTGACGACTTGAACGCGGAGAGGGCGCGCTTTATTATCCACTACACTCAAGCCTCTGTTTACTACTGGTAAGTCGGCCTCCTTCCTCCTCGATCCCACTTTTCTCACCTCGTTTCAGTTCCGAACGACTGTGCTGTGGTTCGAAATAAATGTGCGACAAACTAGTCGAGGCGAAGCTAAGTCTCCTTTCTTTCTCGTTCCGAGGGCCCTTGATTCTCCTGTTGTTTGTGTGCTGGGCTCCTGGAGGAACAGTCAAGTTCTGTGAAATAAAGCGAAATGGACGGTTGAGGTGAGCATTCGGTCGACTACGAGGAAGAGCGGTAGAACAAAGAGCAAATCAGAGCCGACTGCCTCCTCGTTTGTGGGGCGTAACCTTTGAGCTCACGATGCGTACTTCGAGCCCTGTTCGTGCAGCGGAATGGGCATCGATGGCGACTTCCCGGGCGTGTGTGTGAAGCGGAAGTGGACGCAGTGGGCGCCGAGGAAGGCGGCCGTGAACTTCGTGTACCGCCGGGCGTCTTCGGCCACTCGCCGCGAGTGTGCAAAATTTGGGGGAAGGTGGAAAGAAGAAGCCATTGGATTGTTCGCTTGATCGACGCCCAACAAAACGGCGTGCAGCTCGCCGTCCAGCGCGAAACCGAAAGTCCACTCGCTCTCGCACGGGACGTACGGCTGCTGATCCGTGGTTTTTTGGGGGTGAGAGTGAGGAACAACTGTCGGACGGGCGAGCAGATGAAAGGCCGCTCTCGTCGACCGCCAGTTGGGGCCAAGAATCAATAAACCACCGTCCAATTTGTGTCTCTCGTGTTCCAAGCACCAAACCAACGGGCAGCCGAATTGTCCGCATTCGACCAAGAGACCGGCCACTTCACGGCGTCCATGAGAGCGACGAAGACCATTCGGTCGCCCGGAAGGTCCACTTGCACGAACGACGAGCGGCGCAGTCGTGGTTCGAATTCGTGTACGCGAACGCCCGACCGTTGAGCGAGGAGCTGAACGCGGGGAGTGGCGAAAGGAACGCGAGTGATCCTCACTTTCCGCCCGCTGCCGCTCTTCGGGGGCCTCCCGAACTTCTGACCGCGGCCGCACCGCCGCTCGTCCACGCCGCCGATCAGGAGCTCGTCCTCGACCGTCGGCTCCCTTCAACCAGATTGAGTGGAGCCTATGGATCCCCGACGACCGTCAAGATCCGCGCCGGCGAGCAGCGAGAACCACACCGAACTGCTCGAATCGCTGTCCTTGATGGCACTGGAGATCGAGCTCGGGGATCTCCTCCTCCAAGCAGGGGGCTGCATTCGAGCGGCGTCCGCGCGCAACTGTAATCGAGTCAACGGGAAGACTGGCGAGAACTCCCAGCGATCATCTCGCGATGGGGGCGTGCCCGTCGGCTTGAGCGGTCGCTTCGAATGTCGACGATGCTCTGCGAACGCTGAAAGCGAAGAGCAACTTGAGGGCTCCTCGGGCGTGTAGACGGGCGTGTGGGCTGTTTTGTTGCGGCAATGCCAGTCGGTGGAATGCCCGCCGATCAGGACGATCGTGTTCTGAATGACCAGAAGGAAGTTCCTGTAAATCACGGCGGGTCTCAGCATCAGAGGAGAGGAGAATGAATGGAGGGGAGCGGAGGGCTCAAGCGGCGTTCCGATCAGAACCCCGACCACTTGCGGGCTCTCCGAACGGGACTCGTCCGTGTGAGTGCTCTGTGGCTTCTCGCCGGCGGTGTCTCGCACGAACGGCACTCGCTGGACGGTGTTCCTTAGTTCGGCCGTCTTTTCGCCTTGTTTCTGCTTCCATTGATCTCGACGAGCGTCCGCTTGGACGACGAGAAGGACGAGGAGCAACGAAACGAGCAGAAAGGCGGACTTCATCTCCCGCCCAAGGATTGTTTGATTGGTGAAAAGAACACCTTGTATGCGCTTTGTTCCGTGTTCTCTTGTTTGCACAGGTGCAGAGAAAACACTGGTCTCTGTTGTCCGCTACTGGCGACTCCGGCCGGGTGCCCGTCTACGTGTTTGCTTCCTTCGTTCAATCGTTTGACCCGTGAATAGAACTGCAAATCACTCGGAAAACCGCTCTTCTGCCCGCCGTCCTTTTTCCCAGGCCGATGTCCGCTTCGCCCGTCTCTTGATTAGAGTTTATTCGTTCTTCACGCATTCAACAACAACAACGAACAACAATCGAATAACAGAAGTCAGCAACAAACGCAGGGAAGAATCAGGAGAACAGCGACTTCGTGAACTCCGTGACGAGGGCGAGGTTCTCGCTAATGAATTCCTTCGTCCACCCGGGGCGATTCCAAGATCGCCTTCGCGTTTCTCTTTGAGTAGTCCAGCACGCGGTCCTTGAAGTCGCCGAGGTGTTGGTGCTTGTAGCCGAGCTTCATGTCCTCGAGGACGGTGGCCAGCGAAATGGTGCGCAGGATCGCCGCAGTGCAGAGCTCCTGGAAAAGGCGGGCAGATTGAAGAACGATGAAGCAGGAGCACACCTGCAAAGACTCCAATTGGAAGTAGACGGCGGCGGGCAGGAGCTCCCGCGCGCTCCAATCCAACTCGTCGACTGTGCTCGAGTAGACGAAGCGGAGGACCTTCTCGACGACCTCGGCCGAGTAGTTCTCGACTTTGACGATGCCCGTCCGCCGTTCGCTGGTGTCCGTCGTGAACATCCGCTTGAAATGGGCGGATTGAGAGGCGAGCACAAACTTGTGGACCTGAACGAGCAGGTGAGAGATGAACGGAGCGAGACGACTCGCCTTGAAGACCAGCTGCTCCACGTGGATCTCGACGTCAGCGAGCGACTCGTCGCCGAACATCGCCGCTGTCTTGGCCGCGTGCTTCACCATCGCGTAGAGGAACCGCGGCTTCTCCACGACCTCGAGGACTTTGATTTCGGCACAAAGAAAGAGAGGTCCCTCGTCCGACCACGCCTGGAGGTCGGCCAAGTGCCCCCAGTCCTCGCATCCGTGTTGGTCGCCGGGCGCGAACTGCTCGGTCGCTTCTGAAGTGCGGGGATGAAAGCGGTGGAACGATAGAAGAACCTACCGAGCACTCCACTTTCCCGCATCTTGTAGACCTCGAGCCACATCTCGAACCACAGCTTGAAGTGGACGCGAACGGACGAGTGGTCGTTGAGCTCCTCGCACGCCAAGGAGACGCCGCACCCGTCCTTGCCGGCGGGCGCGGGGACGAAGACGAGCTGGAATTTGCTCCCGTGGACCCCGTTCAGAGCGAAGAGCGGGCTCGTCCACTTGTCTTCAGCCCGGGCGGCCTCCGAGCGGGTGCGGAAGTCGGCGAGCTCCCAGCGATGATACGTGACCACCGCCATGAGTGGGTGGAACGCCTGAAATCGAAGAAATAAATCGTTGGTAGGTGGTTAGGTGAATCAGCACGTAAAAACTCGAAATGCGCGAAAAAATACCGAGAAATTGCTCGATCTGCCGCAAGAAACGCGGCCAGAATCGACGAAAACAACGCGGAAAGCGGCGGCGGGGAGCGGGCGGGCGCTTCGGACGGCAACGCGGCGCTTTCTTCCTGCAAAATCGCCCATCCGCTGCCCTTTCGCCCGCCTTTCGCTCGCCCGATTGTCCGCCCGGCCGCCCGCTGTCTGCCGTCACTTCTCCGCACCCGTCCGCCCGCCTGCTTGCCTGGATGCCCGCTCGCTCGACTCTTCGCCAAACGGCCCGCCGCTCTGCTTGCCCCAATCCCGCATTCCGTTCGGTTTTCGGTGACTCTTCGAACGCTAACCGCTTTTGAAAGACCTAACCAAGACTCATCGTTCTTTCCCATGAGCCGAACGACGAGAATTCTGCCCGCAAATCAGAATTCGGACTCAAAAAACAAACGGTCAGCACTCCGCAAATCCATTCCGTTTATCCACCACAAACAACGAGCTAAACGAATGACCAGTCCTCAACGAACCAAAAAATCTCAACACAATTCGGACGACTGAATCCGCGGCTTCTTCCCGTCCACTCCATGCTCCTACTTTCCGACTTCAGCCCGCCGCCAAGACGATCGAAGACAGCAGCAATCGCCACCAGGAAGCGAACCAGCGGTCGGCTTCTCGGCGATCTCAAGGAGCTCCACTTCGGCGCACACGACGCGCGGGGAGGGCGAGCGGGCGGCGCGCTCGCGGAGGTCCTCCAGCCGTTCGCACTACTTCCAACCGCGTCCTTTCGAGGGCACGAACCTCCCCATCTTCTCTGCAATCCACTCGTTCCATTGGACTCGTTGGAGCGGGAGGACGAGCCGACTGCTCGCCGCTCTCGTCCTCCAGCCACGTGCTGGACGGCCGAGTGGTGCGGCAGGCGGCGGCACGAGAGGAAGCGGCTGCTCCTCGTGGGCGTGTGCGCGCTCTTCCGTGCGAACACGAGTTCGAAGCGGTCGCTCGCCCACTCCTCCCCTCAACCCAGCAATCAATTAGCCGTAGATGCGGTCAACAAATCGCTTCAAAGGGCAAAAAAGTGGTTGCCGCCTACAGGGGTCGAAGCTGTGACCTTGAGCTCCCTTCTGCGGCTATTAGACCCACGCTCTAACCAACTGAGTTAAGGCGGCTGACGGACGGGGTGGGCGGCCGGTCGTTTTGGACGGAAGGGCGGCCGATAGATCGTTCGGTTGACTCGCTCGACCACAGAAATCTCTAATAGTCAGTTGAATCGACGGAATGCTTTGGCCGAGTGTTAGAAAGTAGTGGAATGAAGCGCGTTTATTCCAGCTCTTGACCAACGAGAAGCAAACGGGAGGGAAGGAGTGAGTGTTGTCCAGAGATCACGCGCCCTCTGCCTTGTCGCACGACTTCAGACCGCGAGCAGACTGCAAGAGGAAAAGAAGTCAATGGAGAAGAGGCGGGGGACTCACGCCGCGATCCCGACGAGAAGTCCCGACTGCCAGCCGCTCGTCCACAAGCCGTTCACTCCGCTCGCCATGTCGCTGGACGCCGCATTGTCCTAAAGGGAGCGTGGAGGCGAGAGGAATGGAAGGGAGTTTACGAAGGTGAAATCCACGGCTTTGAAGGGCGCGTCCCACTGCATCGTAATGTTCACCGACGACCTTCCGTTCCCGAGCTCTTGGATGTCGAAGGAGCAGTCCTCGGGACGGGTGTAGAATACACGGCCGTCGGGGGAGCTGAAGACGCTCTCGTTCTTGTCGATCGAACCGTGGGTGTTTTGTACGAACGACATCCCTGCAAGCAAAAGGGTGGCAGTCGAAGCTCTTCGACACTCGCCCCTGATCTTTAGGTCTCCCGGAGTGTAGACGACGTCGTACTTGCAGGTGCCCGCCGCAAACGAGCCGCTGCAACAAGAAGCGATCAGGTTGGGAAGAAGCGTGAAGGAAGCACCTGCGCGTGGAGCGATCCTCCCCATTGGGCTGGATCATGATGAGGAACTTAAGAGTGTTGCCCGGAAAGGTCAGGACGCGACTGGCGGACGTGCATCCTTTGCTCGGCGTGTAACGCCTGCCGAATGACCGCAGATGGGAGAAAGAAGAAGAGGACACTCACGCGCTTCCGTCTCCGTTCACCTCGAAGAAGCAGTCGGTGGCCGCAGCGGAACGAGCGGCGACGAGGAGCACGGCGAAGAGCATCAGTCCAGTAGCAGAACGGCCGTCCATTTCGCTCGTCGAGGAGTAGTGGGTGGGAGAGGCGCCGATTGCCGAGTCGTCCGCCGAGAGCAAGTGAGCCGCCCGATCCTGTCGCACGCCTTCTCACGCTAATTCCCTTGTTTCATTGAGAATCTTCTTGTCGTTTCTCATGAAAACGTCTCTTCCCTCCCGCATTTCATCGTTCCGTTCGTTCGTTCGAGTAGTTTCCAATCGCCGTTGGCATCGCTGAGCGGCGAAAACGGCGTCTTGAGTCTGCCTGTCGCAAAACGAATGGAAAGAAGCGCGAATTTTATTGACAAGCGGCGCTCTCTTTCCTTTCTGCTTCCGCTCGAGCAGTCAACACATTCCTTTGAGACGAACGGCCGGCAAGTGCCGCCGTCCAACGGGGCGCCCGGCTTCCAGCGCCATCCGTCGTCTCGCTCGTCGCGCTGGCCGGCAAACAGCGGGAGGTCCAGCGACTAGGGGGGCTTTCGTTTTAGCGCGAAGGTTTGACCGCACATCGCAGATGAGATCACTCTACACTCGGGGACTGCAGGAGCGAGAGGAACGACGTCGCTCGAGAATGAGCTTGTGCAGGAGCCGGACGAGCTCTTCTCACCCCTTCGTTCTCAGCTGACGAGAGTGAAAGGATGCGCGTCGTCGGGACCGCCGACGGTCCGCGGGAAACGAACGCTCGAATTTGGAACGACGCGCCGATCGCCGCGGCCACGTGTCACGAGCGGACGGAATTCGCTCCCGATCGGGACGAAGCGGGCAGAGCAGAGAGTAGAGGCTAGAAATCGTAGTCTAGCCATCGGAATGCCTCGTGTGGAACGCATGCGAAGAATGCACGCGCCCAAAGATGAACGTTCCTTCCAGAAGAATCGGGAAGAAAGGAATGCGCCCCACTCCAGACTAGAAGGCGCGTGCACAGAAACTACAAATGATCCGCCAATCAGCGGATTGGGACTGGAGAAACGCTCCGACGATCGGAGCGTATAAAAGCTGGCCATCGATCGTCTTACTCACTCATTCATCGAGTCTCCACCCAACCAAGCCGGAAACAAACTCCTTCCGTCGATATCTTTCGCTCCTCTTTCAAATCCGTTTCCTTCTTCTTCTTTTACCGTCTCGGCTTCGGGCAGACGGCCAAGAGGACGCGTGACGAGCCCGCCGCTCCGACCGCACGGATTTCTGACCGTCCCGTCACGCGTAGACAGGCGTCGTCTTCCGGCAGCCGTCCGCTCGCCGTCAGAAGACTCCCCACCGCTTTCGGCTCGTTCTTGATGGCATCAAACTAGTGCCGCTCCATACGAGTTCATTCACTTCACACAAGCAACAAAACCAACAACAGGCCGCCGCCTGTTTGCTTACTCCAGCTCGGCGACAATCTGCGGATTCTCCCGCTCGAACGCCTCCCACCAACGCTGCCGGCGGAGCTCCTCGGCGCCCCACTTCGCGAACTCCAGCCCTTTCGTCTTGAACTCCGCGAGGTGGTCGAGAGCGAAGGCGAGCTGGAGGTCTTCGTGGAGAGTGCGGAGCGACAGAGTGGTCTCGATCGAGTAGACGCACATCTCCTTAAAGAAGTCACTGGTAAAAAAGAAAGCGGAAAAACTCGCCTGCAACACGCGCAGACCGTAGAAGTCGGCGACGGGCAGCAAGCGGCGAGCCCACACGTCCAACTCGTCCAATCGGCTGGCGTGCATGAAGCGGAGGACCATCTCGACGATCACACTCGTGTAGTTCTAGACTTCGACCACTCCAGTCCGCTTCTCTTTTGTGTCGTGCGTGAACATTCGTTTAAAATAGTCGGAGCGCGAGACCAGCACGAACTTGTGGACCTACAGAAAGGAAGCGAGGATTAGAGAGAAACAGCTGCACTCGCCTTGAACACGCGCCCGTCTACGTGCAGCTCGACGTCCACGAACTGCTCGTCGCCGAACATGGCGGCCATTTCGACATCGACGGTCTGCTTTCGTTTTTTGGACCGAAGAGAGAGCGGCTGCTTGACGCGTTCCGGCACTTCGATCTCGCAGCAGAAGAACAGAGAGCTGGACGGGAAGATAAGGCCGAGACGCACACGGAAATTTTCCACTTTCCAACCCCATTTTTGTCCCGCAGTAAAATCGTACTCAGTTTCTGAAACAATCGTTCGGATTAGGGGCGGTGGTGGCTCAGCTGGTAGGCGGTCGGACTTCCCGTCGGGTTGGCGCCGCTTGCTGGTTCGAGTCCCCGCCGACCCCCCCTCGCCCACGCGGCTCGGCGACCGCAAGCTTCGGCTGGGTGTAGTAGCCAATCTCGCAACCGCTCGGCAGTTGCTCCACCGCGGAAACCCGCTGAGTGTGGACTAAATTTGCTAAAAAAAAAAAATTCGTTCGGATTACTGTGTTTGCCACAGCAAGAAACGAACCGCTCACCAAGCTTTGGGCGCCGTCTTCGTCCTCGAACCACAACTTGAAACGAAGGGAGATGGGCGAGGAGGCTTTCGAATGGGAGCAGGCCAAGTAGTAGCCGGTGTCCGACGCGCTCGCCGGTTCTTTGGGGAGAAAGAGGAGTTGAAATTGAGCCCCGGGAAGGCCGTTCACTTCGAACGCGTCACTCATCCAATCGTTGCCCACAGAAAGGCGAGCGAGGAGGAATTTAATGTGGAAATCGAGAAGCTCCCAGCGGTGTGACGTGATCGTGGACATCGCGGCTGAACGGAGGGGAAGAACCGCTGGTGTAGGAGGAAAAGAAGCAGTGGACTGCACGAATGAATGGGGAACTGATGCCTGCTTGACCTTCCTACTCGTGGATTCACGAGAAAGCGACCATGTTCCCCCCGAGCGGTGAGAACTCCGCCTGATTGCGTCCTGACCGATCCAATCACAAGATTGCGTTCCTCCGGCGATCGAAGGTCCCCAACACGCGTGTGTGAACAGGCAGCAGCAATGAACGCCGCTCACTCACATCCGAATTCCCAGACATAGACAGCCTGTAAGAGAGACGGCAGCGGCCATCTGAAGGCCGCGGTGGGCGTAGAGAAACGACGAGAGCGCACCGCCGAGCAACTCGTTGGGAAACGCACGAAGATAAAGTCGATTTGAAGAAACGGGAGGCTCCATTCCATCGTGATGTTCACCGACGACCTTGCGTTTTCGAGCTCTTGGTCGCCCACAGAGCAAAGGCGGGCGAGAGAACGAAGAATTAAATGAAAGATCGGGGCTGTTTTGGAAGCGCATGGGCACACGCGAACTTTATTCGGCGCACGGAACGCGGTTTCCGGATACGAAAGGGGGAATAGACGACTGAGTACACGCATGAACGTAAGGAATGTCAAGAAAGGCGGCCAACGCACGGACGGAAGGCTTGGGGCCGAGACAACTCCTACCGCTGTCTCACATCAAAAACACCGAACATCGACGGCGGTCTACTGGTCATTCCAATCGATGAAACAAACGGCAGAACCATCTTTCTTCTTTCTTTCTGTTCCGCCTTTGCCAATCAACCCTCGGCCGAAGCAGGACGGCGCAATCGAAGAAACGCTCGACCGAATGCCGACAGACAGAAGCCGGCTTTTGCGCGGAAGCATTCGAATTTGCGTAATTCATTCACTGCGGACAAAATCGCCCGTTTCTGGTCGACTTCGAGCGATCACTCGGAGCTTTCGGGCACTCGGCGCACTGGCGGCCCTCGCGACCGGCGGCTCTCGTCTTCGCTCTCCCGCTTCCACTCACTCCTCCGCGCGCCTCTCGGACGAAATGGTCGGTCGCTCGATCGGACTCGCGCTCCTCTCGCTGCTGCTCCTCGTCGGCCTTCAACTCGCTGCCGCCGCGACTTCCGTCCCGACCTCGACGGCGTGCTTCAAGCAAGCGGGCGCCGACGTGTGAGTGAACCGATTCCTCTCCAATTCCTCTTCATCCACCCTCTGTTGCAGGACGCTCGAGCCGACCGTTAGCTGCACGTCGGTCCGGCGCCAAAAGCTTGTCTTCCTTGGCGACCAGCTCAACTTCACGGTCATGTACGACAAGCCGACGACCATGCCGACGACCGAGGCGACGACCGAGCAGACGCGAAAGCAAGTCTTTCTTCGTGTGTTGCTCTAACCGCTCTCCTGCAGCGGAACATTCACCGTAAGCGGCTGTTGGTACACTTTCAAGGCGGCCCTCATCACGGACTTGTCAAGCATCAATTTGAACGGTGCGTATCTAAAAATGACCACCTTCGACTGCTTACAGGTACCGGATCTTCGCTCCCGGCCCAACTCTACCTTTCTCCGGGAGGACTCAAACTTGATGTTCCCGGCGGCGACTTGAACTGTTCGGGACAAGTGCTCTCTGATGGCAATCAATCTTCGGTGGAAATCGGACTCATTTTGAACAGACCCGCCAACGGCCTCGTCTTCCGCTTTGTGAGTCGCCCACCCCTCCATCCTCTTCATCTTCCGCTTTTTCAGCACAACTCGAGTCTGTACATCCCGCCGACGACGACGACCCCGCCGACGGAAGCGCCGACCGCGGACTGGACGACCGGCTGGCGTTTGGGCGTGATCATCGCGGTGGCCGTCGTGTGAGTCTCCCGCCTTCCTCCCGCCACCTCTCCCCTCGTTCCAGGCTCCTCATCGTCCTGCTCGCGGTTTCGGCGACGGCCGCCTTCTTCTGCGTCAAAAAGTGGAAGAAGCACAAGCAGCTGGAAGCCCGCAAACAGGAGAGCGGAACGGGCTCCGCCGACCCCGCACCGAACGCCGCCGTCGCGTCCGTGCCGATCGAGAGCGCCCACTGATTCCATTCCCTTCTCTCCTTCCACTGGCTCCTTCTCGTGTGTCTCTCGGTTGCGAAATAAACCGGAGGCATAACCAGCTCGTTTGTTTGGTTCGAGTAGAAAGGCGTCGATGAGGTGATGCTTCGGTTTACGAACCCCGTTTGCGGCCGGTAGCAGTCTTCACTGATCAAACAGCCGCCTTACACATCCCTCTGGCGATCACCCACATCGCTTCTGACGACAAACTCTCGAAGAGGATCCAATGACGGAGACGAAAGACGTTTGCACGAAGAACCCACCGACCTCCCCGCGTCCCGAGAATTTGCGTAATTCATTCGAACGGACAAAATCGCTCGTTTCGCGACGACTCGCGGCGGCCGCTCGGAGCTTTCGGTCACTCGCCGAACTGACGACCGCGACGGCTGCGGCCTCCTTTTCGCTCTCCGCCGAAATGGACGCTCGATCGGTCGGCCTCCCGCTCCTATCGCTGCTGCTCCTCGCCGTCGGCCCTCAAATCCTCGCTGCCGCTCCGGCTTTTGTTCAGGACTCGTTTCAAGAGTTCAGCGAGGAGATCACGGAGATCTTCGACGAGGCTAGTGGGCGGCCGTGTCTCCTCTCACTTCTTTGTTTGCAGTGCCGCTGGAACAACGACGGCGAGCTCCCGACGATCAGTCCTGCTCCGTCCTTCTCTTTCTTCAACCTGAAGCCTTCAGTACATCCCGCAGCTCGCGCGCCAAGACCGCAACAAGTGGGACGCGTCCATCTGCACGGCCGACGGCCAGCGGCTGAATCTCGGCGACTCCAGCGCGCTCTTCTGCTTCTAGTCCGTCTCCAAGGTGACCGTTCTACCTCACTAAAAGCAATTTCGCTTGCAGGCCTTTAACTACACGATCGTCCACTCGGATTTGGGCCCCAATTACGTCCACAAATACGTGGGCTACGAGCCGAGCGGGCATCTTCAACGACATCGTGCTGGGCGGCGGCCAGATGCCGTGAGTCCGCCCAACGAGCAGATCGTCTGATTCCTCGCTTCCTTGCAGCCACAACCTGATGGTGAACTCGGGCGCGTTGGTCGTGACCTCGCTGATCAAGACGGGCTTCCCGCTCGCCGACCGCTACGATTTTGTGGGTTCCGCGATGCGGGCTCGCTCTCCTCTATGTAGGTGTTCAACGAGTACAAGAAGTTCGCCGCCGACGAGTTCATCGCCTTCAACAACTCGGTGTTCCTGTCCGAGCGCGAGTCCGCCAGTCGCAACTTCACGCTCGCCTTCTACCCCAAGGAGCACAACTGCTTCCCGCCGGCGTGAACCCTTCGATGCGCCGCGAGCTGGAGTTTTACTTCCCGGTCGCCTTCCCACTTCTCCCTCCTCCTCAATCTTGATGCTGCAGCTGTCCTCGCTGAAGGCGCACACGCTGTCGGCGTCTGTAATGACGGCGACGCTTGCGAACGACGGCATCAACCCGCTTACGGGCCACCGCTGCATCGACCCGCAAGCTTGTCGGTTTGTTTCGCTTCCATTCGACTGCCTTCACTCCTGTTCAGGGACGTCCACAGCCTCATGTACTCGTGCGGTGAGCTTTCATGTGAAGGAGTGATCTGATCGAGTGGATTCCAGGAATGTACGATGGCTCGGGAAGATTTTCGCTCAAAGGTCGACCTCCGCTCTCTTCTTTCACCCAAACCTCCTTCTTTTCAGTCGGGTTGCAGGCCAAGTCGGGCGTTTTGGGCGCGATGATCGTGGTTGTGCCGAACACGCTCGGCCTCGCGCTCTTCTCGCCGCCGCTCGACCGAATGGGCAACCCGTGCAAGGGCGCCGCCTCCTGCCAACTGCGTCCCTCTCTTACTCTCGCACTCACTCGATTGCCTGCAGAAAATGGTCGATACGTTCACCTTCCACCAAGTGGACTCGCTTCTGCACGCGGACTCCCAGAAGATCGACCCTCGCCGACCGATCGGACACGCGGGTCACGAGCACTGACGCTCACTCTCGTTCTGTCTGCATCGAACGAATAAACGAGCGGAGGTGTTCACTTCGTCTTTGTGGTCTTCAATCTCTTTGTGAATGGGCGGCTCGCTGGCGCTACTCGTTCAGTCGCCCAAGATGGACGGGCGAAGATCGTGGGAAACGTACGAACGCACTCCTTGCAACGAGTTCGCGTCTAACAGACGTTCGAGAACGAGGTTCACGATGTCGGACAGGTCAAGCGAGTCCGCAAACTAGAAAGTGGCCTCCAGCGCGTCAAAGGTCCTTCGCAGTGGAAGGGTCTCTACGCCGCTCGCCTTTTCCCACTCGAACAGCCGTAGAAAGCAGCACTCGACGCCAGCGACAGACCAAAACGCGGACCATCTCCTCGCCGCGGTGGCGCAAACTGGGAACTGGGCAGGACGCGCTGTAAACATGGCGTCTTGGGGTCAAAGAACGCGGCGTGGGTCGCTCACACGAGCAGCGGTCGGTCGTCAAGTTGCCAGTGGACAGCCGAGTGGTGACCGTTTTTTCTATTTGTTCTAATGGATCTTCCCTGTTCGCGACAGAAGCCGCGGCTGTAGGCCAACGGCCGGTTCGTGACCATTTGCCACGCCTTTAAAAGCGAGAACCCGGACACTCACCCGCCGGCCTTCGCCGATGCCCATCGAGCTCGAACTCTTCGTTTCTTCTTCTGCTCGTCCGCCTTCCTCGACGTCTTCTTCGCTTCGAAACTGAAGGACCGAACGAAGAGCGCCGAAATCAACTTTCACTTGTCGCGCGAGTTCTCATCGGTCCAATGGAAGGGCGTGAGGGTGAGGTTGGACCAAACGAGCGTGTGCTCGCTGGCGCGTCTCTTGCGCGTGGCCTGCTTGGATCGCGTTGTCGTCGAAGTGTGCGAGCCGCACCAGCAGTTCTCGCGCGCTCAAATCCGCGACGTGCTCGAAATGTTTGCGGCGTTGAGAGGTGGGTGGACGAACAAGCGGAGTTCAATCGTGATTTTCGTTCAGATCACCGCTCTCTCGAAGCGATCGAGCTGCGGATCTTTGCGGTTCGAACGGGTGTGCTCCACCACCTGGCGCGCGAGTTCCTGCTCGACAAGATCGTCAAAATCACGTTCCTTCGGCCTGGTTTGACGATTCTCACGGCGAGTTCGACGGCGCCTCAAATGGAAGAAGCGATCGTTCAAGCTTATGACGGACGAACTTCTTGTTTGTTTATTCGTCGATCTTCTGTTCAATCTCTTTGCAGCTCTTGAAGCTTTCTTTTGAACGCGTGCCCGAAAGCTCCATCTCTACGGCCTCCTCAACCACATCGCCGTGAACGGGCCGTGTGTTCCGATCGGCTGCAATCAATCCTCTTTTTCGTTCAGGAGCGGGCCGAACGAAGCGGTCGAACGGGTGTTCCTCCACGAGGAGTGCGGAGAAACTCCCGCGACACTCGCCGCCCTCTCCGGCGGCTCGTTGTGGAGCGGAAAGACGAGCGCGATTTCCACTCGGCCTTCAGGAATCTGCGCTCGCTGAACGAGACGTTCGCCCTTCAACTGAATCTCTCGGGATTTCTGCTTCCTGCTGCCGTGAGTTTGCCCGTTCTCCATGGTTTTACGCTCGTTTAGGAACCAACTGATTTCTCTTTGCTGAATGTTCTCGTCGCTCGCTCCTTCCAGTTCGTCCTGTGGGCCAAAGAAGTGGGCATTCGTTTGGCCGAAGTGCGGACCGAAATCTTGATGGGCAGCTCTTCTGCGGTTTGCTCTCGCCGTCTTCTTCGTTCCTCAATTCTCGTTTAGAAGGCGTATGCTGAAGAGAGGGAAGGTGCAAAGGAATTCTTTGGTCAACGGCCGAATTTCGCGCGCTACGGCGACCGCTTCGACCCGCCGGTCCTCCACTCGTTTCAAGAGCGTCCGCCTTAGGTTGTGTGCGCTTAGAAGCAACAAGTGGACGAAACAGACGTGTGCTTTGCCCTGACGCGCCGTTGGTGAAGTTTCGGTGAAAGAACGCCAGATTTTTCTTGCGCCGCCGTGTTTTTTGAAACGAGTAGAACTAATAAATTTGAATGTGAAGAGAGCAAAAGCGAGTATTGTTCCTCTTTGTGATAGTCGATGCGACAAGCTCGCAAGTCGTTTCTCGAACAAGCGCGCATTCTGTCAGTCTTCTCACTTACCTGTGATTGGACGAAAGGGAAACAAACAGATTAGAGTTTTTCCATTGGTTCGCCTCACGAAATAAACGGAAGAAAGAGGGATTGCTCGATTCTTTCACTTGCTTAGCTGTTCGGCCTCCAAGATTCGTGCAAGAGTGTGCAGTCACTCGTCCAGCGCCTCAACTCTGCTTCGAAAACACTAGAAGCCAGTGGGTGCGCGTTCGGATGCACGGCGATAGACGTGTTGTGAAGCGTATTCACTTTCCCGCGTGCACAAAGAAAGGGCGGCAGTTTTGCGAACTCCGGCGCACTCCGTGACGAGCCCCGTGAAAAGCGTTCGATTCGGCCCGCTGGCACCCGAGAGGAAAAGTGGGCGCGATGCCCGATCGATTTTTGCATCCGCCGGCGGAAAGTCCGCCCGCCCCCTCGATTTTCGGCTCCCGCCCGTGGGGAACACGGCAGATTGCTGCCGAACGAGGCCATCTTTTGCAGACGAGACTGCAATTCGTTCGGCAATGTTTTTCCGCGGGTAGCGGGCGGGGCGGAACGACGCATGAAACCGTCGGGTTGGCCCTGAATTTGGCGACAGGACTGCTGAGCGTCGAGCAGATCGCGGCGGGTGGTGTTCTTCTCGAGCAGCCGTTGATCTCGCTACAGCTTGAACGCCATCGCTTCTTCTTTAGATTGTTGAAGACGGGGGCCAAACGATCGCGCTGCCGATAAACTCGGCCTGTTCGAGGAGTGCGGAAAGTTGCGCGATTCAACTGCTGGCGAGAAAGTTAGCGTTAGTTTACGGTCACCAGACATGCTCAGTGCTGTTTGCCATTCAATAAGACATGCACGTTCAGTCACCACCAATTGCAGTGCTTTTAGGTCAATGCATGGCTACAAAGTCACCTCCTCGGGGGTGTCAATATTTTCCATCGCTAGATTATCGCTGCTAGGTGACGTGGAATGCTCACGGTTAGTTGAAATGATTTGGTGTTTGTTTGGCAAAGAGAAAGATGCATCTTCTTACATCCGAAGTCGATGCAATGAGAGACACGCGTCGACTTCGGTTTTGTTTTGATTGCTCGCGATCTTCTGCTGCCGTTTTTTTGGTTTTTTTGAACGCCATCGCTCAGAAACACGCCCGGAACCAACAAATGAGTCAGATTTGGGTGATCTTCCGTTAATCGAGACACGAGGGTAAAACAACGTCAAACGAGTTCTTTCGCAAAACGCTAACGTGCGTTTAAAGTTCACACTTAAAACAACCCGTATGCGGAGTGGAAGGCGAAACAAATCAGTACGAAGAACGGAAATCGTTTGCTAGGGTGAACGCCGTTCCTTATTTATTTGAGCAGCAGAAGAGTAGTACCGAAAAAAGAAATCGACTTGATTTTACCACATGGTTTATTAGAGCTGCTCTAAAAATTCCACTCCAAACGGCCGAGAAATACGCGAAAAAACTCCTCCGAACGCCCGCCCGCAGTGCATTTTTGAAGGTTGCGGCGTCCCCGCAGAGACGTGGCGCAACTCGACTGGCCGCCGCTCGCTCTGGGTGGTCTGTCTGGGGGCCGCTTGAGATGAAGGTAAGAAAAGTGTCGATCGGGCGTATGCCGAGTATAATAAGCGAGGGCAAAGTGCCCCGTGCATTTTTTGAACCGGACATTTTCGCGCCAAAATCAGGCAAACCGAATCGAACGCTTCGTCACGGAGTGCCGGCGTCGATCGGGGCGCCTCGAGTGTCAAACGTGGAGGCCGGTCGAGAGGGCGTTAAACGGACGAACCTGTGGATCACTCGGGAAGAAACGGAAGCTACCAGCCTTATTGGACGCAAGCGATTGATTGCTTCGAACTCGTTTTTGCTTCTTCCTCTTTTCTATTTCGTCCTGCGTTCGAGCGACATCATCTGTGGCCACTTTCTGTCCTTGACGACCTTTCGCTGACATCTCGTGTGTCAGGAATCAAAAGAAGCGTGGAGAATGGGTACCGCGAGAGTTTATTCCAGCTTCCGACCAGAGAGGAACAAACGAGAGGGAGACGAGGGGAACAATGGAATGAGTTTTGTCCGGAGATCAGGCGCTCTTCGTCTCGTCGTTCGACTTCAGACCGCGAGGAGGCTGAAAGAAGCGGGCGGGGATGAAGGGGAGCAGTCGAATGCGAAGACTCACGCCAGGATGCCGGCGAGGAGTCCCGACTGCCAGCCGCTCGCCCACGATCCCTGGCTTCCGTTGGCCGTCTGCTCCTGCTGCTCCTTGGCCGTCTTGTTCGCGGGCATCGCGTTCAGCTGAACGAGAGGGAGGATTGCGGAAGAGAGGAGAGGGAACTCACGAATTGGAAGAAGACGAACTTCGCCTCGCCGCTCATTTCCATTTCGATCTTGACCGTCGAGTTGCCGTTCAGCGATTGGATGTCGTGCGAGCAGTTCTCCACGAGGAACGAGCCCGAGTCGCCGTTGTTCGCCTTGATGGTGACCGCGTCCTTGTTGATCGAAGCGGGAATCAACGGAGTGTCGGAAGGATCGACAGCGGTCGCCGTGAACTTCTTGCCTGCAAACAGCGAGATGAATCTTTCGCTTTCTTTGAGCACTCACCGCCGAACTCCATCGTGGAAGGCGACCGGTCGAAGTAGAGCGAGTACTTGCAACTGCCGACGGTCATGGAGCCGCTGAAATGGACGGAAGGTTGATCGAAAAGGAGAACGAAACGCACTTGACCGTATCGTGGCCTTCGCCCGCCGTGTTGTCAAAGATCACGACGACGAAGTCGAGGCGCTCGCCCGAGAACTCCAGCAGCTGCTTGGCGCTCGTGCATTGGTCGGGGAAGGCGTAGCGCCTGCAACAGGGTGAAGTAAAAGAAGGAAGAGAGCCGGACTCACGTGTCGTTTCCGTCGCGGTAGAAGCAGGGCAGAGACGACGTCGCGGGCGTCGAGTCGGGCGCCGGAGCGGCGCGCAGGAGCGAGGCGGCGAAGCAGAGCGCGAAGAAAAGCGCGAGTGCAGTGCGTTGGCCGTCCATCTCGCTTGTCGTTGAGCAGTGAGTGGAAGGAGGGAGCCGAGGGAGAGCCGCCAATCGCCGAGTGGTCCGCCGAGAGCGAGTGAGCGGTCGGCGGTTTCCCGCCGCTTCCTGCCGGTTCTCGCGGCCGGAAAGCGAGAAATTTGCATCACCACCGGTCGTTTGCTTCCAGCGAACACCAAAAACAACAAACACGTGGCTGATCGTCGTTTGCATCGTGTTTGTTTGTTGTTCTCAATGGTTCGAAGGATGCGCCAGAAGTGTGTGCTGGTCGTCGACGTAAAACACTTATGACCGGGAACTCGTCGTCGTTCGAGTTCCTTGCTTTCTTCCTTCAAGCAGACAATGAAATCCTAAAGATCTTCTGGTGTCCTCAACGTCTGCTTATTTGTTTTCGTCCGGCCTCCTTGCTTGCCGCTTCGGTTATGCCGCCTCGCCCCACACACGCCGATTGCCCGCATTTGAGTTGACGTTTGGGGTCAAGCGATCGACCGCCGATCGAAGGAGCGGCAGGCGGCAAACGACGAACGAGCGGACAGAGCGAGAAGATGGGCGGGCGAGATGATTGCGGAGAGCATTAATTTGCGTGCGCAAGGGCGGCGGCGAGCGGCGCGGATCACACGAAACCGCGAGCGGCCCGCCGAGCCGATCGCCGTTGGACGTCCGGGCGACGAGCGAGCGGCGGCGATCGAACGAAGGAGCGGGCGGGCGAGCGGGCGAGCGGAATGCCGAGAGCGCTCGGTCAACGGGATCTTCGCGCCGCATTCCCGCAAAGCCAACGGCGAGATCCCCGTCGGTCCGTTCGCTCATCATCTCCTTCCTTCCTTCCCTCCTTCGAGTGTGTCCTTGAATCTCTTCTCTTCGTCGTAGTCGCCGCAATGTTTTGCATCCCGCGCTCATCTTCGTGATCGAAAGCTTTCGTTCGATCACTCCTGACCGCCCGTCGTCAAATTCCACGCCCAAATCGGCCGGTCGCCTTCGAAATTCGCCGGGCGGCGTGATCGACGAGTCGCGCGGTCCGTTTGGACGCGGCGCCCACCGTAGTCCGCGCGAATTCACTTCGTTTCGGCGTCCAGTTGACCCGAATTCCAGTGATTATGAATCGCCGCATTCATTCCGTCCTTTTCGCTTCGTCGATTGCGGATGATGAATTCGATCGATCGACTGCGACGGGCGACGGCACCGATTTCGATACGATTCGTCCACGAGTGTCACTCTGCCGCATCTCTCCTTCTTCTGTCTTTCTCGCGTTAATCCCCGCCTCGTCCCTGCGCTGCCCGTCGAAAAGAATTCACTTCGACTGGCCGACGGTAATCTTTCTATTCGACGTGTTTCGCGCCCAAGTCCGCCGAAATTTATTGCGAATTACGTGCGCAAAGTGATCACAACAGCGAAGGTCGGCCGGTAGGGACCTTTAACGAATGTTTGGAAGCTTCCAGTGGCTTCTATTGAGTTGATGTCACGATCAGAAACAAACGAGAGCTGTCGGTCGTCCGGGGCGCATCAAAAACACGCGCCGCTCATGTTTCTGATGGCCCTAATCGCGATAACACCCCTTTCCGCCCGCTTTTTTCGGCATTTGCTCCGTCTGGCACTCACGCGGTTCGCTCCTCCATTCTTCCCTTCAGTTCGGTCCTTTATCTTCTGCTCCACTCCACTCCGCTCCACCCGGCTCTGTTCCGCTCTGCTCTGCTTCGTTTCGTCTTCGGTTGACTTCCGAGTCGTCCCGCTGGCTCGTCGGTTCGGTTGCTCGCCCGCCGTCTGCCGGAGGCCGAAAATCACGCGACCGACGGCGAGGACGAGCGGCAATGTTTCCGGTCGAATTCCTCCGCCTTCTTTCGGGTGGGTCGGGGATTTTCCGTCAGTTCTTTGGGGATTCCCCAAGACGACCCGAGAAACAAAGCGGAGGCGTTCGGTCGGGCAACCGGAAGACGAATGAGTCGCCCGAAATACGCGTGCGGACGTCACGGAACGCTCGTTGTGCTTGTCACCCGAGTCTGTTTGGAACAGAACTCGAGATCGCGGGTGGGAGTGGATTGGGAGGCTGCTTAATCGGCAATTTTTTACTCCTTTGTGGTAGTCGTCTGCAAGCTCCAACGGTACCCTTAATGGGTGTCGCTCGCTCAGTCCGTTTACCCGGCAATATTCCCGTGAACTCCGGAGATCGAGGAGCAAACGATCGTTTCGCTCACGAACGGGAGCTCCCGCACATGCCGCCACCCGCCTCGTTTTACGGCCGCTTCGAACAAACCGCGCCGACCGCTCGCCGCTTTTTTATTGCCGCCCATCCCGCCGTCGTCGCCGCGGTGGAGCCGCCCGCCCACGAGGCGGAACGGGCGTATTCCGTAGGCCACAAATCGAAACCGTTTTTTCGGTGGGAGAGGAATTCGGGAGTTCGGTTTGAATTGAATTTTTTGGTTCGGTTGAATTCGATTTGTTGACCAGCGGCCACTCGCTCGTTTTTGCCGCAAAGATCCCAAAGCGCGATAAGAAAACTGCAAGATGGCCGCGAGGACCGCGCGCCCTCCCGACTGGCCGCTTTGTCCATTCGGAACGCGCGGCGCTCATGGCCGCCGGCCCCCGCGAGCGAGTGGCTCGAACGAAGGCGGGAGGCTCGAAGACGAACGAAAGAAGGGGGCGGAAATGGACAAACTAGGCGGCGGCCAACGGCCAGAAGCGCCGAGCGCGTCCGAAAAACAAGAAAATGCGCTCTCGTTCGGCTCGTCGCCCGCTTTTGGTCGTCCGGCGGCCGCGTTCTGCCGGCGAGTTTCCGCTTTTCGAAGCCCCGCTTTTTTGTCCAACGCGAGTCGTTCGTTTTCGGCTTTCCGCACGGCGGAAGTCAATCGCCGAAAAGAAACGCCGCGATTGTCGGCGAGGGGCAACAACAGAGCGAAATTTTTGCTTTTGTCAATCCACTTCGGAATTCTGCACTTCTTTTCGACCGCTCGTTTGTCTTTGTTTCGTGTTTTCGGTCGTCGATCGCGAGAAAACGGCCGAAATTCGTGGAAGGAACGGCGTGGCGCGCTGGATTGCTCACCTTTTGGTTTCTGTTTGGCAACGGCTTTGTTCTGCACGAGAAGCGGCGTAGAAAACAAAGCGTGGAAGTGGAATAAACGATCGGAGTTCACGATCAGCGTGCGAAAACGTAGTCTGCTTCCTTGCGCCCCGTATCGTTTGTCTTCGTCCATTTTTGCCGGAGAAGCTCGAGCTTGGCGCTCGCCGCGCGTCCAAAGCGTGCTCATTTTTCATCGCAACGTCCGGGTCAGCGGCCGAGCGGCTCGTGGAGGCCGCGACGAGGGCAGGCGGTGGCGATTGGGCAATCGGACAAACGCGGCCGGTCGAGCGCAACGAAGAAAGCGGCGAGGACGAGCGCGCGGCGAGCGGGGGGTTGCCGCAGAGTTGCGAGGACGTTCCGCTTTTCTTTCGAGGTTCTGTTACTGGAGCTTGCGATCATCGCTTTGCTTCGATTCCGACTACAACCTTCACGAACTCCTGCTTCTCTGCTCGACATCCTCCCGTTTTACGCTTCCTCCGGCCACACCTTTTTGTTTCCGTTTGCTCTGCCCTTCAATTACGACGCGCAGTGCCGCCGCCGCCTTCCCGCTCGGCGCCTCGCGCTTGCCGCAATTCCGGGCGGCAGAGTGCGCGAGCGGCAAGCGGGCGGGCCCTTGAGAACGGCAATAATTGCGATCTCCGTTCCGCGGACTAATCGAGCGGAGAATTCGCTGGGCATTCCGCAGGCGGAGTTTGTGGTCAGTGTGGAGATCTCGCTGGAAGTCCCACGAGAATCCTCGCAGTTAGATGGAAAGCGAAAGGATTCCGTTGAATAGTCGCTTCTAATTGGAGGCAGAGGTCAACGATCTCCAGTCACCTTCCGATCCCTCCGCTTTCCAAACGCCCGTTTGGTCCATCTGACGGCCATAAAACACGGGAATTTCGACAAACGGCAATCGACGGCGCATGGCGGCCGGTGGGCGGCGGAAACCCAAAGAAAACGCGTGTTTCCGTTTCGAATTGCCGGTGGAAGGCGGCGGTCGGGCGCCGTGAGTGTTGGACGCGCCGCTGGACGGCCGGAAGGTGGCCGACCGCCGCAAATGCCCGCGGGCAACCGGGCGGGAGTGACCGCCGGCTTTCGGCTTCCAGCGGACGCGGCAAGCGGCAACTGTTGCACTTTGCGGGCGGCGAGGTCAAACCACGAGCTTCTTCGCTTTCGCCCGCCGCCCGCCTTTCTTCTTCGTTGCGTCTTTGTGCCCGCGGGGCCGTGGGGAAATTGAGATTTCGATTCGTTTCTGCCGCCGAGTGGCCGCCGGCCGCTCCCGCCGCCTTCTCGAATGTCCACTTCTTCTTTTCGTCGCGTGTTGCTTGAGGTCATGGGCGGGCATCTCGCTCGTTAGCTCACTTGTTTCAGCGGGATTTGTTTGGTTAGCTCGTCGTTTGGATTCATGGCCACCAAAAGGTCGATTCGTAACGTTTACAGCTAATAATGCTCACAAGATTTCTTCTACCGCTTTTCTTTTGCCGCATGCTCGAAGGCCCTTCCGTTACCCACTTTCGATTTGATTTCTTGCAAGAACCATTGTTGAAAGCCAACCTGCAGCAGCACTCACCGCTTTGATTCAATTCGTCTGCACCAAAGGCCTTTTCTTACACACTCCAGCGGCATCAAACCGCCTTCCTCGAGCCGTTTTTGGCACATGAGCGGCTAGAGTGGCAATTCGGATCCACGAGACGCACCGCTCGTTCTATTTCGAGCGAACGGATTCATTTGGAGCCGCGCGGAGTGTTTGAACAGGGCGGCCATTCCACGAGGAGGCCCGCAAGGAAACGAGAATGTTTGCGCGTTCGAAACGAAACGAACGTAATTTCCCGTCCAAATCCCCTCATTTCCGCGCCCTCTCCGCCGTGTTCCCGCGCCGGCCGGCCGCTTGTGGACGGCGCTCGAATTTCCGCACCGAAAATAGGCGCCCGGAATTCCGCGGTCGTCGCTCTTCTTCCGCTTTGGCCGATTGACACATGCGAGGGCATTCGCGGGGCATTCGGGGGGCAAGCGGGGTGCGGACTGGCCGGAAGGAAGCACTCGTCTGTCCGCTCATTACTCCCGCTAATTGAATTCTTGCTCCCGCCTCCGTTCTTGCTCGCGTGCTTTCGTGTTCGTTGAGTTCGATGGAAATTCAAAGGGAATGTAGGGCTTAAATGCTCAATCCATCCGTTCTCTCGCTCGCTCATCCAGAACGAACATCAATTCACAGTGAACAATGAGCGAGGGGAACGGAGGCGAAACTTTCAAGGGCGGCAAATGAATTGCTTTTGGTTTTAGGGCCCAGCACCCACTTGTTGGCCAACAGAATTCCTTTGTCTGGAGGTTGCAGAGTGCGGGAAGGTCACGAGTGTTCGCTTGTTCGCATTGGGCCACGCGTTCGTCTGCCTAAATAATTTTACGCTTTCCGCTTCAATCCTCCTTTGATCCGCTTTGCGAAGCCGGCAGGGAGCTTCTGCCGTTTCTGGAACGCAAGCGGATAATTCGCGAACAAGAAGCCTTCTCGTTCTCTCTCATTGCCGCTCGCACAATCCAATTTGTTCTCTCCGCCTCTTTCTGGTCGTGTTGATCCCGTTTGCAAGAGAGGACAACGGGGACAACGAGCGGCGGATAATTACGAAGATTACCACCGGCCGGCCGGACGGGCGGCTCGTTGCGGGCAGCGCGGCCCAAAGAAGCGAGCTGGGGCGGGAGGAAGCGAGCGCGCAGGCCAACAAGCGGAACAAGCCGGAAGCTCGGCTCTGCGCGGAGGGTGTACTTGGGCACTCGTCGACTTTTGTTGAATTTTCGAACGACCGTCGAGCTTCCGGCTTTTTGCAGGCCGCTGCACACCGCAAAGGAACGCGCCCCCGCTTTTCGATTCGATTTGTTTCGTTTTGTGGCCGAAACGGGCGGCAAATCGAATGAACTCGCCCACTTTTTGCGGAAGTTGGACTCGAAATTCCGTTGGATGCGGGGCCCTTCCGGTGGGCGGCGGCGGAGAGCCTGCGGGACTCGACGCGGCTTCCGGTGGCTTCGGCGAGCGGCAGGTCGATTTGCATTCATCGCCCGACTTGGCAACAAAACGCTGTATTTTTTGTCGGCCTGTTTTGTTGCGGTTTCCTCTTCGCTTCTTTTTGCGTCGACCTTGCAATGCGTCGTCTAGCAGATTTCAAAAAACGGTCAAAGAAAACACCGCCAAATGACCGCGCGTTCGGCTTTCGCTTTTCGGTGCGCATTGAAAACGAAGCGGAAATCTCGTCGCGCCACTTACGCGGTGAAGATTTATGAAGACTTTGCGGAGCTCTTTTCTCGTCGCCGTGAACGCGCGCAGCAGTTTTTCTTGACGCTCGGCGGCGACAAGCGAACGCCGCAAATCGGCGCGAGCGATCGAGCGGCGCCAAAAGTCGAAGCGAAAATGGCGGCTAATCGAGAAGCGCGGCGGGCGTCGAGTCGCGTTGCGATGTGCCGCCTGTCGATCAAAAATTTTCGCGCTTATTTTGTTCGAACGGCGGCGAGCTTCCCGCCGTTTTCTTTGGAGTTTGATTTCGAGCGCTCACTTTTCAAAGATGCTTTATGCGATCTAGCCCGTTGAAAGTGAAGGCGAAGACGTGAGAAAGCCGGGATGAGAGCCGCTCGTTACGTTTCGGCCAACTAGTTTCCATTTCAAGCCGTCGAGTTCCCGCCAAACTTTTTTTAGAGCTCTTCATCCCCACTTTCGACGGCTCGCCCTTCACAGCAAGCGGGTGTTGGAGTGCGTGTTTTGGAATTCATAACGATAATCCGATTGCATGAGCGACACGAACCGTCCAGCTGCCCGCCGCTCTTCTTCGTGCACGCGAGACGGCCACTTTGCCGTCCACTTGCCGCCGCCGCGTTTTTGCCCCAAAAACGGCGAGTCTTTTGTTTTTGAGCGAGCGATTACGAGCTCGACGAGCCGAGTACGAATTCTATTTCATCTTCCGGAGGGTCAACAGCTCTTTTTTCTTTACCGCATGGACAACCGAATGCCTAATTCCTTTCTACTTTTTGTGGCTCCCACCAGATATCTACGTGTTTTTTGCGTAACAGAACTTTGTGCTCTTCCTCCCGTTCGACGCACTTGACGCCATCGACCGAATTGGAGCCAATTTGCCCAAAAAGTGGCTGCGAGCTCGTGACGCGACGAGCGCGAGCGTGAGCGCGTGCGTGATCGTTGGAGTCGACGAGTCGATGGGGGATGAGTCAACGCTCGAAATAAAGACGGAGAATCCCGGGCTTTCCGTGTGTCCTTTGCTTCTTCCAAACTCGCCCCAAATTGCGGCGGCCACTTTTGTTTCGGAAATCGCCACTCATTCGAGCGGAAGAATGCCGCGAGTTTGAAGAGTCGCCCGCTTTTGCGCCGCTTTCCCACCGCTTGTGAAGCCCCGCAGGCGGCGGCGACCATTTCTGGGGCTTCGATTATGAAAAACGGCGGCCGCATTTTGAATGTCCACTCTTTCGCTCGCCCTTGGCCGCTGCCAATCCAAAAAGGAAATTTGTCGCCGCTTTTTGTGTCCGCTTTTGGCGCCCGCACATTGCAGCACAAACGGGCCTCCGATTACGAACCGCGCCGCCTCGCACGACTCGCGGACGGCAATAATCGCCGGACAATTTTTTGTAAACAGCCGGACGAAGACGAAATCGGCGCCGCCCGATTTGGAACCGCGGATTGCGGCGCCAGGCGTTTTTGTCGGCACGAAAACGAAAGTTCGTTTCGTCGTCGGCTACAAAAGTTGGACTTTGATGGAAGCGTGAGAGAACGTGGAAAGGGGGAAAAGCGAGAACTTCTGTTTGCTTTTGACACTTCAAGAATCGCCGCTCTGCAGCGTCGAGGCGAACGTGGCCGCGCCGTCTGTAACGTGAAACGCGGCGCGAGTTCGAACGTTTCGCACGTTCCTCCCGCATTTCGGTTTTTGGTCATCGTTTCCTCGCGTTTTCTTCTTCGTGCCCCTCGCGCGTGCCGGTTTTTGCGTGTTTCATTGTCTGGCGCATTCTAATCGCCGTTCGTTTTCAGAACTTTTTGATCGACTTTTGCCGAGCCCCCTTTTTCGATTCCTTTGGGTTCCAACGCGCAGCGCCGCCCTCGATCCGCACGCCGGCCGCCATGGAAGAGGTGGACGACGCGCGAATGCGTTTTTCGCACACGAAAGCCATCTTCGAGCAACTGGAGCGCCACGAGCAGCTCCCGTCGTTCTACTCGCCCCGACCGCAACGACACGCGACCGCGGCGACGGTGGCCACAAAAATCGGCGCGAGTTTCGACGACGTTGACGCCTCGCCGCCCCCGCCAAAAGGGCCGCCGCCCGTTCCGCCGAAACCGACGAGCCAATCGAGCGTCGATGAGCCCACAAGCGGGGGAGGTGAGCCACTTTTCGTTTTCTTCGTCATGTTTTTGTTCGTTTTGTTTCACTCATCACGCGAACGATCGCATCACCTTTTGCGTGTTTCAACGGCCGTCAAAGCCCGACAGAAAACAATTCAAAACGCTTCTTACCGCCGCCCGCCGCCATCTGCGCCGCGACGCGCCGGCGGCGTTTCCATGACGCGAAAGAAAACGCGAGCGCGGCGGCGGCGCTCATTTCAACAAACGAGCCTCCACTTCCGCCCGCTTGGACGTCGCCGGAGAGGCTCCGCTCATTCCGCCGGCCCGTCGAAAGTGATTCCAACACGTGCGGCTTCTTTGGGCCGGGCGCCGCCCGCCCGCTGACTCACGCACGTGTTTTCGATTCGATTCGATTCGATCGAGCGGGAGTCACTTTTCCGCCGCTTTGTTGCTTTCCGTTGGGATCGAAGCGAATTGGGAGGGAGAGAGAAGCCTTCGGGTGGAAGGAAGGATGAAGAAGGCCGATTGTTGATGCTTGAGAGGAATCCTTTGAGTTTATCCGGCTATTCGTTCTCTTAATAACCGCGGTAATCCGCTTGTTTACACCTTCGTTCCATTCCTTGGGTCTTCTCGTTCGTTCCACCCCTTATTGGCTTCTCATTACTCCTCACCTCAATCTCTTCTGCTAATCCCCGTCCGTTCAGAATCGACCCACCCGAACGGCAAGTCGCCGAACTCGTCGCCGGCGAACACGACGACCGCCTCCTCGCCCACGTCGTCCACGGGATCGAACGCGCTGGCCGCCGCCACGCCGACGACGCCGATGAACGGCGCGGCTCCCGGCTCGCCGCTGAGCCAAGTCGCCCGCAACTTCAACCAAATGGCCTCCGATTTGGACCGCATCACGCGCTCGCCGCGCCAGCCCCCGCTCGCCCAACCGCCGCCGTCCAACTCGCTGCCGCGTATCGGCGGCGGCATCGGCGCCGAGACCAAGCGGTACGTTCTTGGCCGTGGGTCGATGCACTCGCAAACAACAACCCGAACACTCGTTCTTCCCTTGATTCGATCACTTCGTCGCTAAACTCCGGGCTTTCAGTTTCTCGAACGAGACGAGTGAATCCCGCACGTTCTTCATGCAGAAGTCGACTCCGCCGAGCACGAACGCCACGAGTGGGACGGCTTCGTATCCGTACTGGCGCGATCCCGCCTTCTACAGCCGCCGCTTCGGCAGCGGCGAGGAGGCGCCGAACGAGCAGGCGGCCACGGACGACGCGGAGGGACGCCGCTCGAGCGACTCCGCCGATTCCGTTCCTTCGGAGCCGCGCCCCACCGAACCCGCCGTTGCGCCGCGCATCTTCGGCACGACCGCCCAACAGCAGCAGCAGCAGGCGGCCTCGCCGCGTCGCGTGGGCGGCCTGCCGATCAGCCAGTCGGGCAGCGCCGCCGTCGGTCGCCCCGCCGTCGGCATCGACGACCGCGAGCATCCGCCCGCGGGCCTCGTCCAACGGCGCGCCAACACACTCCAGCGGATGACGCAGTCCGGCGGCACGTTCACCCAAAGCGACGAGGAGGACGAGGAGCGCGAGGCGAAACGCCAGCGATCGCCGTTCAGCACGACGCCCGTCGAAACGCTGCGCGGCTTGTCGCCCGAACGGGAGGCCGCCAATCGGAAGGTGCAGTTCAGCACCGCTCCGATCAAAGTGCGTTCTTTCCTTCCAATCAACCCTTCATCCCGCTTGCAGGTCTTCAAAACGCACGGAATCCATGAGTACGATCGCCGCAACGACGACATCGACCCGTTGGCGTCGTCGGCGGAGTACGAGCTGGAACGCCGCCTCGACAAAATGGAGATCTTCGACGTCGAGTTGGAGAAGGGACCCGAGGGCTTGGGCGTCAGCATCATCGGTAGCCATTGTCTTTCGTTGCTGAACTCATTTCGTCTGCAGGAATGGGAGTCGGAGCGGACGCGGGACTCGAAAAGCTCGGCATTTTCATCAAATCGATCACACCGGGCGGCGCCGTGCACCGCAACGGTCGAATTCGCGTCTGCGATCAGATCGTGAGCGTCGACGGCGTCTCGCTGGTCGGCGTGAGCCAACTGTTCGCCGCGAAGACGCTCCGCTCGACCGGCGGCCGCGTCGTGTTCACCGTCGGCCGCGAGCCGAACCTCGAGGACTCCGAAGTCGCGCAGCTCATTCGGCAGTCGCTGGAGGCGGACGATCGAACGAAACGCTTCGCGCAACAGCCGACCGTCGAGCCGCCGCCCGCAGCGGCGATGCCTCGGGGGAATTCGAGTGTGCTGGAGAACGTCTACTCGAAGGTCCCCTCGGAATCGCCCTACCACTACGGCGACACGGACGAGTCGGAGGACGATCGGGATTCGAGTGCGGCGACCGTCGTTCCCGCACCGCCGCTCCACTACTCGCCGGCCGCTGCGGCTGCGGCGGGAAGACGGCCGATCGTCCCGCCGGCTGCCGCTTCGATGAGCGGCCGGCCGAACGGCAGCGACGAGGCGGCGGAAATTCGCGTACGTTCCAGAGGAGAAAACACGAGAAACCTCGTTGTTTAGACCCGAATCAACGCCCTGGAGTCGGAGCTGAGCGACCAGCAGAAGAAGGCCGAGCAGATGGAGGACGTCCTGAAGAGCACCCGCACGCACTACTTCCAGCTGGAGTCCAAATACGACCAGGCCCGCGCCCTCCTCCGCAACTACCAGGAGCGGTAAGCAGTTGAGGGGTCGAGAGGGGAGATTGGCGAGTCGTTGCAAAGCACGAGCGTCCAATAAGCCGTGCAAATGAACTCGTTACATTATACCCATCAACTGCTCGTCGTTTCAGTGAACGAAAGCTGATGGAGCGAGAAGAGGAGCACGTGGGGCAGTTGCGCGAGAAGGACGACCACTACGGGACGCTCGTCGGCCAACTGAAGGGCCGAATCGACGAGCTGGAGGCGAAGCTCGACCTCGTGGCCAAACGACGCGCCTCGGTGGTCGAGGGCGAGCTGGCGCAGTTGAAACAGCAGTTGGCGCTCTTCGCTACGAACAACCAACAGCAGCAACAGCAGCAACAGCCGCCGAGCACGCCGAAACTCGCCTCGCAGGCCGTCCAAACGTCCACCGACGACTTGCAGCAGCAGCAGAAGGCGAAGGAGATGCGCGGCCGACGGCACGCCGACGCGCTGCCGCCGAAAGACCCGCACGGGATCGTCTACGATCCGATGCTCATGATGCGGCCGCCCATGTCGCGTGGCGCTCGGCATGCGGGATTGGTGAGTTGGATTGAATGGGGTCTTGTGCTTTCCTTCCGTTCCCTTATTACTCCTTCTTCTTCCTTCGCTTACCCCCGCTCGTTGCAGACGCCTCGCTCGATGCCGCTGAGCGCCGCCCCGCCGCACTTGTACGAGCGCTTCATGAACGGAATGTACCTAGACGACTACGAGGAGCGCTACATGACCGCTTCGCAGTGCGACTCGCCCATCCCGCGCGTCTCGGAGCCCGCCTCGCCGGCCATGCCGCAGAAGTTCCTCCACCAGCAGCGGCGGATGTTGTTTTCGTTGCGCAAGCGGTACATTCATGAGAACGAGTTTTGGCGGGAGAACGCCGAGGCACAGGTTCGAGCAAAGGAAGAGGGATTCTTTCATTGATCGAATGCAGGGCCTCCAAGTGCTGCAATGGTCGGTGGACGACGTGTGCCAACTGCTCATTCACATGGGCCTGGACAAGTACATCCCCGAGTTCTCCGTCAATCAGATCACCGGCCCGCAGTTTCTCGACCTGGACGGCAACAAGCTGAAGGTGAGTGGAAGAAGGAGTGCTCTCTAACAGTTTGTTTAGACCATGGGCATCCACAACCACTCGGATCGGGCGATCATTAAGAAGAAGGTGAAGACCTTCAAGGCGCGCATCGAACGCGAGCGCAAGATCCTCGAGAAAGAAAGCCGCCAGCGGTCGATCAAACAGACGGCCGCCCACTAACCGCCATTCACATTGGGTTTTGTCCGAACAATACGGTAATTCCACTTATTCCTGCTGGTTTCTTCCTTTCATTCGTCCCTTGGTGCACGAGATTAACCCGACAAACACCACAGATTATATCCCTTTTGTTTACTCGACTATTGCACCCACTCACTCACTCATTACTCACCGACTTACCTACTTACCGCATTTCTCCCCGTTCCATCTAATCAAGCCAATGATTGTACCTGCTGTCTACTCAACGTCTACCCTCCTCTTAACACAATAGGCATGAGATTAACCCTTCGTTCTTCGCTCCGGCGACGATCCCGCCCCCGTTCGCATATTCGTCCACTCCAAACATTCCAGCCGACTTGTTTTCTTCTCCACTAACACATAATCCATTGATTGTCCGTAAGTACTCTTGATGTTTCGATTCACGAAGTGCTCTTCTCTCGTTTTTTAGAATGTTTCACCAAGGAGTAATCAAAGAATAAAGTTTTCTATGAGCTCATCGGAAAGTTGGGTGGTTGGAGAAGGAAGGAGCTATAAAGCAACTGGAAGTAGAGGCTCCTGTAAACTGACAATGAGGTGCATCCCTTGTGAAGGAAATTGAGTGATGCTCCTCGTTACTCTCCGGCGTAGAGTCAAGAGGAATCAATCGACGAAAACGGCCATGCAAATTCCACCGCAACGAAACGAACGCCCCCTTTCGCTCGCCATTCCCGATCGCCGTTGGTCGTTCGCGATGTTCGCCTCCCGCTCCGCTTCGCTCCTCTCCGCCGTCCTCCTGTTGGCCGCCGCTCCGATGGGCGCCGTGGACTCGTGCACCAGCGAGGAGACGGCCCTCGCCATCTGGACGCCTCGGCCGAACGACGAGTGCGAGGAGGCCGAACTGATGGCCGAGAAGGTGAGCTCTTCCCCTCCGTCCACTCACTCCCCGCCTTCTTTGAGGTCCTCCTCGTCCTGCTGCTCGTCTTTTCGATCTTCACGGCGCTCATGGCGGCCGTCTGCGGCGGCCTCCTCCTCTTCGTCACGTGCAGCGAGTGGGCGGACGAGCCGGCCGGCACGCGCGACAACAAGCCGGAGGCGGACGGCTCGATCGACAGCGGCGAGGCGAAAGCGAAGGACGGAGAAGTGGGCGCGAAATGAGTCCTCTATTTTTCTTCCTGCCGCTAGATAAACGACGTCCTTCCATCCATTCATTTGGTTTATTCTCGAAGAAAGAAGTGAGAGCAATCGTAGGATGTGAAGTGATCTCCGAAGATGTGGTTGAGCGAAGGAGCGAACGAGGGATCAAGGCCAAGAGGCCGCTCGTCCACGCGCATCACTCCGGCCGCACGCGAATGAACGCCCCGGGGATTGGGCCGAGCGTGTCCGAGTTCTCCACCGGCGTGTTCAGTTGGGCGTCGAAGACTAAACGACCACGAGTGAGTGAAGAGCACAGCGTTTATTTCAGCGCGTATCTACACAGTCGACTCGAGAGAGAACGGCAAAGAAGACCAGTGTTTTGGTTGGGGACTAATTTGAAAACAAAAGGACGAGGCGGCGGCATCCGTTCGGTTTATTTCACATCTTGCGGACGACATCTGCAAACAGAAAGGAGTGGGTGGGTGGAATAAACCGACGGATGGCGCGCCTCCGCTCAGCGACAGCAGCCCCAACCCCAACGAAACTGACCGATGGCGTTGTCCTGCGCGATCTGCTGCGGAATGCGGCGGGCGCGCATGTCGTACATGACGAACATCGACGAGGCGCCCAACGCGATCGCGATCACGAACATCGCGCGAATGCGGTCGCTCAGGCGGCGCATCGTGGGGCCCCTGCAACAACGAGAAAGAGAGTGTGGATGGAAGGAAGAAGAAGGAGACTCACGGCACGAACTCGGGCACATCGCCGGCGCTCTTGTACAGGCCGGTGAGGACGAGCATGCGGCGCTGGATGCCGCTCGGCCGGAGGCCCGTGTTCTCGTCGGCGCCGCGTTCGCGCGAGCGCAGCGCGTCGTGCATGCCCTCGAACTCCTTCTTCGTCGTGTGCCGCGGGATGGCGCCGTCCTGCAAGCGGAGGGTGTGAAGTCGATCGAGTGATCAGGTGGGAAGGCCGGGACTCACCCCTTGCTTGATGCTGCCGGCCGGCGTTTGCTGCTGAGAGGCGGTGGACTCCTGGAAGCGAACGGAAGATTAAACGGGGAACAAAGCGGAAGAAGTCAATCGATTCCTCGCAATCGAGAGTGGACTTTGAGCAAAGGAACCGAACGGAAGATGCAGCTCAAGCAGTGGATGGAGGACTCACCGGATTGATGTCGCCGGCGGGCGTCTGCTGGGGCGGCGTAGCGAGGAAACGGCGGGGCGCGTGCACGACGGCCGGCCAGCGAGCGAACTTCGTGAGTTGCGGCGAGCAGCGGAACATCACGATCGGGATCGGTGGAGTGCGGATTCTTCTGCAAGGAACGAAGTGAATTGAAGGAAGGCGACGTGAGAGCGATTGAACAACGGGAACGCGTAGATTTCTACGAAAAGGATAAGAAACCGCAGAATTTTCACCAATTTTTAGCAGAATCAGAACGATCCTCGAGTTGACTTCAAATCCTCTCAACTTCCTCCAGAATCCATCAAAATTTCGAGCCAAACCGATGAGAAACCCAAAGAAATCGAGCGGCTTTTCGGTTTGTTTTCGCGAAAGCGGAGCGTTCGGAAACAACCGCCCGAGCGAGCGAAAAAGCGAGCGGACGAGCGGGGCGGCAGCGGGCGGCAAGCGAAGGGAAGTGAAAAACAAGTAAACAACTACGAGCGGAGAGCGAAAACACCCCCGACCCGCCCGCCCGCCTGTTTGCTTTCCGCTCGCCCTTTGCGAAACGTGGAGCAAGTGGAAGGCGAGTGTTGACCACGAAGAGGTCGAGTGCATTCTGTTGACCAAACGTTAGCGATCGAATAACCACCTACAAATTGAAAATCGGTGGCTGCCCTCTTTTCCACTGCTTTTTTTATCGAACGGCCGCAATGGCCGCACAGAACGTTCGACTCGTCTGCCGAACCTTCAACTTTCTTTCGACCCGAAGCAACAACACGGATTGGAGCACTCTCCTTTTATTCTCAGCAAACAACCTCCAAAAATATTCAACAATGAAACAAACAATGGAAAATGGAAGGAACAAATCGGAAATCTTTCGTTCGGCTGTTCGAGAAGCCGTGGACAACTCGGCAGTTTCCAGCGCTTCAATTGGAGGCCCAGAAGCCGTCCGCAACGGCGGTCTGCTCGGCGAACTTCGCGCTCTCCGCGAAGATGCGCCGCTTCAGCTCGTGGACGGGCAGGTGGTCGAATTCCACCTCCGAGGTGAACGGCTGCTCGCAGATCGGCTGCAAACACACGAGTTCAAGAGAGAAAGGGGAGACAGCTTGCCTCGTCCTCGGGGTCGTGGTATTGCTTCAGGTAGGGGTGGGCGAGCGCCTCGTCGACGGTCACCCGCTTCTGCGGATCGAACGTGAGCATCCGGTCGATCAGCTCCAGCGCGCGCAGTTCGGCCAGCGGGTAGCGCCGACTCAACGGCTGCTTCTCGCGGTGCGGCTGCGCGCACATCCAGCGGCGTGTCTGCAACGAAAAGGGATGAGTACGGGTCGAGGCGGAGGTGTTGTAAGAAGGCGAAGAGAAGAAGGAAGGTTAGTGGTTGAAGAAGAGCAGCACGCGGTAGCGTCCTCTTCTTTCAGCAAGTCAATAGACAAGCGCTTCTCCTCCACCCCTTCAATCAACAACCAGACGAGTAACCCAGCAAAGAACGCACCTTCTCGCTGTGAATGCACCGAAGTTCCTCGTCGGTGGGCGAGCCGAGCACCTCGAGGATCAACGACATCTGCTCGAGGTAGTGCTTGCCGGGGAAGAGCGCGCGGCCGTCGAGCATCTCGGCGAGGATGCAGCCGACGGACCACACGTCGAGGGCACGCGTGTAGCCCTGCGCGTTGAACATCACTTCGGGCGCGCGGTACCAGCGGGTCGCCACGTACTCGGTGAGGAAGCCCGCGTGCGAGTGCGCCGGGTCGTTGGCGCGCGCCAGTCCGAAGTCGCAGATCTAAACAACATGCATTTAATGAGAATAACCGCTGGATGCTCGCCTTGAGCTCGCAGTGGGTGTTCAGCAGCAGATTGCCGGGCTTCAGGTCGCGGTGCAGCACGTGGGCCGAGTGGATGTACCGAAGGCCGCGGAGGATTTGGTACGCGAAGTAGCACACGTGGTCGGCCGAGAGCTTCTGCTGCTTCAAGAGTTTGTGGAGGTCCGTTTCCATCAGCGGTTGCACGATGTAGCTGGAAGAAGAAGTGAGTAGCCGGTCAAGGGAAGGGGACGAACATGTCCTTCATTTGAGCGACGGAGGGCGCGTGCAGGATTGCGAGGATCTCGATGATCTGAACGCCGAAAGGTGAGGAAGAAGCGGGCGGAACGAACGTTCTCGTGCTTGAAGCGCGTGAGGATCTTGATTTCGCGCAACGTCCGCTGGCAGAACACCTGGTGCTCGAGCAGCGCGATTTTCTTGATCGCCACCCGCCCGCCGGTCGTCGTGTCGAAGGCGGAGCTGAAAGAAGCGGGTGGCTGCAGCAAGGAGCGTCCACTCACACGACCGTCCCGTGACTCCCCTTGCCGATCGTCTTCTCCGGCCGGTAGCGCGGCCCCACGGCGAAGTGGTGCACGTCCAAGTCGGCGGGCGAGTGGGGCGAGGGCGTGACGGCGTACATTCCTGCAAACAAAAAGGGGAATCTTGAGGAGACTGCGGAGAGAGCAGAAATCGGTGGAAATGGCGGCACTTTGTCGATCGGAGCGAAAGGAAGAAATAGCCGAGAATTGCGCGAAACCAGTCGAGAAAAGAAACAATAAATTTCTCGAATACGGAACGATTGGAGTCAAAGAGAACAATCGACTTCAATTGACACTTCCTGCGTCAATTCACGCGTCAATACACGACTCGAATTGACGAATCCACGCGAACTCGTCCAAATCCCCGCCGCAATCGCTCGAGACGGCGGTCGAGCGGCAAGAAAAAGCGGCGACGATGCGGCGGCGGAGTGTTCGAGCGTCGATTTTTCGCGCCCGAACGGCCGTCGTCTCGGCTCGCCCCGCACTCTTTCTGTCCGGACTCGTCATGACTAACAATCAAAGAAAGGTGATCTCGCGCACTTGGGATTGCACATTCCAGTCAATGAAACGAGTGGGCCGAAGTGGTGGACGCGCCGATCGTCGACCGAAGAAATCGGGCGCGAATTCCTGCCGACTCGCAACGGCCGCCCGTCTTGTGACTCGCCCGCCCGACCGACCGAACGGCCGTCTGCCGAGAGAGCGGCGGGCGAGGAAAGGAGAGGCGTGAGAACGGGCGGCAGGGCGGCGCGCCGTTGTGGCGATCGCAGTCGATCCCTCCGCCCGCCTGCTCGCTCGCTTCTTTCCGCCGCTCTGCTCCCCGATCGGCCGCTTCCTCCGCTCCCCTCCTTCGAAATCCGTCCATTTTTTTGCTGCTTTCAACCCACTTCTTCCCGAACGATCCACCGAATTCCGACCGGAAGGGGCGAGAAGATTACCGTTCTGTTCGAACTGCGCGACGGCGAGCAGGTGCCACTGACCGCCGAGTTCGTCCGCTGCTCCGCCCACCTCCTCAAAGTCCTCCGAGCGGTGGTCGCCGAGCGGCAGGCGGACGGGCGGCCGCTCGACGGGCTCACGATCGAACTGCGCGACGGGCCGCCCGCCCTGCAGGTGGACCGCGCGGAGTTCGCGGCGATCGACCGGTTGCTCGCCCACGTGCACGCGCGACACCCGGCCGACGTCGAGCGGCACGCGAACAGCCTGCAGTTCTGGATGGAGACGGTGATGAGTTTCAAGGAAATCGGTTGGTCCTCGTCGGGTTGGTTTTGGTGATTGAGGGTGGCTTCTTCCCGCTGACTGCGGCGTGGAAGACTGGCTGTCTGGGGGGTCAGTTGTGGAACAAAAATGCCGCTTCCTTTTGTCAACTGACGTACGGAGGTTGAATGCGGTGGAGTTTTAGTTTTTGCCGTCTTTCTCACACATTGAACGTTCGATTGGTCCGGCAGAAGAATCCCACCAGTAAAAAGATCATCGAGCTGCTTTCAGAACAAGGACGAGGTCCTGCCGCTGTTCGCCCACGTGGACAAGAACGTCCTCGTGCGCGCCGCCAAGTTCGCCGCCTTCCTCGTGATGCCGCTCGTCGTCGCGCACTTCGCGCTCGTGCTGGCCGCCCGCGTGGACGCGCGGGACGTCGAGCAGCTGCGCGCCTTCCTCAACGAGCCCGCCGACCACGAGCAGCGGGAGCGCGCGCTCGTCGACGAGTTCCGCCAAACGATCGGTCTTCGAGTTCTCCGCTTCGTTCTTTTTGCCGAATAAACAGTCGTATTCGCCGTTTTGGTTGGCAGGCGATCAAGAACTTCGTGCGGAGAAACCGGAGAGAATGAGAGAACGAGTGGACTGCGCGAAGCTGTCGGGATTGGAGCGAACGTTCGTCCGTTGACGAGAGTCGGAATGGAGCGGTCTTCTCGTCTTACAGTGACTTGCGTAGAAGAACACAAAGCACGCGCTCGATGGAGACCGCCCGCCGACTCCTCGCCGAGCACACGCAATCAGTCAAATGCGGGCCGCACTTCCCGCAGACGGCAGACAGAGGGCCCGCGAGCGCAACGATCGGCGGGCAACGAGGACGGCAGCCCGGCAGGCGATTGCGAGCGAGCGGGCGGCTCTCTCCCTCTCTCTGTCTGCTGCTTTCTCTTCTGCTCGTCGTGGGTGGTCTGTCGGCCCTTTCAGCGTGAGTCATCGACCGCCCGTTGTGCAAAACAAGCGGCCACTCGTCGTGTTGACGCGATTGCGATCTCCGCCCGCCGTGCGCTCCGTTTTGCTCTAATTTATTCCGTTCGGTCGTCCCGCTCGCTTTCTCCTCCGTTCGTTCCGTCCGCTTTCTGATGACTGTTTCGATTCGAGCTCCTCTAATCCTTTCTCTCGAAGCCGCTCTAATCGGTCGGCTTCTACTCCCGATGTCCCCTTCATCCCGCCCGTTTATTCAAGCGGCGAGCGTGGACGGGCGTTGCCGGTGAGTGCAACAGAGCAGCTCGGCCTGTAGCACCAGCGGCATCGCCCCTTCCACTCTTCGCTGCGAACAACCGACCGCTCTCTGCTTGCCGCTCGGCTGTTGCTGAACGTGGTCGCCTGTCCTTGTTTGTTCCCTTCCTTCTCATCAGTCGTTTGTTGAAATCGCCGTCCAACAGACTTGTTTGCGACCACCCAAATCCTTCCCACTTCCATCGACCAAAGAACCTAACGTTTATTCCACTCCAACGAACAAAGGAAGAACAAGAGACGTGTCGGCACTCCTCGACTGGGCGCCCATCTCCACGCGGTGCTCAGGCGGCCTGCTTCGAGCCGCCCGCCGCGTCCACCGGCTGCTTCGATCCGCCGGCAGCCGTGGGCGTCGCATCGCCGCCCGCCGCCTTCTTCTCGGCCTCCACCGCGTCGTAGGCCATGAGGAAGGCGTACATGATGGCGGCCAGCTTGCAGTAGAAGACGCGGTTCTCCGCCGGCTGCAAACTCGCGCGATTGAAGGGATCATTGGGACAGACGTACATTGATGCCCGTTGCCCACGCCTTCACGCAGGAGTATTTGTAGAGGAGCCGCGTTTTGGTGTCCAGATCCAGCGGGAAGCGACGCAGGAAGGCGCGGTACACCTCCACCTCGTCGTCTTTGACGCCGCCGAAGAGCTGCGTCAGTTTCAGGTGCTGGATGTCGTCGGGGCCGCTGATCAGGGTGGTCACCTCTTTCTCCCAGTCGAACTCGAGCTCTTCGGCGGCGGCGATCTGCAAGCAAGCGGGCGGGCGAGTGAACGCACTGAACGGAGGGACTCACCACCGCGGCGGCCGCGTCCTTCGGCGCCTTCTGCGACGCGTCCCCCTCGCCTGCCGTTGGGTTGGCGGCGGTCTTCGGCTTGGCCGCCGTCTATGCAGCCGGCTCCTTCGTCTTCGGGTTGTCGGTCTTCGCGGTCTTGGCGAGCGGCTCCTTCGTTTGGACGGCGCCTTCTTCTTCCGCACGCAGCACACGATCACGACCACGACGGCGATGATGGCGCCGAGAAGTCTGCAAGAAGCGGTGGGTGAGCGAAGGGAAGAGCGGAGGACTCACAACAAGCCGCCTACGCCGCCGACCGTTGCCCAGAGCTTCCAACCGCTGAACCCGCCCGCTTTGCCCGCGTCGGCCTCTCCCGACTTCTTCTTCTCCAGAGTGGCGTCCTTCTGAAAGCGAGCGGTGAGCAGGCGGAGGTGAAATGAGTACTAGCGAAGGTGAACGTCAAGCCAGGAGCCGCCGCAGCCATTTTGAAGCCGACCGTCGTTTTCTTTTTGCCCTCGCTCGCCTCGCCGAATTTCGGAGAGCAAGCAGATTTCCCTTCTTTGAAGGTGACCTTGTCCGTAGTTGCGGTCGCATTCCGAGGTGAATTCAAAGCGATGTCTGAACACAATCAATAAAGTTAGAAAAAGCACTCACCGTTGTACTTGAAGTTGGGGGTCGCATCGAACTCGCCTTGGGTCACCGTGAAGTTTCCAAGACAACTGCCAATTTCGAAAGTTCCTCTGAAACACATCGTCGTTCAAGAACGGAGATCAAAAGTGCAAACCCCGTATTCGGCTTGCTGGGGTCCGTGTACGTGATGTCGAACTCCAGCGTGTCGCCCTTGAAGACCAGCGTGGCCGATGCCTCTTTGCACGCGCACTCCGTGACGAGCCCCGTGAAAAGCGTTCGATTCGGCCCGCTGGCACCCGAGAGGAAAAGTGGGCGCGATGCCCGATCGATTTTTGCATCCGCCGGCGGAAAGTCCGCCCGCCCCCTCGATTTTCGGCTCCCGCCCGTGGGGAACACGGCAGATTGCTGCCGAACGAGGCCATCTTTTGCAGACGAGACTGCAATTCGTTCGGCAATGTTTTTCCGCGGGTAGCGGGCGGGGCGGAACGACGCATGAAACCGTCGGGTTGGCCCTGAATTTGGCGACAGGACTGCTGAGCGTCGAGCAGATCGCGGCGGGTGGTGTTCTTCTCGAGCAGCCGTTGATCTCGCTACAGCTTGAACGCCATCGCTTCTTCTTTAGATTGTTGAAGACGGGGGCCAAACGATCGCGCTGCCGATAAACTCGGCCTGTTCGAGGAGTGCGGAAAGTTGCGCGATTCAACTGCTGGCGAGAAAGTTAGCGTTAGTTTACGGTCACCAGACATGCTCAGTGCTGTTTGCCATTCAATAAGACATGCACGTTCAGTCACCACCAATTGCAGTGCTTTTAGGTCAATGCATGGCTACAAAGTCACCTCCTCGGGGGTGTCAATATTTTCCATCGCTAGATTATCGCTGCTAGGTGACGTGGAATGCTCACGGTTAGTTGAAATGATTTGGTGTTTGTTTGGCAAAGAGAAAGATGCATCTTCTTACATCCGAAGTCGATGCAATGAGAGACACGCGTCGACTTCGGTTTTGTTTTGATTGCTCGCGATCTTCTGCTGCCGTTTTTTTGGTTTTTTTGAACGCCATCGCTCAGAAACACGCCCGGAACCAACAAATGAGTCAGATTTGGGTGATCTTCCGTTAATCGAGACACGAGGGTAAAACAACGTCAAACGAGTTCTTTCGCAAAACGCTAACGTGCGTTTAAAGTTCACACTTAAAACAACCCGTATGCGGAGTGGAAGGCGAAACAAATCAGTACGAAGAACGGAAATCGTTTGCTAGGGTGAACGCCGTTCCTTATTTATTTGAGCAGCAGAAGAGTAGTACCGAAAAAAGAAATCGACTTGATTTTACCACATGGTTTATTAGAGCTGCTCTAAAAATTCCACTCCAAACGGCCGAGAAATACGCGAAAAAACTCCTCCGAACGCCCGCCCGCAGTGCATTTTTGAAGGTTGCGGCGTCCCCGCAGGGACGTGGCGCAACTCGACTGGCCGCCGCTCGCTCAGCGTGGTCCGTCTGGGCGCCGCTTGGGAAGGAGAGAATAAAAGCATCGATCGGGCGTATGCCGAGTATAATAAGCGAGGGCAAAGTGCCCCGTGCATTTTTTGAACCGGACATTTTCGCGCCAAAATCAGGCAAACCGAATCGAACGCTTCGTCACGGAGTGCAGCCGGGCGAGAGAAGGTGAGCGGCAAACTGTTGAGTGGTCTTCGTTTCCCGCGCGCAATCCCCAGTCGAACGAAGCTGCTCTATTCTTCGAAGGAAACAGCTACGACTTCCCAGCAGATTCCAGTCAGCAGCGGTCAAGCAAGCGACTGCACACTGCAATTCATTCCAACAACAAACGATTCTCGAAATCCCACAACTCTGCAAGGAAGGCGACGTGGTCGGGCGGTTGGAAAGTCCGCTTCTGCCGCCACAACAACCCATCGAGTTTCTGTTGTGAACTCCTGAACGGCGCTTTTGATTCTCACAGCTTGCTAGTCAATGGAACAGATTCTCAAAGCTCCCCGTCTTCCACCGTTTTCTCCAGCGAGCCGTACAGGTCGCTCAATTTAGACGACACACCCGCTCTCCTCAACCGCTGACTCATTGCCTGCCACTCGAAAGCCGGGGAATCACAGCGGGTCGATTGCGAGCGGACGGGGCGGTTCTCGTCGCTCAATGTGGGGGGTCGGCCAGCGGCCACTCGCTTCGGTGAGTCATCGGCCGCTCGTTCTGCAAAACAAGTGAATGGCGACCGCCACTCAAAAAGCAGACGGCCGACTTCCGGTTGTTGTTGGTGCCGGCGAGCGGCCACTCGCTTCGATTCGATTCGATCGATTCGATTCGATGTGTCACCCACCGACCGCTCGAGCCGACGAACGGCCGCCACTCGGTTGACGCGATCGGCCGGCTTTGATTTCCGCTCCCGCACTCGTCAGCCACCAGTCAGCGCTTCTTCATTCCGGCCACCTACTCTCTGGAGTGTGGAGCACGGCCGGTGAGTGCTGCAGACTCGCTCCGCCTGTCGCACCGCCCGGCCGTGTTCCACTCGCTCCTCACTGCAGCGTGTGAGGAGAACGCCGTCGATTGATCTCCTCGTATTCCTCCAGCGATCATCTTCCCCCTTTTTGTCGAAGAAAGCGGCCAGTGGAAACGCGCTCGATTGATAGCCGTGTTCTTCTGTTTGTTCATGGAGGAATGGCGGGTCGCTCACTCGCTCCCGGCGGACGATTCGACGAGCAACGGAAAGGAGTGAAGCGGCCGTCCACTCCCGTCGCCTCTTCGCGCGTCCGATAGTCGAGAGAGATTTTAGCTTTCGTCGCTCGACGGGCGGCCGGCAGCGGAATCGCTCGAATGGAGCGTCGATTTGCATGAACGGCTCGATGCGAGAGACAGCGAACAAACAAGTCGAAGCCTATTCGCTCTCTACCCACTCACCCCCGAAATGGTCGGCCGTTCTGCCGCCGGACTGCTCGTCGCTCTGCTCGCCGCCGCCGCGCTATGCCGGGCGGCCCACTCGGCGGCCGACTGCTTCCGCGTGGAGGGCGGCGACACGTGAGTGCGCCCGTCCGCCCGTCCACTCCCCGCCGCTCTGCAGCCACTTCCGGCCGGTGGAGAACTGCACGGCGGGTCCACCTGCCGCTCGCGTTCGCCGACTGGTCGCTCGGCTTTTCGATCGACGCGCGGAACGCGAGCAAGAGCAACAGGTGGCTCCGCCCGCTTCCCTCCGCTCACCCGCTCGTTCCAGCGGCTTCCTCGCGTTCGGCTCGTGCAACTACTCGGTCGCCATCAACAAGGAGGGGAAGCTCCTCTTCGAAGGTGAATGCTCGAAGAAGTCCGCAGTAATCCTTCTCGCTTGCAGACAAGCCGATCGACCGCCTCTCCAACGGCTCGGTGGACAACCGCAATGGAGTCGCCTTTCTGCTCGCTGGGGGCCGCCGGACGGCCATCCCGACGCCCGTCAACTGCTTCGTCGACATCCGCGCCATCGACGGCGACCGGTGGACGGCGGACGTCGCGCTCGAGTGGACGGAGCCGACCGACGGCGTCCTTTTCGCTTTCGTGCGTTCGCCTCCCCGCTCACTCCTCCTCACTCGTCCCCGCGTTCAGCACAAGGCGACGCCCCGCAACGAGCAGAAGAGCTCGGCGGGCGGCGCGTGGGCGGGCGGCTGGACGGCGGCGCTTCTCGTCGGGATCGCGGCGTGAGTCCCGTCGAGTGGGTTGCTCGTCGTTCACCTTCTTCGCTGCTTGCAGGTTTCTCGCGGGCTGAAGTCGTGGATCCTGCTGGGCTTTGCACCACTTGCTCTTCGATCAGAAGCTGGAATAAACTCTCGTCTTTCCATTTCGTTGGTGAAGAAGGCTGACAGCAAGGGTGTGGCGCCATTTCGTTCGAAGGTTGAGCCCAACGAGCGAGAAACGCCGCCGAACTGGGCAAGAAGTCGGTAGAAAGAACGGTCCTCCGCATGGTCCACCGTTCCGAGGAAGACGAGCGGGCAACACAAATGTATTTATTTCCGCTTAACTCGCAACCAAGACTCGTCGTTCTCAACGATCAGCGTCCAACGCCCGGGGGCTGCAAGCAACGAGCGATTGAAGGAATGCTCATCACAGTGGGCTCACCCGCAAGCAGTTGTACCACGTGCACTTCCAGTTGGCGCCATGGCAGCACGACCACGAGCCGCAGTCCGAATCCTCCTCACATTCTTTGGCCGCCACTTCGATCGCGGTGAGCGAGAGGAGGACGACGAGAAGCGAGAAAAAGGCGAGCGTTCGGAACGTTGCAGCGGGAATGAGAGGAAGGAACATTTCTGCCTCCTGTTTTGAGGCGACGTGCTCGCTGTTTGCTGATGATTCGAGGAGATGATTCCGATTGTTGCGAAGAGAAGGCGCTCGGAAAGGGCAAAAGAATGAGCAACTCGTGAGGTGATTGTTCGGATGCATTTTCCCCGAACAAAACAACTGACGACGGTTGGTGCGTAGGAATCTTTGACCGAATCTGTTGGATGCGACCGCCCGACGTCATTCTACGGGAGAAAAGAAATCGTAGACGAGCACCCGAAAGCTGTGCACTGGCGAAAAAAGCGGGGGAGGCGACGAGCGAAGAGACAGCGAGTGGCGGCTTCTGCTTGCCTTTTCTAGCGGAGTGTCGACTGAATTCGTTGTCGAGTCCATTCGATCGCCCGTTGGTCGTGCAGTAGAATGAAGCAAACGCCTCCGAACACGACTGTTCCCTGTTTCCATTGATCTCCACTTTCCCAGCAGACTTCTGCAGCACCCATCGGGCGGGCCAAAGTGAACAGACGACGCCGCTGCTACCTCCCACTGCCCGAATGCCCACTCGCCTTTCTTCGGTTTATTTGAGGGACATCGGAGAAGAAGGCGCCCAGTGAGTCGTCGGATGGCCGCAACGAAACGAGCAGTTGGAGGCGGGGCGTGTCGAACCGCGCGGCCACTTCTTGGACCTCTCTTTGGGATCACAGCGCACTCCTCGCTTTAATCAATAAAAGTAGAGAGCAGCCAACAACACGAGACTCTCGACTAATCGGCGGCTTGACGTTTGCTCTGCACACCAAGAAATCTGAAACCAGTCCACCACTACCTCGAAGTGACACGCAGAAGAACCGTTTGAAGCAGCCGGCCGGGAGGGCGGAAGACGAACGGAGTGGACGCCCGAATTTGCATGAGCGCGCGATCGCCCGCTCGTTCGCCCGAACCTTCCGGAAGGCGCCGAATTTGCGTCCGCGATGCAAATTTTCGGTCGACTTCGGCGGTCCGAATCGCCGACGGGGCCACTCGATCGACCTGCCGGCCGCTCGTGCTCTCCGCTCTCCTCCCTCCGCTCTCCCTCCGCTCCGCTCCGTCCGAAATGCGCCCCGCTGCGCTCCTCGCCGTTGTCCTGATGCTCGGCGCCCCCCGCTGCTCGTCGGCCGGCCCGCTGCTCCTCGGAGACTCCGCCGAGTGCTTCGTGGAGAAGGACGAGAAAGTGTGAGTCCCCCGCCCATCCACTGCTTCCACTCACCGCCCGCTCGTTGCAGGACGTACACGGGAACCGCGGCGTGCAAGGCCGCCGCCACGACCAAGCTGTACTTCACTGGGGACGCGCTCGAGTTCGAAATGAAGTACGCCGATCCCGAGATTCCTTCGGACGCCGAGTAAGTCGCAGTCATGCTGCGATGGTGACGACCAACGTTCTTGCAGGTTGACGCTGAAGATCAACGAGTGCACGCGGGGAGGCCAGCTTGCTGTGAAGCCGGGTACATACGCGTCTAACCAGCTCACTTCGAATGGCAAGTATTTTGCAGCGTCGCTTGCACTCTCACCTGCTTGCAGGCGCCTGTGAATTCCCCATCACCGGCAATGCCAGTACCGACGGCATTGTTTACAACAACAAGGCGGACAAGAAGACGTGTACGCTGACGTTCGGGAAGGCGAAAGACGGCAACCACTCGGTGGCCGACATCTCGATCACTCTAAGTGCGGCCGCCGAGCAGCTCTCGATCGTCTTCGTGAGTCTCTTCTCTCTTCCTCCACCGCTCATCTCTCACTCGTTGCAGACGGCGAGCCTCAAAGAAGGCGACGAGGATGGGAACGCGAGCGGCGCCGGCTTCCCGTGGTGGTCGTGGCTGATCATCGGAGTCGTCGTGTGAGTCCTCTCCGCTTCTGTCATCCACTCCTCAATCTCCCTCCTTCCAGCCTGGTCTTCGTCTTGGCGGTCGGCGGCGGTGTGGCCGCCTTCTTCGTGATGCGCAAAAAGAAGGCGGCGAAGCCGGAGCCCACGCGCCGCACCAAGACCAAGGAGCCGGCCGCCAGCGCTCAGCCGGCGGCTCCCGCGCCCGGCGACTCGAAGGCGCCCGCCGGCGATCCGAAGACGACGCCCGGCGCCGCGGCCAGCGCCGAGGGCGCCAAGGGTCCCGCCTACCCGCAGCAGGAGCCCACGCCCACCATCCACCCGAAGCCCGCCGCGCCGCCGCCGCCGCCGCCCGCCAATGGAGGCCCGGAACCCCTCTACGAGACGATCGCCCCGATGGACGGGCCGCCGCCGCCGCCTCCGAAATGAGCACGAGCGAGCAGGCCCCAAGGATCGAGTCCTCCCCCTTCCTCTCTGTTTCCTCCTTCCCCTCTTGTATCCCCCATGTTTCCTCTTGTATGTCCCCTTCCCTCCTCCCCCGTAGCAAATAAACCGAAGGAATGTACGTGCGGCTTCTTCTCGACGGCGGTGACGAGGCGCTCGCTTCTGCGCGCCTCGTCCCGAAGCGCTCGTGGCCGCCGGCTTTCGAGCGGAAGCCGGCAGATTTCCACGTGTTCTCCGCTTTGTGCCGGTCGCCGGCGAGTCGATTCGCCGTAGTTTCCTGATTGCGGCTGCACAACGTGCAGAGGTCGCCCACCCGATGGACGTGCCGTCAACACACTCCAGTTTGCTCCGTTGGGCGTCGCCTTTTGTGTCCACGCTCGTCCTGTTCGTGGACTGCAGCTCGAAGTCGTCCGTTTGACGTCCAACTCGCCCAGTTCGGCGAGTGGGCAGCGCGGAGAACCACCGGGCTGCTTGCTGCAAACCTCCAAACGAACAGCACAGAACGCGCACTCTTCCTTGCAATCTCCATCGGCTTGTACTCGCATTGCTCACTGGTGCCCCTCATCGTCATCGAGCGAGAGGCGTCCCGATCACCTCTCACTCCTGCTCGATCTCCCGTCCATCGCTCACGAGTTTATTTCCACCGAGCAGACGAAAGAAACAAGGATTTAACGGTTGCGCCGTGGAGGGAGAGAGCGGCGGAAGATCAACGGGAGTGCAGTCCGGAGGTTCGCCGCCCGTCCGCCCGCTCCCACGGCCACCGGACGGCTTGCTTCCGGTTCCAGCGAACCTGCAAAGGAGTGAGGAGTGGGAGGAAGCGGAACTCACAAACCAACAGAAGAAGGGGCCTGTTTTGGTGAGATGCTGCGGAGCGCACCCGCTCGTTCGCAAGTGAGCAGTCTGCATGGAGACGGGGAGGTCGTCCGTGAGAAGAAGCAGGAGGAACGCACGATCACGAGCGGAGAGAAGTCGTGCTTGATGCTCGTCCAGAAGTGCCCACTTCGTTCAATCAAGAGTGAGTGATCGGCGGAGCGAGTCGGCTGCCCGCTCGCTCCAGCAAACGGAGAGCTTCTTGCTCAATCGAGGGCACGCCCTTCGCAAGTGACAACGCAATCCATTCGCGAGAGGAGTAGGGCGGGCATTCACTCGCTCCGTCAGCTGAAGGCGACTTGTGTGCACAAGTGGCGCACGAGTGAAAAGGTTTCACAATGGTCGGGGGGCAAAAGAACCACTGGAACGAGTACGAGGGATGGACGGCCGAAAGGGAGGAGAACACATTCCAAACAGCAACAAGAGTGGGCGTTCTTGAGTTTCCGGGTGCTCTTCGATCGCAACTCCCAGTCCACGGTGTTCGCAACGTCTTCCAGTCGACCAACAAAACGGTGGATTGAACGGGAGGCACGAAAGAAGAGAACTCACTCGAAAGAAGCTACCCGTTCGCTCGTTCAACGAACGGAGTTCTCCTGCTCCTTCACCTTCTCTTCGGCCCCACGTGACTCCGCAATCCATTTGCACTCGCTGCAAGCGGACGAGCGGATGAGCACTGTTGTGCTCGTGCAGCTTCTCCTTTGGATTGTTCCCAGTCGTCCGTCGACTGCGGAGGGCAGCGGCAGTTGAGCGGGGGCTGCAAAGGGGTTGCGGGCAAGGGGAGGGACTTACTTGAAGGGAGTGGAGTCGACGATCGGCGCTCGTGAAGGCGAACAGCAGAGCGGCGCATTCCGCACTTCGAAGCGGCCGATTGTCGCCGCATCGACGGCGGCAGCGAACGGAAAAAGCGGCCTGGAAGAACGGAGACACGCGTTTGGATGATTGCCGCCGACGGAAGGACTCATCGAATGGACGGGCGAGCGTAGGGAGAACAAGAGGGGAGCAAGAGGAAGTTGAAGGAGAACGGAGCTTGAACGTGATCGCGTCGCCAATCCACATTCGAGTGCAGCAACGACCGACTGGCCGCCAGCGCGACGGGCGACGAGAAAATGAAGGCGGTGGAGCAGAGGAACGGACGGAAGAGGAGGAGCGGCCTGCTGCTTCCGCCGCTGCATGGCGTAGAGGTTCGAAGAGGGAGTTCGAGGCGCGGTGATTGATTCGACGGCGTTTCTAGTTGCTGTACAATCCTCGGCGTTCGCAAGGACTGCGAGAAGCGCTGAACGTCGGCAAAGCAGATTGAGAAGTGGATCGACTGTTGGTTTAGTTTCGACCAATAGAGCGTACTCGAAACGAGGTGCAGATCGTCTAGTTCTTGATGCTTGACAGTCAAGAACATTTGTTGCCGTTGTGGTAGCAGAATGTCCAATCTTTACGCGTACTAACGCGATTATTCCGCTACACGAGGGTTTTTAGTTGTCCTTTTTTGTTCAAAGTTTATTCCGTTCCTAGGTGGTTCAGGGACTTTTGCTTCGGGTTGACGGCGCAGAAACGAAACATCGTTCTCTTCTGCTGAGTCCGTTTCAGCCCATCGAAATGGGGCAACATGGTCGCTGATGTTTGTTCGTGAGGAAGTCGGAAGGAAAACCTGCTCCTTGAACGATTGGCTTCGATCGCAAGAGATGCTGCTACTTTTTAGGCATTTTGCCACAGGTAGCGCATTTTTCGGACTCCACAAATAGCAATAGTTGTTAGCCGTTCTTTTTTCGTCTAGTGGAAAACGCTTTTTGTTCACGCAACTGAATAATCCCTTTGCTGCTAGACGCATAACTCGACGCAGAGTGGGTGGCGGTTTCTGGCGTTGTAATGTGGAGAGAACGTCGGTTGTAACGGTCCAGAAGTCGGCGGTTGAGTATTGCGTTTATTCCGTTGTCGAAAATGTCTTTTGAAGTGGCCGCGTTCACCAGTCGGATCGTCCCGATACGCCTGTCCGTTGGTTTGTAGCAAAGACGTGAGAGACTCGAGCAGGACGTCTGTTTATTGTTCTGCCTCAATTGCTTGGGGCGAGCGAGGGGCTTTTATCGGCTCGCCCGCTCATTCCCGAACAGCTGGTCGCTCTCTTGCTCACAGCGCTTTCAACTCATCTCCGGCAGCCAACCACGGAACGAGCCAAGCTGAAGCAGTGATTTGCGAGACGAAAGAGGACTCCTTTTAGCACCGTGTTGTTCTTTATTCCGAACGAAGGGCGATAAAACACAAGAAGAGTGTATTCCGTGCTCGGTGCGCGATCGCTTTCCGTTTGATTGCATGTAGGCACGTACTCTCATTGCAATGCAATACCGGCAAGCTTCTTTATTCCGACTTGTTGCTCTGATTAGAAGATCAAAAGTCGAATGCTTGACAGGAACACTCGATCATTGCTCTCCGCTTGTCGCGTCAACCGGCCACTACTCTCTTACTGAATGTTTGTTTGACCTTCGCTTGGTTCATTCCGCCTTCACTCGTCGGCGATAATCCGCAGGCTAAAAATGGCGAACGTCTTGTTGATCGGAAGTCCAGAAAAAACGAGGAGAATGGTTTTCTACTGCAGCGAAGTCTTCTTTCACGGACTGGTTCTTCCGTGAGGTGAAGGATTCCACAGTGCGAGATCAGATGAGCAGAGGGCTGCGGTGCAGCAAGCGGTCAGAATTATCGCCTTCTTTCGTTCATTACGGAAGTCGAGTAGACAGATCTTATCATTGATCACTTTTCTTCACGCAGCCGGAAGTGCAGGAAGAAAAACAATTCCGCAGATCTTCCGTTCCAGTTCGTCCTATCAAACCGGTCGGCCGTACGAAACAACAATTTCTTCTTTGTTCGAGATGTTGTTGTCGGTGGTGACGGTTTTATTCCGTACATTACTATTGCTTGCGGTCTTCTACACAAAGATGCACGAAATTCTAATAGACTCTCCCGATTGCAGTGCGCATCGTTGTTGTCGGATTCCATTCTGCAATCGTTTTACCAGTTGGTATCAAGCGTTTGGAAGGATGCCAGCCCGCGAGGTTCAATTCGATGTGCAGCTTGTTTCTTCTGTCGGTCGTTGCCTAGAGTTAAGTGGTTTATTCCGTTTTCCTTTTGTGTGGTCAGCAGGGAACGCGAATCGTGGCGATTGTCCAAGCGGTTATGAAAAAGCCGCCGTCCTCATTGTTGCTTTCTCGTCCAGCGATCGTCAATTGGTCGATTATTCCGCACATTAGGACGACAAGGAGCTTTCAAGGAACAGTTGCTGGACTACCACTGCCGCCGATCGTATTTGGAGTTGCCGAGCGCTTCTCGTAGTCTTTCAGTTGAGTTGTCTTCTTGACCAGCCACCCATCATTTCAGAGTTTTATTCCGCGCTTTCATCTTCACGGTGAATTCTCGCTTCTGAACCATAGAAAGACCGATGAGGGGTTGGCATCCAGCAGTGTGATTTCGATTCGACACCGATTGCTCAACCAACAGCTGAGATTCTTGCCAATAGATTGCACGATTGTCGGCGGAATCGAAGAGCAACGGAAATGTTTGTTGCCTGGTATTTCGTCAGAGTGTTGTTGCACGGTTTGTTTGAGGTCCCGCCATGGACGTCTTGTTTGTTACTTCTTTTAGGCGCGGAAGCACAAAGGATATGTGCGCGCCTTTCGGAATTTCTAACGGCTTTGAAGTCTCCTTTACGCATTCGTTTTCAGTCATGGTCTTCTTGTTGTTCCGTTCTTCTCCTGGTGGTTAGACGAAGCCCACTTGCTCGACAATTAGCACATCACTTTGTTGTTTCTAGTGGTTTCATTGGGTGGTTGATTTCAATTCCGTGAAGTGATAACGTGCGGAAAATACTCACGTCTATTCCGTCCACCAGCCTCATGGCATTCGGTTTACTTCTCCCTTCCCCGTCAACCAACCTGCCAGTCCAACTCGCCCCACTCAAGTGCGAGACGCTCCCTTCGACATTCAGCGGCATCAATCAGCACGTTCGCTCAACCAGACGGCCATCAGCCAGCAGCTTCCTCCATTCGTCCACTCGCCACTGCTGAAAGAAGAAGCGATCAATCGAGAGGAAACACGCGAATTCGAACCCCGACTGCTCGCCGACCGCAACGAGCGGAAGCCGCCGGCCGACTGCCCGCCGCTCCGCCCGATCGGCCGCCTTTTCTTTGCTCCCGGCCGTGTGATTCGCCTCGCCGATCGACAGGTGGCCTTTTCGTCCTCCCGCCTGCCCGCTCCCCCGATCGATCGTCCGTCTGATCAAAGGCGTGATTCACTTCTCGCTCCTCAGCGAGCGGAAAGCAAAGAGAAAGCGGCGGACGAAACGAAAAGCGGAAGGCGGTCGATCGAAAGAATTTCGGGCAAAGAAATCCAAAACGAATTCACGCCACCGGTTTGTTCGAAGAAAAAGGCTTCTGCTCGCCGCATCGGTTGTTTTGCTAGTCCTACATAGCCACCGGAAACCGGAACGGAAAGCGGGCGAGAAGGACGCACGCGTTGCACACAACCCTATATCTCTCACTTTCCGTTCCGGTTTCCGGGGGCTATGTAGGACTAGCATTTGTTTCCTCCATCCGACCGACATCCCTCGGCTCAAGCAGGTTACGAAGAGATCGGCAAGCGAGGTGTTGGTGGAAGTCGAAGCGGTCGCGATGCGAGTCGAGGAAGTTGGCGGCGACCACTCGGTCCTCCTTTCACGAACAAGCGGGAACTTCAAACAATCAGCTGATCGACGGTCGGACGGATCCACGAGCAGCGGGATCACCAGCCGCTTGCCACCGCACGGTACGCGCAACTCGCCGTCTCTCGCCTCCCACTGCAATCCTGTCACCCGTTCGCATCAAGCCGTCGATCGGAGCTCAAGTGTACGCCGCTGTGAGTGAGCGAGTGGCCGAACGAAACGGTCGACCGGCTTCTTTCCCCTGCTCCCGTCAACGGGTGGACCACTTGGCGGCGGCCGCCTGTTCGCTCGTCCCAACCTCCGAACTCAGTCCAAAAAGTGGGCTGGGAGTCAAAGTGCACCGTCTGCCGTTTGCTCGAACAAACCCGACGACAAAGCACGCTCTTCTTCGCCCCCTTCTGCTCACTCGTTCGTTCTTCCATGCCGCCGAATGCCCACTGCACACTCCAGTCCGTCGTTTATTCACAGCAGCAACAACAACCGAATCAGAAGAGGGAGTTTTCTTGAGAGTGCCAGCAGAAGAAGACCACACTCCGTCCGTCTTTCCATCGAGTCCACACGCTCGACTCCTCGCTGGCAATCGGCATCGGTTCGCACTTGCACGTGGTCGACCAGTCGGTTCGCACTGAAATCGAGTGATGAGGAGTGGTGGAGATTGGATTGAACTCACGAGCTCGCCGTTCATCCCAACGACCAATAGACGCTTGCTCATGGTTGCTGGCCTTCATCTCAACGGTCGAGAGCTAAAAACAGGGCGGAAAGAAGGCGGTTGAGTGGTTTGGAAGGCGGCACTCACTCGACTCGCTTCGGACTTGTCCCTGCGCCCAAGAGGTCTTCGCAAGGTTCGGATTTTGCAGCGATGCCGAAAGAAGAGCGGCGAGCTTGGCGGCGACGGATCGTCGTGTCCGCATTCTCAACGAGTGCCCAGCGAACAAACCAGAAGCTGTGCAGGAACTTGTGAGAACGATCGCCCACGTGGCACACGAGTCCTCCTTCATCTCCGCGGGCTGGAACGAGCGGAAGTGAGAAGACGGGCGGCGGATGAGATCACCCACCTGTTCGTCCATCTCTTGCTTCACCACGCGCGCAACGTTCGCATCTCCGTCTTCTCGTTGATCCCACGGTCGACCGACCCGCGGGCAGCAGCAGGAGGTCTTGGTGTTTGTCGTGCCGTTCGTTCACATTCGAGACAACAGAACAGAAGCTTCGGGGGATTGTCGAAAAGCAGAGAGAAAGAACTCACGAGTGGAAGAAAGATTAATGGGAGTGCATTCCAGGCGTCCACCGGAGTTGCGCGTCCTTGAGTTGACGACTACTCCTCCGTCGCATCAGCTCCTGGAAACGAGCAGAAGTCAACGAGAGGGCGGTCGTTAGCACTCACCAATCAACAGAAACAACGGGCTTGTCCCGTAGATGGGTTGGACGTCGCACGTCTTCACGACCATTCCGCGCACGCCTCCTGCAGCGAAGCTGGGCAGAGCTCACGAGCAGAATAGAGGAGGGGAGTGGGGCAGTCGGTTCGTCCACATCTTCACGCTTCATCGATCAGCGAGAGAGGAGGCGGGGGACACACCCAACGATGCGATGAGTCTTGCCCTTCTTGGTGCCCTTCGGCCGCAACCGTTCCTTCCGCTCGGGTCGCCCAACCGAAGAGCGTCTTGCTTTACGCACGGATCGAAGTGCGCAAGTGACGCCGCAATTCATTCGCACTGAAAATAAGCGAGGGGTGAGCGGAAGCGGAAGAGAGAGGGGCACTTACAGCAGGACGAGCGGCCTCCTCGCTTCCTCCGACGCCTCGCTCTTCACCTTGCTCGTGTTCGTGGTAGCCGAGCGCACTGCAACGGTCGCCGTTCGAAGGATCCTGAAGCCAGAAGGGAGAGTGATGTGGACGGAGTGGAACTAACCGCCAGGAATCTTGCCGCCTGAAGCGACGATGCTCTCAGCACACTCACCATCGATTCGATATCTTCGGGGGCTTGTGGCGTTCGTCTTGGTCTCTTCGCACGTGGGCTGAAATTAAGCAGGAGATGAGCGGGGAGCGAGTGGAAACCAACAGCCGCCCATCCGGCAAAGAACTCACCGACTGGACGATCGGCAAGAGAATCCGAAGAGGCAGAAGGCGGACGGTCCAGCGGAAGAGATCGATGGAACTCCCGACCGCTCGCAGCGGAAGTCGAACAAACTTGACGCGGCGAGCAACCGATCGGCCCGACGGGCGGCGAGCGGACGGAATGAGCGAAGAGGAGAGGGCGGACGGGGCGAACGGGAAGGCGGCAGAAAGCGGGAATGAGCGCCCCGCTGCTGCCGCCGCTCTTTTGTACCTCGCGAGATTGCGCAACAGTTTGAAGCGGGGATTTGGAGCGTCGATCACCCCGACGGACGCTTTGGGCAATTGCACAATCGGCGGCGTGTTCGTGGCCGCAGTGGACCGTTCTGTTGGGCGCGGTGTCGCTTTCCTTTCGTTTCTTCGGCCGCCGATCATTCCTTTCGATTGGTGAGCAAGTGGACTAGAAATGAGCGGAAAACGAACGAAGCGGCAGTGGGATAAAGGAAAGAAGAAACAACAGGCGTGAAGCGAGTGTCCACTTGACCACAGGTTTGAATTTCGGTCGACAGCCGACCATTGGTATGTGTTGATGCAACTCTTGCTCATGGAATGATTTCGGTCGACAAGTAGGTGCTGGTCGCTGCACGTTTTACTCAAAGCGGTTCGTCTGCTCGTCTCGGCGGCCGCTCGATTGCGAAAGCGAACGACGTAGTGACGGGCAGGCGAGCGGCCGGCCGAACGAACTCGACGAAACGGGCGCAAAAGAGAGACAACGAGCGGGCTGGCAGACGGGCGGGCGGCAAAGGCGAGACGATCGGGGCGGCTGGGAACGCGGCCGCCCGCTCCCCCTTCGCTCCGCAACGGGCGGGCGGCAGCGGAGCAGAGTTTTGGCGGAAAGGCGCCCGCTTTCGCTCGTCCGTTCGTTCCGCTCGCGCTTCGATTTACTTTCGCTGTTGACTTGCCGCTTTCTGCCGCATTTCACTCGCAATCACGTGCTCGGATTGCCGGCGAATAGAACGTGCGCTGGCTGGAAAAAGCGCCGCCGTTTGGACGAGAATCTCTTGCACGCGTCCTTCCTTTGGTGTTGCGATGTCATCAATCGTCCTCGATTGTTCTAATTGTTGGTCGATGATCGAGCAGATCCCCTCGTCTTGTTTTCTTTGCCCTCCGCACCCGCCTTCCCCCGCCCGTTCGCGCCCAAACGCTCTCCAACCGTCTTGTTTCCAGCGCCCACTCGTCCATGGGAGCCGGCGATTCGAAGCTGTCGACCTCCCGCCAGCATCAGCCGCCCGCGTTCCGCGTCAACAAGCAGCAGCCGTTGGAAATGGAGGGCCCGGTGAGTCCCGCCCGCTCCCTTCCGCCCGCTCACTCCCGCTCGTTGCAGGCGATCTTCTCGTGCGTCGTGTGCGGCCGGAAGACCGCCAACTTCTGGGCCCTCCGCCTGCACGAGAGCCGCCACCCGCTGGCGGACGAGCGGCCGGTCGGCTTCGCGTGCGGCGTGTGCCCCGCGCGCTTCCTCACGCCCGCGCTGCGCGACGAACACCGGCGGGAGTGCGCGCGCAAGGCGCTCGAAGTGGACGGCGGCGGGAACGCGCCGGAGGAGCCGCCCGTCCTGCAGCGGCAGCCGTCGGCGTTCGAGCAGGTTCGTTCCGTTCGGATCGGGGCGGCGTCGCTCGCTTCCCTCCAACCACCCACTCACCTCCGCTCTCGTTTCAGTTCTCCTTCGTCCAGAAGCTCCGAACACAGCCGCCCCTCGCGCCCGCCGCCTTCCTCCAGCACACGCCCACGTTCGCCCGCTTCGAGCAGCCGGCGGTCGGCGACTTCCGCCGCCAACCGTGGAGCCTCCAGTTGGGGAGCCCGAAGACGCCCGTCCGCTCGTCCGCCTCCTCTTCGAGCGGCGAGAGCTCCGAGCAGACCGACGGCGAGCCGGCGGGGACGATCGACGCGGCGCGAGTGACCGACCGCCTCCGCGAACACCTCCGCCAGCCGCCCGAGCTCCTCTACTACGATTTTGCGCAGGTGAGTGCCGAGCGGGGGATCCCCCACTCAACCCGCCGCTTCCAGCTGCAACACGAGTGCGACCTCTCGCCGCTGAACTTGTGGCAGAACGACGCGCAGGGCGCGCTCAAGCTCCTCCTCGTGCGCCTCTCGCGGGAGCACGCGCAGCAGATGGGCCGCCTGCCGGACGCGTTCGTCCTCGTCGACGACTGGGACCTCGCGGACGTGGTCGTCGGGCGCGTGCGGCCGGACGCTCGGGAGTTGGCCGCCGACTTCTGCCGGCGGGCGAGCGAAACGATGAGCTTCGAGGACCTCGTGCGGCTCGCCATCCGGCCGCTGCAGTGCGACAGCAAGCTGCTCGTCGTGCCGATGGAGGACGGTGAGCTGCGGCGGCTGGGGGGCGCTCACTCCTCTCTGCTTTCAGCCCACTCGGTCCGCGACGTCCACGACACGGATGGAATTCGAGTGGTCGCCATTTGATCCGCTGATTCGATTCGATGCTTTGTTGTTGTCGCAGTAGTCCGTTGTTGCCTTTTGTGTTCCGCAAGTTTCCCCTATTCCCGCAAGTCTTCTCTTCTTGCAATCAGTTAGTCAGCCAGGCAGTAAAGCTCCGTTTCTACACCGTCAAGTGAGCAGTTCGAAAGACCAGGACTTGGAAGGAGCTGTTGCAATCGAAACGAGTGCACTTGAGCCATCGGATTTACGACCACTCGTTCGATTGCGAGCGAAGAGCGAAGGGAAGCGCTGCAGAAGCGGAAGAACTCGAGGAGAGGATAGGGGACGAGCCAGACGACAAACAACGATCGGATCGGCGCCTTTTATCGACTCGCGGCCTCGGCGTTGAGTGCCGTCTTGCCCCAACTCTTCGCCGACTTCCCGCCGCTCCAGCTCGAAACACTCGGCCGCCACTCGAGAGGGGCCGCCCACTCGCCCCGCTCGTCCTCTGACGGCGAGCTGGACGCGGAGGACGTCGCCCGTCTGCGCCAACTCCTCCGCCAACCGCCCGTGCTCCTCTTCCACGACCAACAGTGAACTCCCGCTTCCTCTTGATGAAAGGCGCTCCGCCACTCGTCCACTCCCGCCGCTCTCGCCGGCCGACCTCTGGGCGAACGACGCGATCAAGCTGCTTCTCATCCGCATGACCGCAGACGACAAGCTCGCCGCTCACCTCCCGAACGCCTCCATCCGCTTCAAGCTCACCGAAAGAGCGGCTCGAAGCACTGGAGTTAACGACCGCGTTCTGGCGCTTGGGCGGCGGAACCATGAGCTTCGAGCGGCGCGTGATTCGACCGCTCGGTTGCGGCAGGAAGGTTCCGGTCGTGGCGGCGGAGGAAGGCAAGTGGTGGGGGTGGAAGGGCGCTCTAATGTTCTCTTAACTCCTCCAACTCCTTTCGTTTCCGCCGACTCGATTGTCGACCTCTACGGCACGAACGGAATTCGAGTCATTTCGATCTGATCACTTCTTTCCGTTCTGATTGTCACCTCTTACGCTTGTTCGTTTGCTTGTTGTTCGCTCGTTCGTAGTCGGTTTGTTCCGTTTGGTTTTTCGGCCGCTGTCGCTTACACGGGCAGAGACCTCGACCTTTCCTTGATTCACTCCCCGTTCCCACTGCTCACCATGGCGCCCGTCCGACGTTTCGCTTTATTGAGAAGAAGGATGTGCAAGACGAATTGGATGATGGCCGCATGGCATTCGAGAGGATCCAAGTCTCTCCGCCTTCTGCAGGAAGCAAGCGGAGAGAAGCATCTCGGAGCGACGAAAAAAGGGGCTTGGCACCTCGCCGATCTTCTCGTCGCACATCCATTTCGAACCGCAGTGCACGTCTTCGTCCAGCTGAAAAAAGAGAAGATTAGAGCAGGCGGTAAGCAGATGCTCACTTCGTTCACGCGAGCAGTTGGCGGCTTGAGGCTCCGCGGACGGTTCGATCGCATTCACGCGCTTTTTGACGATCGGGTTGTCCTTCGGGCAGGAGACTCGTGAACGCTGATACGAAAAGCAAACTCACTTTACAAAAGCGCTCCGACGAGAACCCGAAGAGACGAAGTAGAAGAGGACGGTGGCCGTGTTGTCTCTCGCAGCCGACGAGCCGCTTGCAATCGGCATCCGCTCGCATTCTCACTGGAAGCAGGTGGAGGAGCGGTGGGAGTGAAACTCACGGAAGATCGCAAGAGCCGCTCGACCGGCTGGAGCGGAAGAAACGGCTGCCCGACGACTTGCCTCCACGTCGCCGTTCTTCACGCAACATTCCACAGCGTCCAGCTGCAACAAGCGACCGAAATGTTCAAGCGGGAACAAGGAAAACGAGAGAACTCACCAATTCGTTCGTTTCTTTCGCTCGAACGAACAAGACGGCCGACCGGTTGGTGAGCGGAACTTGGAGGTCCCCGAGTCGAAGGGTTCTCGATCGTTCTCGTGCTGCTCGTTCGCAGCGACCTCAAACGAGCGGTGCAGTGGAGAACGATCGGCGACCGCAAGCAGTAGGCAACCGTCCAGTTCGCCCTCCGGCCGCTTGATAGGCGGAGAACACGAGGAGCGCATTCTGAACGGGTGGTTGGGAGGAGTGGACGGGAAAGAACTCACTTTTGATCACAAATCAACGCCTTGTTCCGCGTGGCTCCTCCTCGACGTCCGCCGCACACACGAGGGAGATGGGACAAACGAGAGCAAGGAGCTCACCGCCCGCTGCAGCCGCTTCTTCCCTCCAACTGCTTGATCGTCCTCTTCGACTTGCTCCGCATTGATGCGATCTAAATGGGTGAATGGGTGAACGGAAGAAGCAAGAAAAGCACGTACCAACGACCGACCGAAGAGATCGACCACAAGAACAGTTTGTGGGAGTCCGAAGGTCGGGACTCGATTGTGGCACGAGAGCAGCATCGCAATTCGGTTAATGCGAAGCAGGGCGGGGGCTTCTCCACCGGCGTGATGAGTACGCACACTCCAGAGAAAATCTAGAGGGAGGTACGCGCGAGAGCCAAAAGAACTTACTCGAATTTCGGCGAAGAGCTGGTCAGAAGTTGACTTGCAGGGAGGGTGACCGGACGAACACACGGGCGGCAGGAAGCAGAAGATGGCCGGGGGCTTGACGGCGAACGCACCCACTCGTCTCATCGATCGTTGACGAGCGCTCGCCTGAAAGCACACAACGAGTCATCAGGGCAAGGTCGAGACGAGAACGAACCAAACGGAAGAATCAGAAGAGACGAACGGCAGACAGACGGAGAGAGCGGACTTGTTGTTGCGATCCAAATCGCGGCGCAGAAATCCAGCGCAATCCAATGGAGCAGAGACGGACGGAAGTGAGCGGACTGGTGATTTGAACGCGAACATCCTCGCAGGAATTCTTCGATCAAGCGGAAGAAGCAGAGCGGCGAGCGAGAGGCGGCCGACCGCCGACAACGAGCGAGGCGGGACGGAATGAGCGAAATTCGGGCGAGCGAACGGAACGAGCAAGTCGTCGCGACCAGCTGCCATTTCTCCGTGTTCCGTTTGGGATTTCCGTTTATCGGCAAGACGGAAGGCTGCTTTCTGTTGCGGGAGTTGAAGCTACTCGTTCTGGCTTGTTGTGAACGCGGGAAGAAGCGAGTGAAAATTCAGGAGTCAACCAAGACAGCCGACACTTTTATTCGTTCAGTCCAATTTTTCAGCGATCCAACCCCCAATCGAAGCAGGTAACACAAGGACGACGGATGCTCGCCGGAGAGGCGGACGGTGCGTTCCGCCGCGATGATTTCCGCAAGGGCTGCGGAACGCCAGAGCTTGCTGCCGCCGCCGCATTTCTCCCGCCTTCGTCATTGTTTTACTCGCCCGATTGCTCCGAATCCGTCGACGATGGAGACGGCCGTCGTCAAGCGGAAGCCGCAAATTCGAGCGGGAGCGTCGGACGTGCGCAACAAACTCAACCGCTTCTTGCTGCTCGACGCGATGCTGACGGACAAAAAGAAAGGAGCGACGCGTTTGGTCCGTCTGGCGGTGAGTTCTCTCGTTTAATCGGTTTCAATCCCGGGTCTTTGCAGGCGGTCTCTCGCGCCCAATTGGCGGCCGTTCGTCGTTCCGTCAGCGGCATCAAACTCAAGCTGCTGGAGCCCGACTGGGCGCTGGAGTTCACGTTGGGCGGCGCGGCGCCGCTCGTCGAGTTCCCCGTCAAGCAGAAGGAGATGAGCGGAATCGCTAAGCTGCTCGCCGTGCCCGTCCACTTGAATTTGGGTTGGAACATGCAGCCGTCCAAGAACGTCGACGTGCGGGAGTTGGAGCGCATCAAATACGGTGAGTGGGCCGCTTCTCTCTTTCGCTTTCATCCGTTTCTTTGAGGCGTGAACGGGCTGACCGCCTCTTACTGCGGCCGCTCCTTCCCGCACTGAAAGTTCATCAAGAGCGTGGCCCCTCAACTCAAAGAACTCGTGTGCTACTCGTTCGATTTGAACGACTTCCCGCCGTTGGATCTGGAGAAGCTCTACTTGTTCGCCGTCGGTGGGTGCCCGTGTTTGCTTGTTTCTCGTCTCATTCCAGTGGATTTCAGCGGACGACCACTTCTACGACACGTTGAGTCGTCACAAGATCCGCCGTTTGGACGTGCTGATGTGGGAAGTCGAGAAGGACTTCTCGCGGTTTGTGGTCGTCTTTGGGCCGTTCGAATGGTTGTTCGCTTTCAGCAATCGCGTTCTCTCTGAGTCGATCACCTCGCTGGGACTCGTGGACCAGTACGGGATGGCCAACGCCGCTCCCGACTCGATCAACGCCTTCTGCCGTCGCTTCACGGCTCTCGATGAGCTGCACGTGATCAGCGAGTTCCAGGTGCATCCTTTCTTCGATTGCGTTCATCCCATTTGATTACTGCAGATTCCCAAACGAGATGTGGTCGTCCACTTCAAGAAGCTGTGGGCCAAGTGCCTCGAGCTCCGCGATCAGCTGAACATTCCCGGGCTGAAGCGAATCTTCTTCACGATCAAACACGGACAGCCCGTTGAGATCCCCAAGGTTTGTTCTAGTTTCTTTCGATCATTTCAACCACTTTTCTGCTTTTAGTCGGAGTCCAACTGGATGGACGCGTTGAAGCAAGTGGAGCCCTTCCGCGAGGCGACCTTCTTACCCACTCCCAAGGGCGGCGTGCGCATGGTCCTCAAGCACAACGAGCTTCGCGGACCGCAATCTACCTTCTTCCGCATCGAAAGCGACTTCTGCTTGATGAAAGAAGCGAACAACAAGAGCGGCGGGGACGACGGGTTCTTCTATTAGGCGGACATTCTTCCTTCTTCGTCCAATGCTGCTTTTTCGTTGAATTGTGCGTGTGTTGCCCATGTGTCGGTTTTTGTTCGTCATAAAGAAGTGTTCTCTACGGCGTCGGTGTGTCGGCAAGATAAACGCTCCATTTCGAGAGTGAAGGGTGGATTGGGCAAATGGAGCCAACAGCCGTTCGGGCGTCTGTCCTGCCGGACCACTACTCACACCCTTTGCGAGTGGGACGGATTCGTCATCGCAATTGGGCTGCTGGGACGGAACCTCGTCTTCATCAGATTCTGCATGTTTCGACGGTTTATCTTCCACTTAACCACTAACACACGCATCAACAGAAGGCAGTTTCAATCGAGCGTTTCTTCGCTACGGGGCGCGAACCAACGGGATGGTGAGGGGCGAGCGTGAGGCGGAGCAGCGAGGCGGCAGTGCTGAAAGAAACGATCGATTGGTTGGTCGCTGACTTCTCGGTAGAACGCCTCAAGCGGTAGAAGTTCCAGGGGAGGTGGGCGTTCCGTTCGGCCACTTGCGCCCGTCGGCGTTCACGTGCAGCCGGTCGGTCGGCTCGTCCGTGTCCACGCCGCCCGCGCGCCACTCGGCGAACCAACCGGCGGCGTTCGCGGGACCGCAGCGAACGGAGCGCTCAGCCGGCCGACTTGACGGCGAGTCGCTCAAAAACGAAAAGAAAATCCGCTTGGAAGCCGATGGACGACGGCGAGAAGCAGCGGACGGCGACGAGCGTCAAGGGAGGAGTGGACGGACGGGAGTTGGAAGGCGGGAACTCACGCCCGCTTTCACTCGCCGTCGGCCGCTTCGACCGAGTGGATCGAGCGGCGCGACGAGAACGAGGAAAGGCGCTCTTCCGCATGGACGACCGCGTGCAGGCGGTCCGCCCACTCCGCTAACCGAAAAGAGGTGGCGATCGCGCCCTCCGCGGCGTCCAGCGAGCCGAGCGGCCGGACGAGGCGCCCGCTCAAGTGGATCGCGTGGAAGTCGGCGCGAAGGTCGCTGCGGAGCGCCGCAAAGACGAAGCGGTCGGGCGTCTCGGCGGCGGCGATCAGGCGGCAGCACACGGTAGAGGCGGGAAGCGGTGGATGGCGGCCGCCCTGAACTCGCCGCCCGGCAGTCTGCAGCAAGGAGCAGAAGGCGGTCGTGGAGGACGAGCAGCAAGTGATCCGCCGCAGTGCCCAACAGTCCAGCACTTCGAGCAGCCAGTTGGCGGAGAGAGCGGAGGGAGCGGGCAGACGGAAGGACGCATTTCGGGCATTTCTGCTCGTTTGTCTCCGTGTCCACGACCGCGAGGCGCCAGTCGTTCACGCCGACGAGCAGCCGGCCGCCGGCGAACGCGAGGAACTGCGGGCCGTGGAAGCGGCCGCCGCAGACCGCCGACTCCGCCCCCGACTTCCGATCGTCCATTTGCACACGAGAACAAAGAAGCTGCAAGAATGAGCTTGTTTGCTTCTGCCGGTCGGGGCCTCTCGAATGCGCAATCAAGAGAAAAGAGAGGGGCCGCTCGGTTCTCAAAGTGATGCAATCGTTGCTCTTTGCTCCGGCCCTTCTCTCGCGGTCCCCACGACAAGAAGCAGCGGGAGGCACGTTGAAAGACCGTTGCCTGCAGCTCGCTGGCACGCGGCCTATCGCGGACTCGTCCCTCCCGCACGTCGAGAAAAAGATAGCGGCCTCGATCAACTCCCCCTTTTGCTGGCAGCTTGTACAAGACGATGGGAAGTGGGCGACACTCTCATGCGTTGTGCCGATTGCGCGCGTTGTGAACGGGAGCGATCGAAAGCAGTCAACCGTTCCTCTTTTGTGTACAAAACGCGGTTTTCTTTGCCGACCCCCCGAAACTCCATCGTATTTCAGCCCTCCTACCCACTCGCCCGGCATGTCCAACCTCACGTCCTGTCGTTGGCGAATTGCCCGCTTTCGGAGCGAGGCGGACGCCGCGCGGACGGGCGCCAAGTGGACGAATCCGCTCTTCGAGCTGAACGGACTGTCCGGCGCGCACTTTCAGCTGGATTTCGTGCCCAAGAGCGCGAGCAATCGCGACAAAGGGAGCGTCTTCTTGGTGTGTCGCCAACTCGCGCACCACTCCGCCGTCCGCCTTCGTTTCGACGTGTGGTTCGCATTCGACGACGGGAAAACGTTTCCACGCTGCGGTGAGGAGCTCCGCGTTCATCACTCTTCTGACGAATGCTTGCAGGAACGACCATCGAACTTTCGGCCGATCAAAAAGCCGGATGGATCGCCGCACTCGACGTGGACCGGCTGCGGTCTTGTGCCGGCGAGGGCGCGTTGTTCACGTGCTGCGAGATCGAAGTGGTCGGCTCAAAGCTGAAGCTCTACGTTCCTCCAACATCCGCGGAATTGAGGCCGCAAATGTTCGCCATGACGGCGGCGATGTTCGGCGACGAGCAGTTCGCGGACGTCGAGCTGCACGTGGACGGACGGGTCTTCAAGGTGAGCGCTGGGATCGCCCGTTGCATTCCCTCTTCTTCTGCAGGCCCACAAGTTCGTGCTGGTCTCGCGTTCCGACTACTTCCGCCGAATGTTCACGGACGAGACGCGGGAGAAGCGAACGGGAGTCGTCGAAGCGAAGAACTTCAGCGCCCCGGTCGTGGAGAAGATTCTTCGTTTCATCTACAGCGCCAAAGTCGACCGTTTGGTCAAGTGCGCTCGCCAACTGCTGCCCGCCGCCGACTTCTACGCGTTGGGCGCTCTGCAGGTGAGTCCACGCACTCCTCCTCCGTTCACTCGGCTTTCAGGAGATGTGCGTAGGCTCGATCCTGTCGACGTTGTCCGTCGAGAGCGCGCTGGACGACCTGCAGCTCGCCACCGCCCGCTCGCATCTCGATGGCTTCAAGGAGCGCGTGCTGCAGTTCGCGCGGAACCACGCGGCCGCGATCGTGCAGCTGCTCGAGCGGAACGGAAAGTCGCCTCTTTTTTCTTCGCCCGCCGAGTGCCCACCGATTGACAAGACGCAACGAAGCGGAGTGTCAGCAAAGAAACGGAAGGCGCTTCATGGCCGTCCTGCTCCAACTCACACGAAACGATTTCAAGCATCGAAGAGGTTGACCAAAGCGGCGTGGGCTGCAATGAGCTCGACTGCCAGGCCGACAACAAAAGGACAGTCGGGGACTGAATAAACGCTCTGTTCTTTTTGTTCCTTCCACGCGATGAGTATCGATTCCTGTAACTGAAGGCAAGTCGTCATCGCTTTCGTGTTCAAGAATCGTTGTCTTTTTCAGCAGTGCGTAAGTGACAATCTCTTGACTGTTCTAATAGGCAGCCGACAGACACTAAGCAATTGTTCTTGACAAAGAGACGAGCAGAAAGCTCCTTTCAACTGGCTGACCCCAACTCTCTCCATTAAGCTCCCCAAATGCAAATTAAACGAGAACGAGGGATTCGACACAACAATCCCCCGTTAACCATGCGAACGACATCGTTAACCAGTTGGAATCGAGTCTGTGCAGCCCCCATTGCCGCAATTCATTTGCACATTTCGTTGTTGAAGCGAACGGTTTGCCTTCGTCGCTCTTTCGTTGAACGTAAAGAAATGCAGGGCTTCTGTTCGTTGCTTTTGCTTTGGTTCGTCGCTTTGAGTGGTCGAGTGTCCGCAGAGAACGCCCTCAACAACTCGCTTCTTCTTCACGAGCATCGTCGCGTAAGTTCATTCCATTGGGGTGGCGGACGCTCTGATCAACCATTCGGTGGTCTGCTCACTCACTCCAATAGCCTTCGCTTTAACGCTCTTCTTTCAACAAACATCTCACTCAATCCACTCACCTGCAGGTCGCCCGTCAAGCGCCCACGCCCGCGCCCCCGTTGCGCAAGGGACAAACGATCTACATCGACGGTTCGACGTCGGCGGGCGAAGAGGTGCAGATCGTGTTGTACGCGGACGTGCCGGGCGTGGGCCGCGGCTTGGACCGCTTCGCCCAGAACGACGTCGCCCTCTACATGTACTGGGACCGGAACGCCCAGAAGGTGAGTGCGCAAGTCCGATCGACCGCCCGCTTCTCCTCGCACAGATCTTCTTCGGCACCCATCCGCCGGGCGTCGTCTCGCCCACCACCACCGAAAGCCGGCCGTACGTGGACGGGCAGTTCCTGGACGTCAAGTGAGCTCTCTGCCGGTCCCTTCTGATCCACTCGCTCCCCTCCAGAATCCAAGCAAACAACGACCACTTCTCGATCTTCGTGAACAACAAGTTTCAACTCGACTTTCCGTACCGCGAGAACGTCAAGCTGATCGACGACTTCGACGTCGAGGGCATGAACGTCCAAACGATGGAGGTGATCGGCCGCCACTTCCCTCTTCCGTACGACAAGCCCGTGCCGAAGGGCATCTTCAATCCCGGTAAGCAGCGAGGTTATTGCTGCAAGGAGACGTTAACGGGGTAAAAGCCGTTAACGATCGGTAAATGCAGCTAAAGAGCGATGAAAGCGATCTGTCAGCAGTGATCAGTCCGCAGGTTGCAGGCAAGGCCGTGCTGATCTCCGCCACGTTCACGAATGCCGACCGGGGCGACATTCGGCTGATGGAGGGCGACAACTCGACGATCGCCCTGCTCTTCGACATCCGCTTCGATCAGGGCGTCATCGTGCGCAACTCGTTCGTGAACGGCCAGTGGGGTCAAGAAGAGCGCGAAGGCACGTTGTTCTTCGGAAAGGACGAGTGGCTCGACGTCGTCATCCTGTGCCACCTCGACAAGTTCGTAAGTGCCTTCCTGGAGCAACAGAACTCAAAGAATCCCCTTTAGGAGATCCACCTGAACGGACAGGAGTGGTGCACCTACACGCACCGCGTCCTGCCGGAGGACATCAACCACTTGAGCATCTACGGCGCTGCCTGGAAGTCGATCGCCCGAATCACGTGGGTCGACCCGACCGGCATCTTCCACTTGAACGACGATGAATCTTGATTCCGACCGAGTTGTTGCTTCCGTTTAAGTACACTAAACGTCTTGTTGTAAACACAGCGCGCAGTTTGTTCGAAGGTCGGCCTTCTAATGCCCCTGTTCCGGTCGAGAAGCTTTCGGCAGTGATCGCTCGCTCACAACTTTCTTTTCAAAGTGCCGCTCATCATTCCACACGACGGGCGTTCGAGGGGGAAAGGGGCCGTTCGTCCGCAAAGTTCTTTCCCGTCTTTTCATCCTGATCGTTCTTTCAAGCCACCGATCCGTTCTCTGCGCTTAATCTTTCGTCTTGACCTCCGAACTGGAGGAAGAGAGCTCACCATCAATCACGAGACGTTCGACGCGGAGCTGGTCGAGCGGATGCTCCGCTTGTGAAGGGGATGGGCGCATGGCCACTCGCCTTCTCCCGACCGGCGACTACTTCCCGCTGGATCGCCTGCACGAAAGCTCATTGCCGGGCAGGCTTCGTACTCTTTCCTCGCTTCCTCTTCAGTCCGCCTGCATCACTCCGATCCTCGAGCGTCTTTCGGCGGAACACGCGATAAAGCACCTGCTGCTCGCCATCAGCCACGACCACGACGGCGACTTCAAGCTGCTGCTCGTTCGGTTTGCGTTCGACAACTTCGAGCTCGCGCTCATTCCGCGGGCCATGCTGGAGTCCTAGTGCGCGTGTTGTTGTTGGTGTGCGCAATAAAATTTTCACGTGCTAATCGAGTCGAAGCGCTCGCACACGAAATCTTCGCGTTCTTCTGCGAACCGAACGGCTCGTGCACCGACCGACTGCAGAATCTGGACGTAGAGAATGCAAATGGCGGTTCGAGATCCTCATGGCCATGGATTGATCGAAGGGTTTTCTGCCGACCGGCCGCCCGCAAGGCGCTCCCGTTCTGCGCGGAACTCGTGCGAGCGGCGCGGAAACACGGCGATTCGTGCTGCCCGTCGACTTTTTGGTCGGCGAACACGCGACCACTCTGTTCGCTCTCCCCCCACTCTCCCGCCGAGCACCCCGAACTGATCGCTTTTCGGCGCAAAATTCTCGCCGTTCCGTCGGCGGTCGCCGTGCGGAGCGGACGGCGCGTGGAGGCAAAGCCGCAAGACGACCACTCATCCTCTTCTCTACGAGCATCTGCTCTCGTTCCTTTAAGACCGGCTCGCAGTCGAGCTTATTCGCACGGAACTCGGCTCGAACCAGCGGACGTTTCGATCGCACAGAACACGAGAGGAGGGCGGACGAGAAGGGACACAGCGAGGGAAGCGGCATCACTCGATTCGCAGCAGGTCCATCGGAATGTCCGGGTACTTGCGGCCGAGCTCGCGCCACTCGGGCATCTCGTTCAGCTCGCGGCGGTGTTCGTAGGCGAAACGGAGGACTTTCGGCTTGAAGTGCGGGACGTGCTCCAGGACGGCGGCCAGCTCCAGGAGGTCCACCAGGCGGTCTACGGAGAGGTTCGCCAGGAGCGACTCAACGCAGAGTTCCTGCAACGTCAAGAGATTAAAAGCAGGAAGAAAGCGAGCACTCACCTGCAAGCGAGCGATCTGGAAGTAGTCGGCGACCGGGAGAAGCTCAACGGCCACCTCGTCCAGCCGCTCCACCTCGCCCGTGTAGAGGAAGCGGAGAACGCGCTCGACGTCCGCGACTCCGCACTTCTTTTCGTCGATTTCGATCTCGTTTTTCTCGGCTTCATGCAGTCCGGACGTCAGGCACGAGGCGAAGTACGCCGACTGGGTGCAGAGCAGGAGACGCGAGACCTGAAAGAAGCAGGCGACATAAACTAGTGGGAGGAGGAGCGAATGGGCGGCTTACGTGGAAGGTGCGCTGCCCGACGACCACCTTCAGGTCGGAGTAGAGTGGCTGATCGAACGTGCGGGCAAAGTCGATCTTCAGGACGTCGCCCTCGGAGAGCTCGACCGGCGGGCCCATTGGCTCGATCTCGCAGCAGATGGTGAGCGGTCCCTCGCCCAGGACGACCTTCACGTAGTCGTACAGGATGGCGTAGGTCAAGTGCGCTTTGTTTTCGTTCAAACTGATGAGAGTTTCTGAAGAAAAGGGAGACGATTAGATGAGGTCGTTGCTTGTGGGCAAACCGACGCGTTTTGAGCGTCCGACGTTGATCCGCAGCCTCGATCCACGTCGTGCAACGGAGAAGCAACGACGAGGAGGCGCCGAACTGTTCGCCTTGGATGAAGTTGAGGAACTTGCTGCGAGATTCCTCGTCGTGGCCTTTTGGCTGGACGAGAAGATGGAACTTGGCCGTGTGCAGTCCGTTCGCTTGGAACTCTCGTCCCAGCCAGAAGGCGCCGGTGTCGGCCGCCTCGAAACGCGCGCGGAAGTTGAGGCTGACCCCACAGCGGTGGACGGTCGAGAGCGCCAACGGAGTCCCGACCTTCGTGCACGCGAACGGCAGACGGCAGCAGACGAAGACGATCGGAGTGCCGCGGAAGGCGTCCATCTCTTCGCTGGAGAACACATCCCAATCGTGGTCGTTGATGTCGTCGAAGTTGATGCACGACTCTGAAAACAATGAATGAAGACAAAAGCTTGACCTCAACTCACTGTGCCTCGCGGTGCGCGTCCCATCGATCTTCTCGATCCACGCTTCGTACTCCATTTCGCACGACGAGTTCACGCGACGGTTGAGGAAGTTCAAGAAGACTGCGGCCGTTTCGTCCGCTTTCTTGGGCGCGAACAGGAGATGGAAGACGACGCGGCCGGCCGTCGGGTGGACGAACTCGTGCGGGTCGCTCGTCCACTTGTCGCCGAGCATCGCGGCGCGCAGTTTCCGGTCGAAGCGCTCCACGCGCCACACGACGACGTTCCGCTCGGCCAGCAGCGAGCGGAAGCTCATCGTGACGGGCGCCTGAAACAAAACGGCGATGAGTTCGGCCAACTTGCAGGAGATCCCGCCAAACACGCGAAAACTAGCCGAAACGGGCCTTCGGCCCTCTCGGCTGATGATGACAGAGGCTTAAAAGCCGCCTGCGGCGGCTTTAAGCCTGTTTAACCATTGTTCAATTCGTGAAACAAATGCCAAGTCTCAAAATAAATGACTCCGCTGTCACTGCCCAATTCGGCTTACGCCACATCGAGTCGACATTTCAGTCATCTGCTCGTTTCTTTAAACCTTTAACCATTCATGCCGTACAGCATGCTCGCACGTTCTATTGCGCGCAAAATCAACCCGCGTACTCAAACCCGAACAAATCCCCAGCTCACAGACATCAGCATACACTGTTCAACCTACTACCTACCCCAACTCACTGCAACTATTCGGTTCCTCGAATGTTCGTTGGCCCAGCCCGCCCACCCAACCACGCCAAACATCCGACATACTGCAAACTGACGACGTCCAACCCACAACTTTTTTCGGTTTCGTGTCATGTCATCCATCTTTTCCATTACCGCTCCCTCAAATCGTAATTTCCTCATTTTCGTTCCAACCTTCATTTCCGCTCTTATGGCACCATTTCTTGGCCAATCGTCAAATCCAAACATTCTTGACCATTTCCAGCTATTTATTCCTCACCATTACCGATTTCGAAAACGCCGTTACCCGGGATCGAACCATCGACCTCCCCGCCTCCCAACCCCAAGCGCAACCCACTGCGCCACGCCTCCCGCCCACTGCCCCACGGCCGTTCAAATTTCAAACTTCAATTAAAACCTTAAATCAAAAATCGTATAAAATATTTTTCGTTTCGCCCTACCTCCTCGAGCTCCTCTATCGATTGCAAAAAACCCCATCCAAATCCGTCCACCCGTTCCCGAGATCTCACCGTTGCTGTCACCTCCCCCAGTGCCCCGCTTACATATAGGTGGATACTTTTCTCCGTCCAACAAGTTTGTACCTTCCGTCTACTTCTTTCAATCAACAACTAACTGCTCCACCTGTTCGTCCCCAAACGAATCGATGGCCACCGCATCCATCAGCTTGCTCCTGTACGCCGCGACGCCCGCAGTGCAGAAGAAAAGCTCGCAGACGCAATCTGAAAGCAAACGGGTCTTGCGTTCAGCACGCGAGTCCAACGAATTCGGCCTGCAGCCGCCCGACACGAAGCAGAAGCGGCTGCTGCACGTAACGAACCTTTTTCTGAAGGTAGTGCGCCAAGCGGTGAAATCATCCCCGGGCAGACGCTACTCGTCACGGGCTCCACGTCGAACAACGACGTCGCGCTCTACATTTCTTCGATCACAGAAGAGGCAGAAAGTGAGTGGAAGCGAGCAGGCGGCCGTGGGTCCTCATCGGCGGTCCCCACCCACCCGGCAAGCCGCCCGTCGAGCAGGAGCGGCCGTACAACGACAGGCACTTTGTGGACGTCAAGTGAGCGCTCATTTGGTTCGTCCGTTCGTGCACAGAGTCCAGGCCGAAGAGCAGCACTTCTCCGTCTTCATCAACGACAATTCGCCGCCAAGGTCGCGTACCTCAAGCCCGTGTGGAAGTACGACCACTTTCACGTGGAGGGCATCGCGGTGGATCGAATGCACGTGTTCGGGCAGAAGAACCCGATCCCCTACGACCGGTCCATCCCCACCTTCGCCCACTTTAAGAACGCCGACCGCGGTGACAACTCGACGATCGCCCTGCTGTTCGCATCCGCTTCGACGAGGGCGCCATCGGCCGCAACTCGTTCGTTGGTGGCCGCTGGGGCCAAGAGGAGCGCGACGGCACGCTTTGGGAACAACGAGTGGATCGACTGCGAGCGGGACAAGTTCGTGAGTTGTGGGTAGAGGTCAGCGATAGATGCTCTTCGTTCTCGACCTAACACAGCTGATGCTCGTTGCAAGGGATCGACATGCTGATGAGGGCTGGACGGCCCTTCCACAAACCCTCAAGCTTTGTGAGCGAACGGCGAGAGTTGGAGGGGAGTGCACGAACGAGCGCCTTCTTTCTCCCACCACTCATTTCTCCGTTGCAGCCGACTCCAGTCGACATGCCGGCGATCAAGTCCTTTCGTTGGGAGCTGGAGAACTCCTTTTCGGTCCGGCGAATTCCGCCGGTCGGCTTCAAGCAGTGGAGCGACATCTTCGCAGTGGACGGACTCTTCGGGGCGCGCTGCCGACTCGCCTTCTTGTCCAGAGCTCACCTCAATCCGGCGTACAGCATCGCCTTTGTGAAGTGCGACCACCACGCGGACGTTCGGCTTCGGTTCAAGGCGCACGAGTTCGGTTGGTTTCGACCGGCAGACCGCATTGATCAGAGTGATTAGATCACTTCGAGTACTTCATGTGCGGCGCGATCTCGCCTCACGCACCCGCTCGAGGTCGCGATCGCGCCCACTCTTAAGTGCCCAATGCCCCTCACCGACGAGTGGCGATCGTAAAAGACCTTTCGATAAACAGCCACAAGTGACCAGTGGCAAGCGGTTTGCGATGGACGGCATCAGAGACTTCTAAACTCATTCTGGTTGTTAAGATGCTCCATTCTGCCGTCTTTAGACCCACTCTGTCGTTGCTTCGTGATCACCGAGAAGAATTCGGCTGCAGCTTTGAGTTCATTCGGCCAAGAGACACACGAGTGGAAGGAAGATCAGTGCGACTCCTGCTCGTCGTACTTCTTGGGCATCTGCTGGTGCATCTTGTCGACGGCATCGAGCAGGCGGTGGTGCTGGACGATGAGCTCGTCGCGGTGCTTCGGGTCCTGCAAGCAAGCAAACAATGAGCAGAGTGATGGGTGGACTCGCCTTCGTGTTGAGGTAGTCCTCCGTCTTCTTCAGGTGCTTCTTGAACGCGTCGTAGGCGGCCTGGCTGGGGATCGGGTGCTGCTGGAGGAAGGCGCGGATGGCCTCCGGGTTGTTCGGCAGGCGGCGGACGGTCGACCGTGCAGTTTGATTGGTGAAGACTTCTATCGGGCGCAAACGGGATCCGTAAACCGAAGCAGCACCTCCTCGCCCACGCTATTCTAATCGAACAGAACAAGCGAACAGTGTTGCCTCCGATTTATTCCGCAACCGAGAGACACACGAGAAGGAAGACGAGTGGGCGGAGTGGAGGGAATAAGATCAGTGGGCGCTCTCGATCGGCGCGGGGTCGGCGGAGTTCGTTTCCGGCTCCTCCTCGAACGCGATGACTTGGGCCCGCGAGTGCTTCCGGGCTTCCACCTCTTTGTGCTTCTTCCACTTTTTGACGCCGAAGAAGGCGGTCGTCGCCGAGACCGCGAGCAGGACGAGGAGGAGCCTGCAACAAGGGGAGTTCAAGGTGGAGAAGGGCGGGAGACTCACACGACGGCCGCCACGATGATCACGCCCAAACGCCAGCCGGTCGTCCAGTCCGCGGCCGGCGTCTCCGTCGGCGGGGTTGTCGTGGTCGGCGGGATGTACACCTTGGAGTTGTGCTGGAAAAGGGCGGTGGGTTGAACGAGGGAGGCGAAGCGGGGAACTCACAAAGTGGAAGACGAGGCCTTCGGCGGGATTGTCCAAAGTGAGTCCCATCAGTACCGAAAACTGGCCGCGCTCGATGGAGTGCACTTGTCCCGAACAGCTCCGATTGGCGCCGTTGTATTCGAGTCCCTCAGAAGAAAGAGAGAGGCCGCCAGGTAAACCAATTGGAGTGCCTAAACATAATTAGTTGTTAGGCGATGACCACATACCGCCAATCGTCAGGACCTCCATATTGTCGCTCAAAGCCGCCGCAGCCTTCAAAGTGCAATTGCCCACGGTGAAGTTTCCGCTGAATCGTACGATGAAAGAAGGAACGGCCGGCGAAAACTTGCTTTGTCATGACGGATTGGCCCTTGAACGTGTAGGTGACCGTAAAGTTAAGCTGGTGCCCGGAGAAAGCGAGGTAGGAGGACTCCGACGTGCAGCCGCTCTTCGGTTCGAAGGTCCTGCAACGACACGAAGGCGTGAGTGGGAGGAAGAACAGAGGAAACCGGCCGACTTACACGTCCTTTTCGCTCTCATGGAAGCAACCGACGGAGTCGTGAGCGGAAGGCGGAGCGGCAGCGAGGAATTGAGGGCCGACGGCGAGGAGCAGCAGCGATAGGAGCGGGAGGCCGACCGATCGAGCGTCCATTTCGGCGGAGAGCGAAAAGGAGGCCGCAGCCGTCGCGGTCGTCAGTTCGGCGAGTGACCGAAAGCTCCGAGCGGCCGCCGCGAGTCGTCGCGAAACGAGCGATTTTGTCCGTTCGAATGAATTACGCAAATTCGCGTGCCGCTGCGAATGTCGTCTCTCTTGTCACGCATCCGTCATCGACCCTCTTCGAGAGCTTGCCGTCTCGCTTTCTTCTTCGCTCTTCGCCGAGCGTTGGTTGGCGAAGGCGGAACAGAAAGAAGGAAGAGCCGAGTGTTTCGATCAGTTCGAATGACCAGGAGACCGCCGTTGATGTTCGATGTGGTTGATGTGAGAGAGCGGTGGAAGGTGTCTCGGGCCACGAGCCTTCAGTCCTTGCGTTGGCCGGCTCTTTGGGCATTTCCACAAGATCCCTGTTTTCTCTCGGCGTGCGTGTTGCAGATTCAACTGCTCTCCGCCAATCCCCACTTTCTTGCAGACTCCTCGCGGTCTGAAGTTGAGTGACGAAACGGAGTGCGCGTGATCCTGGACAAAACTCACTCCTCGTCGGTCGGGAGTTGGAATACACCCAGTTTGTTCCGCTTCTTTCTAACACTCGGCAAAAGTGGACGACTTGGATTTGTGCACTCTGGAGGACTCGCTTGGTTGATTGGCTCAACTGAACGCTTGTGGTCGTCCGCCCTGCCGATCAAAACGGCGGTGTTAAGCGGCCTGATCGCTCGTCAACCGCCTTAGCTCAGTTGGTTAGAGCGTGGGTCTAATAGCCGCAGAAGGAAGCCCATGGTCATAGGTTCGACCCCGTAGCCGGCAACCATCTTTTTGCCTTTCGAATCGATCCACGGCTAATTGATTGCTGTATTGAGGGGAGAAGTGAGTGGACGACCGCTTCGAGCTCGTGTTCGTGCCGAAGAGCGCGCACACGCCCACAACGAGCAGCCGCTTCCTCTCGTGCCGCCGCCTGCCGCACCACTCGGCCGTCCGGCACGTGGCTGTGGAGGACGAGAGCGGCGAGCAGGCGGTTCGTCCTCTCGCTCCAACGATTCCAACGGAACGAGTGGATTGCAGAGAAGATGGGGAGGTTCGTGCCCTCGAAAGGACGCGGTTGGAAGTAGTGGGAGCGGCCGGAGGACCTCCGCGAGCGCGCCGCCCGCTCGCCCTCCCCGCGCGTCGTGTGCGCCGAGGTGGAGCTCCTCGAGATCGCCGGGAAGCCGACCGCTGGTTCGCTTCCTGGTGGCGATTGCTGCTGTCTTCGATCGTCTTGGCGGCGGGCTGAAGTCGGAAAGTAGGAGCATGGAGTCGACGGGAAGAAGCCGCGGGTTCAGTCGTCCGAATTGTGTTGAGATTTCTTGGTTCGTTGAGGACTGGTCATTCGTTTAGCTCGTTGTTTGTGGTGGATAAACGGAATGAATTTGCGGAGTGCTGACCGTTCGTTTTTTGAGTCCGAATTCTGATTTGCGGACAGGATTCTCCTCGTTCGGCTCATGGGAAAGAACGATGAGTCTTGGTTAGGTCTTTCAAAAGCGGTTAGCGTTCGAAGAGTCACCGAAAACCGAACGGAATGCGGGATTGGGGCAAGCAGAGCGGCCGAGCGGCGGGCAGCGAGAAGACGAACGAGCGGAGAAGAGACGGCAGACAGCGGGCGGCCGGGCGGACAATCGGGCGAGCGAAAGGCGGGCGAAAGGGCAGCGGATGGGCGATTTTGCAGGAAGAAAGCGCCGCGTTGCCGTCCGAAGCGCCCGCCCGCTCCCCGCCGCCGCTTTCCGGGTTGTTTTCGTCGATTCTGGCCGCGTTTCTTGCGGCAGATCGAGCAATTTCTCGGTATTTTTTCGCGCATTTCGAGTTTTTACGTGCTGATTCACCTAACCACCTACCAACGATTTATTTCTTCGATTTCAGGCGCTCCACCCACTCATGGCGGTGGTTACGTACCATCGCTGGGAGCTCGCCGACTTCCGCACCCGCTCGGAGACCGCCCGGGCTGAAGACAAGTGGACGAGCCCGCTCTTCGCTCTGAACGGGGTCCACGGCAGCAAATTCCAGCTCGTCTTCGTCCCCGCGCCCGCCGGCAAGGACGGGTGCGGCATCTCCCTGGCGTGCGAGGAGCTCAACGACCACTCGTCGGTCCGCGTCCACTTCAAGCTGTGGTGCGAAGTGTGGTCCGAGGTCTACAAGATGCGGGAAAGTGGAGTGCTCGGTAGGTCGTTTGATTCGTCTCCCGATGTTATCCCCGCACTTTCAGAAGCGACCGAGCAGTTCGCGCCCGCCCACCAACACGGATGCGAGGACTGGGGGCACTTGGCCGACCTCCAGGCGTGGTCGGACGAGGGACCTCTCTTTCTTTGTGCCGAAGTCAAAGTCCTCGAGGTCGTGGAGAAGCCGCGGTTCCTCTACGCGATGGTGAAGCACGCGGCCAAGACGGCGGCGATGTTCGGCGACGAGTCGCTCGCTGACGTCGAAATCCACGTGGAGCAGCTGGTCTTCAAGGCGAGTTCTCATTGAGCTGATTCTCCTCACTCGTCCCCCTGCAGGCCCACAAGTTCGTGCTCGCTTCTCAATCCGCCTACTTCAAGCGGATGTTCACGACGGACACCGCGGAACGGCAGACGGGCATCGCCGAGGTCGAGAACTACTCGGCGGAGATCGTCGAGAAGGTGCTCCGCTTCATCTACTCGAGCACAGTCGACGAGTTGGATTGGAGCGCGCGGGAGCTCCTGCCCGCCGCCGTCTACTTCCAACTGGAGTCTTTGCAGGTGTGCTCCTGCTTCTTCGTTCTTTACTCTGCCCGCCGTTTCAGAAGCTCTGCACGGCGGCCATCGTGCGCACCATTTCGCTGGCCACCGTCTTCGAAGACATGAAGCTCGGCCACAAGCACCAACACCTCGGCGACTTCAAGGACCGCGTGCTGGACTACTCAAAGAGAAACGCAAAGGCGATCTTGGAATCGCCCGAGTGGACGGAGGAATTCATTAGCGAGAACCTCGCCCTCGTCACGGAGTTCACGAAGTCGTTGTTCTCCTGATTCTTCTCCGCGTTTGTTCTGACTTCTGTTGTCCGTTTCTGTTGATCTGCGTTGCTGTTGAATGCGTGTAGAACGAATAAACTCTAATCGAAAAGACGGACGAACGGGCGGGATGCGAAAAGAGGACAGCGGCCATAAGAATGGTCTCATGTGGGCGTTTTGCTCTTCAAGGCACAAGAACGAAAGACGGAACGTAGCAAACGCGTAACGGGCACACAACTCCTTGCAAACAGATGTCACTCCATTTGAAGAATGGTCTTTTCGTGTTTCCTCGCTTGTTCGTTTCCTTGTCTCTCCCACAACGGAGGTGTTTGCACAGCTGTTCGTTTGACCTCTACTGGGGAGAGCATGTATGAGCATTCTGACCAATCGAAAGGCGCCAACGGTGAACAAGATGGACCGCTGGTCTCCCTACACCAGTCCAAACAACAGCACATTCAACGAGGCGTATAAAAGCGGCTCTTCTCACCCACTAGCAGAGGATGAAGCCCCCTTTCCGCTCGTTTCGTTGCTTCTCGCCCTCCTCGTCGTGCAAGCGGACGTTCGTTGAGGTCGACGGAGACCAAAACAACACGGAAGGGCGGGCGAATTCACGAACACGCTCCAACGAGGGCCGTTCGTGCGAGACACCGCCAGTGGGAAGCCACAGAGCACTCACACGGACGAGGGGTCGAAGTTCTGATCGGTGTGCCGCGTACGCCCTCCGCTGCTTCCATTCACTCTCCTCTCCTGAGATGCTGAAACTCGCCGTGATCTACGGGATCTTCCTCCCGGCCATTCAAAACACGATCGTCCTGTTCGCGAGTTGTTCATCGACTGGCATTCCCGCAACAAAACGAACCACACGGCCGTCTACGCGCCCAAGGGAGTTCTCGACTCGATCTTGCCTCCTGTGCGCCGTCGGCATTTGAAACGATCGGCCGATCCGGCCGGCACGCTACTAAGCGTCGCGAGATGATTGGTGTAAGTTCCTACCGTCTTCTTGTTGACTCGATTGCAGTTAGGCGCGGACGGCGCTCGAATGCAACCCCCTGCTTGGAGCAGGAGATCCCCGGGCTCGACCTGCAGTGTCATCAAGGACAGCTATTCGAGGAGTTGGGCGTGGTTCTCGCTGCTCGCCGGCGCCGATCTTCACGGTCGTCGGGGATCCGTGCGTTCAATCAAACTGACGGTCGAGGGCACCTCCCATTCGTGATCGGCGGCGTGGACGAGCGGCGGTGCGGCACGCGGCAGAAGTTTGGGAGGCCCCGCAAAAACTGGGCGGAATGTGAGGCGCAAATCGCATTCTTTTCGCCACTCCCCGCGTTCAGCTCCTCGCTCAACGGTCGGGCGTTCGCGTACACGAATTCGAACCACGACGCCGCCGCTCGTCGTTTGTGCGAGTGGCCCTGTCGGGCAACCGAATGGGCTTCGTCGCTTTAATCGAAGCGGGGCAGATTGAAGTGGCTGATTCTTCAGTCAGATGCGTGTAAGCCGGCTGCTCGTTGGTTTGGTGGTTGGAACACGAGACGCTCGAATTGGACTTCAATTTATTGGTTCTTGGCCCCAACTGCCAGGGGACGAGAGCGGACTTTTATCCGCTCACCCCGGGTTCCCCCTCTCGCCCGTCCAGCAGCTGTTCCTCGCTCACACACACAACAAACTACGGGTCAGCGGCTGTACGTCCCGTGCGAGAGCGAGTGAACGTTAGGGTTCGCGCTGGAAGGCGAGCCGCCCCCGGTTTCGTTGGGCGTCGATCAAGCGAACAATCCAATCGCCTCTCCGCCTTCCCTCCAATCCTGCAGACTCGCGGCGAGTGGCCGAAGACACCCGGCGGTACACGACGTTCACGGCCAACTTCCACGACGCCCAATGCGTCCACTTCTGCTTCACCTTCGTGCCCGGGAAGGCGCCATCGACGCCCATTCGTGTGCACAACCTGGGCAGTTGGGATGCACGTGTTTTGCGACCTCAATGAACTACTCGAATGTTTTGTGTGGCAGCCGGCACTGGTCTGCTTTTCTTCCCACTGCTCTTCCTCGTGGTCGACCGAAAGCCCACCTCAACCGTTTCACATCGCTTTATTCGACAAACAATGCTTGACGTTCGCACCTCGCGTTAGTCACAGGAAGAGAATCAACGGCCCTTGGAACGAGGAAGGGGGGAGACTTGGCTTCGGCTCGACCAGTTTGTCGCACATCCATTTCAAACCACAGCACAGTCGTTTGGAACTGAAACGAGGAGAGAAGTAGGAGCGAGGAAGGATGCCGACTCACCAGAAGCAAACGGGGTCTTGAGCGTTGTGAGTGATAAAGCGCGCCCGCTCCGCTTTCAAGTCTTCACAGTTCGTAGCAGTGCGGAGCTGAAGGCAACGGAATAGGATGAGTGGGACGAGCGAGAAGCAGCGGAGCTCACCTCCAACCGTCGTTTTGGAATTCTTGCTTGCGCCACCAGATGGCGAACGTAGTGGAGCCTGAAACGAAGCGGCGGACGAGTTGGAGACGGCGGAGCGAAGGAACTCACGCGTTCAATCGATCGCCGTCTACTTGTTCATCCATCCACTCCAACATCCCAAGGATTCGATCAAAAGCTGAAGAGAGGAGCGGGTTGTTCGGCCACGGGCAGGAGAACTCACACAACGAAGGCGGTGCTGGAGAACGCGAAGAGACAAACTGCCCACGAGATCCAGCGAGCAGGAGCAACAGTTCTTGTTGGATCCGCGAGACCTCAAGCGCAGTATCAATCGATCAGAGGAAACCGAAGAGAAGAGGCGACCTGAAAGCAGCAGAAGACCGATTAATCGTCCAACTGGATCGATCGACCACTCACCGAACGGATCGCTCACGAGAATCCGAAGGGAAGAAGTGCACGAACGGCGCGCAGAAGACGCCGGCGAACGCCCATGCAGCGAGTGGGCGGGAGAATTCGAAGAGGCGAGCTGGACAGAGAGAAGGAGACGTGAGTGCGCGGGTCGACGTCAATCGCAGCGATCAGTGGTACACGACGGAGAGGAGACAGCCGCGACCTGAAAACAACAAGCGGGAGTGAACACCCGATCGGAAGAAAGCGAGAGGAACTTGCCGGCCCATTGGAGGAACCAGAAGAGACGAACTGATGTCGCTGGACTTGAGTACATGAGATCGAAGGGCTCGCACTACAACAGCCAACAGAAAGCAGAGCGGCGAGACCGACCGCACGAGCGGCCGGCGGGCGGACAGAAAAGAGGAATGAGCCCCCAGTGAGGACTCCCGCCGCCGGCAGCCGCCTTTTGTGCCGCCCGTCTTCTCGTCCCGCAGCGAACGGGATTGCGCCGACGTTTAGCGACCGAACGGACCGCCCGCTTATTCCACTCGTCGCTCTTCCGCTTCGTTCACTCGTGTTGGGGAAGAAGGGGGAGTCCGACCGACTGCCGACCGTCTTGCTCGTCGCACTGTCGACGGAACGGATGGGCGGAGAGTAGGGGCGGCAAACCGCTTGCTCCACGCACTCTGAGCACTGGACTCTCCTGCCCTCGTCTGTTCGGATCATCAACCGACCTCCCGACTGCGCACTCTTCCGTTCGCCCGGCTTCTTTAGAGTCCGCAATTGCCGTTACTCTCTTCTTTGGTGTGAAGTGAGATGTCGGGCGTAAACGCGTTGCCTGACCGCCTACAGCAAGTGATCCGATTAGAACGACTCGTGTCGATCGATTATGCGGAGAAGACCGCGTTCTGGCCCGTTCGTGAGTGGGCGTTGAGCGAAGTGATCCACGCTGCAGACGGCTTTCGATCACGCTCAGCAGTTGCTGTTCGACCGCATTGAACGAGCGAAATCATGCGAGAGCCAACCGCCTGCGGATTGTCTTTTGTTGCCCGGCAACGCCACGTGTCCCGCTCGGAGGGCGCCCCGTTCTCCCGCCCGCCGCGTTTCGCTGTTGTCCGCCGAACTTGTCGGTCGATTGTTCGTTGGATTTCGCTGTGTTTTAAAGTTTTTCCTAAACGTTCCGGAAAAATATCTGAGCAGAAAGAACAGAGTTGGGCGAGGATTCCACTCGCTATTGGCGAGTTTTCTTGCGACTTTCTTCGAATTCATTCGTACTCCGGTTTCTCTTGTTTGCAGGAGGACGATGGCCGAGTCCAGCGGGCAGTCGTCGAGCCGGAAGCGGCCGGCCGGGCAGGAGGAGTCAGCGGAATCCTCGCCCATCGTCCAGCTTTCGTTCGCGCAGCTCTGCGGATGCGACCGCTGCTGGCGGGAGGTCGCCGTTCGTCCGGCTTTCCGCCATTCCACGCGTTTGCGGAAGAAGAGACTGAAACACATGAGAGGACCGGCCGCGTTGGATCACAAGCGAGAAGCGCCCAAGAACTTTTTCGTCTACGAAGGCTACGAGGTTTGCCCACTTGTTCCGCCCTTTGATTTCCGCCTGCTTTCAGCTCAGCGATCACTTTGGTTTCTGCGCGGACGGTCGCTACCTCTACGCTTTCACGGATCAGGCGGGAGTGCTCGTCGCGGACCTTGGGCGGAACGTCTACAAGTACGCTCCGTCGCCTCTTCTGTTCATTTCTCGGTGCTCTTTTTATGCTGTGGAAAGCTCCAACTAAATGGCTTCGAGGAATTTCTATCGATCGAATTGTGATCGTCGCTTTCAACACAATGCTCGTCCGGACGGTCAACCTCTACGGAGACGGCGGTACCTGCCAGTTGCACCGGCTTCGCTTCCCGGACGATCGCGAAGCCGAAGTCTACGAGCAAACCCTCTTCTACTCGGGCCTCCAGTCGACGCTCATCTTGACGGAGATCAACGGCGAGCGGGTGGACGTGAAGCGAGCGGTTCTCGGCTGTCACGGGCAGCTCGTCTTCCTTCGGCTGGACCTCGACGACCCCCGCGCCACCGTCTTGCAGACAGCCGTTCACCCCGAACTCCGCGTATTTTACTCGCGAATGAGCAAAGACGGAACGCGCTTGTTCACGATCGACTACCAAACTCCGAAGGATCTCCACGTGTACTCGCTGAAGGAGCAGAAGTGGTCCAAAGAGAAGTTGGGCATGAAGGCGGATTCCAGCGTACATTTCTTTTCGTGTTCGTTAACCTTCTTGTTCGCTTTCCGTACCTTCCCTGGATGACGTCTGGCACGCACTCCGTGTTCGCCAAGGAGACCCGACGAGTCAACGGGGCCGACTGCACGCTCCTCTCCCGTTGCGACTTCGAGGCGCGGCGGTGGGCGACGATTCCGCAGTGCTCGACGCCTCGCGGTCGATTGTTTCCGATCGTCAATTCGGTGGACGGCGAAGGCGACGGGATCGTGGTGGTCGAACACACGGGCTGGCTACCGAACGGACATCGCGTCACTCGCTTCAAAATCGAGCGCCTCATGTTCCGGTGAGTCCTTTCTCACTCGTCTTCCTCTTTTGCTTTCAGCAATCCCGACTCGCTTCGGAACCTCTCCGTGACGGTCGCCCACAAGAGCCGCGAGTTGATCGACGGAGACGAGGGCTTCCACCAGAAGATGAACGTGTTCCCGCAGAAGACCGTCCTCCCGAGTGCGTTCGCCGGAATGAAGCCGATCCCCGTCCGGCAGCTCCAATGAACCTCCAATCATTCCTCGTAGTTGTTGGCATTTCCCCGCTTTCATTTCTTCGTACTGTTGGTGCCTTCTATTGTTCTCCCCATTCTGTTGTTGCAAACTGCGAGCGTTACGTCTTCTGTTGTTCGAGTAAAGAGTACAAAAGGAGATCGGGCGCTTGACAACATTCATTCCGCAAACGAAGTCAATCATCGGCAGGGATCAAGTTTTCTGCACAACAAACTGCTTTCTGGGAGGGAGGGGGCGCGCGGCGAGGCAAAGGCGGCGGGTGAGGGGGCGAGTGGGCAGAGGGGCGAGCAATCATCAACCGATCGGCTCGGTGAATTGCAGAGAAAAAGGACGGCGGTTAAGTGGTCCAACGTGGAAAAGAAATCAGCAGAGAACACCGCCGCCGAATACCGGTTTTGGATGAAGGGCGGCAGCAGGTAACCCGTTCGTTGACGCGCCTGCCCGTTCTCTCGAGCCCATTTTCAACGCTAGACCCGTCCTCACCGACGGGGAATTTCAAACCGTCGGCTCCACTCGCTGCGCGGCCTGGTCACAGAAACAAGCCGGCGGGCGCCGCTCGAGCGGCCGCTTCGTGTTCTCGACGGTAGGGCGGCTCGGTCCGCTGCCGGCGGGACGGTCGGCCGGACGAAGTCCAGGTGAGAGTGGCGCGAGTCGAACGGGTGGGCGGGAAGCAAGAGGAGGAAAGCAGAAGAAGCCGTGCGGCAGCGGGAGGGATCGCCCGACCACTCGCTCGTTTCTTCGGGAGGACCGCAAGGAGCCCACGAGCGGCCCGCCGATCCAGACGGGGATGCTCACCCGTTCGACGGCCTTCTTTCCAACGCTTCCTGCGGCCAATCGGCAGCAGCGTTGAACGAGAGGCGACCGCTCGCCACTTGACCGCAGTGGACGGCCGACGCACTCCGTGACGAAGCGTTCGATTCGGTTTGCCTGATTTTGGCGCGAAAATGTCCGGTTCAAAAAATGCACGGGGCACTTTGCCCTCGCTTATTATACTCGGCATACGCCCGATCGACACTTTTCTTACCTTCATCTCAAGCGGCCCCCAGACAGACCACCCAGAGCGAGCGGCGGCCAGTCGAGTTGCGCCACGTCTCTGCGGGGACGCCGCAACCTTCAAAAATGCACTGCGGGCGGGCGTTCGGAGGAGTTTTTTCGCGTATTTCTCGGCCGTTTGGAGTGGAATTTTTAGAGCAGCTCTAATAAACCATGTGGTAAAATCAAGTCGATTTCTTTTTTCGGTACTACTCTTCTGCTGCTCAAATAAATAAGGAACGGCGTTCACCCTAGCAAACGATTTCCGTTCTTCGTACTGATTTGTTTCGCCTTCCACTCCGCATACGGGTTGTTTTAAGTGTGAACTTTAAACGCACGTTAGCGTTTTGCGAAAGAACTCGTTTGACGTTGTTTTACCCTCGTGTCTCGATTAACGGAAGATCACCCAAATCTGACTCATTTGTTGGTTCCGGGCGTGTTTCTGAGCGATGGCGTTCAAAAAAACCAAAAAAACGGCAGCAGAAGATCGCGAGCAATCAAAACAAAACCGAAGTCGACGCGTGTCTCTCATTGCATCGACTTCGGATGTAAGAAGATGCATCTTTCTCTTTGCCAAACAAACACCAAATCATTTCAACTAACCGTGAGCATTCCACGTCACCTAGCAGCGATAATCTAGCGATGGAAAATATTGACACCCCCGAGGAGGTGACTTTGTAGCCATGCATTGACCTAAAAGCACTGCAATTGGTGGTGACTGAACGTGCATGTCTTATTGAATGGCAAACAGCACTGAGCATGTCTGGTGACCGTAAACTAACGCTAACTTTCTCGCCAGCAGTTGAATCGCGCAACTTTCCGCACTCCTCGAACAGGCCGAGTTTATCGGCAGCGCGATCGTTTGGCCCCCGTCTTCAACAATCTAAAGAAGAAGCGATGGCGTTCAAGCTGTAGCGAGATCAACGGCTGCTCGAGAAGAACACCACCCGCCGCGATCTGCTCGACGCTCAGCAGTCCTGTCGCCAAATTCAGGGCCAACCCGACGGTTTCATGCGTCGTTCCGCCCCGCCCGCTACCCGCGGAAAAACATTGCCGAACGAATTGCAGTCTCGTCTGCAAAAGATGGCCTCGTTCGGCAGCAATCTGCCGTGTTCCCCACGGGCGGGAGCCGAAAATCGAGGGGGCGGGCGGACTTTCCGCCGGCGGATGCAAAAATCGATCGGGCATCGCGCCCACTTTTCCTCTCGGGTGCCAGCGGGCCGAATCGAACGCTTTTCACGGGGCTCGTCACGGAGTGCCGACGACCCAAAAAGGCGATCCGTTCGCGTCTTCTTGACGAGCGGGACCAAAAAGAACCTTTAGAGTGCCGTAGCCAAGGCAGCCGACCAGGCGCGATGAAGCTGTTTAGTCGATCTGATACTGCTTAGTGCTAAGCTGAAGGGGATACGTACCGGTTGCCCGAGAAGACGTGAACCCCAAACACATGCCAAATTAATTTTATCAGCTTAGCACCTTGACGAGACCCGGATTCGAACCGGCGACCCGAGCGCCCCAGACCACTCGGCCATGGAGACGCATTGCTTGGGAACGGAAGCGCGGGCGTTTGAGCCCCATGGGAACGGGCCGTGCGCGCGCTCGCTCGCGTCTTTTTGCGCCCGCTTGCTGTGGGATCGCGGGGAGCGGGGTCCGAAAGCAGTTCGCTGCCGCCGGCTGACTGCAGCTGAACGCAGCAACCACGATCTTCGAACTCGGCGGGCGTCCACGTTCGATAACCGGAAGGAAACAAACTTTCCGGATGGCCGTCTTGTCGCCGCCGCGCAGCAGGAGAGCGGGCGACTCGTTCGAATGTTCTGCGCAATCCGCGAACACTCGTTTCCTCAACGGAAGGCGCCGAATTCACGACCACGAGAGCGCCGAGGATCGCCGTGTTCGAGCTGTTAGACGGGCGAGCGAACGAAAGGCCGTTTTTTTTCGCTTGCTGTTGGCTCCAAGAACCAATCAATCGACGTCCAATTCGAGTCTCTCGTGTTTCAACCGCGTAACCAACAGGCAGCCGGATTACCCGCATCCGAGTGAAAGACCCGACCACTTCAAGGGAGCGGTAGTCGGCGGGAAGCAGCCCCATCGCCTCCACTTTCTGGCTGAAACGAGGAGAAGTGGGCCGAAAGAAGGCGACGGGACGAACGGGGCGTCCCGACCTCCAACCTCGTCACAATCGGCGCATCTGCAGCTTCGGCACGTGAAGAAACGGAGGAATAGACGAGCTCAGCGGGTCCATTCCACTCGAACCATTGGAAGCGTCCGGTTTGGAGGGTGCGGGCGAGAACGACGGTCGAAAGGACGAAGATGAGGAGAAGCTAGAGCAAAGCATTCATTTCGTCTCGTGTTGTGCGCTCGCCGCTTTCTTTTGAGCGGAGCAATCGAATCCCCTCGTTCTCCTCCAGCACAGCACGGTCGTTGTGGCCCCCGACTGGACGGGTTGGTGAGTCGTCCGTCATTCTGATCAGCCTTCTCCGTTGGATGCCCAAATTGTTGCATCCGGGGACAGAAACGGGATCGATAGTCAAAGGAGTGCGTCTCTCGTTAAACTCACGGCCACTCGAGCTCGGAATGGCTTCCGCCCGTTGTCGCGTTCAAACGAACTGCTTTGTGCGGAGAAGTTTCGCTGTTCGCAAAGAGCACCAGACGACAAGCAGGAGCACGAATAGGAAACGTTTTGTTGGCGAGCACGTGTGAGCGATGATGATCGCTTTTGTTCTCCCGACTCGCGCGCAATTCGCGTTACGCACTTGCCGGAGATCAAACAACCAGGCGGGCTCGCCGCAGTTCGAACGAACACGCGGCGTTGTTCGGAGGTCGAGCGGTGGGTGGTGGGGCTTTGCGGCGCTCACTTAACGCCCGCTCGGTCGCCTGCTTGCTGCAGCCTTTCACTTCCTTCTTTGCAGGATGTCGAGTCCGCAGTGGCTTCGTTTGCTCCGCGAGCTAAAAGCGTGTGTCCTGCGGTCGGCGGAGAAGCCGAAGCTGAAAGCGGACGGCCGCCTGCTCCTGCTGTTCCACGCTCTGATCGCCGGCAGCGCGCTCGACTTCATGGCCGCCGATTACCGCCAGAAACGGGCGGTCCTCCGGCTGCGAACGCTCCGCTTTTTCTTCTGCTCGCGCCCGTTCCCATCGGTCTTCTTCGATACGAACGGAAAGGGACGCACGAAATGGCCGCAGGTCGTCTTGTCCGGCCCGCACTACACGTGCGTTCAGTCGGCGCCCACGAACGGGATCGTTTTGCAGCTGGGCTTCGATCACGCCACTCCCGCGTTGATCGCCCGCATCGTTCGAGTGGCCGCCGTGGAGCACCTGTGGGCGCTCCTTTCCTTCTGGCCGACGCGTGACTGGACGGAGTTCCGCGATCTGATTTCGACTTTTGCGGCGATCAAGAGTGAGTGGTCAGCTACACACCGGAGATCAAAGAACGTGTCGTTTAGATCACCGATCCCTGAAGACGGTCTAGCTGTCCGTTCTGATTCTGCACAAGAACCGAGTGCTCGTCCACATGCTCCGCGACTCGTTCACGGACAAGATCGTAGAACTCGACTTGAGATTCGAGGCGCCCACCATTCTATTCGCCCACTTGTCGTCGATGTGCATGAAGAAGGCGCACGTGGAGCACCGCGACTTTCCAGGCGACAAACCGCGGCCTTTGTGTTGGTTTCTTCTCTAAAGAAAGCATTGATCTCGTTCGTCTTCAGATTTGACGCCGTTCTTCCGCTCCTGTGCGCGTGTGCTCGAATTGAACGTCCCGGTCGAGAAGATCGTCGCGAACGGGCCGTGAGTTTCTCGCTTGAGTCCCCAGTGATTCGTTCAGTTGCGAGTTGAACGCGGCGGTCGAGCGGCTGATCGTCAAGACGCGCCATTCGGCAGAGCCCGAGTCCATCGTCGACGCTCCGCCCGCCCTGCCGTGGAGCGAGCAGGAGGCGGTCGACTGGCGGGCGGCCTTCGAGAACCTCCGCTCGTTGAACGCCGTCTTTGTCCTTCAACTGGAGTTCCACGAGCTCTACCTGCCAGCCGGCATTGTGCGTTTCGTTCTCCTGTCCATCTACCTTGTTTGCAGGAAGAAAGCGAAGTGTTCTCCGTTCTGCGGACGGTCGGCGATCGTTGCGCCCGCTTGAGCGAGTCGGCGGCGCGGGCGGGCGTTCGTTTGGGCGAAATCACGACGTCGATCTGCTTGTGTCCGCCCGATTTCTCCGTTCGTCCTCCCTCTTTCGCTCATTCGACCGTTGTGTCTTCAGCAGCTTCAACAAACGTTGGAGATCGCAAAGCGCTTCTTCGCCGAACACACGAACTGCGCGCTGCAAACCGAAGCCTTCGATGCGGCGGCTCTGGCGCCCAACCGAAAGCTCCTTGGCGCGTGGAAGCAGCGAGAAGAGTCCGCCGACATCTGTTTTGTGTTCGTGTGTTATGCTTAAAGCTCGCCCTATGGTCAGCATTGTAAAAGATTGTTCTGGATAAACTTTTGGAATGGTGGTGCCGCCGTTTGAACGAAGAAAACGTTGGTAAGCCCCTTTTTGATCCTTTCAAACGGCTACACAATCAGCACCGACCTCCTCGCCTCCCACTGCGTCCATTTCCGCTTCAATGAGCAGGACGTCCGTTTGTTTGAGTAGGTGGTGCTGCTTCACGAGTCGGTCACGGAAGCTGTAGTTTCAACGGTTCTTTCCTTTCGATTAAAATGCCCAAAGCCTGCTGATCGCTTCCAACACACACTTAACAGAAGAGAAGAGTTTATTCCACCGTTCCACAGCCCGAAAGAACAAACGAGACGATCATTTGGCGCCCGCCCGAATCTCCTTGATGCGCGTCTGGGCCTCCTGCAACAAAGGAACGACTGAATCAACGAGGACCGGAGACCTCGAGCGTGAGCCAGCCGTTCATGGCGGCCATGCGGAGGGCGACGGCGTGCGTGAGGAAGAAGGCGAGGCGGTCGGTGAGGGCGCCCGGCCGCCACTTGGCCACGTGGTGCACGAGGGCGCCCACGTCGAAGATCTCCTGCAACCGACTGCGAGCTGAACGGAGGGCGGGGGGCACTCACGCGGCGCTCGATCTGCTTGCCGAGGATCAGCCACACCCACAGCGCCGGCGCCCTGCAACGAGAGGCGGGTGAGCGGAGAGAGCGACTGGGAGGAAACGAGTGGGTGGGGGAGGAGCGGCAACCGGTCCAGCACTTGTGTGATCAGCCCACCCGAACACACAAGAAGACAACCCGCCCAAAGACACCCCCGCGCTCACCGCTGGAGGGCGTCGCGGGAGACGAGCACGACGGGCGGCACGTAGTCGTCGGTGATGCGCTTCACGATGGCGGCCTCGGCGCGGCAGACGGCGAGCGCGAAGGCGGCCAGCTGGTCGACGTCCGGCCACTCGCCGCGGCGCCATTCGTCCAAGTGGAGCACCTGCACGCGGCGAGTGCGGGGGTCGGCGGCTCCATCTGAGCTGCCCGATTGGGAGTCGGGGGCGCGCTTCAGGTCGGCCTCGTCGGTGGCCGTCAGGTCACACTCGTAGAGCTGGGCGCCGCCCTTGAAGTCGGCGCGTTTCGCCAGCCGCACGACGAAGCGGCCGCTCTGCAGCGGGCGGCGGGATCACAGGCGAGCGGCGCGCACTCACCGGCAGCTGGAGCGGCTGCTCGTCCGTCGGGAAAAAGGCCGCCGCGCCGTGCGGGTCGGTCGGCGAGAAGCCCGCGCGCTCCAGCACGCACACGATCAGCCGGCAGCCGTCCTGCCACACCTGCAACGAGCGGGAGTGAGCAGAACGAAGCAGAAGACGCTCACCAGCCGCCAGAAGTGCTCCAGCTCGTCGAGGGCGGGCGCTTGGGCGAGCACGTAGTCCTCGCGGTTCCAGTCGGCGTACGTCGCGTTCAGGAAGACGGGCGGCGCGTCGGCGGCAGCGGGCGGCAGCTTCACGCGCTTCCGGTCCAGCACGACGGCCGGCAGACGGCGCGGCGGCCGGGCGCGCTGCTGGAGGAACGCGGCGCACTGCAGCCGGCCGGGCGCCGCCACCGCCTCGAACTGCGTGCCGCGCGCCGTCGGGCCGCTCGTCCGCGTGACGGTCGCCACGAAGTCGGCCAGCCGGTCGCCCTCGACCGCCGGCGTCGCGCTCTGCAAGCGAGAAGTGCCCCGAAGGCCGCCCACTCACCTTCGCCGGCGAGCGGACCGACTTGCGGCTGGTCGGGTGCTTCGACTTGGTCCCCGACTTGTTCCCCATCCTTCTGCTCGAGGGGACGACCGAACGAGGCGGATCGTTGAGAGCGAGTGGGGCGCGCGGGTCGTTTTCGAGCGAACGGGCGGGCGGGATGCAAATTCCCGTCAGGTGCGGCAGCAGTGGATTCTCGTCGACGAAGCGAAGCGAGGCGATCGGATTCTTTTGCGTTTTGAAGCCGCCTGGCCGCGCCGCAAGTGCTCGCTCCGAACGAGTCGGGTCTCAAATTCGCTGTCCGTCGATCAACGAGAACGCTCAGCTCGAACAAGGAACACGAAAGGGAAAGCGGAAGCAAGGAGATCAGATAAACGTTGAATAAACCCCAGAGAAAGAACCAAGTAGCCGAAAGAAGCCGAGGAGAACCGCCGATCCGCTCGCGACGCCCGGCTGCAGGGCGAATGGAACGAGAGCGGCCGTTGCGCAACGCCGACTGGCCGCTTGTTTAGCCGCCGGCAGCTCTAAACGGCGAGTTGCGTCGAATTCGCTCGGTTTTGTCGGCGTGCAAATCCGGCGGTCGACTTCGGCCGGCCGCTCGCCCGAGCGCCGCACTCGTCCGTTTTGTCAGCGACTCGTGCGCCCGCTCTCCATTTCGCTCTCCTTCCGCCCACTTCGCTCCGATGCGCCGCCCGGTCGTCCTCCTCGCGGCCGCCCTGCTGCTCGTCGGCCCGCTCCGCTCGACGGCCACCCCGCAGCTGCTCGCCGACGACTCGTGCTTCACCGAGAGCGGCGGCACTGTGTGAGTCCTCCGTCTCCTTTCTCCTTCCACTTCTAATCCGCTCGCTCGTTGCAGGACGTACAGGGGAACGGACACGTGCAAGACGACCGGAACGACGCTCTACTTCACCGGCAGCGAGCTCAAGTTCAAGATCAACAACGAGAAGACGGGACCGGACGTGGTCAGCATGTGAGTGCTTTCGTTTGTTAGTCGCGTCATGTTCTTGCAGGGTGACTCTGGTTCTAAACGAGTGCACCCGAGAAGGCAAACTTAATTACATGGACAGTATGAGCAATGTCCTGAAACCGACCAACGAAATTATGTAACACTTTCTTATCTGTTAACTGCCCTAATCTTCGTTCAGCCGCGATCAAACTTCCCTTTGACGCGAAGGCCACTTCCGCCGGCATCGCTCTGGGGCCGAACCCTCCTGCTCCGTGTTCGCTGAGCTTCAAAAAGACGACGCCCACCGCCAAGTACTCGATTGCCAAGGTCTCCATCACTCTGGAGAACGAGGCCGCCCACTTCTCGATCGTCTTCGTGAGTTCCCATCCACCGCTCGGTACTCAACTCCCACTCGTTGCAGACGGCGACGCTCAAGAACGACGACAAGGCTCCGACTGGCGGCGCAACGGGCGGCAAAGGCGGAAAGGGAGGCGGCAAAGGGAAGGACGGAAAGGAGGAGGGCGGCTCGGGCACTCCCTCGTGGGTCTGGATCGTCGTGGGAGTCGGTGTCCCCCTTTGAGTTCTCCGCCTCTCTTCCACGCACTCCTCACCCCCTCCGCTGCAGTCTGCTCCTGCTCATCGCCGTCGGGGTCGGCCTCGGCGTCTTCTTTTGGTGCCGCTCGAAGAAGAAGGCGGCCGAAGCGGCGAGCGCCCCGAAGCGCGGCACGAACCACGAGGAGGCGAGCGGCGGCACGCGCGGCGGCAAGACGCGTTCCAAGGGCGCGAAGACGGACGAGCCGAGCGGTCGGATGCCGCGCCGCAAGAAGCCGTCCGTCCCGAAGTCCAAGCCCGCTGCCGCTCCGCCCGCTCCGGAGCCGGAAAAGATCATCGTGGGCGGCCTCGACGCTAACGGCAAGCCGCTCTACGAGCCGCTCTACCCGCCGGACTACGTTCCGCCGCCCCCGCCCGGCGCGCCCGCTGCCGCTCAACCCGCCGTCCAGCCCGGAGGCCCGCCGCCGCCGCCCCTGAAGGCCGCCGAGGAGAATCAGTACGAGATTCCCTTGGCGTGGAAGAACCTGCCGCCGCCGCCGCCGCCGATCGATTGACGGGCATTGGGGAGGAGTGCCCCGGTTGTTCTCGCCCGTTTGCTGTTTTCCGTTTCTGTGTACCGAATAAACCTTAGGCTGGTGTTTGAGGGTTAAAGACACTCGTTGGGCTTGTGTTCGATAAGAAAAGAAGAAGCTCGCTGTAAGCGCGTGGTAGCGCCCTCTTTTGCTCGGGATCTTCGGGCCGGATCGCTCGACTCAGTCCGACCGAAGAACTCCGCCGTTTGGGTCGAGCGGCTTCGTTCGTTTTGACGGCCGATCGCCCATCTCATTCGGCTTTCGTCCCAACGGCCGCCAACTTTCGGTCGTTCTCGATGAACAACCGCCTTTCGTTCCCAATCACCGCTTTGTTCCTCACCTGTTTGGGCAGAACGCAATCCTCCGATCCCTTCACAGCGCCCTTGCTGATTGCGCGCCGATGAGAACCGGGCGGGCGCCCACAACCACCGCCCAACGTAATCGCGAGGGGTCAAACGGAACGCGTTGGGGATAAAAGCGGGCACAACCCACCACTGACCGCTCACTCCGCTCACTCCGCTCCCTTGTACCACTCCCAAACTCACTGCAGCCCGATGCACGCGGAGAACGAAGCGGCGGCCACGATGCTGGAGAACACGGCGGCGATGCGCGACGACGAGCAGTTCGCGGACGCTCGCATTCGCGTGGAGGGGCGCGTCTTCAAGGTGAGTCTCCGTTCTTTTGCGAGCTGTTGGGCAAGCGATGGGTTGTTGTCAATCAGGGAAGCAGAAGTATGGGCGAGGATCTTCGGTCGAGGACACCAGGGCTCTTCTACCTTTATTCCATCCTTCGCCCAGCTCCTTCCTTTCTTCCCCACTTACTCGCTCCCTCCTTCCGTCCTTCCGCCCACTCACTCCTGTCTTCCTTTGCAGGTCCACAAGTTCGTGCTCGTTTCGCAGTCGGCCCACTTCCGGCGGCTGTTCGCGCGCGCCGGCCGGCCGAAATGGACGGGCGCCGTCGTCGAGCGGCGCTTCGGGGCGGCGGTCGTGGAGCGCGTGCTGGAGTTCGCGTACACGGGCCGCGTGGACGACGTGGAGCGGAGTGCGCGGGCGCTCCTGCCCGCAGCCGTTCGCTACGAGCTGGCCGCTCTGGAGGCGAGTCCAACGGTTCTTTTCGTTCTCTAATCTCTGTTTAGAAGCTGTGCACTCGCGCCATCCTCCGCTCGCTGACCGTCGACGGCGTTCTCGAGGACCTGAAGCTCGCCTTTGCTCACGAACATCTCGTCGACTTCAAGGCGGGAGTGCTGGAGTTCGCCCGCCGGAACGCCCGCGAGATCACCGCGCGCCCCGAGTGGAGCGCCGAGTTTGTGCACGAGAACGCGGAGGTGGCCGCCGAGTTCATGAGCTTCGCTTTTGCCCATAAGGTTGCTGTTTAAAGCGTTTAACAAAATAAACTGATGTCGTTGAGGGCGGTGGGCTGCAGAAAGAAGTGTTGCAAAGTCGATTAGAAATAAAACGATTTCGATTTAAAAGAGTCTTCCAACGTCTGAAAATCGCCTTGCTCTCTCGCCGGGTTGTAATCGAGTGCTTGCTTGACGTCTTCCTCGTCTTTCGAACGCTCTCTTCTCAGTTTGGGCGTCACTCCAATCGGATCGGCTCGGAACGAACGAACTGGGCGGCCGATAAGCGGCGAGACGACGCGTGCGGGCGTGGATTCAACCTAAAGCTGCTTAAAGACAAGCGGGAAGAGAAAGCAGGGAGTGGAACCGCAGAATTCTTTTTTGGATTCGAGCAATCACTTCGTTGTGATGACCCCTAATGTTTTTTGATCGCGGCGTGCATCTTCTGAATCTTCTTTGACCGCTCGTCAACTTCCGCAACTGCCTGCTACTCGTCTACTCGATGAATTGAGTGCTGGTCGACTCCGTCCACCTAATGCTTCTCTCGTTCCTTGCATTCACTTTCTTAACCGCCGCCTACTCGCTAGAAGACGGCATTCTCCGACTGAACTACACCCTTCACGGTGCGTCCAGCCGACCTCCTGCTCACGATCAATCTTCTAGGCGGCGTCTCGTTGGAGATCGGCAGCCCGCCGCAGCCGCTCGGCGCCCGCTTCCACTTCGCCGTCGTCCCGCTGCTCGTTTCGAGCGAGCGTTGCGGGCGACCGGCCCGCGGCTGTCCGCTCTATTGCGTTGACGGTGAGTGCAAGGGGATTTTTGTAGGTTCTCTTGGCTAAAGAGTTTGCCTCGAGTGGACTACCGCTGGGTTGTTGGTAGCCGAACAAAAGAGACGATCCGAGAAGGTGTTTGCATTATTTATTGGACTGCCGAAAGAGAACGCTCGTGCTAACCGATCGAACTATTCTGACTTGCTCAACAGCGAACTATCGACGCAACCCCCGCTCAACAACCTCTTTTGCAGACGGCTTTGCGGAGCTCTACTGCCGACCGCTGTGCTTCCCGCTGACGCCCGTGAATCGAGGGGCGTTGTGCACACGACCGTTCGTCGCCACCAACTCGTCCACGTACACGCCACTCGGCGGCGACTGGCGGGTGGCGTTGCGCTGCTGCCGCCACCGCTTCTTCGGGCAGTTCGCGCGGGACGTCGTGCGGTTCGTTGAGGGCCTTCAGGACTTTGAGTTGGAGTTCGTCGAAGGCCTCCTGATGCAGGCGAGGTGCGTGGCTGTCGTCATCTGATCGGTTTCTTTTGTTATTACCACCCACGTCAATGATCAGTTGATTTGCTTCTTTCTACACACTTTTTCATCTCTCCGGCTTCCGTCCTCTTTCTCTCATCTATTCTGTCCGCTTCTAACTTGCTCTTTCTTCACTTTCTTTGCGACCGCCCGTTCGCCACATCTCACTAGCTCGCTTGCAGCGGCTTCGACTCGGCGCCGGCGATCTTCGGCCTCGGGCTGGAGGACACGAGCGGGCGGCCGGGCGTCGTGCGGCAGCTGCACGCGCGCGGGGCGATTCGGGCGCCCGTCCTCTCGTTTGCGCGCTACCCCACCGTGCTACTGGGCGGGCTGGATCGGGATTCGTGTGGCGAGTGGACACGAGTGCCGGTGGTCCCCCAGAGCGGCTGGACGATCCGCGCGACCGTTCGACTGTTCGGGCGCGAGTTCGTCGACCAGACGGTAGGTGGTCGGCCATCCTTAAAGATGGGTGTCGATGTTCGTCGACTCTCTCGTCTAAACAAGCGAATTGCTTTCAAGAGAACACAACACATTTGTGAAGAGTGCGGTTGTTTGCACTAGAACTCATTAAAGTTGCCGTCTTTTCAAACAACGACCGCGCTCGCAAAAAGAAACACCCGACGAACAGCAACAAATTTCTTCTGTTCTCTCGTTCAGGTCACGTTCTCGTTTGATCGCGGCGAGCTCGTCATCCCGCGTTCCGCCCTCCGCCGCCTGCTCGCCACGAACGTTGTGTGGCCGCGTTACTGCGGCGGTTACGTGTACCCGGATTGGCTGTGCGCCCGCTCGAACGCGCCCCAGCGCGTCGAGTTCGCCGTCGACTCGGGCGTCTTCGCGTCGGGCGTCGCCCACGTGGTGGAGGGCGACAAATTTTGCGCGTGGGACGCCCGCGACCGTTCGTTCTGCCCCGCCGCCGTCGTCCGCTCGTCGCTCGGCGCGCCCGCCGCCGCCGAGGAGCCGTGGATCGTGGGCGTGAATCAGCTCGTCGGCGTCTGCTGGTCGTTTGATTGGGAGCGGCGAGAGGTTTCTTTAGCTAACAGAATTACATGAATAAAAAGAAGGCATAAGAGATCGACTGTCCAGTGGTAAAGAAATCAGTTGGGCGAGGGGCAAATCGGAAACGGCAGAAAGAAGGCACTCTTTCGTTTGATCCTTGCTTTTTAACACGTTGCAAGCTCCTTAGCCTTAATTGCTGGTGCTCGCCTCAAACAATTCAAACGACCATGTCTGCTCTATTAAAACACAGCGGGAGTGAACAAGGAAGTTATTTACGCCCCAATTGCACTCGCGAGTGAGCGGATTAGCGAGCGGCGAGACAAAGAGGATTGCGGCAAGAGAACGGGGCGAGGGCGAATGCGGCGATTTTTCGAGTCAATCCGATCGATGGGGAGTGCGCAACGAAGAAAATCGAGTGCAAGAAGAGAACCTCGTTAATTGCTCCCGCCTGCCGCCGCCGCGTTCTTCGCTCTCCGTTCGTCGGAGTTTGTGTGCTGATCGACGGGCGATTTTCGACGCGAAAGTCACGTAGATCGCCGAGATAAACGGCCGCTCTTTCCGCTCACTTCCTTCCAATCTGGTTGACTGGTTTATTCACCTCGCAACAGAAGAGAAGAAGAGAATGTCGGGAGTCAGCCGACAGACGTTGCGGTGAGATCAGCGGGAGGAAGCGGTCGGCGGCAGGAGATGCGGAACGGCCTGGTGTGCGCGCGTTCGGCTCGCTTCCATCGGTCGGCGTCCTGGGCGACGGTGATCCACGGGCGCTCGGGAGTCGCGTGCTCAGATCCAACGTGCTTGCGGAGCTCGTCTTCCCAGCGGGTCGGCGGGCGTCCGGGTGGTCGAGGGCGGTGGCGTCCAGCGCGTGTAGCGGGCGGGCGGTCCACCGATCTTCGTCGCGGGTGGTGGCGCCGTCGCTTCCTCCGCTGATTTGTAGCAGGCGGCCGGGTGGCCATTCGGGGGCCCGCAACGGCTTGTCCCGAAGATCCCGGGGCGGGCGAGCGAGAGCGGCGGCAAGAGCGACCGACCGCTCGGCTCGAGGGGCGACCGCCGGAATGCCTTCCAATCCCACTCGAGATTTCCACGTACGTGCTGCACGGCTTCGAATTCTGCGGCCTGGGCGAAGTCATCCGCTTGGTGTTGGTGCAGGCGGGCGTTCCGTTCGAAGACCGCCGCATGAGCGCCGCGGAGTGGGCGCGCATCAAAGAAAGTTCGTTCTTTTCCGTCCGCAAATCCACTGGACTACGCGGTCGCTTGCAGCCTACCCCAACAGTCAGGTGCCGCTGCTCGAGGTGGACGGCCGTCGGATGGCCCAATCCGGCTCGATCGTTCGCTTCCTCGCCCACCGCTTCGGGCTGGACGGCGCCGACGAGTTCGAGCGGCAGAAGGCGGACGAGATGTTTGTTTAGATTCGTTCGAACTCTCAGATATCTATGGATTTTAGTTACGAGTTTTATTACGACCGAGTCGCCGAACACGTACCGTACAATCGCGTGTTGTTGCGATTCGATCAGACGAGCAAGCGAGTGAGTTCTTCGGCCATAAATTAAGGAAAATCTAAGCGTGTTGATTGCAGGAAGAAATGTACGAACGGCACTTTCTCCCCGCAGTTCGAAAGGCGCTTCCGTTCTACGAGGAGCTCGTGCACGAGGCAAGGAAACACGGCGGCTTTGTGCTGAAGTCGGGGCTTTCTTATGCCGACTTCGTCCTCGCCGAACATCTGCACACGATCTTCGCGATGGAGCCGAAGTTCGCAGCCGAAAATCCCGAGCTGGCTGCCTTCCGCGCGAAAATCTTCGACGTTTCGCCGCAAATCGCTGCCCACATTCGCGATCGAAAGGAGACCGTTGCCTAGAAGGGTGTCTAGAGTGCGGAGTGTGGAGTGCGGAGTGTGATCACTGGTGTCTGCTGTCTGATTGATTGTTGCTCTATTTGATTTGTGCACTGAAGTAAACTCGACAGAATTGGAGCCGGGCAGCAATTAGCGACCAGAAACTCGAAACTATTGCGAACTTTCGCTCATACAATTGTTCATCGAATTGCCCGATTTTCTGCTCGCTCAATCGTTTGCTTCGTTCCCGCGACCACTCGATTTGATTGAAAAAAGTGGGTAGGTAGACAGAAGAGGTGTTTAGTCGCTTTGAACACGTCGTCTGCACGAAACTGCACGAACAACGCTACGAGTGGAGCGACTAGTGAACTCTTTCGATCTACTTCGTGTGAGCAGAACCACGAATCGAGGTGGAAGGAAGACTAACCAGTGCGGAGAACACACAAACTTTTCGCCCGCTTCCACGTGTCTACTTTGTGCTCTGCAATGGAGGGACCGAAGGTTGGGGCGACGGGCGGGCGGTCGGGAGATAAAAAGGCGACCGGCCGGCGTGTTCGCCACTCGCTCGCCGCCATTTTCTGGAAAGAAAGGCGTTGTTCGGGGTGAATTCGTCGCTGTTTGATGCGAGTAGTGGCCGAATGAAAGGGTCGAGTTGTCGTGGGAACGAGTCGATTCTTTTTGGGCGTTTGCCTTTGGTTTCAATCGAGTCGTCATCCACGTTTCCATTCCATTTCTGGTGGTTGCAAGCGGCGGATTCGTCGCTTATCTCTTGTTTCGAATAAAAGAAGGAATTTCCTAGTGGTGCTGTCTTTTCGCTTTGCAGCGAGTCGTGTCGCTTCCACCGCCTCCTCCTCTTATTCCACCGCTTTCAGCCACTCTTCAACACTTTCGGCTTCGGAATGTCGGACAGCCACTACAAATTCACGTACCTGACGGTGCGCGGCTTCGGCGAGGTTTCGCGCCTCATTTTGCACCATGCGGGCGTCAAATTCGAGGACGTTCGCTTCGATCGGGACGAGTTCGTGAAGAACCACAAGAAAGGCAAGGGAATTCCTCCGCGTAATCCACTGGACTACGCGGCCGCTTGCAGACTTTCCGGCCGGCCAAGTGCCGCTGCTCGAGGTCGACGGCCACCGCATCTCGCAGTCGGGCGCCATCGTCCGCTTCTTGGCGCGCCGCTTCGGGCTGGAGGGCGCCGACGAGTTCGAGAAGACGCGCGCCGACGAGATCTACGTGAGTTCTGCTTGGAATTTCTACTTATTTCTTTTGTTTTGAGGCGTTCTACTACGACCGAATGCGCGAACACCGCGAGTACCACCTGTTCCGTCTGCAGAATCCCGGCAAGGACAGCGTGAGTCGAGGGGAGAGGGAAAATCGGGGTCTTTTTTGATTTTGGAGGGCGGCAGTTGACGAGGTACTTTTTTGGGAGTCCGTTCTTGAACACTTTCGGTTGCGAGAGAGTCGATTCCTCTCCCAAATTAGAGGCGCAAACAACCGACTTGCGGCTGCAGTTTGAATTAAATTCTCAAAACCGATTGCTTCAAACTCCTTTTAAATTCACAGCCTTGCTTGTTCCCCAGCGAATCCCAACGACCAACCGTCTACCAATCACCCGAATTAATCAAGAGCATTTTTTAGGAACAACTCCGCAACGAGCACCTCATCCCGACCGCCCAGAAGGCGCTTCCGTTCTACGAGGAGCTCGTCCGTGAGGCGAACAAACACGGCGGCTTCGTGTTGAAGTCGGGCCTCTCGTACGCCGATTTCGTCGTCACGGAGCACGCGACCACGTTCTTCGCGCTCCACCCGCCGCTGCGCGCCGAGCACCCCGAGCTGGACGCCTTCCGCGCGAAAATCTACGCCGCGTCGCCGGGCGTCGCCGCCTACGTGAAGAACCGACCGGAGACCTTCATTTGAAGCCGGAACGAACTGAAGGATTGAGTGTGTGTGTTGCTTTGATTTGATTTGTGGGGAATAAACGCGTGTATCGAGAGAAGACTGAAGCTTTTGTGAGGTGAAAAGGAACGTATAAAAAGGGAAAACGAAAAAGATCGTTTGTTTCTATCCATGTCGCAAGGATTTTGAGTACTCGAGCCACACAAAGAACAGTTTTGGACGTAGAAATCGCTGAAATGGGAAACAAGGAGATCTATCAACGGACGGTCATTGTACTGCGCTTAACATGAATCCTCGCCCTTTGCATTTAGCAATCGAAGCAATTCCTCGTTTTACTGTTGGCCTTGAAGCAACCTCCGGACTTCGTTGCTCGCGGTTTGTACCGAGCGGAACGAAGGGGATCGAAAACTCGCGGAAGGGCTTTCGATCGCCGCGATTGTGCGACTCGACCCCGTCGACCCCCCGGCGACCGGAGCGGAAGAGCGGGCGGACGAGCGGACGAGGAGGCGGAAGAGGGGGCGCAGAAGCAGGCGGGAGACCGCCGAAGAGTCGATTCCGCGACGACGATCCGCTCGCTCCTTTCCCGGCCGACTTTTCGGAGAGGCGCTGGAGCGCGCGAGCGAGAAGTTGCGCGCCTCCCCGCTTGCCTTTTGGCCCGCAAACTCGCCGGCCGCTTGTTTGCAGTCGGCGCGCAAACGAAACGCTTGCGCAAACCAGGCGGCGTCGAACGCGAGGCGGCGACGGGCTCACGATCACCGCGCGCACGCAACCCGCTCGGCCGCCTTGCGGCTCGTCTGGTTTTGGGGCCCGGCCGTCGGCGGCCGTCGGCGACGATTGCGCAACGGTTTTGAAGTGATCGATCGCGCAAACTCGAGTGCGCAAAAGCGGGGAGTGAGCGAAAAGATCACGCTTTTCGTCCCGCGCTTTTCTGCGCTCTCCGCTTCACGCGCCCCCTTCTGCACTCTTTTCATTCGAACTGTGTGGACGACGCAGAGGGCGCACAAACGAGGCGACTTTTCGACGAGCTGGGCGCCGCGCGATTGACCACTCGGGCCGCCCGCCGGCGGCCGGGCGTCGAAGAGGCTCGAGAAAACGAGGCGAGTGGAGTGGAGAAGTGGGCGACGAGCGAGAATGCGCGCGGTGACTCTCGTTTGATCCGCCCGACGGCCCGCGAGGCCATTCGCCTCGTCGTCCTTTTTTCTCGTGCTCATCCTCCCCGCGTCCACTCGCCCGCCGCTCGTCGCCTCGTCGGCCAAAAATCTCGAGCGCGCGGCGGCCATTCGCTCGACTTGCAAGTGTTTTTGAACGCAATTGAGTCGTGCACGATAAAATTCTCATGAGGGCGTCTGCGTGTTCACGTGACCGTTGGGAACACTCGGCGCGCTGACCGGTCGGACCGCCGCGTTCCAGCGCCGACCGCGCGGCCGGCCGGAAATTCGAGATCGCCGGCGCGACGTCCGTTTTTTGCCCCCCCCGCCCGTTGTGCACGTTTCCTGCGCGGGCGGGCGGCCACGTGTTAGCCGCCGGATTTCTTTTGTTTGCGTTGATCGCGTCGCAATTTTTGCGTGGGGACAATCCACGAGATCCTGTGGGCGCCTGGCCGCGCGTCCGGATCGCCGCCGATCTTTTCGTTCTTCTTTTCTTTTTCTTTCGGCTGCCAGTCGGTCTGCAGCGTCCGGCGACGCCGTCCGGCCGCGTCGTCTGGCCTGCTGCTCGCGCTGTCCGCGTGCGTGGACGTTCGCTTCCGTTTTTCGCGTCGATTTTTCCGTTGGCCCCGTTGGCCTTCCGGCTTCGAGGCGGCTTCCATCCGAATCAACGCCTAATTTTTCCAATCATCGTTGCAGCGCCGCCCGCGCTCGTCGGCCCGCTCGCGATGTCCGTTCCGGCGTCTCGCGCGCATTCCGAAGTCTTTCGGCGTCGCAGTACGGGAACGCGCCGATCGTCGTCCCCGCGCCGCCCCCACCGCCGCGTTATGCAATGTGAGTTTGAATACGCAGATATTTGGTCAAATATCTGATGAATAAACCGAATAACTGGTCGCCAGATGTCTTGTATATCAACGTTTATCGGGTTACTTTGTTGCTAACTTGCGAATTCCAGAAATTACTTCGTTCTACCGACGTTCATCATCCACATCGTCGGACTGGCGTGTCTGTGGGCGCTGTGGTACTACCTGAGGCAAGCAATAAACGAGAAAAAGTGAGTAACTGGAATCATTGATCGTTTAGATTCACGACGGTGTTCCCCTACCACCACCGCGTGTTCTACTGCCGCGACATCCACCTCTACAAGCCGAACTTCAAGCCGGAGGACTTCGAGGTCTACGTTTCGTACACGCTCCTCTACATCCTCGGCTTTCTGTTGCCGCCGTTGGTCGTGAGTTCTTTGATCGATGGCTGGTTCGAGGCTGCTTCGAAATCATGCGGATTTGGCTTGAAGTCGGCAGTGGCTTCCAATGGCTTTTGGGTCAAGTCTCGTCAATCAGTCAGCGCTTTCCGCAAAAGAACGACTAGTTTTGAGTCGCGCGACCGCAACTGCTAAACAAACGTTTACAACAGAACTCGTAGTTTAAATTTAAACTCCCACGCACTACCCTTAATCAATTTTTCCAGATATTCATCGGCGAAGTGATGTTCTGGCTGTTCTCAACGAAACCGCGCAAGACGGTTTACGCGACGTGCGGCGAGTGCCCCGTCCACCTGTTCACTCGGCGGCTGTTTCGGTTCATCAGTTCGTTCATCCATCAATGAATTCGTTAGATCTGACTGTTTTGAGGCGTGTTCCTGTTTGGCGCCCTGATCACGCAAATCTTCGTCGACACGATCAAACTGATGACCGGCTACCAGCGGCCGTACTTCCTGTCGTTGTGCAACGTTTCGCTACCGTTCGTTGGCTTCAGATACCCACATGTTACCGCTCCTACCGAATTGTAGGGCTTGTACCGCTCCACTGGAGCACTCGCCGTCCCCCTCGCCCCACCTGGCCTGCAACTACAAGAATGCGGACGAGTTGCGGTACGCCTGGCTGACGTTCCCGTCGCTGCACGCCGCTTTCTCTTCCTACTCGTGCGTGTTCGCTTCGGTGAGTGCTCATATTCGATTGAGCGAAAGGGATCCTTTGCTTGTTTCGAGTCAATCACATGAACTCACACTAAAAGATCTTTTTTCGGCCGTTTTCTTTTGATTAACGCGACAAGCAAGACTGGTCAAACGGGCGTCCTGCTTTTGTTCGCTTTAATTGATCCCTCTACTAATTAGAGAGACCGGGTCGTAATGAAAGCGAACGCGTGAGCGGCCGCTTGAATTGCGAGGGGCGAAGCCCCGAGCCTTACGACTATTTCGGGGCGGGCGGGGGCCGGGGTGTATCAACCGTTTCCACGCTACAAGCCGTCGAAGTTGACAAATTGCGATTTCCGGCCGGCCGTAATTTTTTCGGGGTTGACTTGCGGAGCTGACCCCGCGGTTACACGACGTCCGACCTACCGACCAATCCGACCGACCGATTCGTTTAACTGCTCAAAATCGAGGGAAACACTCTTCTGCAAGCTCATAAAAATGCCGATCGACTTCAGATTAAAAGCTATAAAACGCATAAGGGTGAAAAACAAAAAATATTGTGACCCAGAGAGGGATCGAACCTCCAATCTTCTGCTCCGTAGGCGGGGGCAATGAAAGGCGCTCTGCTTCTCTCTCGTGCGAGTGGCCGGCAGACGCACCAAGCGACGGCTTTTTCTCCGGCGGGCGGTCTGCTGGGCGGCGAGCGGAAGGCGGCGGGAGCGGGGCGGACGCACACGCATTGGAAGGCGCACTGGCGGCTTTCAGTTGGCTGGTCAAAAGATCTGATGGAGTCGAATCGGATTGAATGTGGCGGTCAGCGAGTGAAATCGATGCCTACCACTTTGATCCCGCCGCCTTTCACTCACCTCCGCTCTTGTTTTCGTTTGATCCCCCACCGCTGCCTTTTGATCTCGCCCGCATCTCACCCATTACTTTGATCCGCGTGTTTGTTTAGTGCTACATCTACTACATGATCAACCTGCGGGGCGCGCCGCTGCTCCGGCCGCTGCTGATCTTCGGCTTCCTCGGCCTCACGCTCGTCGATTCGTTCTCGCGGATCAACGGCTACAAGAACCACTGGCGGGACATTTGGGTAGGCTGGCTGATGGGCCTCCTGATCGCCATCTTCCTGGTTAGTTAGCGTTAGATTTCGTTAGATACTCGCTATACCGCGAAATATCTGTTAATAATCGACTATGTTTAGTGCTACTGCGTGCTGTGCTTCCAAGAAGTCTACCACTTCGTTGAGAAGCCCGCCCTGCAGCTGGCCGAGGCGCACGAGGAGCGCGTCTCGCCGTTCTTCTCGTGGTTCCGCCTGCCGCGCGTTCAGGCGCCGTCCGTCAAGGAGGAATACGTGTACGTCCACTTCTTTAAGCATTCTAATGGCTAACGATGCTCAAGGGTCTACGAAGAAGACGTGCCCGCTCGGCAGCCGTCGCCGCCCGGCACTCGGCGGCGGAATCAAGACCGCACGTACGAAGTCACAACTACGACGGAGTCCTTCCACCGAACGATCCATCCGCCCGGCACCCAACCGCCGGGGATCGCCGGCCAGCCGCAGCATCAACAGTCGAACGGCTACGAGGGGCGGTATTGAGCGCCCAATTCAACGGTCTTCTTTCGTTTGCTCACCCGATTCTTTCGCTCGTCGGTGCAACTCGCTTATTCGTGTTTGCTTGTTTGTATAGCCGCCCGGATCTTTCTGCATGTCTACGTTCTTCCGAGTGTAAATTAATTAAAAGCGTTTACTCGTCAATGGTCTCTTCGGGTTCACGAATCACTCATTACAAAACAAAACGGGAGGATAAGCTCGCAAAAGAAAGGTTAAGGAAGGGGAAGTACGGGGAAGAGTAAGGGGAACGGCTAAGTATCGACTCGATAGAAATAAGTACGCACTCGCTAATGAATTCGGTTTGTGGATTGCGGGTTGGTGGGTCGGAAGGGCGAGAGATCACGGACGGGAATCAAACGAAAGAAAGAAACGAGCAGAGGGGCATCAAATGAATCTTCAGGGCAAATCCAGCAGCTTGAACTCCTCGTAGATGATCTGCACGCGCTCGTAGACAAGGCCGATGACGATCGAGAACTCGCGGGCCACGTTGTCCACGCGGGCGGGATCCTCGACGCCCTCGAAGATGCGCTCCAGCAGCTGCTCGCGGTTCGGCACCGCGTGGGCGGCCAGCGAGACCGACTTGCGGATCAGCCATGTGTGCTGGAACAAAAAAGGTTGAGGGAAGTCGATGGATAGGTGGGAAAGCGTTGGTTTGGTAATTCGTTTCAGATTCACCAAAATACGGACAGATAATTGAGTACTAGTGATTCTACGTGATTCCACAAGGAATTTGGACACTCATGGCCAATTGTGTCTGCGTTTAAACGACTTTACACACCAAAACGAAGGCCAATGCTCAAAACAACCCACAAAAAACGTACGTGATGGGCGAGGGTCTTGTTGTAGGACTCGCGGAAGATGTCGGCGACCGGCTGCTGCGGCGGGCACTTCTCCACCGATTCGATGAACGTGATGATGAACGCGAGGGCGCGGTGGAGGCGCAGGAGTGTGCGGAGGCCCTGCGCCTTGGGCACGGCGTCCGGCGGCGGGCACTCGGTGGCGACCATCGTTTTCACCTGCAAGTAGACGGGTTCACTAGCTGCTTTTAACGTGTGAGTAAAGCCCATGAATAAAAGAAATATATTGCTCAAGAGTCCGGCGAGTGGTTGGGTAGCGAATAGTATAGCAGAGTTATTTCGAATAGACGAGGGGAACAAGAAACGGAACGAAGCTGGACCAAAGTGGAAGCAAGCAACCCAAATCAATCGATGAAGAGGTGAACTGACCGTGTGGTAGGCGTCGGAGTCCTTGGCGTGCAGCGAGCGCAGGATCTCCCGCTTCTCGGCGACGTCCGACTCGACGAACGTGAAGATTTTGCCCAGTTTCTTCAACAGCCTGCAACAAACTCCGTAGATGAATGAACGAAAGGAAAAGGGGACTCACTTGCTCAACTCCTCGTAGCCGTTCACGTACTCCATCAGGCGCACGTCGCTCTCCGATTGGAGCGAGCGGCGAAAGTTTTCGATCACGGCGACGATGTCGAATTTCTCCATTCCTTACGAGTAGATTGAGAGGGAACCCGTTTAAGTAGACCGACCGGAGCGAACGAAGCGAACCGAAGGCCGACTGCCCTCAATTCATCACCCGCAAGTTCCTGAAAGCGGACGCTGAGGAAATTCGGCGCCAAGCACGCGATCGCCCGCACGAACACGCACGGCAGCCGGGAAAACAATTGGATTAAATCGGGGTGGACACAATGGTAGGCGGAAGAAGGTAGAAGGCGGTGGAAATCAGCGGAAGGATCGAAAGAAGGGGTGGCCCCGCAACGACCAAAATCGAGAATTGAAATGCAACAAACGACGTCCATTAGCATTTGGTTAGGTGCGAAGGGAAGGAGAAGAGGAAAGTGCTCGTAAAGAGACCTTTAGACGGCTTTGACTGCTTCTTCATCCAGTCTTCGTCGACCCGCAAAGGCTGGGGCGAGTGAGACCCGTTTAAGGCAACGGGTCGCCCAACAACTCCGAACGACTGCGGCTGCGATCAACAACAAAGAAGCCATCTGCTCGCTTTTAAACGAATCGAAACACTCGAGCCATCATATCGGCAGCACGCGATAAACAAATCGACGAACTGCGGCCGCTGCTCCGTGAATTTGGCCGCGAATTCGAAGAACAAGCCGGCCGGCCGGCCAGAAATCGCCGCTCTTCGTCGAAGCGAGCGACCAAACGAGCGGAGTGCCCGGCGATCGATTCGCGGCGCGCGGACGGAGAACGCGGCGGCGGCGTCGATTCGGCCGCTCGCTTCGGAGATTTCGGCCGTCGATTCGTGGCCGCCGTCCGTGGATTTCGGAGCCGCCGAGTGGAGAATTCGGAGCGAAAAATTCGCCCGATCGCCGCCGCCTTTGCCTCGCCGGTGCGCCCGAAATCGCCGCGAATTCCGCCGATTTCTCCGAATTTCCGCCGACTTCGTCGATCCGCGAGGAAATCCACGAGGAAATTCGCCGAGTGGAACGTTCCGTGGACCGGCAGCCTCGTCCGTCGAGCTCTCCATTCGGCTCGGTTGAAAAGTCGGTTTCCTGCTCCTTGCTGCCTGAAAGAATGTCGTTGAAGCTGGAGAACGCAGCCGGCCGGATGGACGCGCCGCCGGACGTTCGGGCGCGGCCGTACGCGCGGCCGGCGAGCGTGCAGCCGCGGCCGGTGGGCTCGCCGGACGTCGTGCAGCTGGAGCGGCCGCCGCACTCCGTCCCGCCGGCCGCCACGCGCGTCGTGTACGCCGCCCAGCCGCCGAACCGTGAGTCCGCCAGTTGATTGGAGTTGTCCTTTGCGTGTTCCAGTGGTCTACGAGGCGCCCGTGCAGGTGCAGACGACCGGCGGCCTCCGCTACGCCGTGGTGCCCGGCCGGGAGCCGCGCGTCCGCGAGTTCCTGCAGGCGCGCGCCGCCCGACCGCCCGCTCCCGCCCAGACGCCGCCGGCCGCCGCGGAGATCGTGCTCGTGAGCGAGGAGGAGGTGCAGAAGTGCGCCCGCTTCCTCCGCTCGCTCGTCATCCGCGTCTTCCGCGACACCGCCAAGTACACGCGCGAGACGGCGGAGAGCGTGCGGGAGCTCGTGAAGGTGCGTTCCGCCCGCTTCGGCTGCCGCCTCGACCGTTCCCGCGCCTTCAGGCCGTGGTCGAGGACGCGGTGACGCCGCACGCGTTCACCGAGCGCCTCGCCGTCCTGCTCGGCACGAAGCCGCAGCCCCAGCTGGAGCCCTTCCTCGCGAAGAACCTGCCCGCGTTGCGCGCTGGACTCCGCGCCGGCCGCTACGCCCTCGACCTCGACGAGCCGCCCGCCGAGCCGCCCGCCCCGCCGCCCCCGCCGGCCGCCCACGTCGTGTACACGACCCTCCCGCAGCAGGTGCGCTCTTTTCTCGGTTGTTTGTTGCACTCGCTTCCAGTTCGTGGTCAAGGACGAGCGCGTGCTGGAGCAGCCGATGGTGGAGCAGCAGGTGTACATCCTGCCCTCCTCCGGCGGCATCACGATCTCGACGGCGGACGGGCGGCCGCTCACGACCTCCGCCTTCGTCCACCAGCCGCCCGTGGAGCAGCCGGTCGAGCAGAAGCCGCTGGAGGCGCTGGAGCCGAAGAAAGAGCCCGAGGAGGCCGTCGAGCAGGACGTCGAGGAGGAGGAGCCCGTGGCGGAGGCGCCGCCGATGCCCCCGCTGCCGTTCACGATCCTCGACTCGGCCGTCCTCTGGGCGCGTCTCGCCGCCGAGGTGCCCGGCTGCGAGGCCATCGAGCCGGCGGTGGTGGCGCGCCTCGCCGAAAGCGTCGAGTGGCGGCTGGGCGAGCTGCTCGGCGAGCTCTCCGCCACCGCCGCCCATCGGCTGGAGCCGCTGCGGCTGAATCCCCACTTCGAGCAGGTGAGCGACCCGCGCCGCCAGCTGCGCTTCGTCGAGCAGGTGGAGCGGGCGGCGCACGAGCGGCAGGCGGCCGCCGAGAAGGACGCGCTCCTGAAGGCCGCCAAGGGCAAACAGAAGGACGCCTCCGAGAAGGCCAAGGAGGTGGGCGAACGGCTAGCGCAGTGGATTCCCGGTTTGATTGCAGATGAAGCGCGCCAATCAGGAGGACGCCGCGAACCGCGAGGCCAACGAGGCGGCCATCGCGGCGCTCGGCGGGCGCGGCACAAAGCGGCCGTTCGCGCCGCCTGCCGACCCCCTCCGCAACGCCGCCACCGCCGGCCTGCACGTGCCCGTACGTTCCTTCAGCTTTTTGTTTGATTTCCGCTCGCTGCAGACCCACCGGCCGCGCGTGTGTCGCGTCACGCTCCGCGACCTCCAGTTCGTGCTCCACTGCGCGCCCGTGCCGGCTGCCTCCACGCTCAAGTTCCAGGTGGCGTACGGGCAGGTTCGACTGCCCTCCGCCCTCACCTCCGATTTCTGAGCGCCCTTCCGGCCGCTCTCTGTCGCCGCTTCGTGGCGTCCAACATTCCGCTCCATTGATCGTCGTCCTTTGATTTGTTTTGTGTTCATATCCCGAATTTTGTGAGGAATAAATACGGCTACTGTTTGGTTGAGTGTACAGGTGGTTTTTGGCGGCGGGAGGCTGGGATGAATCCGAGAGCACTGGTGGAATCAACGCGGCAGAGATTAGAGCTCTTGGTTGGCGTTGGCTGAGCGATGGGCGAACGAGAGAAGTGGACGGATTTATCGAGCAACACAACGGAAAGCAATCGGCGACCATCCGCTTTCTCACGAGCGCCCGAATGAGCGCACTTGACGCAATCCAAGAGCGCGGCGTCGGTTTGAGGTCGACCGAGCGGTGCGCGTCGCCTTTAACTCCTCCATCTGCTTACCAGACGGGCACTCGCCTTGCTTTTTGCACGACTTTGCGGAGTTTTTAAGGCGGAATACTCGCGTGCAGGTGTTGTTCGACTCGTTGTCGTTTGAATTGTAAACTTTCGACTCCCTTTCATCTTCTCAAAACTGATACCCATTTCTCTCGTTGCTTCAGGACGAATGACTACTTCAAACGTCAAGGAATCGCGCAGCGGCGCGAGTTTGGTCGTGTGGGAGACCGCGCAGGACTACCGGCAAATCCACACGCCGTTCGCCGAGCGACGGCACGAAGCCGCCGCCAAGGTTCGTCCACTCGCTCACTTTCGTGCTCGAATTGGCGCCTTGCAGTGGGTGCGAAGACTGGCCGAAGAGGAGCCGCACGAGCTGCTTTTCCGGCCGGACGACGACGAGATGGCCGCCGCCTTCCGCTTGTTTCGGGATCGGAAGATGCTGAAAGCCGGTCCGGGACGAGAACGCGTCCACTACTTGGCGATTCCCCTGCAAAGCGACTTGTGGACGATGCGGTTCGTTTCCTTGGGGTTGGCGGGTGGATTTTGTGTGGATTCCGGCGTTAAATTGTGTTCCTTTCGCTTATTTGATGGGTGGGATCGAAAGCTCAAGCATTTGCTGCAAGAATAGAACAGACGGGCGGTAGATGAGTAGACAAGCTTTATTGCAACGATTTCCTTTGCTCCATTTCCGCATCAAACTACCGAACCTCTTGATTCAACCACCACATTCATCCCGCTTATTAACGCCTGTTTGCAGCGATCTGAATGTCTCCCACCTGCCGCTGCTGGAGCACATGCTGGAGCGAGGCGTGCAAGCGGTGGCGCAGGCGGAGAACGTCGAGGAGTCGCAGCTTTACGCTTTCTTCCACTACCCGCCCTCCGAGTACCACCTGCACGTGCACTTTGCTCTCACGATCAAGAACCGACAAAGGAGCGTTCCGTTGAGCGAAGTGATCGAAAATATTCGAATGAAGCCCGACTTCTACCAGCGCGTCCAAGTCCCCTGCTTCATTCCCAAGGATCACGGCCTCTACAAATTCTTCCGTCACGCGTGCAAGGCCGCAGCGAGGAAACGGCAAAAAGAGTTGAACAGGAGGGCGGATGCAAAGATGAGAAAGACGGCGAAGGTCGAGCGCTGATTTGTTTGGTTGATTTGGTTGACATAAGATAAAGGATTGTTCGTTATCGTTGGCATCGATGAGCCAGATAGAGAAGTAAAGCGAAGCATCGTTTCACTCGCTTTAATCGAACAGAAGATCAATCAAGTGAGTGGGACATCTGTTTAGCCCTGCACTTTGTAGGGCGTCCGGTCAATCAGTTTCTCCTTGCCGCTTGCCATCACAGTGCTTTCTTCCATAAGAAGCGGACGAATGGCCGGTGATCAAACAACCAAACGTGCAAGAAACATCGAGTTTATTCACTCTTCCTCTCGCGCACTCAAGGAGCCGAACGCCGCCGCCGGGGGCGCAGCGAGCGGGCGGCCGCGTTGCCGGCTTCGCGTTTGTCCATGTGCAGCGCGTTGAGAGGATCGGCGCTGATCGGGAGCTCCAGCGACTCGTGCGAGAACTTCACGCTGCAATCAACGCGGAGATGAGAAGTGGGGAGAAAGCGAGGGATGATTGCCTCGGATCGGGCCGCTCCGAACGAACGACGTCGCCGCGGACCATCGGCGAGAGCGCGCGGGGCTCGGGCGTCGCTTGCAGGCGGGCGCGCTGCTGATTGCAAATCTCGAGGACGTCCGGCGCCAGCCGCGGGTCGATCTTCTCCGTGCCCGAGCGGAGCAGCGCGTGTTTCACGGCGCACTTCGCGTATTCCGTCATCGGGCGCTCCACAACGAGGACCATCTGCAAAGAAGGCTAGTAAGTCGAGCGTCTGGATGTTCTGTTTGTGGAGTCCGCTTGATCAATCATCTTTAGCTTTCATGGAAGAAGAGATGCATTTCGATTGTCGCAAACGACTCTCGCTTGAATTTGCTGCTTGCTGCCTGAACCAGCCATGTTTCAACAGCTCCAAATTGCATCCCTTCGACCGCGTACTTCAGCGAACGAACCCCCCAACCCAACCACCTTCCCGCTTCCCCGGGAACTCACGAATTGCCGCTCCTGAAGCGCCTCGCCCATCAACTTGCGCGCCTCTTCGACGGTCGTCACGGGCTGCTTGTCCACGGAGAGGATCGCGTCGCCCACGTCCAGCGTCTTGCGGAGCGTCGAGTTGTGCTCCAGCTCGTTGATCACGACCTTCGAGTCGCACGAGCGGATGCGGAGGCCGAGCGAGAAGCCGGGGAAGGAGCGAACGTGCAGCAGGTAGTAGTCGTGGCCCGGCAGCGAGTCGTAGTCGCTGGGGATGCACGCGCGGACGGCCTCCGAGTTGGCGTCGAACAGCATCACCGGACGGTTGATCTCCAGCATCACCTGAAAGCAAGCGGGATGAGGAGTAGGCTGAAAAGTGAAGTGAGTGGAGAATTTGGGGACGAGGAACGAGGAGGGATGGAGGACGGAAGTGGGTAGATGGAAGAAGCGAGAGAATCGGGGCAAACAAGTGGGAGCAGGAGATTCCGAGCGACAGCCCCAAACAATAAACCCAAAGATCCCAACGAGAAGAACTCACCGGTGGTGCGCCGGCTTTCGTGTTCGCCTCGAGCCAGCGGTAGAACTCGACGCGGGTGGTGAACGTGCGGCCGTTCGCCTTCGTGATCACGTCGCCCACGCGCAGGTGCTCGGCGGCCGCCGACTTGGGGTCCAGCTTCATGACGGCGAGGCCGCGCGTGACGCTCAACGTTTTGGGGCCCTCGAGGATGCGCACCCGTTCGCGCAGGACCTCGAAGCGCAGCGGGCGGCCCTGCTCGTCCACGCGGTTCAGGACGACCGTCGGTCTCTGCAGGCCGCTCGTCAGCGAACGGCCGCCGCCGGCGAGCGGCTCCGTCGTCGTTTCCGCAGCGACGGTGCCCGCCGGCGCGCTCCGCGACACCGACGACATCGACGAGATTTTGCTGCAAATCGGAGGGATGAGTGGAGGAACGTGGGAGGAAGAAGGAACCTTCCATCCGTCGCTTTTCCGTTGAACTTCGAGGCGGACATCGCGGTGCGGATGGAGGGCGCCCGGACGACCGCGAAGCGTTCGGTGCCGTCGAGCGACCAAATGAACAATGAGGAGTGGGAACGGGGAACAAAGGAAGAAAGGGGGAATGTGGGGGATTTGCATTGGAGAAACGGCCGTTGGTGTTCGCTGTTGTCGATTCAAAGTCGTGTGTTGAAGTCTTTTGAGCGGGAGAAGTCCGGAAGAGCTTGCTTGGAAGCCGGTGATCTGCTCGTGCTCGACAGGGATGTCAAGGAATTCGGCAAGAACTTCTTGTGTTCGTTCTTACTTCTTCCTTTAATAGCGGTCTTTAAATCTCACACTCAACACGTTCATTGAGTAGTTGTTTGTTTATGCTTCCAGCAATCCTGATAGAACGAAACGAACAACCGAGTACCCGCATCCATCAAGAGAACTCCTTCCGCTGATCAAACGCTCTTCGGCTGAATTCGCCGCGTCCTCTTCGTGAGTTGGACGAAGTCGGCCGGCTGGTCCGTGACGAAGAAGCAGAAAAGAACGTTGCCGACCACGAGGAAGGCGGCCATCACAAAGTAGATCACCCGCCACTCGTCGCGGGCGGAGGAGTCGTGCACGAACAGGAGGACCATGAGCGGCGAGACGAAGTACGAGACGCACTTGAGGAACTGGACGTTAGCTATGACGAAGTGGGTGTATTGCCTGCAACGAGCCGAAAAAGTAAGAGATGGTCAAAGAAATGTCGAATTTAGGAAATGACGTGGGGGCGAAAGGCCGAACCGATCGGTTTCCTCTTAGCAGTTCCAAGTGAGCCTTGCTTTTGTTCATGCCTCACTGTTGACTTTGACTTTTATTTTAAAAGAACGACCACTCAATCCAAGACTGTTTGGCGCTTTAAGAATAGGTGACAACAGCTCGACTATGTGTTCCCCGCTCGGAATCAAAAACCCCACGAATGCAATAAATGAACGAACCGTGAAACCAGCGCCCCGCACTTGTAGAAGCCGCCGCAATTCGCTCCGATGCAGGCGTAGTTGATTGTCATGAAGGCCACGGCCAGCGCGGGCATCTCGGCCGGAACGAAGCCGACGGCCACGAAGAAGACGGCCGAACCGAACAGCGCGATCGTGTTGCACACGCGCATTTTGTTGATTTCGCTCATGAATCTGCAGCAGCAGCCGGCGATTAGTTGAGTGAACCCGAAAGTTTACCGCGTCTTGTCGAAAATCCAACCGAACGCCAACTTCGAGGGGATGTGCGAAATGGCGGGCAGCATCGAGAGCAACGACGCGCTTCGCAGCGAGTAGCCCAGCACATCGGTGAGGTACTTGGGGAAGTAGGTGAGCAGGAAGATCGCCGAAATGATGTCCCCGAACGCGTTGAACCTACAAGAAACGTAATGAAGTGGAAGTCGTGTGGTGTGTGAGGGAGCGGGAAGGTAACGAGTGTAAGAGAAACTTGGGGACTGGCGAGAAGGTTGAGGAGTTCTAGTAACGAACAAGCAGGATGAAGACCCGTAGAATGACTAACGAAAGCCATCTACCCAATAACTCACCAAACGACCAAGATGACGCGATTCGTGCAGATCTCCTTCAAACCACAAGTGATTAGCCACTTCTTTCCGCCGACTACTCACTCGGTACGGGATGAAACCGTCCAGCTCACGATGCTCCACGTTCTTTCCCTCCATGATTCGCTGCTTTTCGGCGGCGGAAACTCGCGGGTGCCGCTCGGGGAAGTCGGAGTACAAAAAGAACCACAAGCCAAACAGCACGGGCCCCACCGCTGCGTGCACGTAGAACACCGAGTGCCAGCCAAGGCTCGACGTGCAGAGCTGGAACGAGAAGAATTGTGGTTCTGGGTTGTTGTGCAGCTAATGCGGCAGGTGGTTTGAAATACGATGGCAAGCAGCTCCAAGCAGCAGCTTTTGGTTGGAGCAAACAACAGCCAAACAATCACGGACTGGTCAAAAGCAGTCTCCAGCCAGTTCAAACCCTAAACGGCAACCCACAGCATGAAAAGAACTCACGAATCCAGCGGTGGGGTTGGTGACGATGACGGAGATCTGCGAGAAGATCGTCATCGCCGCCATGAAGAAGCCGTTCTCGTCCATCGACGCCCACCGCGACGTGACCATCCCGATGCCCGCAAAGTTCGAAGCAAAGGCGACGCCCTGCAACGAGTCGTTGGTGGGTTGATTGAAGAGGATGATCATGAGTTCCTGTTGCAAACGTAATGGAGGGATGCTTGAAAAACTGCTCCACTCGCGCAGTAAGGAATCACAACAAGGAGTAATTTCTGCTCACATTCATCGCGTTTGCAAAGAACAAACAATAACTCCCTTCATACAAATCCTCATTCAATCGACCTACCTGAAGGAATCGAACGGCAACAAAGGGCACGATCCCGAGCATCGAGGCGACGGGAATCAACGCCGTGCTCAAAAACGAGATCGTCCCAGCCGCCGCAAAGACGAAGCGGGCGCCGAAGCGAGCGTAAAGGAGATTGAACGGAAACGTCGCCAAAATGCTGCCCACAGCGACGGCCCAAATGAGCAGCGTGTCGCGTCGATTCTGCTCGTCGTTCACGAACGCCGCCGTTCCGTTCACCTCCTCGGCGTTGTCGCACAGCATCGTCACGTTGAAGGCGATCATGTTCGAGCAGATGGACGTCAAACAGGCGCTCGTCAACGCGAGGATCAGAAAGCGATAGGAATTCGGGCAACAGCCGCGTTCTTTCGCTTCTGATCGACCAGTTGGGGCACTCATTTCTGGCTGGGGGAACTGAAAGAAGCAAGAAGAATGAAACGTTTTGAGCGAAAGTGAACGCGAGTGGGAGATTTGAATGCGGAATAGCGGCGAGCGAACACACGCACACGTGCACCTGGTCAAACAGCGGGGAGAGTTTCGTTCAGCTTCCGTTCGTTTCGAACAAACCGATCAATGGACCTCGATTGTAGGAAACAAAAACATAACGAAGATCATTAATAAAGAGCACATTCGACGACTGAAAAGCAAAACTATTTTCTTCAGCCATTCCACTAGCGACAAACGCGCGCACCTCGCCCGCTAATCCCTCTTATTGCGGCCAAGTATTGCGTTGCAGTAGCGCTGCACACCCCGCAAGCAAGCAGATCGATTACAATCGAAGATCACCGCCCGCTTTACTGACAAGCGCGGTGTGAATGCAGGAGTGTGCAGCGGAACGTAGAACAACAATGGGCGACATTCCCGCCCGCCCGCTCGCCCGCCGCTTGTTCTCGCCGACCGCCCGGCCGCCTGATCGCTCCGGTCGGTTGCGAACACGCAACAAACAAAAGGAACCACTTTCGGTTAGGGAACCTATGCAAGACAGAGCGGTCGATTCATTCTTGGAGCTATAATGTTCAATTCGTTTGTGTCAGAACGGACATAAAACTTTAAGAAACGTCGGTAAAATGAGAACCCATAACTGTACTTGAAAGGCGCTAATGGGAGTAGAAGGAGCATCAAACCTCAAAATAATGTCATTAAAGTACGAGTGATGCCTTTCCAACACAGGAACCTGTAAACCATAAACACCTTCCATCATACTCCACTTGCACGACCCTCCTTCAGCAAGAACTTTCCACCACCCTCGCCCTCATCGCTTAAATACCCGCCCGCTAATTGAAAGCCCGAAATTCGTCACTCGTTGAGCACAGCCGCGCGATCAATCGGCTAAATCCGCCGAGCACAAGCCTCCGAATTCGAAGGCGAACGGGAGGGAGTTCGCCGATCACGAGCGCTTTTTCGGGCGTTGGGCGAGCGGTCGGCGGCGTGCGGTTGGGATCGTCGCGAGTTCACGTTTCTCGCCGCTTTTCCGCCGCTTGTCGTTCGTTTCACTCGCCATTGATCACCACGAGGAAGCGGGCGGACATTCATGGACGGGACGGGAAGCAAAACAAACGGAAAGCAGGCAAGGAACTTAAGAATTGAACGTCGAATGATTCGATGGTTTGTTGTCATGAATTCCAGCGTGTTTCCGTTTGCTTCCGGCAGAGCAGGTACAAAACACAATAAGCTCGGGTGTGTTTCGTACATTTTGTGTCCATTACTTACTTTTGATAAGCAGCGTCTGCATTTGATCACTCACGATCGATTTGGTGCGAATAAGCTGTTCTTATTCGTCGGGAAAAAGAGAGCTCAAAGCGACCGCTTTCGTCTCATTAGTTACCCTTAAGAGTTGCCCATTCTATTAACGTCCCTTTGTCGCCTCCACCCAAGAACAAATCAAAACGAAAGAAAGGTGGAACGACGGAAATTAAAAGATGCATGCGCTACGAAGTGCAGCACAAAGTGAAGTGCGCATCCCTCCGCCGGCAGACGAGGAAGAGAAAAGGGATGACTCTTCTTCCGCAATTGTTTTTATGGGATTTGCGCAACGAAATCCGCCGCAAATCCCGACCGAAAACACAAATTGGCGGGCGGGCGGCGGCGGCGAATTTGTTTCGGCGATCGAACTTTCTTGTCGCCCCGTCGTGTGAAAGAAGGAAGTCATTTGTTCGGGTCTCCTTATGAGTAGCGGAATGGCTCCCTGGTCGTTTGATGATGGGATGGAGCATCGTTGTGTTGTTCTCGCAATGGACACGCCGTTCGGCGGTTTTGAGGCAGAAAAATGAGTCCGTTTAGGTGGTTCTTCGCTTCTTCCTTGTTGTTTGCCGTTGCGAACGACAATCAATCGAGCATGTGTGGCCGTTTGATCGTGCCTTTGCAGGGCTGAGCGGATGGCTCTATAGTGCTTACAGTTCGTGCTTGTGCTTTCGCTTTTGACTGCAAGGATCAAGTCCCGCTTGATGAGTTTCATCGACTTCCTTCTTTTAAAGCCTACTGCAACACTCCTCGCTTTCTTCCGTTTCTCCCGCTCATGAATTGCCGGTTTCCTGTTCATCGAAGTCGATTTCCTTCCGTTCGCTTCGATTCAATCAAACCGAATCCAATCACTTCGTTCCGCTTCCTTCCGTGTTTCTGCGGACATTCCTCCTCGAAATCTCAGCGGCTAACCGCCGGAATTCGATTCGCATTTCGCCGCTCTCGTCCGGCGGATCGTCGCTTCGGCTGTCGCTGGTTTATGAGTTCGCCCGCCCCTTCGTCTTGCCTGCGGGCGGGCGGGCGGTCGGCTTTTCGTTCCAATCGCGCCGTCGCCGCCGACTTCTTCGCGAATTCGAACGAAACGGCGGAAATCGAGGTCGAGACGCGGCGGGAGGGCGGGCGGGCGGATGGGCGGCGACTTGAATGAGTTAAGACGCGCGAAAATCGAACGAAATCCAATGCATAGCCGGAATGGACCCGGGGATTCTATTAGCTTCTGGAACGAACAAGTCGGCCCACGAATCGATCGGAGTTGCGTTCAATTTGTCGTTGAAACATCAAGAGCTTCCCTTTGCATCCTCTTTTCGTGTAGTGACTTTACGGTAGCTTGTTGCAATCGATTGCCGTTGCATTGAAGGCCTGGAAGATCGCCGCCTTCTCCGCCCATTGTGCACTCGCTTTCGATCGGGCTTTCAATTGAGAAACAATGGCGGGTCGATTGTTCAACACTCCAGTTGTCCAGTCGCTCCCCTTCGGGCTTGCGGGAAGAAAGTGAAAGAGCGAGAACACGTTTCGCTAACAACCATTGAACGATCGAATGAACGAAAGAACGAAAGCGATTGAATGAAGCCGGTCGAGTCGATCGGCGCCCTCCCGTCCGTTCCGTCGGCTCTCGTGCCGCAGCCGCAATGGAGTGCACGGACGGAAAGAAAGCCCGTTGATCGGCTGGAGTGGACGCCGAACGATTGATTTGAGGGCGAGCGAGAGGGCACTTGAATTTGGCTGCTGCTTGGAGCGGAGCGGTCGGAGGGATCGGCAGGAATTTTGTTCGGATTGAAGAGCCGCCTGGCGGATCGAACGACTCGCTTCTTTTCGTCCGCAGGGCGGGCATCTTGACGCTTGAGGAAGCAGGCGAGAGAAGGCGGGCGGGAGGGCGGCGGCTAACTTTTGATTTCGTTCCGCCCGCTTGACTCCGCCGCCGTCGTCTCCGCTTCGGATCGATCGGAACGAAACGAAGCGGAGGCGCGGATTGAGGTGTGCAGCAAAGAGTTTGTTTGCATTTCAATCGATTGATTGTTGTTGCTCACATGTTGTTTTCTTGGGGTTGTTTCTTTTTTCGGGCTTGCCCGCTCGCCGTCTGTACTTTGTGGCCGGATTACGTGTTGTCTGAGTCCAGTGGCTTCTTCTGTTTGCCTTGCTTGACCTCACGATCAACGCAAATCTCGCTTAGATCCAAGCATCTTCTAACAATAACAGCTCCTTATTGCTGCTTTCTTCACAGAAGCCCCCAATCCTTCAAACAGCTCATCCGTTTTTTACCGCCTTCATTCCTTCGCGCATTCCAATCTTCTCCCTCGATTTCTGTTGATTTCTGCCGCCTTTGACGTCACACGAGGCGGACGTTACCGCTGCGCTCCGGTCGGCCGCCCGCTCCGTTCAGCACGTCGAAAAGAAGCGGGCGGATTTTAATCACGAAATCCGCCGCCGATTTCTTCGGCGATCGCCGCGGAATGAACGGCGCGGAGATCCGGAAAGCAGACGGCTTTTTGATCGCTCGTTCAAATCAGCGAGCAGAGTCCGGAATCCTATTACTCATTTCATTCGATTCGGGATTAAATGAAGCGAGTGGAACAAGAATGTGGAAGAATGAAAGCGGAAGTCATTGGGGCTTCTTGGACTGGAACGAAGCAAAAGACGGAAATGAGTAGTGGCATAGCTCTGTACTTGCAACGGCTTTCTTCCTGTCCGTCTTTTGTTCTTTGAAAAGCCGCGTCCTTTTTCACGTCTTTTCAGCCGACAAATCGCAACTTTTGCCTCCGAATGTCCGTCAAGACGCCGACGACGCGGCGAAACACGCGCGTATTCAAATTTGATGCGAGCGGCGAGCGAGCGGGCGGATCGGCGGCGGCGTCAAGGCCGAACGGGGGATTTCGGGCGCCCGTTTTGCTCGTCGATCTCGTCGTTTTGTTTACGCCGTTCACCTTTTGCTTTCTTTTCGGGATCGTGAACGTCACAGTCGAGTGGATGCGAAGATGTGCGGGAGTTTTGACGTCACGCCGGTGGATTCGTGAGATTCCCGCTGTTGATTGGAATTTTGCTGGACACGCCCTGTGGATCGTTCGGGGTATAAAAGGATGAACCTTCTAACGAATTGAGTTCAACGATGAAGTAGACTGAACGGACGAATAGCTTCGAGATTCCGTTCTTTCTGTCTTTACACGTTTGTTCTCTTGGATTCCAGCGCGAATCAAGCCGCTCCAATCGCCACGAATCGGTTGTCGCGTAGCAGAAATCTGTTGGTTGCAAACGCCCTTGTCATCTCATTGTCAGGAGATCGATCTTCCGTTCTGTTCTCTCGTTCCACCGCGCATTCCGATCGCTGCCGCCGCCGCCGTTAATCGGAGTGTTCCGCACATTCGAGCGAACGGCGAACTGATGACCTAATTAGCTGCCCTTTTCTTTCTCCTTCCTTCTTCCTTCTCTCGCGCTCCGCCGTCTCGTGTTGCCGCCGAAATTGCTTACGAAAATGATTCGTTCCGATCGCCGTTGGCAGCGGCAGCGGCTTTTCCACGAAACGGACAAGGGTGTTTCGAAAGCGGCAGAATGGGATGGGACTGAAGGATTGGGGAACAAACGAGATCAGTTGTAAAACAGGAGTGAAAACAGAGATGATTTGTTCCAAGCTCTGACTTGTTCGTTACACTCTGTTGAAGTTATTGGCAAGCTTCTTGTGCTAATCGAACCCAATAGCAGCAAACGACTTGCAACATTCCCGTTCAGTCACCCCTCCAACTCCTTCGTGTGCACGTGAAAGCGAGCACTCCTTCTTCATCGCTCGGTGCGTGCCGAACGGGACGACTCGCCGCGTTCCTCTCGTGACCTTCCGCCTTGATTTCAGCCGCTGCTCACCCACTCGCCGCCCCGCCGCGCGAAGATCGAGGCCGCCGATTAGCCGCCGAGATCCCCCGCTTTGGCCCCGCGCTCGCCGGCTTCTTCGCCGCAAAAATCGCCTGATTTCTCGCCGCTTTTGTGGCGCCCGAACCGCGCGCGACGAAAAGAAGGTCGTCGAACGGCGCCGACTTCCGTTCATCTCATTAGTCGAACGCCGAGTGTTCATCTCTGCGCCGTCGTCGTCGTCGTGGGAGCGCGCGGATATCATCAATCAATTCGGGCGACCAGCGAGAGCGAGCGGGCGGAACGCACGACCTCCGACTTCGCCGCCGCCGTTGACCCGCCGCCGCCGCCGCTCGTCCGCCGCTCGCTGGTCGGCAGCACGACGCGCCGAAGAAATCAGTGGGCGTTCATCGCCGCCGTCGTCGCCGAGGAGATCGCCGCTTGACGCGCGGACCGAAGGTGAGCTCCGCCCTCCCCCTTGGCTTCCACCTTCCCCTTGCCGCTCCTTCGCCGTCTTGTGCTCGTCGAATCGAATCGCTTCTCGTTCAGCCCGCCGCCCGCCACTCACTCCCGACTGACTGACTGACCGCTTCTCCACGAATCCAACCGAAGCGACCAGCGAGCGCTTACGGTAATCCGCCGAACCGAACGCCCGCCCGCCCGCCCGCAATGGCCCCGATGCAGCGGCGGCTCGCCCTCCTGGCCGCCGGCCTCTCGCTCTTTGCCCTTGTGCACGTGAACGCGCAGTCTATTCGTGAGTTCCTTCTTGCTTGTTTGTTTGAATTGAAGTTGTGGCTTCAAAGGGGTTGCTCGGATTGGTTTACCGCAAGTACTTACTTTTGTGAGCTGAAGCTTCGATCATTTCTGACGGATGGGCTGAACAAGACGTCTTTTGAAGTTTTGGTCGTGAAGCGGTAGCCAATCCCTTTATTCCTTCTTCCGATCCTTAAAGGAAAAAGATTCTTCTTTCAATCCACCGTCTAATTCACCCAATTTCCCGTCTTTCCGGTGCAAAACTGTTGCCAATCAGCCGACCGAAGAGGCGCGCGGCGATTCGAATCGTTCCGCATTCTTCTTCGAGGCTTCCCGCAGCGAAAAGCGGGCGGAATTCCGAGCGGTCGCGAGGAACGGCGGCGAGGATTTGGGTTAAGCGGAGGGAGCGGTCAACGACGATCTTCTTCACGGGTTTGCCCTCAATTGATGTCAATTTCGGCACCTGCCGAGAGTTGATTGGATCCGATTTCGGGGATCTTCTCGAAGAATAGAGGGCAAAAGGGCAGCCACGAATCACTCATTCGTTCGTTGAACGTTCAAGAGCGAGTGTAATGACATCAAACAGCCAAAAAAGTAGTGGGCTCCGCCGCGATTCGAACGCGGGACCTCTCGCACCCGAAGCGAGAATCATACCCCTAGACCACGGAGCCACATGCGAGAGACGCTAGAAAGCTCGGCACAAAGGAGATGGTCGGGCGGAAGCTTTTGGCCGTTGGGTCTTGCAGTAAAAAGAGGGGTGAAGGATGCGAGTCGTTTCACTCACTAGCCGCACTTGTTCGATTTAAACAAACGATCGTTCTTTCGCTCACCGCTCGCTTGCCGCTTGTCGCCGAAAGCTCGCCGCTCGCCGCCGTCGATCATAAACGGCGGACGTCCGATCGGCGGCACGGGGCAACGGCACGACCTTCACCCACATCCCCGCACCCATCTGAACGGAGCGGAGTGGAGATAAGCGGCCGCCCAAAAGGAACTCCCGACTGACCGCCGCTCGTCGCCCGCCCGTCCGCTCGTTCGCTCCACAAGCGGCGCGTTGATGAGCGGCGGCGATAAGCGGCGGAATCTCGGCCGTGAACTCCGGCGATTGTTGTCGTAAAGAAGCGCGAGATCGGGGGATTCGAGGGGAATCAAAGGAATTGAAAACAAGAGATCAGTGCTTCAACAAAAGACGCAGTAGTTAAACGAAGAAGAGGGGAAAGAACACGTGAAAAAGAAGTCCAACTTGCAGAGAGAAATTCACTTTTAAATCACCTACAATCAACCCCAATTCTATCCGGAATCAACAACTAACCTCCGCTCCTTTAGCGCTGGTCTCGCAATGCGAGCCGGGAACCGCGCCCGTCTTCCTCCTGCAACACAACTCGACTTCGGGCTCCCGACTACGTCAAGTGCCCACCCAGAACTTCATCGAGTGCGCCGAGTTGTGCTCCACCAAGGATGTAAGTCGTTGAGGGATGACTGAGGGGATGGTGCTTGCATTGACTTTCGCCTAACACACCCCGCTCTTTCCATGCACTCACTCACTCGAACTCGTTAGCAAGCGTTTCCTTTGGCTCTTCTTCTTTCAAGCGGTCGACTAACCCGACGGGCGACGGCGCAACGGTCTTGAGGCGTTTGATCGGCGTTTCCCCGTTGAAGTCCTCCACTTCTTCCCTCCTGCTTCATGTGTTGGGTCTTCCGGAGGCGGTGGAGGCATCGAAGGCGGCGAAGGCGGCGAATTGCACGCGATTGCACGCGCTGGACGCCGAATTACTGCGCGATTTGCAGGACTGCGTGGGGGTTGAGTACGCGGACGGCGCCTGCCATCTGATCGGCGCGCCGGCCGTCGGCCAAACCGACGAGCGCTACGAGCAAGCCGACGAGAGCGCGCCGCTCGCCACCAAGAGCTGCGTCAAGGTTCGTTCCCTCCTCTCTTTTTCATTCAATCCTTTCGGTTGCAGAGCGAACGCGTGTGCGCCTCGCCCTTCCACTTCGACGTCCACGAGCAAATGATTCTCGTCGGGTTCGCTCGGGAGGTTGTTCCGGCCGATTCGATACAAGTGCGTCCACTCCTTCTATTCATTCAATCCATCATTCTTTCGTTTAGGTCTGCCTCTCCGCCTGCCTGAACGCCTTCGATACGTTCGGTTTCGAGTGCGAGTCCGTCATGTACGCAATTTCATCGACTATTCGCCATAACTCTACCGCTTGATTGCAGGTACTACCCGCTCGACGCCGAGTGCATTCTGAACACGGAGGATCGCCTGGATCGTCCGGACTTGTTCGTTGCGGAGCACGAGGACACGGTCGTCTACCTGGACAACAACTGTGCGGGCAGCCAGTGCTACGCGCCCTACGTGACGCAATACGTGGCGGTGGAGGGGCGACAGCTGCAGGAGGAGTTGGACCACTCGTTCCCGAACGTCGACCTCGAAAGCTGCGAGCAGCTGTGCACCCAACGCGTGACGATTACGAAGAAGGACTTCAACTGCAAATCCTTCATGTACAACAACGCCACGCGCACGTGCATCCTGTCGGACGAGCGCTCCACTCCGTTGGGTCGTGCGAACCTCACCGACGCGCCCGGCTTCACGTACTTCGAGAAGAAGTGCTTCGCGTCGCCGCGCACCTGCCGCAACGCCGCCTCCTTCACGCGCACGCCCCAAATGCTGCTGGTCGGGTTCGCCGCCTTCGTCATGGAGAACGTGCCGTCGATGGCGATGTGCTTGGATCAGTGCACAAAGTACTCACTTCCATTCCTCCTCCAGCTCATCCGCTCGCTTGCAGCCCGCCGCCGGAGACCGGCGAGAAGTTCGTGTGCAAGTCCGCGATGTACTACTACAACGAGCAGGAGTGCATCCTGAATGCGGAGTCGCGCGCCTCCAAGCCCGATCTGTTCATTCCGGAGGAGGAGGACTTCGTCGTTGACTACTTCGACATCAACTGCCACCTGCAGGCGGAGAAGTGCCCGGCGAACACGCGCCTGCACGCCGTCCGCTCGCTGAACGCCGCCCTGCCCGAGGGCGAGGGCTCGTTGCACGTGATCGAGAGCGTCTCCGGCGGCGTGGCCGAGTGCATGACCAAGTGCTACGAGCTGGCGCCCGAGAAGGTTTGCAGCACGAGGATCCTCTGATTGATGCTTGATTGCAGTGCCGCGCGTTCAACTTCGACAAAGAGTCGAAGCTCTGCAATCTGCTCTACCTGGACGGGAGGAGCACGTTGCGACCGCAGGTGAAGACCGGCGTCGACCTCTACGATCTGCACTGCTTGACTCGTGAGTTCTTTCCGTCGGAAGCGATGCAATCGCTCGAATTGCAGCCCCGCCGACCGCCTCGTCGTGCAACGCGAAGGACGGCGCCCTGTTCTCGCGCTACCTGTACACGAAACAAGCGGGCATCGCCACCAAGGAGCAGTCCGTTGTGTCGCTCTCCGGCTGCCTTCAAATGTGCCTGAATGCGGAGCGCTGCGAGGGCGTCAACTACAACCGGCGGACGGGCACTTGCGCCGTCTTCGAGCACGTCGAAGCGAAAGACGGCGTGTACGGCGCGGCCGACGAGCACGTCGACTTCTACTCGAACCTGTGCCTCGTCAAGGAGGTCGACACCGCCGCTCACTCGGGCGCCGCCAACGTGCCCAAGGAGGAGCCGAAGAAGGAGAAGGACGCCGCCCAGGGCAACCGCCTCGACCGGCTCAACGTCGTGGACACGAAGACCGGCAAGGTGAAGGAGAAGGAGGGACCGCGCTTCACTCCCCCGAAGAACCCGCTCGGCGGCTCGGCCGACGGAGTCACTGGAGGAGCTGGAGGCGCCTCCGGAGCCGCTGGAGGAGCTGCCGGTGGACCGGTGGGCGTCGGAGGCGACTTCGGAGTCGACGGCTCCAGCTCAACCGCCTCGAACGGCGGCGCCCCGTCGGCGACCTTCCAAATCGCCAAGACGCCGAAGCAGGTCGCTCCCGCCGGACCGCCGGTTCTCATCGCTCCCGAAGCGATCAAGACGATCTGCAACTACGAGGGCATGAAGGTCCAAGTGAAGAACAACCAGCCCTTCTCCGGCGTGATGTTCGTGAAGAACAAGTACGACACGTGCCGCGTTGAGGTCACCTCTTCGGACACGGCCATCCTCCCGATGGGCCTGCCCGCGAACTTCGGCATGAAGCCGATCGTTCTGAACGCGAACGCGACGCCCGACGAGAAGCTCGCCGAGTTGGCGGCCGCCAAGTCGCGCGAGGAGGGCGCCGAGCACGGCGACGTCGAAGCGAACGAAATTCGTCGCCGCCGGCAGGTGCTGAGCGAACGCGACTGCGGACTCGTCGACATGGTTCGTTCCAACAATCAATTGAGCGATTGATCGATGGGTGTTCAGGACAACGGCACGTACCGCACGACGGTGGTCGTCCAAACGAACAATCTCGGCATCCCCGGACTCGTCACGTCGATGGATCAGATCTACGTGAGTTCTCTTCGAATCAATCGAGCGATGGTGGGTTGGAAGCAGGTTGAAGCGGAGCGAAAGATGGGGAAGGACGAGGTTGAATGTGTGAATGGGTTGATAGCAGGGCAGAAGCGAAGGGAAGAGGCGGAAGTGAACCGAAGGAGGTGTTGCAAGAGTGAAGAGCTTGATCCAATGAAAAGAGCTAGACAATGCCATGACGTATCGAATGGAAGCCCCAACTCAATCCCCCGGCTTGCAGGAAGTCTCGTGCGACTACTCGTCGATGCTGGGCGGTCGCGTCAATGCCGCCGCCAACATGACCGTCCACGGCCCCGTCCCCTCGCTGATCCAACCGCGCGGCAAGGTCGAGCTCGGCAACCCCGTCCTCATGCAGATGACCTCGCGGGACGGCGAGAAGAAGTCGTTGGCCCAAGCGAAGCTCGGCGAAATCCTCGAGCTTCGCTGGGAGATCATGGCGATGGACGAGGAGCTCGACTTCTTCGTGCGCGAGTGCACCGCCGAGCCGGGCACCCCCTCGCAACGGGACGACGAAAAGCTGCAGTTGATTGAGGACGGGTGAGCGCCGCGTAGCGCAGTGGATTGAACGCTTGAATTCCGTTGCAGATGCCCCACTCCCGCGGTCGCCCAAAAGCTCATCCCCGAGCCGGTGCGCGTCAAGTCGTCGGCCGTGAAGATCGCGCACATGCAAGCGTTCCGCTTCGACTCGTCCGCTTCGGTGCGCGTCACCTGCCGCCTGGAGTTGTGCAAGGGAACTTGCAAGCCGGTGAGCAATCCTCGTCGTTTCTCGCATTGAAATTCGCCGTTCAGGTCACGTGCAACCTCCTGAAGGGCGCCCAAGAGTCGTGGGGCCGCAAGAAGCGCGGCGTGGAGAAGGCCGGCAAGAACGACGTCACCGAGTGTACGTTCCTTTCATCCAATCGACCAGTCGCTCAATTCGCTTCTTGTTGCAGTCGAAACGAAGCGCTACAAAGTCCCACGCTTCGCGCAGGCCACCACCTCGCTGATGATCGTCGACCCGCTGCAGCAAGTGAACGAGCCGCAAGCTCAGGTCGCTTTGAATCAGCAGTCGCCCATCGAGTTGGCGAACCAGGAGCCGCTCCAGTACGAACGCGAGGCCGTGGTTCCTGAGGGTCAAATGTTCGTTCCTTCTTCTAATCATCCGTTAATTCATTTGATTGCAGGTGCATGAACAAGTACGGACTGTTGGCCATCCTCGGCACGCTGCTGGTCGTCATCCTCGTCCAGGCGGTCGTGGTCGGCAAGCACATCTTCCAGCGAGTGCTCGCCCAGCACGAGGAGGACAAGCTGAAGGGTTACTTTTGAGTTGTTTGAGTATTTTGTTTCTCTCTCCCTCCACCACCCACTCCCTCCTTCCTTCCCTCCGTGTAGCCTTAATCTTTACAATTAATTTCCTCATGGTATTCCTTTCGTATGTTCCCTTACCACTCCCCATGCTTCCGCTCCCTCCGTTCCCGCCAAATACCCACCGCTTTTCTCCGCTCAACCACCGCATTCGCGTTCCACTCGGGAGCATCCTCTAGGACGCCCCGCCGCAGCTTCGACATTCCATTGATGTGCATAAAACGACTCTTCTATTTGTTCTTGAACCCTTGTTACTCACGTGTTAATCCTCCCTCCTTCCTACTTCTCCTTCTGCTATCCTCTTGGTTTCGTTCCGATTGACGTTAATAAATTGAATTGCACACGTGGGAAGCAATAGTTTACTCAGCAGCTCTCTCGTTTATGCACACAACAAACAGTAAGAAGGGAAGCCTAAAGAATGCCGGCGGATTCACGTCCGCTTGCCGGTGGCGGCGGCGTCCGGTCGTCGGGTGAAGGCGGGCGCGTGCAGGTACGTGGTCTCGTCCGCTTTCACGAGATCTAAACAAAAATCGATTAGAAGCAGACGAGAGGGATAGATAAGGGGGATTTTTGCCGGGGATCTCTTGGACGTCGTGGTGTTAGCCAAAAGAGGTTGCACACTCATCAGCTTGCACCAAGCCGCTTTCGTTGTCAGCAATTGCGTTCAAATCTCATGGATGTGTTCTGATTTCATCCGCAAAAATCACGACTTTCAACAGAAACAATCCACGAACACCAATGCACCCCAAGCCCCCAACAGCTAACGAACGATAAAAAATTCCCGCAAATCAACAAACAACTCGCGAGAACGTACCTGACTTGACCCAATCGGCGAGCATTCGCCGCATGTCGGCCTCCGATTTGCCTGCGTACTCCAGCCGCCGCATGAACAGCTGATTCTTGAGGTCGATCTCGCTGAGCTCGTCCACCGACGCGGGCAACTCGGCGGCCAGCTTCTGGTCGAGCGTTTGCATCGCGCGGGCGCGTCGCTTCAGGCCGTTCGTTCCGCTCATCAAACTCACGCGATGCAGGCGGAACAAGTGGAACTAAACGGTGAAATCAACGAGAAATCAATGGAAGGCGGGACGAACCAAGTAGCCGAGTTCGTATTCGTTGAGGTCGGGCATTCGCTTCGCCGCGACGTCGTCCAGCGAAAGCGGGAGGTTTTCCTGCAATCAAGCGATGAAATCGAAGGAATTCAAGGGCAAAAGAACCTTGTGCTTGGCGTCCATGGCGGCCACGAGCTTTCGAATGTGCGGGAGGGTGGAGCGCTCGAAGAAGATGCGCCAAAACTGGTCCTTTTGGGCGTCCGTCCAGAAGTGGCGCGTGAGGACGAGGCGCGGGAAGAAGATCCTGGAATTCCGAGGGGATTAATCGGTGGATTGAAGCGAAAGGATTTAATTTGTTGTCCAAAAAGCACTCGTTGTCAGCGGTTAGTTTTAAACAAAAGCGGAAAAAGCTGAAGGAAACGAACACCGCGAAGAGAATCACGTAAAACGCGAGCGGCAGCGCTGCGAACGTGACGATCACCACGATTTTTGCGATCTCTTCTTTCGTCTGAAAAGATCTGAATGAGTTGAGGTGGTCGGAAGAAAGGTAGAGAAGGAAGCGCCAGCCACCCACTGGAATTTCCGTGAATTTCGAGTGACTTTGGAGTGAATTTGAGTGAAATTTGAGCAAATTTCTTTAAAGAAATGGAAGTAAACTTACGCGGTAACGACCAACCCCTCGCCCACAACGGGGATTTGTAAGAGCAAAAATATAACGACCATTTTGAACAGTTCGGGTGGACACTTAAACGAAGCGAAAGATGAGTGAGTGGGTGAGTGGTGGGCGCTCTCCCTCCCGCCAGACGAACCTGAATGTACGACTGAAGTTCCCAACGGCTCAAGTCGCTCAGTTGGCGGCGCTGCTGCTTCAGATCGCGCCCGACCACGTAGAAGTTCTTCACGTCCTTCCCGCACAGTTTGCAGCCTGAAACGAGAGGAATTCGTGAGATGGGTGGGGATCGACGGGAAATTGGACTTTGGGTGGGCCCTCTCTCGACGTTTTCGCTGTTTTTGATCGCTTTAGAGCCTGCCGGCTTTGAGTGTTGTAAACAAATCAAAAGGACGATGGGCAGATGGGAAAAGGCGATGAGAAATCCGGCCGTTTTGCTCAAACAGTCGAAAGAGGAAGTTCGGCAACAAAACAGCTTTTTCAACGTCTTCTAGCCGGCTCGCTGCCGATCAACAAACGGTACAGTCGGCCGCCAGTCAATGTCCAGAGCGTGCAAAGGAAGGAATTCAAAGGAAGGATGCTCGCCCAATCGAAAGGAAGAAACGAACCGTCGACGATCAATCGATGGTAGACGTAGACGCGCGGGAGGCGCCGCTCGAGGAACTGCTCGTAGCGCTGCATCACGCCCAGCTGCCGCACGGCCGAGTGGTGCAGCAGGGCGGCGGCGGACGGCGGCCGCAAACACGCGGACGAGCGGAGGATCAGCATCTAAAGCGGAGGATTCCAATCGAACGAAGGGAAGGCGGAGAACTCACGTTCGACGGGGAAATTCGCTCCGAGCGGTCGGATCCCTTGCGATCCACCAAATTCCTTCGATTCTCTACGGATTCCTTCGGTTGGAACAACGAGGGGAGCCGACGGGAATGGACGATTCGAAAACAAGTCGTCGAAAACAACGTCCGAATGCGGCCGAGCAAAACAAACAACGTGTCGAGTGTTCGCCGACAAGTGAGTCGCGTCTTCCACTCCTCCTGCCTGCTTGCTGCCTGTTGGACGGCGACGATGACCAGCTTCTGCTTGGAAATTGTGATGAGCGGCATTGACTGCTGCGGGAATGGAACAGAGAAGTCTCTCCAAAAATCCATTCGCTCGCGTTCCGTCCGACAGCTCGCTCTCGTAACAAACCGCAGCGTTTGCCCCAAATTCAATTGCTTTCTGCTCCATCCCACTTTCCTCCGCTGTTCGGATGAAGATCGTTTATTGCCCAGAAGGAAGGCACTGTGGATTGCACAGAGAACAAGTGGAAAGACGTGAGTGAGCTCGTAGTCAGAAGAAATAAAGTGGGGGGTACTGCATCAGGAACAGAAGGCAAGAAAGCACTGCGGAATGAGGAGAAAGTGAGAGATCCACCCATCAGTCAAGAGTCTCGTGCTCCTCGCTGCTCGACTGCCGCTTCTTTGAGCGCATCCCCCAGTCGCCCTTCTGCTTCTCTTTGATCACGCCCGCCCGGGAGTAGACGTGGAAGAGGGGGTGGTTTTTGAACAGAAAGCAGTGTACTTGGACGCGCTGGTAGAAGTCGGGCTTCATTCGAATGTTCGCGATCACTTCGCTCAGCAACGTCGAGCGTTTGGTGTCGATTCGAGTGGAGAAATGAACGTGCAGGTGGTACTGCGAGGGCGGGTAGTGAAAGTAGACGCGAAGCTTCGCCTCGTCCACTCCTTCGAGCTCCGCGACGAACTTCGGGCCTCGTTCCAGCATGTGCTCCAGGAGCGGCAAGTGGGAGACGTTCAAGTCTCTAAAACGAATGGAATGCACAAGAGAATGAAGGAGAGGAACGAACCGCATGGTCTGCAAGTCGCCGCGCATCGGGAGTCCCAAGTAGTGGACGCGTTTCGTCGAGCGGATCATCTTTTTGTCGCGCATCAGCCGAAAGGTCAACTCTTCGTTGTGGGGATGAAAGACGAGGCGGTGCGGCTCCACGGAGAGGATTCTCTGCACCCACTGAACACACGAATCAATGGACGAATGGAAGGAAGCCGACCTCTCGCCCCTCCTCGCCCAGCTGCTCGCGAATCAACGCTCGATGCACGGCGGCGTAGTCGGCGGCCGTCTCCCAAAAGAACGCCTTGCAGCCGAACTTCTTCTCCCACACCAGCTGCTCGTCCGCTTCCACTGGAGAAGCGGAGGACGACGAAGAAGCCATCCGTCTAATCGGAAGCTGTAAATGAGCACAACAAACGTAAATGCAAGAATAAGCAGTCATTTCACTTAAAGAATACTCGGCGGCCCACAACCGCAGCAACCAAAACAAAAGAAAGAATTCCAGCGGCATCAAGCAATTATTCCGCCCAATTTATCCTTCTTTACTTCTAGCGTGTTCAAACGACTGTTTGCAAGCACTCAAATAGTCATTCACTCCACTCAATCACACTTTCTGTTAAGAGCACACAACACAGCACACTCTACTTAACGTTAGCTTCCTTTATTCTTAACGAGGGGATATAAGATCCTTACATTACGAATGTCTGCAAAAAGTGCGTTAGGGGGGGGGTGACACACTTTTTGCAGCCATGCAAAATTTTCGTTCACAAATTTTGCATCTGCAAAAAATCGTAACGAATTTTTGCAGCCGTCGAATTTGCGTTCGGAATCTTTGCAGCTGCAAAAATTCGTTACGATTTTTTGCAGATGTCGGATTTCCGTTCCGGATTTTTGCAGTTGCACAATCCGCGTTACGAAAATTTGCAGCCGCAAGTTTTGTGTTCACGAAACTTGCATGATGTCGCATTTCTGTTCGCACTTCTTGCAGGTGTCAACTTCGTGTTCTCGATTTGTGCAGATGCAAAATTCGTGAACGCGAAGTTTGCAGTGCTCAAACCGTAAAAGGCAATCGGACATCGTGCTAGAATTGTGAACGCAAATGTTGCAAAAATCACTGATTTTTACTCAAAAAAGGCCAAATTTCGATAAATTACCCCTAAATTTGCAACATTTGTGTTCACGATTCTTGCAGATCGTCGGTTTTCGTAACGATTTTTTGCAGCAACAAAAATGGCCAACGCAAGCTGTGCATCTGCAAGATCCGTGAACACAAACTGTGCATCTGTAAGAATTGGGAACGCAAAGTGCGCATTGCACAAAACGCGAACGCCAATCCGACACCTGCAAGAATCCGGAACGAAAATCCGACATCTGCAAAAAATCGTAACGATTTTTTGCAACTGCAAGGTTTCCGAACGCAAAATTCGCGGCTGCAAAAAATCGTTACGAATTTTTGCAGCTGTACAATTCGCGTTACGATTTCTTGCAGATGCAAGATTTTCGTACGCGATTTTTGCATGGGCTGCAAAAAGTGTGTTACCCCCCCCCCTAACGCACTTTTTGCAGACATTCGTAATGTAAGGATCTTATATGAACACAAACTAATCAAAGGACGACGATCAATGGAGTGGAATGTTGGACGCCACGAAGCGGCGACAGAGAGCGGCCGGAAGGGCACTCAGAGGTCGGAGGTGAGGGCGGAGGGCAGGCGGACCTGCCCGTACGCCACCTGGAACTTGAGCGTGGAGGCAGCCGGCACGGGCGCGCAGTGGAGCACAAACTGGAGGTCGCGGAGCGTGACGCGGCAGACGCGCGGCCGGTGGGTCTGCAGCGAGCGGAAATCAAACAAAAAGCTAAAGGAACGTACGGGCACGTGCAGGCCGGCGGTGGCGGCGTTGCGGAGCGGGTCGGCAGGCGGCGCGAACGGCCGCTTTGTGCCGCGCCCGCCGAGCGCCGCGATGGCCGCCTCGTTGGCCTCGCGGTTCGCGGCGTCCTCCTGATTGGCGCGCTTCATCTGCAATCAAACCGGGAATCCACTGCGCTAGCCGTTCGCCCACCTCCTTGGCCTTCTCGGAGGCGTCCTTCTGTTTGCCCTTGGCGGCCTTCAGGAGCGCGTCCTTCTCGGCGGCCGCCTGCCGCTCGTGCGCCGCCCGCTCCACCTGCTCGACGAAGCGCAGCTGGCGGCGCGGGTCGCTCACCTGCTCGAAGTGGGGATTCAGCCGCAGCGGCTCCAGCCGATGGGCGGCGGTGGCGGAGAGCTCGCCGAGCAGCTCGCCCAGCCGCCACTCGACGCTTTCGGCGAGGCGCGCCACCACCGCCGGCTCGATGGCCTCGCAGCCGGGCACCTCGGCGGCGAGACGCGCCCAGAGGACGGCCGAGTCGAGGATCGTGAACGGCAGCGGGGGCATCGGCGGCGCCTCCGCCACGGGCTCCTCCTCCTCGACGTCCTGCTCGACGGCCTCCTCGGGCTCTTTCTTCGGCTCCAGCGCCTCCAGCGGCTTCTGCTCGACCGGCTGCTCCACGGGCGGCTGGTGGACGAAGGCGGAGGTCGTGAGCGGCCGCCCGTCCGCCGTCGAGATCGTGATGCCGCCGGAGGAGGGCAGGATGTACACCTGCTGCTCCACCATCGGCTGCTCCAGCACGCGCTCGTCCTTGACCACGAACTGGAAGCGAGTGCAACAAACAACCGAGAAAAGAGCGCACCTGCTGCGGGAGGGTCGTGTACACGACGTGGGCGGCCGGCGGGGGCGGCGGGGCGGGCGGCTCGGCGGGCGGCTCGTCGAGGTCGAGGGCGTAGCGGCCGGCGCGGAGTCCAGCGCGCAACGCGGGCAGGTTCTTCGCGAGGAAGGGCTCCAGCTGGGGCTGCGGCTTCGTGCCGAGCAGGACGGCGAGGCGCTCGGTGAACGCGTGCGGCGTCACCGCGTCCTCGACCACGGCCTGAAGGCGCGGGAACGGTCGAGGCGGCAGCCGAAGCGGGCGGAACGCACCTTCACGAGCTCCCGCACGCTCTCCGCCGTCTCGCGCGTGTACTTGGCGGTGTCGCGGAAGACGCGGATGACGAGCGAGCGGAGGAAGCGGGCGCACTTCTGCACCTCCTCCTCGCTCACGAGCACGATCTCCGCGGCGGCCGGCGGCGTCTGGGCGGGAGCGGGCGGTCGGGCGGCGCGCGCCTGCAGGAACTCGCGGACGCGCGGCTCCCGGCCGGGCACCACGGCGTAGCGGAGGCCGCCGGTCGTCTGCACCTGCACGGGCGCCTCGTAGACCACTGGAACACGCAAAGGACAACTCCAATCAACTGGCGGACTCACGGTTCGGCGGCTGGGCGGCGTACACGACGCGCGTGGCGGCCGGCGGGACGGAGTGCGGCGGCCGCTCCAGCTGCACGACGTCCGGCGAGCCCACCGGCCGCGGCTGCACGCTCGCCGGCCGCGCGTACGGCCGCGCCCGAACGTCCGGCGGCGCGTCCATCCGGCCGGCTGCGTTCTCCAGCTTCAACGACATTCTTTCAGGCAGCAAGGAGCAGGAAACCGACTTTTCAACCGAGCCGAATGGAGAGCTCGACGGACGAGGCTGCCGGTCCACGGAACGTTCCACTCGGCGAATTTCCTCGTGGATTTCCTCGCGGATCGACGAAGTCGGCGGAAATTCGGAGAAATCGGCGGAATTCGCGGCGATTTCGGGCGCACCGGCGAGGCAAAGGCGGCGGCGATCGGGCGAATTTTTCGCTCCGAATTCTCCACTCGGCGGCTCCGAAATCCACGGACGGCGGCCACGAATCGACGGCCGAAATCTCCGAAGCGAGCGGCCGAATCGACGCCGCCGCCGCGTTCTCCGTGCGGGCGGCGCGAATCGATCGCCGGGCACTCCGCTCGTTTGGTCGCTCGCTTGGATGAAAGCGGGAGAAAGCAGTGGATTATTCGTAGATTTTGTGAAAATAGAATCGAGAGCGTGTCATTTGCCGCTGATGCCTTTGATCAAGAGAAAGCAAACTAGAATAGAAGCTTGTTTTGTTGCTTTTTGCAGGAAGAAGTAAGGCTGGTTGTATGAAGGTGAAAAGCGGCAGGAAATGAATCTGTGCAAGCTTTAGGTTTCATTCACTATGAGCACGAACCCAAACGAATTTATCTACTGTAAGGAGTGAGTGCAGTGCTTTCGCTTTGGGTAATCGAATGCTCGATGAACTCCCGAACCGATCCGCCTGACGTGCGCGCGGGGCGTTCCGCCGAGCGGCGGTCTCGAAATCACGTCATCCCGAGCGGGGCGCGCGCACGGTGAGACAGCGAGCGGCGAAAGAGACGACAGACAAAAGGCGGCGATCCGCCGCCGCCCGCCCCGCGATCCACTCGGAGCGAGCGGGTTCTTAAGCGACCGAACGGCCTCGCTGGTCGTCAGTTCGCGGTCGTCCGCAGACGACCGCCGGTCGCCGGCCGCGCTCCCGAACGTCACTCATCTCTCTCTCGTTTCAGGCAAGGGCCACGGGCCCGCCCGCAATTCTACCGCAATTCCGAGACGCAATTCCACGTCGATTCCACCCGCAAGTCCGGGACTCAACCTCCAGCCACAACCCCGCCGCAACTCCAACCCGCATCGCGCATCCGAACGCCGACCGGAAGCCGCAGAACGTAGTGCCCGCGAACGACCCCGAAGATCAGGTGTTGCCTCTCGTTCGTCTGTCTGAGCCATCGGCTCGTTCCCCCACTCGTTTGTACCTTCTCTTACCGAGTCAATAAACACGCTGCTCACCAGTCGAAGCGAGGCAAAACCTCGATCTTTACTCTACAAAGCTATTGCCTTATGCCCACTAATCAAATGCGTAACAGTACAAGCACGAGCTGTTGGACGATGAAGAACGCGATGAGATTGATTTCGCGCACCGTAGCAATTGTATAAGAATAGCGGCGCATGAGCGATCAATCCGCCGGTCGTCGTTCTTGGAGAACAAAACAGTTTATGAAGCACTTGACCGCATTAAAACCTTTCTGTTCCCCGCCCACCCACGTCTTCGCGCGCGTGCGGCTTATGGCCGCTCGGTGTTCTCCGAATCAAACCCAACGAAAAGCCTGCGGGAGGACGAGCGGAGTGCACGCGGCCAAATTCACGCGACTTCTCGCCGCTTTCGCGCGGCCGTAATCCGCTTGTTGAGCGGCGCCCTACTCGTTTGTTTTCGCTCATTAAACGACGAAGTTGGCTGCCCAGAATGCTGTTTCCTTTCCTTCCTTACGCCATTCTGCTCGTTTTTGTGCGGGCATCCGACGACGAGCATCGTTTGCTGTCGGACCTTCGCAAGGGCTACGACCCGGTGGAACGACCGGTTGCGAATCACTCCGATGCGCTGGACGTCTCGCTTCGCTGCTTGCTGCAGCAAATTTTGGACGTGGTGAGTTCGCTTGAGGTTTGCTGGAGAGAGGCTCGAGTTACCGGTTTGGTCGTCCTGCGGCCTGCGAGCAAAATGTGGCTCTAATGAGCACGATTGTTGATACTGGCCGAATAAAGAAGAGCACACTCTGTCCCCGGACCAAACAGGAAGAGTGGTCCGCGTTCTTGTCCGAAGAATACTCGTGGTATGAGGCCCGCTTCGACGATTGGCACAACACCCCTGCATAAACTCACGAGTGGTAGAGTGTGCTTGCAGCTATTCATCAAAAACCCGCCGCAATGTTGACTCCGTCGCTCATTCGTCGTCTGTTTAGGACGAAAGAAATCAAATGATCACGGTGATCATCTGGCTCCAGTTCGTGAGTTCCAGCCATCTCCATTCGATTCAGTTGCTTGCTCGTTGCAGAAATGGCACGATTACAAGCTGCGGTAACCGCTCGCCATTCTCTTCGTTCCATTCCATTGCTCTTCGTTGCAGCTGGTCGCCGGTGGAGTACGGGAACATCACGGAGGTCACGTTCCCGGCGGACGCTCTCTGGCGTCCTGATTTGCTTTTGTACGTCCTCTCCATCAGAATTCGGGTGATTTGTTTCGTTTAGATTCAACAGGTGCCTCCAAACTACCCAATGGGTGAATAGAGGGGGATTTCAGTGCGGACGAGAACTTTGACGGCCGTTTTGCGGTGAACTACGTGGTGAAACACACCGGCGAGGTGCTGCAAGCGCCGCCCGCCATCGTCAAGAGCTCCTGCACCATCGACATCACGTGGTGAACACAAGAAAGATTATTAGGAGTTGATGAACGGCTGTTTAGGTTCCCGTTCGGTACGTGCTTTCTTTCGTTTCAGTCGGCTTCGGGTTGACTGAATAGACGTGTTTGCTTCTTTCTTGGTCGGGTTTGATTCTCTCATCTTTCCGCGATACTCACTGGTCGCCGCGTTCAGAATTTCTACTGAATACAAGCAATTCTTTGATTTCACTGTTTCCGATTTCACTTTTCAAACTTATCACTCCGTTTCCGTTGCTCAAAACGGAGCTCAACGAATGAGTAGAACGTTAACAGCAAACAAGCAACCCATTCACTCACTTCGTTTTAGACGAACAGCTCTGCTTCCTCAAAGTGAGTCCAATCCACCGACTTCCCCTATAATCACCGTTTGAGTACGGCGCCTGGACGCACACGGGCCGCAAGCTGCGGCTGCTGATCGACAACGCCGGTCTGCCCGACCGCAACCAGCAGATCGACTTGGCGTACTACGTGGTGAACAGCGAGTGGGAGCTGGTGGGCACGCCGGCCTCCCGCATCCGCTCGGAGTTCAACGGCGAGATCTACTACGAAGTTTACTACTACCTCTTCATTCGACGGAACAACATCTACCATCAAATCAATTGGGTCGTCCCGTCGATCCTCTTCCTCGTCAGCAACATCCTCTGCTTCTCGTTGCCCTCGGCGTGCGGCGAGAAGATCACCTTGCGTGAGTTCTTTCTGTGGTTAGATGGGGGATCTCTAGACAGCTGGGAAGTCAGCGTGAACTGAGAACTGTGGCCTCTGTTGGCTGTCTTTCAACGCAGTCTTATTTGAAGTTCTTTGCGAGTCTTCCATCGAAGATAGGCTCCTTGTTTCTAGAGAACAACGCATCGATGGTTGAAAAGAGGTTGGCTTGGAAAGAAGCCACTTGTTGCTTGTAACAGCCGAAAGAAGCCATGAATCTAATGATCCAAACAGCGCTTCCACAGGGCTTTTTCAACCAACAAACCAATCATCTTTTGATCCCTTCACAGCTCTCTATGGTCACGATTTGATTGCAGAGACGATGAACCTGCTGTCGGTCTCCGTGTTCCTCGGGATGGTCGCCGCGATCACGCCGCGCACCTCCACTTCGGTCCCGTTCATCGGCGCCTTCTTCGCGCTCCAAATGGTGCTGCTGGGCTCGTCGCTGATCATCACGATTCTCGTGATCAACATCTCGTTCCGGCGGCCCAAAACCCATCGGATGTCGCCGCGAATGCGCTCCGTCTTCCTCGAGTGGCTGCCGTGGTTGACGCTCATGACGCGGCCGGGCAAACGCTTTCGGCGGCCGCCGTTGCGTCGCCGAAAGGCGATGAAAACGGCGAAGAGCGGGAGCAGCGGGACGATCCCGCCGCCGCCCGTTCACTCGACCGCAGCGTCGAATTTGATTCGCGCCGCTTCCGCAACCTCGTTGCTCCACTTGATCAACACGCTCGGCATTGCGCGCTTCGAACCCAACCCCCTGCCGCACTCCAGCCCGCAGCAGCAGCAGCAGCCGGCGGCGGTCGCTGCGGGGAGCTCCGATTTGGACGAACTGTTGCGCAAGACGCTCGTCCAGCTGGCCGACTTCCTGCACTCGTCGAAGCGCAAAATGGCCGACGAGGAGGAGGAGGAAACCGAGCAGGCAGACTGGCGGTTCATGGCCATGGTGCGTCCACTCATTCGCTTCTTTCTACTCACTCCTTTTGTTTAGGCGATCGATCGAGCGTGCATGTTCGCGTACGCTTTCCTCTCGATCGTCATTCCCGTCTGCATGTACCTCGTGACGCCCGCCAACAAGACCTCTCTCTACCCGAAAGAAGTGGGTGGAGCGGAGTGATCGGGAGAAGGTTGGCGCTGTTGTTAGTGGAGAGAAATAAACTCGATTGGATTCGAAAGACATGCTTGGTTGGAGCGGGAAACATTCTACACAAGCTGAAGGGCAAGGGAAAAACCACTTGCGTGTCCCCCCGTAAAGCGCGTAAAATTGTCCGTTTGTCCGTCACAAACCGCGCCTCAACTTTTTAACCGTTGGACCTATAGATCTGAAATTTTTTCTGGCTAGGGGAAGTCCTATGCGCCAACTCCGAAAATGGGCATTTCGACCGCCGGCGAGCACGTTCAACGTTCCGTGCCGACGTTCTCCGCCGTACCGTTCTGCGCCGCCGTTCGAATTCACCCGCCCTGTGGACGAAAGATGCGCCTTGGAAAGAGGAACATTTCATCAGTTGACCGCATCGTCAGGAAACGTCGTCGAAGAAAGTTGTGGTCGCAAAAGTCGAAAGGTTTTGGCGAAAAACCGAAGAGTGCCACACTCGGACGCGCCGTTCGCGGCTCCCAGAATTTTATGCGACAAACAAAAAAGATGCAATCTAGAAAAAGGTCTTGCGCATCTTTTGCAGCCGGTTTTGTGGCGATTCGACTAAACAAAAAAACGTATAAATCGGAGAAAAATTGTGTGTCGATTGAAAACTTCGGCGAATTTCAATTCCGTCGTTCTCTTCGCATACGAGACTTCATCACATGAATATGGGCGCATTCGAAAGCGCAAAACACGGGCTTTCCAGCGTGTTGCATGTTGTGTTTGTTCTTGGCCCACTTGGCCACTGCGACACGCGCGAAGGAGACCGCTGTTATCGCACAAACACCGGGCGGGTTTGAAAATGAGCGGACAAAATCTTTTGAAACGTGGCAGAAATGTCGAGCATAAAGTAGCCCTTCTTACCACCGTTTCAAATTTCTTAAACGGTTGATCGTCGAGGAGTAATGCATCGTTTTGTAGTGGGGTCCTGCCCCCAGCTTCGCGGTCGGTTTCTCCGGGCGCTGCAACCACCACTCACTTTTTACGCTTGCTAGGATCCAAAACAGCCTGCTAGACGTTGGTTGCGCGTGGTAGGTAGCATTGTGCGCGCTGTTGTACTTAAAGACTGCATTCTCCTGCGGCTTTCGCGGTTTGGATCGGTTTTCCATGGAACCGTCAGAGCGTAATGGACGGTCAAAGTCGTTTCTGCTGAGTAGCGGCCCGTTCGCCATACTTTCATTAAACTTGAACGTTAGTGAAACACGACTCGGCGTTAACCCGTTGCGACGAGCACGTGGTTTGCCGAACGAAGTCGACAAAAGGATTCGATTCGCACCAGTCTAACGACTCCCCCAGCTGGGGACGGCGCGAAGCGCCGTCACGGGCTGGTAAACCGAGTAAACGACGAGCAAACACCCAGCAAGAAAAGAGCGAATGGCCGCTGCAATGGATAAAGAAAGACGTTCGAGCGTTTCTGTCAAAACGTGAAGGTCGCCGATGATCTGCCGTTGGGAAGCCACGGAATAAAAAAGCTTGACGGCCTCGCCCAGCAATGAAAGTTCGTGCTTGCACCCAAGCACGATCAAACGGAATGCGATGGCGCGCCGAGCACGGAATGAACCCTAATTCTGTTTTCTTGCCCTTCGTTCGGTATAAAAGACAGTCGCGGTAAAGACACCTGTTCCATCTTCGCGTGTGATTGCCTTCAGCTTTGCTCGTTTCGTGGTTTACTAACGACGACCAGCCGGTCAAGAAGCCTCGCGGACGGAATAAACTCAACGCTTAGCCGGCACCGTCTTGCGCACTTCAATTCACCATCTCTCGCACTTTACGAGTGACCGAAGCCCTCAAGCACTGAGCATTGAGGCATTCGTCCAACACAGTTCACTCGATTGCATCAACACAATTGTCTGCCCGCCACTGAAAAAAACGAGGAGCTCCTTTCTTTAATCAACATCTTCATTTTCACCACGACAGCCAACGGAATGCTCGAAAACAAGCAGCACCTCTTGCAATCGAAGAAACTAATCGTTTCCAACCCGCTGGACTTTATCCGCCATCCTCCTCTAACGAACAAACGGCACCAATCGTGTTGCCACAATCCGATGAAGTGGAATGAATTCGGCAGATGAAAAGGCTATTTCAGTTCAACACCCTCCAGGCCCGGAAACGTCGTTTTGGGGCTGCATGCGGGGCGCGCCACCATTTCCGGATACGCATTTCCGGACCGACTTTTCCGGACGCGACTTTTCCGGACCGACATTTCCGGATGCGACACTTCCGGACGAGATTTTTCCGGACGGAGTCATTAATCCGTGGACTTTTTGTGTACTTTTTGGTATCAAACGATTCGTCACGATTAGCTGAGCTCAAAGATGTAAAAACCAACCATCCATCATTAGTCCGCTTCGTTTTATAACGCGCGAAACAAATTTCTCGTCCGGAAATGTCGGGTCCGGATCTGGCTCATCCGGAAATGCGCGTCCGGAAATGTCGCGTCCGGAAAAGTCGCGTCCCGAAAAGTCGCGTCCGGAAAAGTTCCGTCCGGAAAAGGTGGCGCGCCGCATGCGGACTCGAAATGAATGCTTGAAGCACTCGCGAAGGGGCGATGAGCTTGCGGAATAATCGCACTAGTGCATCTAAAAATTCACCTTCTGTTACAAACACGACACCGAATTTTCTTGCTGTCAACAGTCAAAGGACGCCCGTTCATAACCACACGATCGGCACGGAGCGGACGCAGGTGTTGCCTTTCCGGAATAAAACCATCGCACGATCCGTTTCTCAACCTGCTTTGTCGACGCTCTACGCTCCTTGATGTTCGTCTACGAACGATGGCGATTGTGCAGCGATTTGAGATGCCTTTTGATCGATCAACACAGTTCGAATTCCTATTTGGAACCGTTGCGCACTGCGGCGATGACAGCATCGGGCCGCTCACTCATCTCTTCGTTTTGGCCCGCACGTGCCTCCGCTCTGTCCCCTTCCATTCTTTCGTTGCCGATCGAGCGGGCGGCTGGTCGGTCGTTGCTGCACTCGAATGTGAAGCGGCCACGCGATCACCTTCAAGCCCCGTCCGCGTTCAAGTTTTTGTTGCTCCCTGCCTCTGTATCGTCGCCTCTTCTCGATCGTTCGCTCACCCGTCCGCTCGCCCATCCGTTTGGTGAGTCCACCCGTTGGCGGCAATCGGCCAAACGAGTGTCTCCGTTCTTTCACGCTGCTTTCCCCTCTGCTGCCGTCGTCGATTCGGCGACGATCGACCGCAACGAAGTGCGGAGGGCGCCGCTCTGCGGTTCGCCTTCACACGCGCCAATCGTCGACTTCATGCTACGAGTGAGTTCTTTCGTTCCCGTCCACAAACCGTCGATTTCTTGCAGGTCCAGTCAACTGCCGCCGACCTCCGCACTCGACGGACGACTCGAACAACCCAATAGAAAAGCTGCACGGCCCCAACGGCGCTCATCGCGGGGCTTTCTTCCGTCTGCTCATTCGATCGTCCGCTTGCAGCGAGTGCAAATGGATTGCTGCGTCACTTGCGGACGGCGTGCCCTTGATCGAACAGGAATCTCGCTGTTTGCTGGAGCGAGCAGGCAGTCGGCTGCTCGTCGATCACTCCCTCTTGGTTGAACGGAGTGGGCACTTCCTGGACGGGCGTCAAGCACGACTTCTCTCTGCTCGTGATCGTGCGTTTCTCCTGCTTCTTACCGACGACCTCCTCGTCTTCTTGCAGGCTGCCCACTTGCGAACGAACGAATGGCTGCGCTCCGCAGCATCTCGCCAAAACACGCCCGTTCTTCTCCTGGTTCGTGAGTTCCACCTCCATTCACTCCGCACACTTCTGCAGGCCCGCTGGAACCGGAAGCAAGCTGCCTGGTGGCCGGGAGAGGGGGCAATAGGGCGACGAACCTCCGAACTGCTCTCCCATTGATCTTCCACCGTTCAGTCTCTCCACTGTGCTCCACAAAGCAACCGTCCAGTCCTCGCTTCTTCCGTCTGTTTGGTGGAAATAAACTTGTGAGCTGCAGACGGAGACGTCGAGCAGAAGGGAGAGGTGATCGGGGCGCCTTTCGCTGGCCAGGAAGGCGGAAGGCGGTACCGTTTTGCTTTCCCCACTCCTTGTTCAGTCGGAATCGAAGCGACTTGTTGGATGAACGATTGGAGCAAAGAGGACACCTGGACGTGAAAATTTGAACAGCGGGGTCGATTTCAGGTTGCTGGGGAGGGCCGAAGCTTTTACGCGTTTTCATTCGTTCGGTTTTGTGGTTCGCAGTGGGCAGTCGGTCGTTCTCCGTCCTTCCCGGACGCCAAACTCGGAGCCTCACAGCCGAAATGACGACTTCTAGCTGCAGCTAACCGACCGGAAGAAGAAGGAATCGACACGCGATGCACAACGGAGCAAACCGAACGAGTGTTGACGTGAGGTCGATCGGGTGGGCGGCTTCTGCACGTCGACATTTCGCGGTAGCCGCGATCAAACGGCGGCGGTAGCCGACTCGTTCGGCGACCCGAAGGAAGCGGAGAACATCCAGGCGATCCTTTCGCCTCCATTCGGAAAAACCGGCCGAACGAACGACAACGAGGTCTTTGGGACGCGACGCACAGAAACGAGCGCCTCTTCCTCTCCCCACCTCGACTAGTGGACACGAAAAGACCGCCAACCTGCCGTCAAACACGTACATTTCTACTGTTTATTCGCTACAGGAGCGGAAGGAGAGGGGAACGGGACATACAAAAGGGAACATGGGGGACACAGAAGGGGGACAGAGAGGAAGGGGGAACTCGATCCGTGGGTTCGCTCGCTCGTGCTCACTTCGGGGGCGGCGGCGGCGGCATTTGGTCCATCGGGAGGATCGTCTCGTAGTGGTCTTCGCCGTCGTCTTTGTCGGCGCCCGGTTTGGCGGGCGGCGGCGGCGCGAAGGGCTTCGGCTGGATGGTGGGCGTGGGCTCCTGCTTCGGGTAGGCGGGTCCTTTGAGGGGCTCTCCGGAGGCGGCTCCGGCGCCGGGCGTCACCTTCGAGTCGCCGGGCGCGGGAGACGCCTTCGAGTCGGCGGCGGGCGCCTGCTGCGGGCCCGTGGGCGGCTCCTTGGTCTTGGTGGGGCGCGTGGGCTCCGGCTTCGCCTTCTTCTTGCGGATCACAAAGAAAAAGACGGCCGCTCCGCCGCCCGCGATCGCGCCGATGAGGACCAGGCTGAAGGGAAGGCGGAGATGAGTGGATGCGGAGAAGTGGAGAACTCACACGCCGACTCCGATGAGCAGCCACGACCACCACGGGAAGCCGGCGCCGCTCGCTCCGTCCCCGTCTCCGCCGTTTTCTTTCAGGCTCGCCGTCTGGAACAAGTGGGGGATGAGCGGTGGAGGAGAGAAGCGGAGGACTCACGAAGACGATCGAGAACGATTCGGCCGCTTTGTTCAGAGTGATCGTGACGTCGGCGATCGACTGCTTGCCGTCCGCCGTCTTGTCGAACGTCAGGGAGCACGGCTGAAGCTTTCCATTCAAAGCAACGCCAGCAGAAGTCGCCTCTCCCTCGAACGGGAACTCGCCGATGGCTGCAATGAAAGAAATGACTTGAGAACGATGGAGGCGCTTACAGCTTCGGTTGGATTTGAATTCGTACGGCGAGTTATTACTACCCGCACCGCTGAACGCGCCATTCCACAAGCACTTGTTGACGGTAAAGTCCAGCCTGAACGAATTTGAGTTTGCAGGACGATTCGGAAAACTTACTCGGATGCGGCAGAAGCACCCGACGTGTCTTCGTACTTGAACGTGAACTTGCGCGCGTCGCCCTCGAAGTAGAGCTTCTTGTTGGCGTTCTTGCACGCCTCGATTCCCGTGTACGTCCTGCAACGAGCGGGCGGATGAGCGGGAGGCGGAAGGCGGGAGGACTCACACTTTCCCTTCTTTCTCCACAAAGCACTCGGGGGCGGCGTCCTCGAGGAGCAGGGGGCCGGCCGACGAGCATAACGGGGCGCCGAGAAGCACGACGATGACGGCGGGGAGCGCGGCGGGGCGCATCTCGGGCGGAGCAGAGCGGAAGGGAGCGGAAGGGAGCGGGAGGGAGAGCGGAGAGCACGAGCGGCTGGCAGGTCGGTCGAGTGGCCCGGCCGGCGATTCGGACGGCCGAACTCGACCGAAAATTTGCATTGCGGACGCAAATTCGGCGCCCTCCGGAAGGTTCGGGCAATCGAGTGGGCGATCGGCGGCTCATGCAAATTCGGTCGTCCAGTTCGTTCGTCTCCCGCCCACCCGGCCGGTCGGCTGCTGCGAGCGGCTCTTCTGCCGTTCGTCGTTTGCTCCTGCTTTTTGCGGCTTCCAGGAGGAGAAGTGCTCGTTTCCTGCACTCACTCATCTGTAGACTGTGCGGAAAGAAAGCGACGAAATCCAACACTCAACGGTCACAAACAGCAGCACAAATTCGGAGGAAATGCGGCCAAAATTCCGCACACTTCTCGCGGCGGCGAACACACTAGGAATTCGTCGATTCGCGGCGATTAGTCACGAGTTTTCGGAGCCCGAATCGACCGGAAAGCGGGCCAGAACTAAAGAGAAAGCGGAAACATTTTCTCGTGGCGGTTGGAACTACGAAAGCGGAAGAATCAGAAGTCCGTTTCGCGGTCCTCGTCGCTTTGAGCGAACTCCGCTCGTCCAGCTGCTCACTGGTCGTCGCGTCCCCCTTTCGCCACCGGCCGCTCGCAAACACGTCTCTCGATCGACCCGCCCCGCCGCTCATTTCACTTTTTTCCGTTCGTTCGGTCGGTCGACCGCCCTCGCGGATGCTCTCGCACGACTTCCTGGACTTTTGCGCCGTGCGGGGCGTCGCCTTCATCGCCGCGATGCCGTGAGTTCGTCGGGGAGTGCGCACAGCCGCCGCTTTCAGCCTCGTGCTGCTCTTCTTCCTCGCGTTTGCGGCCGAGTTGGCGGCGTGGGCGTGGTGGAAGCGGGCGGCCGGCCGGCTGGCGGAGCGCGTCGCCGAGCAGCAGATGGGCGCCGAGAAGGTGGGCGGCTTTGACTCGTTCTCCTGTTGACTTCTTCTCGTTGCAGAGCCGCTTCCCCGTGCCCGACGACCGCTTCATCGTGGGCGACAAGACGTGAGTTCGGGGACGGAGTGGTGACGAGCAGGTGGCTTGGGGCGAGGCGGCATGGAGGTACAGGAAGTCTTCAATGGGCAGTTATGTACTCGTCTTGCTTCCCTCAACACCCGGCCGTTGCTCTTCTGCTTCGTACTTGAAGGGCAAAACAAGCGAATGCTTTACAACTGCCCACCTTCCGCTCTCTCCTCTACTCTGTTGCTCAACTCGCTTCGCTGCAGGTTCGACGTGCGGGAGTCGTCGTTCGGCGCGTACGCGGCGGGCGCGGCAGCGGTCGTGGAGCAGACGGTGGGCGGGCGGCCGCTCCACCTGCTGCACGAGTGGGCGACGCTGCCGGCGCCGCGGCTGAACGTGAGCAGGAGGCTGCAATCAACGCGCAATCCCCCGATTGCAGGCCTTCCACATCGTCCTGCACCGCGCCGCCGAGGAGCGCCACACGCACCTGCCGCCGCTCGTCTGCGAGGACGGCTTTGTGGGTGCGTCCTTCCCCCTCAGATCCCTCTTCCGATTGATGGTTCAGGCGCCGACCACCGCTGCCTGTTTGGCCACGTGGAGGGCCACCTGCTGCAGCGCCGCTGTCTCTTCACGGCCCCGCTCGGCTGCAGCCTGGCGGCGTGGCTGGAGGCGGCCGCTCCCGACGCCCACGTGCCGCTCGCCGTCCCGCTGCTCGTCGGTCTCTGCGACGCCGTCCGCGAGCTGCACGAGCACGGCGTCGTCCACGGCTGCCTCTCGCCGGCCGCCTTCTTCGTGCAGCGCCGCCCGCTTGGCGCGGTGCACGTGTTCCTCGGCGAGCCCGGCTTTCTGCATCGCCCCGGTGAGGAGTTTGCCTCCTTCTACGAGTGAGTGCGGACAGGGGCGGGCGGATGGGGATTTGTGGGAGGAGCGGGCATTTCCTTTCTCGGATCTTGATGTTTCTGGGGCGGTGGACGCGGGCTGCCAACTGGAAGATAAGTGAATAGTGTCTGAAAAAGGGGAAGATTAGTGTACATCCCTTTCTACTCCGACTGACTGAACAAAGAGCCCACTTTACCCACTCGCCCAACACAATTCACTGCTTCTACTCTCTGCTTTCAGGGCGTGCGCGGACCGGTTGAAGTGGGGGGCGGCGTGGATCGCGCGCGCGGCCCAGCGGCGCCTCGAGCCGACCGCCCGCGGCGACCTCGAGTCGCTCCTCTTCATCGCGCTCGACGTCCTCAGCCGCCAGAACCTCCGCTGGCGCTCCTCTACCGACGCCGTGAGTTCCGTGTTGTGGTAGGGTGTCTTTACTTGCTTGGGTGTTCTCTGGTGCATTCCTCTTGCTCGCTTCTCTCGTTTACTAACCACTTCCACCCGCTACTTGCTTACCCTCACTCACTGTTCTCCTCCACTCTTTCTACTCACATCAGTGCTCTCCTTCCCTTAGCCTCACCCATCGCTCACCACCCGCTCCTCTCGCTGCAGCTGGACATCCGGGAGCAGAAGACGGAGTTCCTGACGGCGCACCCGCGCGCCGAGGAGTTCGTGCGCTCACTGGGGCTGCTCGAGTGCGACCTCGCGGCGTTGCGGGCGGCGCGCGCGGCCGTCGGAGACGCGGCGAAAGCGGACGGGCAAGCGCTCGGCGAGATGCGCGCCGCCTTCGCGCTGCTGCTGAGCGCCGACCGGAAGGCGGTGAGTTCCGCCGGCTCCCTTTGATCCTCTCGACCGACCGCTTGCAGCCGCCCGCCGCCGTCGAGCAACTCGTGGACCGGCCGCAGCTCGGCGACCGGCCCGCCTGCTCGAAGCCGCCCGTCCGCGAGGTCACCGTCACGATGGAGGGCAAGAACACGCGAGTTCTGTTTTTTGTGTGCAATTCTGTCCATTTGTTTGCAGGACGACGGTGGACGTCGAGGCGGGCGCCGACGGGAAGACGGGCGGCGCCACGACCGAGAACGCGCCCACCGTCGCCTAAATTCGTGGATATTTCTTTCTTCCGTCTTGTTTGTTGTTGGTGGAAGTTGAAGAGAATAAACCTTTGGAGATGGCTCGTGGATTGACGAGGCGAAAGATGAAAGTTCAAAGTCGAGGCTTTTTTTTGGCGGTAATCGAACGCAAGAGAGAAATGTGGCACCGATCACCGCGTGGATTAAAACAAACAGGCGGCCGTTCGCTTTCAGCTTTGGTCTTTTCAGCAGCCGTTGGACGAGGGAGTCGATCAAACGGTTTATTCCAAGCAAAAGACCCAAAGAGAGAACAGAGAATCGACAGGATACACTTCCAATCAGACGATCATTTGGATCACGAGAGCGCCCACGGCGACGACCAACGAGAGCGAGGCGGCGGACGTGGGAGCAGCCGCAACGATGGGCGGAGGAGCGGCCGGAAGGTCGGGCGAGCCGTTGCAAAGGTCCCGGTCGTTGCAGTAGCACACCGGATGGCCTTCGAGGGTCGTGCAAAGGGCGGGTCTGTGGCCGAACGAGTCAGTTGAGCAAAGAAGGGACGACACTTACCCGCTGTAAGTGGGCAAACAGAAGTACAGCTTGCCGATGCCGCCCATGTCCGCCGTCCCACAAAACGAGCACGCGCCCTGCTCGCTGGGCCGCGCACCGTGATGGGCGCCGCTGTCGTAGCACGTGAGCGCGTTCATTCGCTGCAGCACGAGGGCGCCGAAGAGCAGAAAAACCGGCGAACGGGGGAGCATCGCGCGAGGACGAGCAGCAGGAAGCGGAGCAAGAGAGCGAGTGGGCGTGCAGGTGTGGAGTGGTCTAACGTTCGTCATCGCATTCAAATTTCCCGCCGCAATCCCCATTAGCCGACGCAATTGACTTCCCGCGCATCTCTTGTCAATGCTCGGAGCATTCTGCACGCTCCACGCAACTCGAATCCTGTCGGCGTCGTTCGCTCGCCGCCTTTCTTCTTGTGTTCTGCACCGAACGACCGTTTCGAACGGCAGCGAGTACTTCCGTTCGATCAAGCGATCGCGTGTGGCTGTGAAATCGAAAGACGCTAGTTTTATCGTGATCGAAATCCTTCCGTCGGCTGCTCGACCATTTTCAAAGTTTTATTGGCGAGGAAGACACGAACGAATCAGTGAAAGGGGTTTATTCTTCCGAACACACATCGGACGTCCGTGGAATCAGAAGGTGCTCAGTTGTATCACGAGAGCGCCCACGGCGATGGCCAGCGAGAACGACGGGGCAAAGAAGGGAGCAGCCGCAACGACGGGCGGAGGAGCGGGCGTGGACGGCGGAGTAGAAGTCGACGAAGCGGTGAAAGTGGGCGACGTGGTCGTAGGCGAGGAAGTGGAATTGGTGAAGACGGCCGGAGCGTCGGGCGGCCCGTTGCAGAGGTCGGTGGTGTTGCAGTAGCACGTCCAGTCGCCCCCAACGAGCAGACATTCGAGCGGTCTGCAATCAAGTGGATGAGAAGGCGAGAAGAGAGGAAACTCACCCCTCGTAGTCCTCCAAGCAGTAGACCAGCGTCTTCTTCTGCTCCGTCATGTCCGCCTTTGCGCAGACCGCGCATCCCTCTTTCGCTTTCGGCTGCTCATCGAGGACACCTTGGTCCCAGCACTTGACGGCGCCCGCTTGCGGCAGGCCGGCGAGCAGCAGGACGAAGAGGACGAGCGGACGGTTGAGCATCGCGGCCGGACGACCAGCAGTGAGCGGTGGAGGAAGGTGAATGAACGGAAAAGAGCGTAGTGGTTGAACGGACGTCAGCAAATGGCGGGTCGAATGCTAATTCCACACGCGATCACTTCTAGTCGTCTGAAACATCTCCCGTGATCGGCTCAACATCGTCTTCCGATTCGTACGTATTAGAGGACGCCCAACGTCGAACAGACCGTCTTCTCTCCTTTCTGCCGGCCGCTCGCCGCAACAAAGCGAATTGCAAGCCGCGCCGTCCGCGAATCGTGGGCGCGGCTCGAAAGGCGGCCGGCTGCCGCTTCCCGCTTTCTCCCGGCTCGTTTCCGCTCGTTCATGGCCGGAATTTCGATCAAACCGGTGATGAAACGCGTGATTTTACGCTTTCTCTCCACTTTGCGGTCGTCTCAATCGTTCCACCTCGAAATCCACGAGTTCTCTCCGCGTTTCTCCCGACTTTTCTCGAATCTCCATCCCGCAATCGATTCTTTTTTCAGACCGCTCGAATCGCGATGTCCTCGACGGTGCACTCGCTGTTCGACCCGACGGTCCTCGTGCTCCGGCAGCCGCGTTTCGCCGCCCGCTTCGACGGCGCGCAGACGGGCGACGAGTGGACGAGCCGCGCGATCGGCCTCGAGGACGACGGGCCGGCGGACGCGCTCTTCTTCCTCCGCTTCCGCGCGCTGCGGCCGGCCGGCGGGGGGACGGCCTCGCGGTCCACCTGGTCGCCCTCGCCGCCGCGCCGCCCGCCGCGCTGCTCGGCGCCCGCTGCGACCTGTGGCTCGAGCGGGTGGACGGCGAACGGAGCGACGTTCAGAGTGAGTTCGGGGCCGTTTGGTTGGGCGAGGGGGTGGGGTCATGGGCTGCACGGTCCTCTTCTCCCTTTCAACTGCTTTCGATCAAACGCTAACGGGTCTGGAGCACTCTTTCTTTTCGTTCTGCCTCCCCAACTCCTCCAATCCAACCTCAAACGACCTTTCACCGCTCCTCCGCTTGCAGGCCGCGTGCTGGACGACGCGGACGCGCTGCAACGCGGCGGGCGGCCCGTGCGGCTGTTCGAGGGGCCGCTCGGCGACCTTCGCGCCGCCTCGAAGCTGTTCGTGTGCGTGCGCCTCGACGGTCACGTGCTGCGCGTGTTCGGCGGGGCGGCGGAGGGCGCGACGCTCCGCTGGTCGCTCGCCGACTTCCGCCGCCGCCACGCCGCCGCCTCGTCGCGGGACGCGTGGACGAGCGGCGCACTGGACGGCGGCTTCTCGCTGGAGTGCCGACCGCAGTTCACGGCGTACGACGACGTGGAGGACGAGTGCCTGGAGCTCACGCTGTGGTCCACCGCCTCCGCGGCCGCCGCCCACGTCCAGACGGAGGTGTGGCTGGAGAACGAGGCCGGCGAGCGCACGAACGTCCGCGGTTTGTTCCCCCCGCTCCTCTCTTCCAATCTCCGCCTTGCAGCCGCCACCTGCTTCGACGCCCGCCTCGCCGCCGCCGGCCTCACGCTCTACTTCGAGGAGCCCGAATTCCTGCCGCTCGTCTCCGTCGGGGAGCCGCTCGTCGTGTGCGTGGCGGTGCGGCGCGTCCAACGCCTCGCGGCCGAAGCGATCGGCGCGCAGTTCGACCGGCGGGCGGCGCGCACGTTCGGCGACGACCGGTGGGCCGACTTCGAGATCCGCTTGCCGCGCGAACGGGCTAGCTTCAAGGCGAGTTGGAGTGAGGGGTTGGGTTCTCTGTTGGGGGTGTTCTCCTGATCAAGCGGCAGCTGTGGGTGTTGGTTGGTCGGTTGATGAAACGGCAACTCGCTCCACAATCAAGAGACCCTTTCCTTCTACTGCTCACTGTTCACTCCTACTTCCACTTACAACTCACGATCAACCGCTCGTTGCAGGTCCCGAAGTTCCTGTGCGCGCTGCAGTCGGCGCTCTTCCGCCGCCACTGCGCGCGGGGCGGCGAGCTCCCGTTCGGCGGGCTGCGGGCGGCGGACGTCCGCGAGTTGCTGCGCGCCGTCCACTCGGAGGACGACGTCGTGCGGGCGATCGTCGCGGGGCGGCCGGTCGGCGAGCTGCCGGTGAGTTCGGCCGCCTCCTCCGCACTCCGCCGCCCGCTTGCAGGAGCTCCACGAGCGGCCGCTGAACGCGCGCCTGGCCGCCGCCTTCGATTCGGCCGACCTCTCCGACTTGGAGGTCCGCGCGGAGGGGCGCTCGTTCAAGGTGAGCGTAGGAGAATGCCTGAGAGAGGGCAGCACTCCTTCAATTCCCATTCCATTGCTGAACTCACGGCTTCTCGCTTCAGGTCGCCGTGTTCGTCCTGCGCGTCCACTCGCGCCGCTTCGACGCGCTCCTGCGCCCGCCGGCCGCCCGCGTGCTCACGATCGACGGCCACGCGGCGGCGGACGTCGAGCGGCTGCTCCGCTTCCTCTACGGCCGCCCGTTGGGCGCGCTGGACGACCCCCTCGCGCTCCTCCGCCTCGCCGCCGACTACGAGGTTCCCGAGCTCGTGGTAAGCGGGCGGCGTGGAATAGTGGGGTGTTGAGAGGGAGAAGCAGGAGATGGCTGGAGTTAGAAAGGATGGGACAAAGGAGTTCACTCGTTTGCTAAAAGGAGGGGTTGTGGAAGGAGACTAGTGCACCTCTCGTCAAACTCCTGCACACATCTCAGCAACCCTAACACCAAACAAACTGTCCCTCTCCGCTCACCCGTCCGCTTTCAGTACGCGTGCACGGATCGGATCGTCGGCCAGCTGACCGTCGAGTCCGCTCTCGACGCCCTCCGCCTCGCCGTCGCCTCGCCCGCGCTGAGCGACCTCCAGCGCCGCGCTCTTCGCTTCGCCCAACGGAACGCCGCGGACGTCCGGAGGGCGTCGAATTTCGCGGAATTTGAGGCCGACTGCCCGCAGTTGGCGGCGGTGATCGGCGCGAGCAGCTTCGAGTGATCGTTTGCTTCTGGCTTGTTGCCTGTTTTTCCTGCAGCTCTCTTCTTTCTTCCAGTCTGTTCTGCTGCTTCTGGTCGTCCACTTGCTTCTGGTCACTCATTTCGTTCCTCTGGTCCCCCACCTCCTTCCATCTTCTTCAAGACTCCCACATCTTCTTTGTTCGTTTGATTCTTCTCGCTTAAATAAACACGAAGAGAAAGAAGCGAACAATTACTGTGGAGGGCTGAAGGCGGTCGACGAGGATTCAAGGCAGTTCTTTCGCTCGAGGTTGAAGCAGCAGTTGAGTGTTGACTGCTAGCGGGAGTGTTCGTCAGAGATCTCGTCGAAGGTTGTTCGAGCCGACCAACTCGACACTCTGCCTGTGGAATGTGGGGGAGAAGCGCGGATTTGCATCGGTCGAGTCGGGAGGAAGAAAGGCGGCCGCTCGCAGTCGCCATTTCGTTCAGTTGGCGGCCGCTCGAGTCGCCCGCTTTTCCGACCGCTCTCCGCCGTCATGCGCGTTCCGGCGGCCTCGTTGTGGAGCGGTCGCTCCCTGCCGCTTGTCCTCCTGCTGCTCCTCTTCGCGCCCGCTCGCCTGCTGGCCGACAAGCCGGCGTGCTTCAAGGAGGACAACGGCAAAGTGTGAGTCTCCCTTTTCGTTCTCTTGGACTGATCGAACCGACGGATTGCAGGACGTTCGAACTGCTCAAGAAATGCAGGAACGCGACGGCGACGCTGGTCTTCGAGGGCGACACGCTGCAGTTCGTGATCGAGTACCCGAATGGCGGCAAAACCTCGAAGTTTGTGCATTTTTTCTTCATTTAATTTGAACGGTTTCAGCGGTACTTTGGAGATCGGCGGATGCCTCGGCGACTTGGAGTTAGACAAGACATCGAATGAGGCCACTCTCAAATACAACAGTAAGATTTCTTGTGAATACTTGCTTATTGGCCGTTTCCAGACGATTTTCTGAACTATCCGTGGCCGGGCAAAGCAACTGCGAGCGAGGTCATGATCAAAGACAAGTCGTCCAACTGCCCGGTGCCGCCAAAGTTCGAGGACGCAGGCGAGGGCAAAAAGAAGACGACGGTCGGCTTCAAGATGAACAAGGCGGCTCCCGGCTTCACGTTCAAATTCGTGAGTGCTTCCCCTTCTCTTCTTTTACGTCCGTTCAGAACGCGACCTTGGCGCAGCCGGAGTCGCCCAACGCGTCCCAGGCGGGCTTCGGCGGTTGGAAGCTCTGGGCGACGGTCGGCGGCGGCGTCGTTCTCTTGTGAGTGCTCCCTTCCCTCCCTCTCACTCCTGCCTGCAGGCTCCTCGCCGCCATTGCCGCCGTTGTGGTCGTGGTCGTCTGCTTGCGGAAGAAGCGGGCCGCCAAGCAGGCCAAGGAGCAGGCGGCCAAGCAGCAGGAGCGAGCGGGCGACACGACGGTGGTGAGTGCTCACTCCAACTTCCTCACTCGGCCTTCGCTTGCAGCTCGTGACGGCTAAAGAGCCCGAGTTCAACTGGGAGACCGAATTCAACATGCGCATCCAGGGAGTGGACGGCATCAAGCAAATGAAGCTGATGAAGACCTTTGCGGACGGCAAAGCGGAGCAGCCGGACGAGTACCGCGCCTTCCTCCGCCGTTACCCGTTGGGAAAGCACGTTGGGATGCTTCAATGGGAGATCAACCAGGCGAACTTTGTCGCAGGCATGTCGTCGATGGTACGTCCTTTGAGTCAGCTTCTCTACTTGGGCGTGTTTTCAGCCGGAGAACGACAAGGCCGTGTACCGCGAGCTGGCCGCCCAGCTCCAAGCCATCTACGAGCAGCACCACGCCATGGAGGCCGAGAAGAAGAACCCGCCCGAGAAAGCGCTCGAGCAGGCGGGCGACAAGAAGGACGGCGCAAAGGATCCCGCGGCGGAGAAGACGCCCGAGAAGCCGACGGAGAAGCCGAACGAGCAGGCGGGCGGATCGAAGCAGACCGCCTGAGGAGCGCGTGGATCGGCCTGTCGAGGAGTGCCGACACGTTGCTCTCTTTCTTTCTGTTGTTCTCGCGTGCAAAGTGGAATAAACGTTTGCGGTACATGGGCGGCGAGAGCCGGAAGAAAGGAGCGTTTGGTTTTGAGTTTGGCAGAGGAGCAGCGACTTTAAGACGATGATCGAAGAGCTGGAGTAAAGCGAGTGGATTCGATTACTCCGCATAAAAGCAAGCGGCAAGAGCATAACGCGCCGAAATGAATCGTTTGTTCCCGCTCCTCTTCATCGCCGTCTTTCTTTCGGCCGTCGTTCTTGCCCGCATCCCACCAGAAAAACGCTCTCGATTGTTCGAGTGGAATTGATGCGTTGAGCGCGTTCATCCCTCGTTTCTTCACTCGAACTCGCTGCAAATGTGTCGATTGTGACGAAGGTGAAAGTCGAGACGCCCGTTGTCCCGCTGCCTTCTTTTCGCTCACTCCTCTTCCTTACATCCAAAGAGTGGAATCGATTTGGCTGCTTTTCGCCGTCTACCGTCATGTTGGCCTCGCCTCTTCCCACTCGGCCCGTTGCTCGCGCGGGCTCCTCTCTCACATGCTTTCAAGCGCTCTCTCGCGAACGGCCGTTCCGCCCACTTCTCTTCGGTTCGATCGAATAAACTCGACAAGAGCAACTTTTTGTTGGGCTCCTGTTCTACTGCAAGAAATCAAGAGTCTCGCACCGGGCTGAACCCAGAGCGTCGACTTTAGGCGATGCGGCTGCTTTCTGCCACTACCACACCCGCTCACCCACTAACAAGCCGTTCAGCGGCTCGCCGCCTACCACTTCGCCGTGGACCTTCTGTTGGCCGACCGGCAGTGCGGCCTCGGCTTCGCGCTGTTCGACGAGCCGGTCGGCAACTACTACTGAAAGCTGGGCACCCTTCAACTGGGGCTTCTGCCAGCTGTTTGTTCAACGTGGACAACGCGCGGCTGGGATTCGTGCCCGTCTTGGAATGAAATCGCGAAAGTTTCCTATGAAGAGTTCTGCTTATCGCGACTAAACGAAATTCCCGTCGTTCCCACTAGAGTCTACAGTTTGTTGCGGCGAGCGGAAAGGCGCGTTTTGCGAACGATCTTTTGAGCAGAACAAACGGCACTCGCCGTTCACGGAGTGGAGCTCTGGGCGACGGACAGTCGGAACGTGTACTTGCCGGTCGTCGGAGTGATCGAGCGACATAAAAGAGGCAAGGAATGCAAAGAGGGGTGAGGAGCACAAATTGGAGCTGCTCGCGTTCTCGTCCGGCGGAACGAAGTTGACGTTGAAGTCGAGCCTCACGCTCGCGAACTTCAGTCTTCCATTGATCGTCGTGCAGCGTTCATTTGACTTGTAGTCGCTGTGGCAGCGGAAAGAAGGAAGCTCGAGCGTCGCTGCCCTTGCGGTGGAAACACGAGTCAGTGGGTGTTGGACAGCTCCAGACAACACGGCCGGAGAAGAGGGATGAACTTGAACGACACATCGAGTTAGAGCGAGCAGGAGAAGCGGAGGGAGTGATCGACGACGAGCCCTCGACCGTTCTTTTTGTTCAACCAAGCGCTTCTCTTCCAACAGCCAATCTCCGCAGTCCACGTGTTTATTCGCTCCACACAGACGAGAGAGATCGGAGGCGCTGCTCCCCAGTGCCCGGCGGTCAGTCGGCGAGCTCACTGCGGCGGCAGATGCTTCCACGCTTCCGGGATCTCGTACTGGTTCTCTTCGGCGGCCTTCGGGAGAGGCGGGGAGGGCGTCGAGCCGAGCGGGACGGTCAGCTCAACGGGCGGCGGGGGGGGCTGCTTGTTGGAGATCGACACCTCGTCCTGCCCGTCCGTCTTCTCGGCGCGGACCGTCGTCTCCGTCGCTTCGGTGTTCGGGGCGCCGGCGGTCTCGTCCGCGACGCCCGCCTTCCCGCTCGTCCGCTTGCGGCGGCAGCAGAGGCAGCCGCCCACCACGCCGCCCACCGAAGATGAGAGAAGGAACAGGCTGCAAGCGAGAGGAGTGAGCGGTGAGGGAAGGCGGCGGACTCACCCGCCGACGCCGATGACGACCCACGCCCACAGAGGGAAGTCGGAGCCGTCCTTCACCGCCGCCGCCTCCGTGGATCCGACCGGTCCGACCGGTCCGCTCGTTCCGCCCGTCGCGGCCTGCGGCTGGTCGTCGTTTTTCAGCAGCGCCGTCTGCAACGAGCGGGAGGTGAGCGAAGAGCTGTGGGGAACTCACGAAGTTGATCGAGAACTGCTCGGCCTTCTCGCCGAGAGTGATCGAGACGTTCGCGACCGAGTACTTGCTGCTGGCCGTCTTTCCAAACTTCAACAGGCATTGCTCCGCGTCCGGCTTGCCGTCGTAGGCAATGCCGCCAGTTGAAGCGGTGCCGTTGAAGGGGAATTTGAAGCTGTCGGCGGAAAAGAGGAGGGATTAAAGGCGCATTACTAAAGCACTTACCGTTGGAGTCGACAGCACAAACTCGTGTGCGCTTTTTTACGTTGAGATCGCCCTCGCGAGAGCACTGATTGATCGTCAAGGTCAACCTGCAAGAAGCTCGGTAGAGGTGCTGCACGAACGAGCTTACGCGGCAGCCGATTCGATCTGGCAGTTGTCGTACTTCATCTCGAACTGGAGCTCGGTGCCGGTGAAGTAGAGCGTCGTCTTGGCCGTCTTGCAGGCTTCCGTTCCTTTGTAGGTCCTGCAACGAGCAAACGAGCGAGTGAGAGGAGGAGGATGAGGAGGACTCACACTTTGTCGCCGTCCTGCGTGAAGCACGCGTCGCTGGCGACGAGGAGAAGCCGGGCGACGGCGAGCGGCAGGAGGACCGCGAAGCGCATTGCGGAGCAGCCGGTCGATCGCACTCCAACGGAAGAGGAGGAGGAGCGGAAGGAGAGAAGGGGCGCACGCGCGGCCGACAGGCTGAGCGAGTGGGGCGGTCGGGCCGGCGGGCGGCCGAAGTCGACCGCGAATTTGCACGCGAACGAAAGGGCGTCGATCCGCGTGGTTTCTGCGAAACAAGGCGGCGGGCGGGAGGTTGCGTCAACGGTGCGCCCATCCTCTTCCGACCGCTCCAAACGGACGCTCCTGCTCGCCTTCTCTCGACGGTCTTCCCGCCAGTCACCTTGCCGTCTACTCGGATTCTGTTCGCTGGTTTCTTGCAATTAGGAGACGACCGTCCGGTTGCCCTTCTTGTCGTTCTTCCGTTCAACTCGTTGAGCGAACCCAAATGGCGGCCTCTCCGCGTCGTTCTCCGTTCACCCGCCTCGCTTCTCCGCGACCGCCGTCTTCACGTGCTGGAGCGGCGGGCGGTTTGTCTGCAGCCTCAAATGAGCTGTTCGATCCCCGCGGACGTCGCTCGGGTGCGACCTCTGCCCGGAGATGAACGCTTTCGGTTGGTCGACGGGAGACACAACTTTCCGCACAATCACCGGAGTCTTTCAAATAGCATTTATTCGACATCAAAAGGCAACAACAACGGATTACAGGCAAGAATGGGTGGGATCAAACGGCGGCCTGCTTGGTGAGCTCTTCGGCAATTTCAGCGTTCTCACGAATGTACGCAGCATTCCATGCGGGGAGAGCGACAATCGCCTTCCAGTTCTCCTTGGCAAACTTCAGCACGCGCTCCTTGAAGCCGCCGAGATGTTCATGGGCGTACGCGAGCTGCAGTCTCCAGCACGTTCTCGACCGTCAAAGCCTTGAAGATCGACGCAATGCACATCTCCTGGAAGCAGAGAGGAGTGAATACAAAAAGCAATGATTGGTATGAGTTGCCTGAAGCATCTCCAGGTTGTAGAAGTCGGCGGCCAAAAGGAGTTCTCGAGCGCACTCGTCCAGCTGATCGATTTGCCCGAGTAGACGAAGCGGAGGACCTTCTCGACGATCGCCGTTCCAAAGTTCTTCACTTCGATCACGCCCGTCCGCTTCTCCTTCGTGTCGCCGGTGAACATCTTCATGAAGTACTCGGATTGAGCGGCCAGGATGGCGCGATGGACCTAAGCGATGGGGTGAACGGAACGTACAAGAAAGAGGAAACTCACATTGAAGACCTGCTCCTCCGCATGCACTTGAACGTCGGCAAGCGATTCGTTCCCGAACATCGCCGACGTGTTGCCGACGAGACTCGCGATGACGTCTTCGCACTTCGGACCGGCCGGCTTCTCCACGGCGTCCAGGAGTTCGATTTCGCAGCAGATGCACACCGAATTGATGGTGCGCGCCCAACGTTGGAGTTGGGACAACGTCCATCCGGTGTTCCCGCCGTGTTCCTGCGCTGCCGAGAACTCCTGCATGTCTTCTAAAATACAAGAAACAGTAATTAAAGGCAGGAGCTTCCTCGCCTACCGTTTTGGGCGTATTTCGAGCTACCGTGTTCGAGCCACGTCCGGAAACGAAGCCGCACGGACGTGTGGTTGTCGAGCTGGCCGCAAGCCAGGTAAATGCCGCTGTAAGTGGGGTTGATCGGACCCAGCGGCTCGAACACGAGCTGGAAGTGCGCTCCGTCGATTCCGTTCAAGAAGAACATCTCGCTGCTCCATTTCGTGCCGTCGGTAAGGGAGAGCAAGTGAGTGCGGAACTCTCGCCGAAACCAAGTGGTGTTCGACATCGGAATTGGAAAAACACTCTAAAAAGGACGAATGGACAACTGAAGAGGGCTTTGGTGACCACGAAACTCACATACGAAGCACGAACAAGGACTCGAGCAAGCAGAGGTTCGAGAGTGTGGGTGGTCGGCAGTGGAGGAGTCCGCTTTTATTCACTCTTTTCTAGACCACGCCGCACGCAATCAGCAGAGGTCATAAGAGCTCCGCCCAGTTACCACCAATTGCGCGATGGGAAGATCGAAAAAGTGGGCTGCAGATTGAATCGATTGGACGTTGCGTGTTCGTTGTGGGAAACTCAGTGTAAAGCGAAGAACAACTAAACGCTTCTGCTTTTTTCCTACGTCCGCTCGCTCCGCTTCTACGCGGCCACCACGGCTTCTGCAGCGGTCTTTTTGCGTGCTGAAGGGGCAGCCGGTTTGTTTGCAGCCCGAAAGCGCCGTTTGATCTCCGCGGACGTCGCTCGAGTGCGCCTTCCGCCGCCAGATGGACCCTCGCTATTGGATGACGGAAGACAACTTTCCACACGTCACAAAAGAGTTTTGCTCAGCATTTATTCACGTTTCAACAGCAGACAACGATGAGAACAATCAAGAATCGCGGAAGCTGTAGAGCGTGTCGAAGATCTCCGTGTTCTCGCGAACGGTGTTCTCCGCCCAGTCACGTGACTCTAGAATCGCCTTTGCGTTCGCCTCCGCAAAGGCCAGCACGTGGTCGTGGAAGTCGGCGATGTGTTTGAGGGCGAACGCGATGCGGAGGTCCTCGAGCGCTGTTTCGACCTTCAGGTGCGCAAGGATCGACGCGACACAGACGGCCTGAAAGCGGGCAGGAGTGAAAGAAACCAGCGAGCGAACTCGCCTGCAGCATCGCCAATTCGTAGAAGTCGGCCGCAAAGATAAGATCGCGGGCGCTCTTCTTCAGCCGGTCGACTCGTCCAGTGTAGAGGAAGCGAAGCACTCGTTCGACGATCGCCGCTCCGAAGTTCTTGACTTTGACGACGCCCGTTCGCTTCTCCCGCGTGTCGAGCGTGAACATTCGCTTGAAGTAGGCGGACTGCGAGACGAGGACGAATTTGTGGACCTAAAGCAGAAGAGAGTTGGCAGAGAGCAAGCCAGAGACTCACTGTGAAGACCCGTCCGTCGACCTTGACGCTGATGTCAGCGAACTGCTCGTCCCCGAACATCGCCGCCGTGTTGCCGACATGGGCGACGGTCACGTCTTCGTGTTTCGGAGAAGCGACTTTCTCCACCGCTTGCAGGAGTTCGATTTCGCAGCAAAGATAAACCGGATTGCCGTTGCGCGCCCAGTCTTGAAAGATGGACAGCGGGCCTCCGAGGCTCCCGCAGCGCTCCTGCTCTGCCGCAAACCTTTGAGTGTCCTCTGAAATATGAGAATTGATAAACGCGTGCTGAAGATTTGCCGCCCACCACACTGAAGGTATTTGGAGCCACGGTATTCGAGCCACGTACTAAAACGAAGGCGCACGGAGGTGTGGTGGTCAAGTCGGCGACAAGCCAGGTAGACGGCGCAATAGCCGGGATCCTCCGGAGCGTTCGGCTTGAACACCAGCTGGAAGAGAGCTCCGTCGATGCCCTTCAAGGGGAACCTGTCGCTGTTCAACGGGATCAAGGCGTCAAAGAACAACAAATGACTGCGGAGATTCACTTGATGCAAAGTGGTTTGCGACATTGCTGTTGGAGCGATGGAGCTGGATGAGCAGTCGTCGAGGGAACTCACCACTCGGCACACAAACGAGGAGCACAGGCAAGAGGTGGATGAAGAAGGTGGGTGGCAGGTAAACTGTGGGAGCAGTCCGCTTTTACTCGCTCCCAATTGACCCACGCCGCACGTAATCGCGGGGTCATGAGAGCGCCGGCCAGTTCTCATCGATCAAGCGGAGGGAGATCGACGGATTGAGCGTCAAAGTGAGAGCGGGGTTTGCGTATTGTTTGTGGGAAACTCGTAGTGCAGCGGACTGCAATTAACAATCCGTCTTGTTCCACTCGTTTCTAGCCATCGACTACGGTCCTCGTTCTCTACCCGTCCCGCACAATCGAGAGCGCACAAGTGGGAGGCAACGGGGCAAGTTTGAGCAGTTGGACAAACAAAAGGCGACCGAATCCACGCCGTTCCAAGAAAGACGGAACGAAGAACACGCGAGTTCTCGTATCAAACTCGTCGATCTGTCGGCTTAAGCGGACGCGTTCCGTGAACGGCACAAAGCGAAGAGAACTCTTCGCTATCTACGTGCTTTTATCGAACAACAACGAATAATTCGAATAGCGATCACTAGAAGACGGAGAAGAACTGAAAGATCACTGGAGCTGGCCAACACAAATTGGCTCCATTCACTCGAAATGAACGGGCGCCCACTTCTTCAGCTGATTCTTCGTCGACGGCTCGTTGCTCTTCCAGTGGAATCACTCCTTTCCTCCTCCGCCGACTCTTTCGCAGCTTCTCCAAGATGTCATCAAAGCGAGGTGCTTGAGCGTAACGAAGCGGCTGAAAGCAGACGATACAAGCGATCGGAAGCGAATGAGAAACGAACCGAAACGTCAACCGCTCGACTTTGATCTGAATGACCGACGGCTTGGCATCTTCGAAGGTTTCGATCACGCTAGACTCGTCCGTTTCGTCGTCCATCAACGGTCGCAGCAGGGCTGAAGGCACGACGGTGTTCTGGCTTTGCTGGCCTTGTCACGAATCGCTAACAAATGCTAATGAATTGACGCCCTTTCTTCAACGACCGACTGCCGACTTCGCCTCTTCGATCACCTTCCAATGGCCCTTTATTGCCATTCAATGGCTTCTCGTCGATTCCACGGCCCATTGCTTCGCTTTTATTGTCCCATCGAATTGCAGCTTTCTTGACAAGAAACCGAGAAGAACACGCAATCAACAAGTCGAATCAAACGACCGGCTCGAAGGCCTGCGATCCCGCGGCTGTGCGGACTGCTGCGGGGATTCCAGCGCTCAAATGCTGTTATGAACACGTCTACAGGCAACGAAAAGCGGTCAACAAAGAAAGAGACGAAGCGAGTGCATTCAAGCGTTCGAATCGCGTCCACTTGCTGAACTGCTGCGACCAAACGTAGCGCCCAGTTCGCTGTCGTAAAAGCGTAGCTTGAAATTCAAGAGATCTTTTGTGAGCGAACAGACCTGTGCGTTGAACGCGAGAACCTCGCTGCGAAGGGCCGCATCGAACACACCCGCTTTGTTTCCTTCGCGCTCTTGCGGAAATTTCAAAGACGTGTTTGAGCGGGCCACCTGCAACGCAAACGACCCTCTTTGCTTCACCGTTACGCGCGGCCGTCGATCAACAGCTTCTTCCGTTGCTCAATTGAATTTCGGATGAACGAACGGCCGGAGGGGCGCTCAACCGGTGATACAAAAACGGAGGCTCTCGTTCCAGTCATCCACAGAGTCTTTCTGTTTTGAACGGCAATGTCTTCTCCCTTGTTGTTCGCTTTGCTTCTCTGCGTCTCGCTGGTCGCCAGCGACACGTCCCTCGCCGCCGGCGAGACGAATCTCGCCTGCAGCGGAAAGTGGTGCTGGGTCAGCTGCGATTGGGGTTTGTTCTCTCCCATCCTCCAGACAACACTCTCGTCTTTCAGGCTGCTTGTGCGACTTCTGGCACTTCTGCGAAGCGCTCGGCGAGGGCCAGGAGAACGCCGTTCGTGGTCCAAACCCCGCGTTCTGGAAATATCTGGCGGGCGGAAGCTACAACGAGTAACTGGACGTAAAGGCGCAGATAAATCGATGTTAACAGTCTTCAGGTGGTGAAACCAGGGAGAATTCTTCGCCTGGTGAATTAGACGTGTTTATGGAGTTCTTTTAATGCATTTGAACGTGCGAATCCCTTCTGACGACCGCTCGGCGGCGGGCTCCGTGGTCGCGGTCCACGACACGAGACTGTCCCAAAGTCCACAACTTCTAAGGTTGTTTTATGCGGAAATACTCCGATTTCTCGAAAAAAACCCATTCGGTGGAAAAAGAACCCAATTTCTTTCGGGACAGAGCCGACAGGCAAGCGAAAGAAGCGACCAAATCCCACCGGCCAGTTTCCTCGCACCGTTCAACCCAGCCATTCTTCCACTTGCCCGAGCAATTAGACCAGTTGCGCCACCTGACGACGGACTTCGCCGCCGTCCAGCGCAACTTTGTTCGGAGCAAGCAGAGCGAATCGAGCGAGCGGCGAGTGGAAGAACGGATTGAGCGGCTGCTCGCGCTCGACCCGAAACTCAAAGATACAATGAACGAAGCGGAGATGCGAGCATTCATCGAAGCGGAAGATGACGGCGGCGGGTAGAAGAAGCTCGAAGGCGAGGAGGAGTCGGGGGACGGCGAGTGGGAGAGCGGCGAGGAGGACGAGTGGACGGGGCGGCGGGAGGGCGGCCGCCGTCGCGAAGCTCCGCACAACCGCCGCTTCTTCCGCTCGTTCGTGCCGGAGAGGTGGCGCGGTCGGATCTCCGCGCACTCCGTCGGCCACTCGGCAGTCGCCCCCCTCCTGCAACCAACGAGTGAAGCCTCTTGTTCGGAGGGGCAGAACGCGGGAGCACCCACTCAACCGGCCGCTCGATCTGCCGCTCGACTGAACGCAACCCACTAACTCGTGCCCGCCGCGTTCGTCGAGCAAGCGGAAGGTGGGCGGGCGGACGAGACGCCCACTCGCTTTCTCGCCGCAGAAGCCGACGCATCCCGCCGGCAGCAACGTGACGAACGAACGGGAGAGCGGGAGGAGAAAGCTGCCGCTCACGAGAAGCCAGTGGGGCGGGCTTCTCCGTTTGAATGGCCGCAAGCAGGAATGGTGGTTAAAGCGAAGGATTCTTCTTTTTCCGTTGAGCGGCGAGCTTTCGATTCGCTTCTTCTCGTCGCCGTTTCGAGTCGACCGCCGCGTCTGCTTCAAGCTGCGACGGGAGCGGCGAGACCGGAAAGAACGGGGCCGTTCTGATGTGGCCGAGTCCTCAGTCGGCGGCCCCTGGGTACGGTCGGTGGAACACGAAGTCGATTGGTTCTTGACCCAAACTGCAAGCGGAAGAGAGCGGCCGTTCATCTACTTGCCCGTCCAGCAATTGTTCCTCATGTTCACACTCAACAGCTCGAACACGCCGATCCTCGCCTCTCTAGTGGTCGTAAATTCGGGGGCTTCCGATGAGCGCAGGAGTGGTCGCGGATTTGCGGACAACTTTCGGACGAGTCGCCCAATCTTCCCACTGCTCGGCGGCGGCAAGACGGCCATCCGGACGGTTCGTTTCATGTCGGTGATCGAACGTGAACGCCCACCGTGTTTCAAAATCTTGGCTGCGGTCTTCAGCTGCAATCAGGCGGCTGCAGCAAACTGTCGCCGCGTTCCAAACCCCGCTCCCCGCAATCCCACAGCGAGCGCGCGCACAGCCCGTTCCCATGCGGCTCAAAAGCCCGCGCTTCCGCTCCCAAGCAATACGTCTCCATGGCCGAGTGATCTGGGGCGGTCGGGTCGCCGGTTCGAGTCCGGCGGGTCGTCAAAGCTGACAAAGTTAATTTGGCATGTGTTTGGGGTTCACATCTTCTCGGGCAACCGGTACGTATCCCCGTCAGCTCAGCAGGATCAGATCGAGTGAATAGCTTCATCGCGCCTGGTCGGCTGCCTGGGCAAGGCACTCTAAAGGTTCTTTTTGGTCGCGTTTGTTTTTTCGCTCGTCGAGAGGACGTGAACGGCCGCCTTTTTGGGTCGTCGGCCGTCCACTGCGGTCAGTTCGGTGCGTTCGGTGGGTTGCTGCCGGCGAACGGTCGCCGCTCGTCCGACGCTGCTGTCGATTGGCCGGGGAGATCGTTGGGAAATGAAGGCGGCCGAACAGACGAACATTCCGCGACGGCCGCCGGGAGCTGCGGGCCGCTCGTGGGCGAAGGCACCTGGCAGAAACGAGCAAGTGGTCGGGTGATCCTCACGCTGGCGCCCTTCCGTTCGACTCCCGCCCCTCTCCGTTGGATTGGTCCGTTCAACCGCGCCGCCCACATCCAACGAGTCGCCCGCCCGTCGGGAACACGAAATGGCCGCTTGAGCGGAGGATGGCGTCCGCCGGTTTGTTTTTTCAACGAGGCCGCGCGAGTAGCGCCGAAGGTTCGAAATTCTTTGTCGAAGGGGTTGGATCGGCCATTGGAGAAAAGGATCGATGAATGAACGAGCGGGCGATCAACAAAGAGACCGTCTTCTGTCGTTCTCCAATCGAAACGGGCACTCGTCAGCGTGGCCGCCGGTTGGCTTCACTTCAACTCTTGTCTTCTCGACTGCCGCCCTGTGCTGCAATCAAGCGACCAATCAGTCGATTAACTGTTTGTCGTCCTCTCTCTTTTTATCGACGTGCGAACTGCAACCAGTCGACGACTTTAAGGCGACCCGAGTGTTCGTGGTGAGGCGTCTCGTTTTGCGTTCGTGTGATAACCGCGGCCCATTTCGACTTTGACCCTTGCTTGCCGTTGCCGAGTGATGCGCGGCAAGCGCGTCGGGCGGGGCAGCTGAATAATTAGCGTTGTTTTTGGGCACCCTTAAACGAAACATCGTACTTTTTACCTCTTAATAATTAGTCTGAGCGTTTACAACGACCATTTATTGAAGGCAAACATATGGCAAATTCAAGAAGTAAACACAACGCACATATTCATTGCACTGATTCGTTGATTCCACACGCACCACACATCCTGTGACTGGCGTCGGAAATGCCTGATCATTTCAGTGTCGAAATTTTCGGTTTGAGCGACGAAGTTCGTGTGTTGAGCGAAGTAGTTTTGTGTGGCCCGAAGAACCGCGCACTAAACGGTTAATGAATAGTGAAATGACATGGAAAAACGGACGGAAGCATCCGCAGTTGGATCAAACACGCGAATTTGAGCTTGCACTTGCGCCAAACGAATGCCGGTCGCTTTGACCCACTGAATCGGAATATGCAAGTGGTCAATCAGACGCTTCAGCGACGCGTCAAATTCCGACGTTTCCTAAAGGACGTTGCGACGATAAAAGGTGGACTTACGGGACTCGCAGTCAAATAGAATTGCAAAAGGTTCAGCTGAACGACGAACTTGTCGTTTAACGAGCGAAGATTCTTGAAGGCCGCTCGAAAGTCTAGGGCGTCTCGCTCGGTCCACAGCGAGTCCAAGGGGAGTTTGAGAAGAGTAGCGGACGTGTGCTTTACAGGAAACAACTCGATTACCACGCGCTCGATCGCATCATTCCGTTCGCAGCTGCACGAAACAACGAGTTGAATTCGAAACACTGAAAACTTGCGGTCCGTGCAAGGCGATGCTCTCCATGTGGCCGCGAAGTTGAAGCAATCGGGCGTTTGCTTTGAAAAAGAAGTGGAGATCTGAACTCTCAAATTACTTATAGAACTAAAGCGATAGACGACGAACAAGGATCCGGCTTGTAAGGAGCGTGAAGTAAAACGTTCTCTAAGAGAAATGTGGGTGCATTCATCAATACAATGCTGTGAGCAGAAGCCATCACTTGGACCGTGACGATCTTGCTGCACCAGAAGTCTCGCAGAACGGGCTTGGCGATTTTATCGCAGAAATACCCGATGGTCACTTCGATTGCTTTCAGAGTGCTGTGATCTAAACGACAAGTGAGCACAAAGGGACGACTACTCACCTTTCAGTGCCCAAAGTATCGGCAGCCAGTCGCGAAGGCGTTGGTGAGGAATTGGGTAGACTGGTTGTGGCCAAATCATCAGAAAAATGCGCTTCAAATAAGCCAATTGCAGGAGACGAGCAATTGAATTGCCTTGCAGGTGATCTTCAGACAAATGCACTACCAGACGCCCAATTTGCACCGATTGCAGCGAAAGAAAGTGACCCCAGCGAATATTCGCGTCTTTCGTTCGGCCTTTTCCATTCGAGTCGAAGAAGACGGCGGAGTACGAGCGAGAGCAGAAGAAGAAGCGTAGAGTTCGAAGGCGAAGGGCCGCTCGAAGCTCCAAGTACTCGTCGCCAGTGTGATCAAGATCATTACCACAACGCCCGGTCTTCAGCGCGTAAAGCATGACGGCAAATCGACCATCGGCTGTGAGTTTCGGCTTCTGTTGCTCCGCGAGCTGTGAACCACATGACTTTCCGGAACGTTTAGAATTCGAGTTCAACAGTGGGTAGGAGAATACCATTTTGCTAAAACAATTCCGGGAAAAAAACTCGAAATACAACGGATTTTGATTCGCGAGATTGACTGCTTGCTGCGCAGAGAAAAGTGACGCTCACCACGCATTTTAGCTCACGCGAACGCGTCGTTTTTCAACCGCTTAATACCCTCGTATTGATTGTGCGTGCAGCAGTTGGCACTGCGCTATGTCCGCTGCCCACTTCCCCTCGACCGCGTGCCTCGTTGCTTACAGCAACCAGGCGCGACGGTCACTACCCACTTCGTTTTTTCTGCTGCTCCGATTTTCAAATGAACGACCTTTTAGTAACGGGCCCCACCCGCTTTGTTTGCTCCAAATCGTACAGGAATTCGATCGCCGCTACTGTCAGCTGGACGTGAACGACGCGTTTGAGCAGAGGACGGCGTTAAAGTGGCTGCAGACGGCTGAATGGTGAACGAAAAGCAGGCCGCCTACCGCCTCGAGGGGGCAATAGCGTGAACCCGGCATGTTCAAGCAGGAGGCTGTCTGGCTGCACCGCGATCTTCGCGCCGGCGGTGAGGACGGCGAGTGTTGGATTCGAATGAAGCTGCGATTCGCCGCGATAATCAACAAGGAACTTTGGGGGTCGCCCTGAACGAGCGGTAGACGAATACGAGGCGCTCCGCTCGACGGTCAAAATGAACCAGCGAACGGGAGAAATCCGCCAGCCGGACTGCCTGCCGCTGACCGCCAACGTTAAAGTCGTTACTCGCGCCTTTTGCATTCTTCTCAGCTCTATTGCCTCAAAAGAAAAAGGTAAGCGTGAGGGGAGGAGAAGCTGCTTGTCGACTTGTGGTCCGGCTGTTCGAGCGGCCAGTGGGCGTCGGCGGCTCCTTCGAGCTAGGCGGTCACTCGCTTACGGACGTCGAGCGTGCGGGTGGACGGCGGCTGATGCCGCCCCGACGATTTGCTAGTCCCCCGCTGCTCTAATCGAACGGCCGGAAGCAGACGAAACCGCAAAAAGCGGAGGAGCGCTCGCGTTGCTCACGATAATCTTCCAGCAGGGATCCCTCATGTTTTTGGAGAAGACAACCGTGGGCAGCGACTGAACGTTACACTTCGTCCGCTTCTTCTCGCTGCCCGTCACTCCCGTTTGAGTGGGCGCCGCTTTGATCCGACTGGCCGAACGACACCCGTTCCTTTGCCCTCGGCCGCAGTGAACGGAGGACCGCGTGATCCAAGAGATGACCGCCGAGCTCCCAGCCGTCTCGTCGGTCGAAACGATCAGCCGAGCGGTTTTGCACGAAGACGCCGGTTGGCCGTTCAATATTGCCTGTCCCTCACTCATCGCCCGCCTCTTCAAAATGGACGGCCGGTTGTGCGCGTACGTACCCGTGCACCACATGCTTTCGGACGCGACGACCACGTCCCTGATCTGCCGGCAGCTGAAGCGTTACACTGACAATGAGGGGAAAAAGCACGTGGTGAAGACTGAGCCACGTCCGGTGTTCGGCGGAGCAGCGGAACGACGAGAAAGTGGCCAAATTTCGACGAATCGCTCACCGAACAATTGCCTACTTGCGACCACTCCTCTCCGCCGCCTTCGATCACCGCTCTTCGCCGCAACCGGCCGATCCGAAAGACGAGGGCAAAGTGCGCCGGATCGCCGTTCACCTCCCACCTTCCAAACACACGCTCTCGTCCGCTTTCTCGTCTATTTAAGCCGGGCATTCAGACGAGGTTACAAGTGGAAGAAATGACACCGCTGATCGTCGGAGCGACAGGTCAGAATTGCGACATACGGACGGCGGAAACGCTCGTCAACATACTGAATACCGTCCTCCCTCCCCTGCCGATGTATTTGAGCGGGGGATGGGCGAGCAAACGAAAGAAGTCGCCGGTTCGGTTGCTCGCGCAATGGATGTGCCGCTCTTTTTTTTCTGCTTTTTAGTGAACGAACTGCGGGACATTACCATGTTCGACGTTTTTGACAACTGCCGATACAAACTGGAGGCGAGGAAACGGTCGCGTGGCGTGTGCCTACTGCTCCGACTTGGTGGGAGTGGATGTCGACAGCCGGCCGCGGCTGACTACGACTTCTCAATCGCGTAGAGGACGCGCTTTTAAACCGTCCAGTCGGAGTCGCGCATATGAAAGACGGGTGGGCGGAAAAACGGAGCGCCGAGCGCGCGCCGTCTTCTCCCACGCCTGCTCGCGACGCCCGCCGACCGATTGAATGCGACGGCCGCCTTCTTCCGTTTGTCGGCAACTCATTTGCGTTCCTCCGACAGAAGCTGGAGCGTGCGCTAACAATAAGCTTTGAGTTGAGCGCCCGCCGCCTTCTCGCTGACTCGTCCGTGGCGGGTGTTTGCCGCGGAGTTCAAGCAAATAACTCGCTCTTCGCTGATTGTCAAATACAAGAGGCTATTGTACGCTTTCTCTTTTCCTTCAGCGACCGGACCGCTTTTGTATTCATCCCGTCGCTAATTAGCGGGCTTCTTGGCTTCCGGCACGTGATCTGCGCACTCGTCGTTTGCCACCATCCACCCACTCTGGTCACCGTGGAGATGCGGGCCGGGCGGACTGCGAGGGTCGCGGAAATCGCCGACCGGCTGGCGATCGCTCTTCACGCCTTTTTCGCAGCAGAATCCGCTTCTTTCCGCTTTGTACACTTTGAATGGGCCCAACGCGCGGACTTCAGGCTGGTGAGTGTCATCTCGATGGACTGGATCGCGAGCTGCGCGGTCATGAATGCCGCGCTTACTTCCGAGTGGCACCGCTCGCAAATGCTCGCCGCCCAACTGGCGACCGAGAATCCTTGTCTGGCCGCCGCAGTGGTGGAGGACTCGTGGCACTTGCTGCAGCTCGCCAACGCCCGACTTCCGCCCGGCCGTCCGTTCGACCGGTTCTTTTGTCAACACCAGTTCAAGGAATAAGGATCGCTTAAAGCAACTCGTCGAAATGAAGAAACGAACGGCCACTCTCATCCGTGTTTATTCTCTTTCGACACTCAATTCTTCTGCCCGAACACGCGGCGACCGCCCTGCATGTGGATGGGCGCCGGGGCCGTGGCGCGGGCCCAATCGAACGGCCAGGTGTCCGCGTAGCCCTGCTGGGCGGCCGCGTACTCACGAGGGCTTAAAGCGAAAATGATGAGAAGGGGATTGAGGTGGAGGACTCATCGGGCTCGCTGTCGTGGACGGGGCAGTTCAGGTTGCGGTGGGCGGCTTGGTTCGACCCGAGCCGCCCGTACGACTGAACGTGCTCCATATCGAAGTGGACGCGAGCGCGCAGCGGCAGGTCCTCGCGGCCGACGATCATTTTGACTGCAAGCGAATGAAAACGGAGCCGAAGCGAACACACCGTTGGAGAGCGCGATCACGGTGTCCCCCGGAACGGTGTTGTCGACGACCTGCGTCCCGTTGTACGTCCACCCGTCGTGCGTCTTCAGCCACAAGCGAAGGTCGACGTCGGCCATCGGGAAGAGCGGGAGAACGACGGGCGGCGCGATCCAAAGGTCGAAACGAGAATGAGTTTGCTACTGCTTTTCGCTTCTTTCATTTTCTGGTTCATTCAAATTTGGTTCTCTGGTCGCTTGGGCCAAAACCCGACCAGAAGTTCCTGGTGGGCGAGTTCTTCAGCCACGACGACCGCAACCTTCTTTCAAGCTCCACCGAGGTCGTGGACATGAGCGAGAAGGTGAGCGACTGAGCGGAAGACTGACCAATGCACTCGTTCTCTTCAGCTGCTCGTGTTCCTGCAAGAGTTCCCCGAGGCCTTCGTCAACCACCCGCAGCGGCACCGCTTCGCCTAGTTCGTGAGCAGCGGCGCGTTCGAGCAGCTGTGCTACAAGGAGGTGAGTCCCCCGATCACTCCCTTGATCGCCGTGCGGACTTCAGCGAGAGGACGACTTCGAGACGGCCGGGATGTTCGTGCGGACCCCCGCTCGCCTTCTCGTTGGAACGAGTGGGCCGACCGTCGAGGACGTGCTGCGGGCCAACGAGTTCGGGGTCCTGGAGGTCTCCAGTGCGCGCTTTATCGTCATCAGGATTGCTAGTGAGTGCCCTGTCGGTCCTCTCACCCATCCACTCGTTCAGACTGCGCTTGATGCACAAGATCGAGTGAGGGCATCGGTGCGTCTCGCCGTTCAAGTTCGCCCTCCGCGTGGGACGGACGGCTTGGCGGCCGACCAGGACCTCTGCTTCAACGTGCTGGGCGTGGACGCGACTTTCCACTCCGCGTCCGCTCCGTGAACCACCAGCGGCGCGTGTCTCTTCCGCCGGCACCTTTAAATACGCGTGAGTTCTGCGAAGGGCGAGCGGACGGGCGGGAGTTGCAGCTCGATCGCCGCCGTGGAGCGCAAGGAGCAGGTGCCGAACGACGACCTCCACCCGGCCCTCTTCTCTTCTGCGAGATCGTCCACGGGCAGAGCGGGGACAAGGGAGTGCCCCTGCTGCTCCTCTTCTTCTCTTGTTTGCAGAGAACGCGAAGCTGAAACGGAAGCTACAGGACGAGCCGCCCATCTTCATCGACAACCCGAGCACCCGCAAGTTCGCCATCAGTTCCATGGGATCCAGCGGATCGATGCGTTCAGCTGCCTGCAAGTGTTACCACCCCCCCTCTCTGCTCACTCCCTCCTTGCAGCCGCTGCAAGGAGTGCGTGGTCTACCGGGACGTGTACACGCTGTTGAACGTGATCGCGGAGCCCAACCGGCGCACGATCATCGAGGACTACGTGCTGGTCGAGAAGTTCAAGTGGGTCCTCCCGCCTCTCCTCGCTCACTCGCCACTTGCAGGAACGTGGCCAAGAAGTTGCGCGCACTCACCGACCGCCTGAAGAAGCGGCCGGGCGATCCGAAGAGCGGCCACGGGCATCTCGTTGATCATCGTGAGTCCCGACGCTTCTCCACCCGCTCACCTCTTTTCTTTCTTGCAGGACGCGCCCAAGCACACGGGCAAGAAGGAGGATGAAGAAGTCAACCAAGTGGAGTGGCACTTCATCGTCGGTGCCGTCGTTCTCGCGATGTTCGTCCACCCCAGCTCTTTCCCCACCAATCCGTTTGTTTGCAGCTTTGTGCTCGCACTGATCGGCGAAATCGTCGCTTCGATTTGCCGCTGCAAGCGCAAAGCGAAGCCGAGCGAGGGGACGGCGGGACGGGCGGAAGAAGGCGGCGAACTTCGTTCGGAGATGCGAGGGACCGCCCACTCGCAGCCGCTGGTCGAGGGGGGCGAAACCCAGTGGAAGAAGGGCAAAGCCGTGAGTGGGCGACGGAGACGCCTCCACTTCTTTTCGTTCAGGGCATGAAGCCGCCGAGTCCCGTGAAGCCGAACGGAGCGGCCGCCAAGCAGAAGCCGCCCGCCGGTGAGCCCTCCGTCTTCACGGGGGTCGCCCTCATCGACCGCGCCAAAGGAGGAGGCGCCGAAGCGACCCATGCGCAAGTACTTCAACACGACGACCGAAGACGCCGCCGGGTTGTCGCTGGATAAGGGGGTGAGTTCTCCCTCACTTCGTCGTCCAACGTATCGCTTCTTGCAGCCGCAACCCCCGCCGGTGTCGTCGAACGGGCGCTGTTCAAGTCGAGCGCTTGTGGCATTGAGTCGGCGATTGGAAGGCGACGTGTCTTTTGTTTGTGAACGGAATAAACGTTGTTTTTTGGCTGTGGGCAAGCGGAAGCTCTGATTCGTTCGCTCCAGTGCGATTCTTTTGTTGGAGCACGACTTGAAGACCGACAGCGTCGTAAGCGATTGGATGGCGGGAGATTGGAGTATTCGCTGACGAAAGGAGCGGCTCGTTCGAACATTTCGGCCACTCGGTGGACGGAGACGGGCAGCGGGGGGACGAATACGACAAGCAGCAGCGTTCCGCAGCAGCCTGGCGCTGAGAAGACACAAATGAGTGGGCGGAAGAACGAAGAGAACTTGCGGCTACTCGCTGTTTGGCGGCGTTGATCCCAAAGAAGGACTGGAAGAAGGCGGCCACCGAACAGCAGTCCAAAGAAGCGAGCAGCCAACACTTTCTTGTTCGGCGGATCACCGTCAGCGAGCGTTCGATCGGTGGTCCGAAATTCGTTTTTTTTCGTTCGTGTGTCGGCCGAGAAGGCAAGAAGGAAATGAGAGCAACTTCTCGCTTTTTATGGCTTCCCTTCGGAATCGAATCGCCATCACGCATATTCCGTGCGGACTCCCAGCGAACAGTGCGCCGTTTGACTGCTTCAATAGGGGGGACTCTTCGACAAACACGCTCGAGAATCTGCTGCTATTGCTCATTTATTCATGCAAGGCCGCTCACGAAACAATCGCTTTGGCGAACCCGATGCGGTGGCGGAGAAAGTCGTGGTAAACGCACACGTTTTCGACGAATGGGACGCCGAACATGAAGAAGTTTTCGTCGCCGAAGAGCGAGTCGACGGCCAGCAAGCACTCGTCGTCGGGCAGTCCGATCCGAAGCGGGAAGAAGCGGTAAGAAGGGGGAAGAATGCCGAGAATCCCGCCCGCATTCACGTCGAGGATCAAACTCGTGCCGGGCACCTCGAAATCGACGCCGCCGATCGTGAAGACGAGTGCGGGCGTGGCGGCCTTCGCGCAATCGAGGAAGTAGAGCTGGAGCGTCTCGTCGAAGGGGGGCGCGAGAACCGCGAGCACGACGTCCAGCTCGGCGGTTGGCAGCGAGACGAACGGGACGCCCACGTTCACGACGCCGCCGCCGGGTTGCTCCTTCGCGTACGCGCCGACGGGCACGATAAAGACGAAAAAGTACCACGATTCCTCCACCGTGACGACCTCCGCAGTGCAGTGGGTGCTGTCGATGCCACCCAGCGTGAGAGCGCCGCTCAAGAAGCCCCGTTGAAGATTCCTTTGTTCAGTGACGGATCGAACGGTCCTCACTGCCGCGACAGCCACAGAGTGTACGTGCTCTCGTCCAACTGCGAGGCGACGTTGTAGAGCGGATTGTCGTATGTGTATTCCCTGCAACAACGCGCGATTGCAGCCTTCGGATGGAGGAAACGAACTCGTCGTCCGGTCGGTTGTCGCCGAAGCCGAGCAGCCCGTCCACGTCCCACTCGCCGAACTCGTCGCTCAGCGTGCGGATCGCGCCGAACGACTGGCCGGCGTGCGCGAGGCCGTCCAGCCGGAGGGTGTCGTTGAGCGTGGAGCCTGCCGCTTTGCCCACCAGGTAGACGGCCCCGTACGCGTCGTCGATCAGTTGGGACGTGCTCGAGTTCCTGAGAGAATTGTAACTCTTGTTACTGATCTTTCGCCCCCGTTGTTGTGTGTGAAAGTGAGGAACTGCCGAGCGGACGAGCGGATAAAAGGCCGCTCTCGTCCGCCGGCAGTAGAGAGTCGAAGACGAATCAATCGACGTTCAATTCGAGTCTTTTTATTTAGAATTCGACTCCAAGCGAACTCAAGACTCGTTTGATTTCTTTCGGAACTTCCTTCCCTCGGCCCCAACACTCCGTTCTCTCTCCCGGCGATACCACGAGCAGACGTCCAACGTCCCGTCTTGCGGCTTGTTTATTGCTTCACACCAGCGGCTTAAATACAGACGGGCAAAGTGGCTTGCGGGGAGAAGGCGGAGCTTTGCGGGCGGCTTTCAATCGGCGATCCCGCACATTTTGTGTTCCAACCACGTATCCGTCGGGCTGCCGGATTACCCGCATCTGACTGGAGGCTCCGGCCACTTCACGTCTTTCCCACTTGCACGCTCTTTCTCGCACCGACGATGGCATTTCTTCAGCTGTCTGCCCGCTGTCTGCCGCCCCGCAGTCAGTCAATCTTCTCCCCGTTTTCTCTACTCCTTGCCTTACCGGCCGCTCTTCTCTCCTTTCGTCTACGATTAGGTCGTCCACCAATTCACATAAAAGAACTTGCCCAGCGTCGTACAAGTATTGACTGGGCAGAGTCGGGCCTTCGTACGAGCGGTCCAGCACCTGAACGAACCGATCGAGCCGGTGGATGCGAACAGAAAACGAACCCAAACTGCGCCTCGAGTTCGTCGATCGCAAAGGCGAAGTTTTGAGATGAAAGAAGCGAGTCGTCGAGTCCCCTTCGGCGTTCCCGTACGCGGCGTTCCGATCGACACTTCCGTGACGAAGAAGTCGTCTAAAGAAACGAGTGGTGAGCGGGCATCGACGCTCGTTCCACTCACTCTTGTACGAGAGCATCGGGAGGCGATGCCGTTTGGCGGCCGGGTCCACGAGTCGAGCGAGAGCGTCCTTCGCCTTCGCGTAGAAGGCGGCGCGTTCCCGCAGGTCGTCGGCCTTCGGCGGCTGCTTGCGGAGCGGCAGGCGGACGACCGCCGCCTCAGCGAGGAGGCCGAGGAACAGCGGGAGGATCCCACTTTATCGTGCGACTGGTTGGTGTCTTGCATCGCTTCTCCTTGCTTTTATGCCCGCTTGCGTGTAGTGGGCATTGTTTCGTCTCTACACAACGACCACAAGACGGGACAGAAGGGTTGCTCGTTGCTTGTCGTCAGTTGTGCGGTCATCTCACTCAAGAGCTGTTGGGCGATAACGGAAGTCAGGCGAAAGGGATGGCTGGAGGGTGCGTGCGGCCAAAAGAAACGTTCTCGGTCCCGTCCGTTTGCGCAAGAATGGTTGGTACAAGAGACGAATTTTAACGGACCCGTCGGCTGATTGTTCGTCAATGAAATGACGTCTTGTGACGTTTCCATCATCTTTAGACTTCGCTCACAAACACTCGCCAAGGACTCTCCCACAAAGTCGACTACAAACAAATTCCAACCAAAGGAGATAAGAAGCGTTTCGACCGGCAGAGGTTTTCCTGGAAGCCGCCCAATTCTGCGCGTCAAACCCCAAATCCCTGTAAATTTCAATGCGCCTTCTCTCGGTCTTCTCCAGCCAGACCTTCGTTACAAAAATGCGGCGAGTCGTCGATCGAAAACAGCAGCTTGCAGTTGCCCTTTGGTTTGAAGGGGTGGAAGAAGAGGACGCGGTTGCCCGCCCACACGTCGTCCCACACCGCCGCCTCTAGCGATTTATGCTTTCGCTTCTCCTTCTCGTCCTCCAGGCCGGCGGACGTGTGAGGCTCGCCTTTCACCCACTGATGGCGGCCGTTCGTCGGTGAAGACGAGGAAATCGCAAGCAGAAGGGGTGCATTCGGTGGTGTCATCAGAGTTGTTTTACTCCTGCTTTTGACAAAAGACTGCCGGTTAGGGAGTTGAATTGTCGGGCAAAGGGATTGATGTCATTCGCGTGAACGAGCGATGATTCGTTTTGTTCATTCACTCGATTGTTTCGATGAGCATTCCACGACACGCACACGAATGCGAACAATCAGCTCACCATTGCTAATCTTCCGCCTCGTCTCCTGCCCGATTCCAGCAACAAATGAAATCATCGCGATCGAATCAAGCGGGCGAACAAGCCGCTTTAAAAGGCGGCAGAAACGTTTTTCCGTTTCATTCGTCCTCTACAAAATGCCCCGCCTGTCCGCCACCTTCTTCTGCTTCTTCGTGCTCCTCCTCTCGCTCGTCGCCGTCCACGTGATGGCGGAAACCTGCGGTCCCGATGGGGAGTGCGGTGCTCTTGAGTGTTGTGGAGAGAACGGCTGCACGTGGTACAACTGCATGCCCAAGGTTCGACGATTGAAATCGTTGTCGTCAATTGATCTTTCTTTCTTTAGCTTCCGTTCCCTTGATTGTGTGGAGTTCGATCGTGAGTGAAGCTGAAATAAATCGACTTGTGTTGTCCTTTCGGCTTGTCTCACGGAAGAAATAGAGGGAGGAGCTGTTGCTCTGCCGCTCGACTGCAAGCCACAGAAGACGAAACGAAGCGAGCGAGAATCAACGGAAAACAATCCAGTTGACAGGACTCACGCCACGATCTCAACGAGAAGTCCCAACTACCAACTGCTCGTCCACGAGTCGCCCCTTCCGCTCACCGAGTGGCCGGCCGTCGGGATCGCTGCGGGCTGCGCGAGTAGACGGAGGACCGGTCGGGGCCGACGGATTGTAAGGTCGTTCTGCAAGATGAGGAGAGCGGGAATGTGTCGAGAGTTGTGTTCTGCGGCTCCAAGCGGTTCGCGGACTTCAGCTTCGAGTTCTCGCTTTTGATCGTTGAACGACGACCGAAGAAGCGGGCGATCGCCAGCCGCCGGTTTCTTGCGCAACACCACTCCCCTTCACTCTAACTGGCGTTGCCTATTCAGCCGCTTTTCCTTCGCTCAAACCGCGAATTTGCATCGAGCGAATCGACGATCGGCGAAAGTCGGCGGCCGGCCGTCAGTTCGCTCAAACGACAGCCCTCCGAGTTCCCGCTCTCTCCCTCCGCTCCGCCCTCTCGCTCCTCATGCGCCTGCCGACGGCCTCGTGGTGGAGCGGTCGTTCGCCGCCCGCCGCCGCGCTGCTCCTCGCCCTCTCGGCCGCCGTCGTCCTCGCCGGCCCGCCCGTCCGCCTGCTCGCCGACAAGCCGGCGTGCTTCAAAGAGGGCAACAACGTCGTGTGAGTCCCCTTTCCGCTCTTCCGTTGGCTAATCGAGCGGATTTCAGGACGTTCGAGCTGGTGGACGGCTGCACGAACGCCAACGCCACGCTGGTCTTCAACGGCGACACGCTGAGCTTCGACATCTCATCTGAGAACAACGCGGTTGTGTCGGAGTGAGACCCTTCCTGTCATTCCTTTATGACCCGTTATGTTTCAGGGGAACTCTTCAAATTGGCGACTGCACCAAGGACTGGACGTTGACCTTCCAAGGGCGGAACAAATCACAAATCGAGTACAAAGGCATGTCCCCGCTTCTTTCCCACACTCGCTTCTCCTCTAGGGACGCCGCTCAACTCTCCCTGACCGATCATAGCAACCACCGATAAGGTTACTATCAAGGGAATGGACTTGGAGTGCCAGCCGAACTTCAAAGAAGCGAGCGAGGGCAAGAAGAAGACGACAATCGGCTTCAAGATGGACAGATCCGCTCCGAACTTCGTCTTCACTTTCGCAAGTTACCACTCCTCCCCGTCCTGCTCATCACTCGCTTCCAGAAAGACGCCACGTTGGAGAAGTCGGAGGATGACGCCGGCGCGGGCGAGGCGGGCGGCTTCAGCGGGTGGAAGCTCTGGGCGACGGTGGGCGGCGTCGGCGGCTTGTTGTGAGCACTCCGCTCTTCCCTTCGCTCACCCACCGCTTCTTGCAGGCTTCTCGGCGCCATCATCGCCGTCGTGGTCGTGATCGTGTGCTGCGTGCGGAAGAAGAAGGCCGCCGTCCAAACGAAGGAGCCGCTCGCCAAGACCAAGACGGACAAGCCGAAGACAAAAGAGCCGGCTGCCAAGACCGCCGGCGAGCCGAAGGCGGCGGCGGACGCGCGCGGCACCGTCAACCCCACGGCCGGCGAGGGGACGCGTCGCAGAAGGCGCCGAAGGACCCGGCCGCCGCCGTGGTGAGTCCCCCAGTTCATAACGACCACTCGCCGCCCACTTGCAGATCGCGGCCGCCGAAGAGCTCGAGTTCGACTGGGAGAAAGAGGTGACCACCCTGATCAGCGGCCCCGACGACATCCAGCACCTGAAACTGACGCAGCTCTTCGGCGGCGTCAAAGACGACGAGGTGGAGGTGTACCGCGCCTTCCTGCGTCGCTTCCCGCTGGATCTGGACACCAAAACGCGGCTCCTCTACAAATACTCCTGCGTGAAGGCGTGGGCAACGGGCATCAATGTACGTCTGTCCCAATGATCCCTTCAATCGCGCGAGTTTGCAGCCGGCGGAGAATCGCGTCATCTACTGCAAGCTGGCCGCCATCATGTACGCCTTCCTCGTGGCCTACGACGCGGTGGAGGCCGAGAAGAAGGCGGCGGGCGGCGAGGCGACGCCCACGGCGGCCGGCGGATCGAAGCAGCCGGTGGACGCGGCGGCGGGCGGCTCGAAGCAGGCCGCCTGAAGATCGCGTGGAGATGGGCGCCCAGTCGAGGAGTGCCGACACGTCTCTTGTTCTTCCTTTGTTCGTTGGAGTGGAATAAACGTTAGGTTCTTTGGTCGATGGAAGTGGGAAGGATTTGGGTGGTCGCAAACAAGTCTGTTGGACGGCGATTTCAACAAACGACTGATGAGAAGGAAGGGAACAAACAAGGACAGGCGACTACGTTCAGCAACAGCCGAGCGGCAAGCAGAGAGCGGTCGGTTGTTCGCAGCGAAGAGTGGAAGGGGCGATGCCGCTGGTGCTACAGGCCGAGCTGCTCTGTTGCACTCACCGGCAACGCCCGTCCACGCTCGCCGCTTGAATAAACGGGCGGGATGAAGGAGACATCGGGAGTAGAAGCCGACCGATTAGAGCCGCTTCGAGAGGAAGGATTAGAGGAGCTCGAATCGAAACAGTCATCAGAAAGCGGACGGAACGAACGGAGGAGAAAGCGAGCGGGACGACCGGACGGAATAAATTGGAGCAAAACGGAGCGCACGGCGGGCGGAGATCGCAATCGCGTCGACCCGACGAATGGCCGTTTGTTTTGCAGAACGGGCGGCCGGTGACTCACGCTGAAAGGGCCGACAGACCACCCGCGACGAGCAGACGGAAAAGCGGTCGGCAGACAGGAGGAGGAGGAGAGGGCCGCCCGCCCGCCCGCAATTGCCTGCCGGTCGGCCGCCCTCGTTGCCCGCCGATCGTTGCGCTCGCGGGCCCTCTGTCTGCCGTCTGCGGGAAGTGCGGCCCGCATTTGACTGATTGCGTGTGCTCGGCGAGGAGTCGGCGGGCGGTCTCCATCGAGCGCGTGCTTTGTGTTCTTCTACGCAAGTCACTGTAAGACGAGAAGACCGCTCCATTCCGACTCTCGTCAACGGACGAACGTTCGCTCCAATCCCGACAGCTTCGCGCAGTCCACTCGTTCTCTCATTCTCTCCGGTTTCTCCGCAAGAAGTTCTTGATCGCCGACCCACCAAAACGGCGAACACGGCTGTTTATTTAACAACAGAAGCAAGAAGAAAGAAGCGGAGAACTCAAAGGCCGGCCGTCTGGCGGAACTCGTCGACGAGGGCGCGCTCCCGCTGCTCGTGGTCGGCGGGCTCGTTGAGGAAGGCGCGCAGCTGCTCGACGTCCCGCGCGTCCACGCGGGCGGCCAGCACGAGCGCGAAGTGCGCGACGACGAGCGGCATCACGAGGAAGGCGGCGAACTTGGCGGCGCGCACGAGGACGTTCTTGTCCACGTGGGCGAACAGCGGCAGGATCTCGTCCTTGTTCTGAAAGCAGCTCGATGATCTTTTTACTGGTGGGATTCTTCTGCCGGACCAATCGAACGTTCAATGTGTGAGAAAGACGGCAAAAACTAAAAATCCACCGCATTCAACCTCCGTACGTCAGCTGACAGAAGGAAGCGGCATTTTTGTTCCACAACTGACCCCCCAGACATCCAGTCTCCCACGCCGCAGTCAGCGGGAAGTTGCCACCCTCCATCACCAAAACCAACCCAACGAGGACCAACCGAACTCCACGGAATTCACAACCGTCACCATCCAAAACTGCAGGCTGTTCGCGTTCCGCTCGACGTCGGCCGGGTGTCGCGCGTGCACGTGGGCGAGCAACCGGTCGATCGCCGCGAACTCCGCGCGGTCCACCTGCAGGGCGGGCGGCCCGTCGCGCAGTTCGATCGTGAGCCCGTCGAGCGGCCGCCCGTCCGCCTGCCGCTCGGCGACCACCGCTCGGAGGACTTTGAGGAGGTGGGCGGAGCAGCGGACGAACTCGGCGGTCAGCGTGATCTTATCGCCGTCGCGCAGTTCGAACAGAACGGTAATCTTCTCGTCCCTTCCGATCGGAATTCGCTGGATCGTTCGGGAAGAAGTGGGTTGAAAGCAGCAAAAAAATGGACGGATTTCGAAGGAGGGGAGCGGAGGAAGCGGCCGATCGGGGAGCAGAGCGGCGGAAAGAAGCGAGCGAACAGGCGGGCGGAGGGATCGACCGCGATCGCCACAACGGCGCGCCGCCCTGCCGCCCGTTCTCACGCCTCTCCTTTCCTCGCCCGCCGCTCTCTCGGCAGACGGCCGTTCGGTCGGTCGGGCGGGCGAGTCACAAGACGGGCGGCCGTTGCAAGTCGGCAGGAATTCGCGCCCGATTTCTTCGGTCGACGATCGGCGCGTCCACCACTTCGGCCCACTCGTTTCATTGACTGGAATGTGCAATCCCAAGTGCGCGAGATCACCTTTCTTTGATTGTTAGTCATGACGAGTCCGGACAGAAAGAGTGCGGGGCGAGCCGAGACGACGGCCGTTCGGGCGCGAAAAATCGACGCTCGAACACTCCGCCGCCGCATCGTCGCCGCTTTTTCTTGCCGCTCGACCGCCGTCTCGAGCGATTGCGGCGGGGATTTGGACGAGTTCGCGTGGATTCGTCAATTCGAGTCGTGTATTGACGCGTGAATTGACGCAGGAAGTGTCAATTGATGTCGATTGTTCTCTTTGACTCCAATCGTTCCGTATTCGAGAAATTTATTGTTTCTTTTCTCGACTGGTTTCGAATGACTCTCGGCAATTTCTTCCTTTCGCGCCGATCGACAACTCGCCGCCATTTCCACCGATTTCTGCTCTCTCCGCAGTCTCAACATTCCCTTTCTTGTTTGCAGGAATGTACGCCGTCACGCCCTCGCCCCACTCGCCCGCCGACTTGGACGCGCACCACTTCGCCGTGGGGCCGCGCTATCGGCCGGAGAAGACGATCGGCAAGGGGAGCCACGGGACGGTCGTGTGAGTGGGCGCTCCTCTCTGCAGCCACCCGCTTCTTTCAGCTCCGCCTTCGACACGACGACCGGCGGGCGGGTGGCGATCAAGAAGATCGCTCTGCTCGAGCACCAGGTGTTCTGCCAGCGGACGTTGCGCGAAATCAAGATCCTCACGCGCTTCAAACACGAGAACGTTCGTTTCTCCCGCTTCTTCCTCACCTTTCGGCGTTCAGATCATCGAGATCCTCGCAATCCTGCACGCGCCCTCCGTCGCTCAAATGAAGGACATGTTCGTTCCCTTCTCTCCACTGACTACTCACTCTTTTCGTTCAGCTACATCGTGCAACCGCTGATGGAAACCGATCTCCACAAACTGCTGAAGCAACAGAAGCTCTCGGCCGAGCACGTCTGCTACTTCGCGTACCAAATCCTCCGCGGCCTTCGGTACATCCACTCGGCGCACGTACTTCACCGCGACCTGAAGCCCGGCAATCTGCTGCTGAACACCAACTGCGAGCTCAAGGTACGGATCGAGCGGCTTCTTCTTATCTAATGGCCGCTGTTTAGATCTGCGACTTCGGACTGGCGCGCGCCAACGACCCGGCGCACTCGCACGCGGGCTTCCTCACCGAGTACGTGGCGACCCGGTGGTACCGCGCGCCTGAAGTGATGTTCAACGCGCAGGGCTACACGCGCGCCCTCGACGTGTGGTCCGTCGGCTGCATCCTCGCCGAGATGCTCGACGGCCGCGCGCTCTTCCCCGGCAAGCACTACCTCGAGCAGATGTCGTTGATCCTCGAGGTGCTCGGCTCGCCCACCGACGACGACCTCCGCTGCATCCACAGCGAGAAGGTGCGTTCTTTCATGGGTTGTTTGCTTGGTTGTTGGGTTAAAGGGGTGGATGAACGGGTGGAGTAGAGGCCCCCTTTTCGTCGCTCGTTGAAAAAAGAAACTATGGGAGTTCTTTCGTTCAACCACTATCGTTCTTCTTCGCCTCTTCTCACTCACAACATCCTCTTCTTCCCCTCGCTCTTCCCTCGCTCATCCCTTCGTTTCAGACCCGCCGCTGGATGTGCGCGCAGCCGCACCGCGAGAAGCAGCCGTTGAGTCGGCGCTACCCGCTGGCCGAACTGCGCGCGCTGGAGCTGATCGATCGAATGCTCACGTTCGACCCGCAGAAGCGGGTGACCGTCGACGAGGCGCTCGCCCATCCCTACCTGAAGCAATACCACGACCCCGACGACGAGGCAAGCCGCCCTCCTTCCTCTCGCTCGAACTGGTTTGTTTGCAGCCGATCTGCGAGCAGCCGTTCACCGCGGAGGTGGAATTCGACCACCTGCCCGTCCACGAGCTGAAGCGGCGGATCTTCGAGGAGAGCGCGAAGTTCGCCGAGCAAACGGCCATCGCGGACGGCTTCTGAACCTCCGCCTTCATTGCGATCAAAACGAGGAATGAGCCGAGTTGACCGCACCTTTTTGTCGACGGTTTGAAAGAAGGATTTTCGAGTTCTTTTGTCTATTGCATTGTTTGTTCATTGTTGGCTATTTTTGGATGTTGTTTGCTGTGAATAAACGGAGAGTGCTCCAATTCGTGTTGTGCTTGGAGTTGAAAAGAAACTGGAAGGTTCGGCAGACGAGTCGAGCGTTCTGGTCGCCCATTTGAGGCGTCGAGGAAGAAACGGAATCCATGGCTCGTTAACGTCTGACCGTGCTTCTGGTCACGGTGGTCCGGATAGTAGTCGTTTGGGTTAAAAGAGGATGTATTGTTGTATACTAATCGAACAAGTACGGTTGGGTTTGGTAGAAAAAGAGGGGATTGGAGTTGGGAAAACGAGATGAAACGAAAACGAAGAGAAAACCGTTGGGAGTCGGCGGTTTCTCTCCGCTCGTATCCCCTTCCATTGGTTTGCTAAGGTGTCCTCCGTTCGTCTCGCCGTTTCATGCGACTCCGCACAAGCGAACGCCGTGTCCAAAACGATGTAGATCGCGTAGAGGAGCACCGAATCGCTCCATTCGGCTCGATCGGTCGAAGACGGGGGCCGAGTTGAATCCAAGGCTTCCGCCGCAAACATTCGCGTCCCGGACGGCCCCTTGCACTTGTTCCATCAATTCGAAGCAACCACGATCGCGGCGGAGCCCCCACTTGTCCGGGCCGTGGCCGCGGACTCAAAGGGGCTTCGTTTAGTTGGGGGTTAGTAGCTGGTTGGTTAGAGGGAGTTTATTTCTAGTCTACGTTAACACTTGAACGGGGAGGACGGCGGCTGGTTTGGGGGAAGTGAAATGGAAATCGAAAATGAGAGAAAACTGGTGAGCGTGTAGCAGCCGCCTGCTGCTTTTATCCTCGCCCCTCTTTGTTGACTCAGGCACCCGCCCGCCTCTCCGCTTTCTTGTGATGTTCCGCACTCGAACTCAAAAGGTGGTTTCGTTGCTTATCGAAATAAGGCGATTGATTAGTAAAAGATTTTTTTGGAGTAATCTGCAGCAACATTGATTGTTTGGAAAGAGTGAGGGAAAGGTTCGGTTGGGAACGAAGAGTGAAAACGAAGCGAGAAGCAGGAAGTGCGCTCGGCCGCTCCGGCGGCTTCATCTTCACTCCGTCGTTTGCTCATGTGTCGCCCCGTCCTTCCTTTCATTGCAGGAGCTGGCACACAACCGTTGGCGAGCGAGGAGAAGCGGCGCCACGCGAATCGCCGCCGAACGCGCGTATTTCCGGCCGCCAGTCGTCGTGGAATTTGTGGCCGCCGCCGCCGCGCCACTCCGTCGATTTCGCGTCGTTTCGATCACGCGCCGAATTTTCGCAACGAAAAATCCACGCGCCGCGCGGCAACGCGGCGGACCACCCGCGTTGTCCGCTGCAAGTCCGCCGGTTGGCGAGTGAGCGACGCGCTGCGGGTGGTCCGCCGCCGTTCGACCAAAAAAATCGAAAACGCGGGGGTTTTTGGTTCGAATTTTCAGCGGAGAACGGGAGCGAGTGAGCGACCGATTGACGAGCGAAAACTCGCGATTTCCACGCGAATGCGAATTTTCGCGTCGAATCGACGGCGGCCGAGCGGACCGCACGCAGCGGCGCGGCGAGACGGCGGCGGACTCGCGGCGGGTCGCGGGGAGAAAAACGCCGCGTGTGGTCCGCGAAATGCGGGCCGCGAGGGGTGGCGGCCGTGGACGGGGAGGAAGCGCTTTACCTTTGGATTTTCTGTTTGGTCGGACGTAATGATGTGGAGTGGAACTATGGATGCTTTTGGAGCTCGAGTATAATCGATGAGTACCTAGCGCGAACACACATCTTAAAGACCAACACGACGAGGGGGAAAAAGAGGTACAGTCATGTTCACAAGCATTAGTCGTTCTTTTCCGTTGTTTCCACATTTGATTTCCGTATGAAATTCTCTTGAACCGAACAAGAATTCAGCAAAAAGAGAAACGAAACAAAGCGGAAGACAGGCAGCTTTCATCGTAAGAATTCCACGACTCCTCTCCGCTTATCAACCGGCGTTTCGTCTGCCTCTCGTTTGTCCTCGTTGCTTCACAACAGCGGAAAGAATTGATGATCGACCGAAGAGCGGAATTTCTTCCGACTTCTCTCAATTTCTTGCGATCTCCGAACGCAATGTTCGTTTGATTCCCGCCGTTCGCTAATTGTTGGTGGAAGAATGAACTCGATTGCTCTTTTGTTCCTGCTCGTCCTCTTCGTTCGCATCGACTCGAAATCGGCGTGCGAATCGCAGTGCTACCACGACCAGTCGCCGCGTTGTGCGACGACGTTGATCGAAGAGAACGTGCGGAATGCGAGTGGCGTCTACGAGGTGGGTTGTTCCTTCTTGTTTGATTGATTTCTTCGTTTGATTGATCGTTTGAAGATTTTCGATGGAGTGCTGAACTTTGTGTGCGCTTTCCGCTCGCTCCCGACGCCTGTTGAGGTTCGTTACGTTCGAAGCAGAGGAGCAAGCGGTTTGGTGGTGGATGGACGAGAGAATTCGTTGTCTTGATCACGTTCGTGCGATTGCGAAAGGGACAGCCATTACCGATGGGCTATCCAATTGCACAATGCCATCTCCTTTATTCAAGAACGTTTCTTTCATTCGTTTGTATTTGTTGAACGTTCCGAACAATTCTTCTTGCTTCTTCTCTCACCCATTCCCTCCCTCTTCAAGGCCTCGTTCAGGTCCGCTGGAAATACCGAAGCCGCTCGGAAAACCGACTGCACGACGTTCCGTGCGCCAAGCTGAACAAAAAAGAGGTGTGCTCGACGAACGCGGACGGCGAGCACGAGGTCCGCGTCGAGTGTCTGCTGCGACTCAACCGCTTGGATCTGGGCGGCGCTTACAAGTGCGAGGGCGTGCAGGAGAGCGGCACGTTGGTTGCGAGGTGGGTCTTGGTTGGGATTGTGGGGAGCGGCGGAGAAGGAGGGAATCTATGGATTGCTCTTGAAGCGGTCGCAGTTTGATGATGCCGTTCTGTTTTTTGCTTTGCGTAGTTCGGTAAAGTGTGAGAAGATCGGTAGAAGCCATAGATTAATACTTTTAGCTTCTACCGTCTTTAAACTGCCCACTTGCAGCCAGCACGCGGACGTCGAAGTGATCGGAATCGAGTCGGCCGCCGTTTCGTCGACGAGTTTGCGCGTCGGGCATCACGGACACGTCGAGATCAAGGCAACAACCACTCCTCATTCTTAAGAGAACCGTTGTCTTCAGGTGTGCGCCCACCCGCCGCCGGAAATCTTTTGGATCCTGCCGGACGGCCGCTTCCTGCAGGCCGCCCAGTCGGCCGGCCGCCACTCCGCCGGCTCGCTGGCGCCGACCGTCGAGTTCGAGGCGGAACGGCCGAATGGTGCGGGGAGGTACCGCCCGTACTGCTTCACGAACCGTCTGGTCGTCGGCCAAGTTGAAGCGGAGGACTCGCAACTCGCCGTCGTCGTGCGAAACGCCGCCGAAACGCGTCGTCTGGATTTGGCGTTGCGGACGCGGAATTCTGCTGCTTCTTTCACTTTTAATCGCTTTCTTTTCGTTTGGGCTTTCTGTTTGATGCGGATGTTCGGTTAAAAATCGTGGAAGATGCGGTCGAAACTCGGCATCGATCGATCGCCTTGAGGAAGCAAGTGCAGTCTCGTCCTTCGGTCTGTAAACTCGCAGCTCAAGGATTTTGTTTGAGGCCAAGCAGAACGCACATTGGCCAAGAATCTGGAGCGATTCGGACGGAAAAGTCGTTCAATCCCTTCGTTTAACTACTTCCCGCTATTCTATTCGTTTACATGCTTCCAATCAGCCAGAATGAACGGTTTATTCACGTCATTATTACCGCCTCTTTCCGCAGAACGATCAGGAAGTGGGATGCTCCCAAGTGCGCGACTTGTACAGGCACAAACTCCAGTAGACGCAGTTGAAAATCAAGAAGCCGACCGGCGCGTAAATCCGCGCGTAAAAGTCGATGCGGGCGTGCAGCTTGTCGGGTTTGCGGAGTTTGTGCTTGAAGGCCTGCCACAACGTCCGTTTGGGCGCGCGGTTCGCTTCGAGGGACCACGGGCGGTGCGGGCAGCCGTCCGGCCGGTCCCACTGCAGCTGCTCGGCGAGGCCGCCCGTCGCCAAGCCGGCGGTCAGCGGCAGGAAGGCCGAAAGGGCGGGGTTGATCATGCCCAGCGTTGCGGCGATCGGGCCCGTTGTTGCGGTTATGCCCTGAAGAAAGCAGTGGATTCAATCGATTAAATGGAGAACGAACCCCAAGGTTGTTGTTCTGGCAGGTGCACGGCAGTCGGGAGTCCTCGTGCGGCACCGGGAAGTCCACGAGCTTGTGGTCGTCGCTCTTCGTCGGCCGCTTTTGATTGCGGCGCACGCCGTCCGCCTTCTCCGTATCGTTCGGCTTCTGGCTGTTCTCCTGCAATCCGGGGATGAGTGGAGCGCGGATAGCGCAGTCGGTAAGCGGTTGGAATTCGTCTTGGATTGACGCCGCACATCGCTATGGACGTTCGAGTCTCCTGCCCAAGCAGCCGCACGGCTTTCATTCGTTCAGCGCCATCCATCTGCAGCAAGGAAGCCCACTCACCATGTAGCAAACGACGGCGTACTCGATCAACGCGCCGAACACGAAAATCTGGCACGTCCCGAGCCACACGTCGATCACCTTCACGTAGTTGACGGGCGGCAGCTTCGCGTTAATAGAAGTTTGCATTGTGAACGAAGTGAGCAAAGTCGTCATCGCCAACGCCACGCGCCCCGCCGTCGACGACGAGTCGATCCAGAAGCTCACCTGAAACAAGGAGATCGATTCGGGGAGCGGAGTGCGGTGCGAGTATTTGCGGCTTCACCACTATGATTAGAGGCATGACTATTCTTTGACTGACGAGTACCACAGAAAAGCACATCAAAGTGGGCTTTGAATCCGAGCTTTCTCTCGTTCAAGCATCCCCAAAGTTTCTCTTGAGAGTCCCCAAAACGCACCCACGAAACCGCGACGATCATCGTAGTGGGGAAGTAGAGCTGCAGCAGGAAGTAGTTGAACATTCGACTCAACCGGAGGCGCATCCGGAGGCACGCGTACGCTCCTGCAATCCGGGAGTTCAGCGACGAAAGTTGCCGAAAGGATCACCAGTGTTCGTTTTGCTCGTACACGAGATCGTCGTGTCCACGTGATCGTCCAGCCGGAAGTTCGGCAGATCGCCGCCGACGCCCGGCTTCTTCTGCACGGGATCAACGGAGTCCCACTCGTAGACGATGTCCTAAAGTGCAACGATTGGGTGTTTGGTTGATGAAAGGAACGCACGTCGGTGGTGAACGCGTAGCTGATCAAATCGAAGTCACAATGCTGCACATCTAGTGGGTAGAGCGCCAGGTACCTGAGGGAGGGCGAGTAGAGTGTTTATGGGATGTTTGAATAAATTGGCAGTCAGTGCGTGACGCGAAGTATTAGAAGCGACAAGATCCGCGTCTGCTCACAGCGGAAAATCGGATTCAAGTCAATTGCAAGTCGAAATTAAAGGCGAGTTCAATGAAGGTTGAAACTCGTCTAGGAACTGTTTCGATAACATTGCCCACGAATTTCCTCCCTTCCTAATCAATCCTTCAAATCGCTCACAAACTCACATCGGGCAGGAGCAGGTGAGCGAGAGCCGCACCGAGTACAAGACTTTGCCGTCGGGAAAGATTCGAATGAACCTGCGGGAAACAAACAAACGAATAATTGCGAACAGGAGGAAAGAACGCACATGTTCTCCGTGTCGATCAGGTGGCGATGTCCCGCTTTTTCGTTCTGCAAACACAAGAGTCAACCGAGCGAGAGGAAGGAGAGGGAGAACCGGAAAGAAAGAGTCGGGCATCCAAATCTGCGAAGCCAAGAACGGAACGGTCAGGAAGTTCGGTTTGTAGGTGAGGTTGTACTTGTCGTAGGCCAGGCGGCGGTCCAGCCATGTCTCGCGCAACGTGATTTGCATCCCGTATTCCTGCAAAACGGTGAGTTGCGAGGGGAGCAATGGAGAGGTCGAAACTCGACTGCAAAAGCTAGTCTTTGTTCTTGTTTGCAAAGTCTTAACGATAAGGAACGTCAGAGACAAGTAAAACGGCAGAACATCTACAGCTCTTGTTACTAGAGTCTTCCAGTTAGCCAAACGATCGACTGCTCTGACTTCCCAATGCTCACAGGAACGCACCATGTTGACGACGTCGATCTTGCTGAGCATTCGGATCATGATGTTCACTTTGACGAGCACCGGCCCCACGGTCGAGTTGGCGGCCTGCGGGCGCTCGTTCTTGTCGTAGCCGTTGAGCAGCGAGTGGAGCAGCTGGTCCATGTTGGACTTCTGAACGGTCGCCAGCGATTGCGTTCGGTTGGCTTCGGCCTGCGAGTTCGCAGCGAGCGAGGCGATCGGCGGCGGTCGGGGCACCACGTGGACGGTGGGGAACGGCGAGCCGGTGCTCCGAACCAACCGCACGTGCGGTTGGAGTTGGGCGTGGACGAGAACGAAGAGAAGGGCAAAGAACATTGGGAGGAGCATTGCAATAGCTAAAATGAAGTGCTTGAGGTTAAGCGATGAGGATTGCACAACGAGCGGTGTCTAGAACGAATGTATGATTCGCGCATGGCTGCATGAAGCAGTGAAGAACGGAAGAATCCTGGCAGAGCCTTGAATGCAATCGAGATGGATCAACGGAGAAGCCGGAAGACGTCTGCGGAACCAAACGATCACCCCGAAACCAAACGGGCAATCAAAACAAAGATAATAGACGCGTCAAGCTCGAAAAATCCCACGGTTGCACTGGAAATAGCCGCCGACCGGAAGGTCAGAAGTGCACGAAAAACACGCCGGTGGTTGTCATGGAGGTGCCATTTGATCGCGTTCTCACGCTCCAGCAGCCACAAACAACTCAATGAGGAGCTAGTCATTGGCGTTGGTCTGGTTGGGTTGGAGTTGAAGGAAACACAAAAACGGGAAGAACGGGATGCGGTTGGCGGAAAGAATGAGGAAATTAAAAAAAGCGTGTCAAGAGAAGGAACTGAGAGGTCGGAGGAGTTCAGCAAATCGTTCGTCACTTGATTCCCGAAAAGGAATTGAAAAAGTCCACCGTACCGTAAGCAGAAGAAAGAAGAAGACGGCCGCCTGAAATCGATACCTCGAATCCGCTCGAAAGTCGACGGATTGTGTCGCTTTTCCCCTCGACTTGTTCCCCTCGGCCGTCCCCGTCGCCGAAGCGGAAGGCGATAATTACAGGCGGGCAGGCGGTCAGCCAACCGAAGGGCAAAACGGCGGCTACGACCTCGAGGTCGAGCGGCCGACCGACCGACCGGAAATCGCGGGTCGCGCTTCGTTTCGGTCGGTCGGTCGGCCGTCACTCCCGGCTGTTCCTTCCGCTCCGCTCCGTCCTCTCCTCTGTTCACCCATCACCTCGCTTCACCCTGCCTGCCGTGCAGCGCACCGCATCAAATCGTTTCGTTTAGCGGAGAGGAGTCAGTTGCAGTTGACATCCGCACGGAAAAGAAGGGAGGAAGGAGAGGCGCGCGAGCGAGCGACATCTCAAGTGTCCGCCGGCCCGCCGCAGGAAGGTCGGCCGGTCGGCCGGTCGGCGGGGCCAAACCCACACACGCCGGATGGATGCCACTTCAAAAACCCCCGCTAATTTGATGCCCGGCCGAGAATCGGAGCTTCGCGCGCGTGGCCGACGAGCGAGCGGATTTCGCGACAATTTGCGGCCGGCGCGACGTCGGCGGGCAATTAGTCGACGCGAAAGAAAGCGGCTGGATTTGGGGAATTGCCGGGAAGAAGGAGGGGACGTGCCAGGGCGAAAGAAACGCGCAAGCCTCGACTTCAAGGCTTAATACGAGAAACATTGGCTAATTTGTAGCAGAAACAATTCTTTGCTTCGTATCCCACCCACAACTCACTCAACAAGCGGAAGACCTTCAATGATGGCGGGCGGACATCGCCGAAGGCAACGGGCAAAAGTTTTGAGTCTGCACGTCGAAGTCACTCTCCTTTCGTTGGATTTTCCCACGACTCTCCGCTCTTTTTCCTCTTCTTTCGAACATTTGTAGTCAAAAGAATCAAGGAGACGACGCCGCAGGTAGCTGCCGGATGTCCTTGCGGGAAGAAGAAAGAAAGAAGAAAGGAAGGAACGGTCGCCGATTGTTCGTTTCGTTCGGCCGCCCACTCGACGCGTTCGGTGCAGAACGGCCGCAATTGTTCGCGTTTCCGGTCTGCTTTCGCGTTGAAACAAGAATTCAAGGAACGGCGTCCAAAGGAGCGTTGAGATGAGGTGGACGTTGGGAAGTGTACGGAGCTCGTAGCTCCTTTTTAATTGGGATCCGTGGTGTTAGCCGAGAGATTGTCGTTACTGCTTGCAGCACTCGACTATTTCTACTGCTTTTCAAGCACAAACAAAAGAAGCAATCATTAGCTCCAACAAGCAGCAGTGTGCTGACCGTTGCCCTGCACGTGGTTCTTCCACTCACTCACAACCGATTGATGCAGCTCCGAACAAGATACGACTTTCCCTTACCTCTTTTTTCAACAACATCGTCGACCTTTGAACCACTTGAGCGGCTTTCCGACCTTCCACTCGCACCGCCTGCCCACCAGCCAGCGGTGACGGAAAATCGATGCCCAAAAACTCCGCCCGCCGCGGTCAGCCGACCGACGCCGCCGCTCGCTCGCTCGCCGGCCGGTCGGCTGTTTGTTGACGAAATCGATTCGATTCGCTGGAATCCGAACGAATCCGATGGAAATGGAGATCTTCAATCGGCGCTCCCGCTTTCACGCCCGAGAGGCGGGAATCCTCGAGCGAATTCGCCGCCTGCCGGCTGACGGCTTCTTCCTGACGGTCGGCGCCTGCGTCGTTCCGTTGGACGAGATCGACAATGAGGACACGTTCGAGCTGCACTTTCGGCTGCTCGGCGGCAAGGTGGGCTCTTTCCCTTTGGCTTCTTCCCTCAACTCACACGCTTGCAGGGCGGCTTCAAGAACCAACTGAAATCGCGGCGAATTCAGCGCTCCAGCAACACGGTTCGCTTCTTCTATCGATTTCCGTTGATCTCCGCCGTTTAGCTGATGATGCGCGACCTCACCGGACGTCGCATCACTTCGGTGAAGGAGGAGGAGCGCTTGCGCAAGTGGATTTCCAAGTCGGACGAGCGCGACAAGGAGAAACAGCGCAAGTGGTGGGTTTTGCCTTCGAATTCGTCCACATTCTCCTTCGTTTGCAGGCAAGAGAAGTACGAGAAGCTGAAGAAGACGGGCCCGAAGCACGAGTTCGCGGACGTCGACTACTTGCGCAAGCGCGACCTCCTGCTGGATTCCATCGAGGACGCCGTCGATGCCGGTCGGTTTTCCGTTTGTTTGTTTGCGGTGGGATTCTTTCGGACTCTTTGTTGATTTCTTTGTACTGCTGGCCTCCTTCTGGCTGCTCACGGCATCGTTCTCAAGCCGTCAATAAGTTCTCGGCTTCGATTTAAAGCGAGCAGTACGTAGAAATCTTCCAAAATTGTCTCGAAAAATTCGCTTACCCATTCACTCGAGTATTCCTCGTTTCATTTCGTTTGTTTAGGCCTGAACAACCTGGAGAAAAAGCCGCCCGCTTCGGCTGGCGCAGCGGACGCGCCCGGGAGCTCCAAAGCGACCGAAGAGCCGAAGGACGCCGCCGCCGAGGAGAAACCGGCGGACGAGGCGGAGGACGCGGAGGAAATCGACTTCTTTCTGCTGCCGAAGAAGAAGACGCACCAGCCGAAGCTCCCCGTCCTGAAGGGCGGCGTCGAAAAGAAGAAGCGGACGGCGCTCGTGCTCACGACGAAGCCGAAGAAGCCGCTCCGGGCGGCCAAAGTGGCGGTCGGCTTCCGCGAGAAGACGCCCGAGAAGGCGGCGCCTCCGAAGCGCAAAAATCGAACGCCTCCGCCGCCTCCCGCCGACCAACACTTCGAGCCGATCGACCTCCAAGCGATCCAGTCGGCCGCCGACCTCCACGCGCTCGGACTGCTCCACTTAAAGCACGCGCTCGAAGGTGAGTCGCTTTCGTTGATCCTTCAATTTTATTCGTTTCTCCGCTTGCAGCTCGTGGCCTCAAGTGCGGCGGAACGTTGGAGGAGCGCGCCGAGCGGCTCTTCTCCGTCCGCGACCTCCAGCCCGCCGACTACCCGAAGAAACTCCTCGCCACCGGCCCGAAGAAGTGAGCCCTCGTTCGGTTGATTGCTCGGGATTCTGATCGTTCCATTGCATTGTGTTCCATTGTGCGGATATTTTTGGGATTTCTTGTTGGTTTATTTGTGTTCCCCGCTCACATAATCAACCGCCCAGTACTCTCCAGTCACCTACTAACGTTCAATCAATAAACGAGCGATTTGATGAACGGGAGGAGACCAAGTGGAGGAATAATGGAAAGGAAAGCTGGAGCGAGCACTGGTGGTCGATCTCTGCTTCGTTTAACATGATTAAGCGGGTGCCATGTGGTAGATTCGTTGCGTCCACCTCTCCGCAATGAGAAGCGTCTTTTTTGGACTGGACTGAGGGGATTTTCGTCAATTTCCGCCCATCAATTCAGACGTCAAAACGTGCCTTCGGTGTCCACGTATCGGCCCGCAAAAGAGGGAAGTTTGCACAACTGCGGTTTCGGAGCGAACAATTCAAAGAAACCCGGTGAGCTGCCACCGCATCCGTTTTGTTTGGCCGGAAGCAGCAAGCAGCGAATTGAATGATTCTTCGATTGCCCGCCAACGCTCGAGCAGCCCGCAACGGACACGCTTGGACAATTATTGGACAAAGAAGCAAGCGGATCGCTCCGACTGAGATTTACGCTCGTCTTAAGCGAACGCTGATGAGTTCTTGGTCGAAAAAAGCCTGCTGCGCTCTGCCAACATGGAGAAACGTTAGATGCGGGGTTCTGTCACAAGATCTCTCAATTTTGATCGTGCACTTGCATTCCCCGGCGTAATTGATCTCGTTGTCGAATGTTCGGGTGCAATGGTGGCTGATCTCTGTCTCTCTCCGCTGTTGAGCCCTCCGACCTCAACGGCCGTCCAAGCGACAAACGAGCGGCCGCCAAGCGTTCGCTAATCCACTCGCTTCGCGCGCCGACAGTCGCCGTCGGGTCGGCGGATCCGTTCGATTCGATTCGATCGATTAGAATCGAATTTCGACCGTTAATCCCGCGCACCGCCCGCCCGACGGACGGAACGAGCGCCAAACACGAACAAGCGAACGGAACGATCGAAAGAACGATTGGATCACGAGCAAGCGAGCGAGCGGAAGTGCGCAATTGGCGGTTCGCTTGGCGGCCCAACGGACGAAACGAAGCGGCCGCCAGCCGATTTTGAAACGGCGGACTTCCGGGAATCCGGCGGTCGAATCGTGAGGGAGCGGTCGCGTCGTAATTCGTTCGGTTTTCGTTGCTGAACGACGGAATCTGCGGTCGGCGGGGTGCACTCCCGCGTTCTCTTCGGTTTTCGCTGGCACTCGCCCTTTTTCGTTGTGCAGCAAGAAGATCACGTGCAATCGGTGGTTGAGGGGCTTGTCCCGCTTTTCTATTGTGCTCCAGTACTCGCTACCCGCTAGACTTTTGTGGTCTACGAACGATCGAGTTTTTCTATACCCACTCCGTACATTCTCCGAGCACTCCGTCGTCCAACCTACCGAACGTCCCGAGTGATCGAAGCGTGGCCGCTGCAAACAATTCGTCCCGAAATCATCACCGGACACTCCAAATTCCGGTTGTTTGCGGAGCTGCGTAACGCCGGACGAAGCGGCGGCTTTGTGACGCCCATTCGAACACAATTCTACCTTCTGCTCCGCGCTTCCCCTCTGCTCCCCCTCTTTCCTTCTGCTAATCCACTCGCTCGTTCATTCCTCCGCTTGGATCGAAGCCGGCGACGATGCGCTACCGCCGTTCGATCGCCGCCCTTGTCGGCGCCTCCGTCTTCCTCGTCTTCTGCACCGTCCTCCGCCGCGTGGAGCTCTTCGAAAGTCGGCAGCTGGTGTTCACGAAACGCCCGTGGGAATTCAACCGACCGCTCGAAATGAAGGTGCGTGGCCGCAAGGACAAGCAGGCGATCGCTTCGCAGAATGCGGAGAAGGAGCGCTCCGATCGACGGCTGTCCGACATGCAGAAGATCCTCCACTACAATTCGGATGTACGCGCCTTGCGGGAGTTCAACGACTAATTGCTGTGTTGCAGCCTTTGCCGACGAGAAGCGCCTTTGGAACAACCGGAAACACGACCGTCTGCGAGGGCATCGACCACATCGCGTGTGTCCCGAAGTTCAAGCACTTCGAGACGCGAATACGGGTGAGTCTGGAGTGCAAAGGAAAATTTGCTGGGCTCCTTCCAATTGATCCAGTCTTTTGCGGGGTTTCTAAGGTTTCTGAAAGTCTTACCAAACGTTTCCCTGAAAACATTGCGAGACACGTTGATGGATTGCGTTTGTTTCGGTGATCTTGGGCGACTTTCCCTTGTGCTTTTTATTCTTTGAAAAGTGTTGTTGAATTTGTTAATTCATCTCGAGTTCATCTTGCTTTGACAATAGCCCGACCAACTTGGGGTTCGCCCCTCTCCCCATGGCTCTCTCCGACCCCAACTGATCACCACCGCTTTCAGCACGCGAAGAAGTACAAGACGGTCGCCTGCTTGATGCAGAAGAGCATGTCCACCATTCTTCAAGTGAGTTCCTTTTATTCAAATGGTTCTAAAGGTTGGTTGAAGGCGATCATGTGCTTCCTGCACGACGAAGCGGCGTTCCGCAAAGCCGGCCGCGTGTTGAGCCGCGAGTCCTACGCCTTCCGGTCGGTTTCCATCTGAAATCTCATCGATTCATTTCGTTTCTTCAGGTTCTGCACGGGGAAGAACGAAATCAACCACTACAAGGGCAACACACTGCACCGGGGGCCGCTGGACATCGACGAGTCGTGGCTCCACTTGGCGGTCGTGCGCGACCCGCTGGATCGCTTCCTCAGCGGATTCGTGGACAAGTGCTTGCGGTGAGCAGTCTTTGAACGGGCGGGGGAAAAGGTTGCTGGGCAGCAGTTGCAAAGGTTGAACGGGAAAGAAACGATCGACTTTTGAACAACTGCAGTTCCAAGCATTGACGGCAGAAAGTTACCATTTACCATGGTTTTGATGCACAAAATAACAACTTTGCTTGCTGAGGTTTCTTTATTATGTAACACGAGCAATGAAGCGACCGTTCGATCCGAACGAGTCCCCTGACTTCCTTCCGTGTTCCAAACTCATCGCCTTTGCTTCAGGAAGCCGCGCGGCAAGTACTTTTGCAACGGCTGCCGCTCGAACATGACGTGCTTCCTGGAGCGCGAGTACAAGCGCATCCAATCGCAGTTGCGGACCGGCAAGCTGACGCACGACTTCGACGACCGGCACTTCTACCCGCAGAATTGGTTCGTCCATCTTAAGGGGAGGAATCAATGGTTGGTGGTTGCAGGAGGTGCGACTTCCGTTGGCACTTCAAACACTACCGCCTGCTGCACTACCGCAGCCAACCGAACGCCACGGACGACTTCCTCGCCCAACTCCTGCCGTTGTTGCAGAAGCAGGGCGTCCCCGAGGAGTCGCTCCAGTTCATTCGCGATCAACTGAAGAGCGGCCGGACGGTCCACTCGACCATCGACTCGGCGGCGCGGCAGTTCTTCGAGCGACGGTTGAGATCCTCACCGTACCTCATGGAGCACGTGATCCGATTGTTCTACGAGGATTTCCGGCTGTTCAACTACGAGATTCCTGATGTGAGATTCGATGAAGAGGAAGAGGAGGATAAACCGCAGTAGATGAGGAGTGGTGGAAGGAATTCGGTTAATTGTGCTGAAGTGAACAGTCCATCTTGGGTTACCGGCGGCTGGTGGGTTGAGATTGAGCGAAGGCCGCGAATCAAGACTGCTTGTTGTTACTCCAGCTTCACGGGTACCTCTGCCTATTCGAGGGAACAAGCGGCTTTATCCACTCGCCCAACGGGCTGGTCATCCGTTCGTTTTCGAACAGTTGGCCGGTTCCCTTGCTCGAAACAACAGGGTTTTGTGACACAAATTAATGCAAGTGTTTCTAATGGACTGCTTCATAGAGTGGTGTGCGATCCCAACGACGCACTAAACTCTCTATTGTATTCCTGCACTACAAATGACAATACTCGGCTTTACGATGAGGAGAGCGTTCAGCACACGACACTTCCTAATCCTCAAATTTGTTCTCAGATGCCGCACCTGCGACGTAAAAAACCAATCGAGAAGCGTTTATCGTGGCAGATTATCGAACCGAGCACATTTCTGCGCTCGTTGCTGGCGCTCGTTTCAATCTTTTGTGAATTAAAACATTGATTGAAGCCTTGGAGATGGGCTTTCTCTTTCTCTTGGTGCTCCTCAATTTACTCCTTCTGCACACCACGAACCAACCCATGGTGTTGGCGCAAGGTCGTCGATCGCTCCAGTTCGTGAACAAAAGAGATTGCAGACATCTACGTGTCGATCGGGAGTCCACCGGAAGATCACCAGCTGTTCTTCTCGACCGTCCACTCGGCCACGCTGCTCGTGGACGCGGAGTGCGGGCGGCCGCGCGCCGACTGCCCGCCGTTCTGCGCGGCGGTCGACGTTTGGGGCCGCGCGTTCTGCCCGTTCGACTGCCAGTTCGGCGTGGAGACGCGCGTGTGGACGCAGGCGTGTGAAACGTTCGCGAAATTCGACGACCTCCGGTACTACCGGCCGGCCGACTCGTCGACCGCCCAGCCGACCGGCGGCGAGTGGCGCGGCGGCGAGAACGCGGAGATGGCGCGGCGAGGGCGGTGGGTTCGGGACTCTTTGCGGATCTACAGTCCGCTTATGCTTCGTTTCTCTCGATTGTTTCTTTTGGTTGCAGCTTGGAACGGTCAGATTCCGCTCGAGGGCGCGCTGTTCGTCGACGCGTGGCAGTTGGAAGAGAAGTGAGTGGGGCGGGCGGACTGCAGCTCGAATTAGCGAGCAGGAAGGGCATCAAGAGTGAGCAGCTTACAACGAATTATTTTACGGCCGAAACCTTGAAAGCAAATAAATCTCACTCTAAAGCCACTCTTTTATAGTTGGCAGTCGTCTGCTGCATCCGTTTAAAAACTGGTTTGGTTGATCGAACTCATTATCGACCGTCTTGCAGTTTGAGGACGGAGAATCCGCTCTATGAGCTGGAGAACGCGATCAACGGCTTCTTTGGCCTGGCGCCCGGCCCGGCGAACGTCGTCGTGCAGGCGTTCGAGCAGCACGCGATCGCCGCCCCGCTCATCGCCTTCAATCCGCGCGGCGCGCTGCTGTTCGGCCGGCTGCCCGCCGAATGCGTCGAGTGGGCGCACGCGCCCGCCGAACGGAACTCCTGGGTTTTCCGCGCCCAAACTGTGGAGATCGCCGGCGTCCAGTTGGTCGATCAATCGGTTCGCTCTGGATTCTTTCGGATTAAACGCCCGGCTCCCCTCAGATCCAACTCGAATTCGGCGTCAATGACCGCTATCTTGTGCCTGCGGAAGTGCTGGACGAACTCGTGGCTTCCGGGCTTCTTTTCGTCCAATCCGAGGTTCCCCATTCGCTTTCTTCTTCGATCCCACCTCGCTTCAGGCCAACGACGAGGTCACGTACGGGATTGCGTGCGGCCGGCCGCTGGAGCTGCGGTTCGAAGCGGACGGGCGCGAGTTTCGAGTGCCTCTCTTGGAGGACCCGGAGGCGATCGTGAACTGCAGCACGTTGCTCCAGCCGATGCCCACAAGGCGGCGGTACGCGGACGAGCCGGCCATTCGCTTCGGCGCCTTCATTTTCGGCGTCCTCTGCGTGGCCTTTGACTACGCTAACAACACGATCGGCCTGGCAGCGCCCTTGATTTGATCGCCAGACCGTAGAGTTACACGAGCCGCTGCGTTAGCAATCGGTCGAGTTATTTCTTCTTCATGCACTTCAAAGAATAAAGGTTCTACGGTATTGACCTCCGCCATTCACTCGAACAACTGCTCGACTCGCTCCACCTCCCGCTGATCACCTTCCTCACTGCTCGACCCGTTAAAGCGATCGATCCCCATTCTCCAAACTCCCGTTTATTCCCGTCTGTACACGAACCGAATAGAACACACAACTTTAATCGAACGACGGCTAGCTGATCAACTGCCTGACGTCGTGGACGAAATCGGAGAGGATGGGCATCTTGGCGCTGATGCTCGACTGGATGACGCGGTTGAGCTCCTTGCACGCGTCCTCGTCGCTCAGCTGCAGGTGGAAGCGCTCGAGGATCTGCAAGCGGCCGGAATGAGCGGGAGGGAGGGTGGGGAGGACGGACGGTGTGGACGGCCTTGTCCTTCTCGATCATGATGTCCGGGATGGAGGCGTCGAGCATCAGCGAGAACAGGTTGATGATCAGGTTCGCGTGTCGCCGCACGATCAGGAAGCCCGTCGTGCAGTAGTCGATGAACTTGGCAAAGTGCTCACTGCAACGGGCGACAGTGAGGGACGAGTGATTGGAGATGCCCCCAGTTTCCCAGCGAATTCCCGCACCTGTTCTGACCGCCCATCGCGTTGATCATCTCGGCGGTCAGCTTCATGGGCGGCGGCATCGGTTTGGGGTCGCGGCCGAGGATGTAGCCGAAGTCCACGTGGAACATGCGGCCGTTCTCGCACAGCAGCAGGTTGTGCATGTGCCGGTCGCCGATCCCCAGCACGTAGCAGATCATCGAGTAGCCCGCACAGGCTGCAAGTGGCCGGTTAGAGCAGCTCCTCGCTCCCGCACTCACAGCGCACGTAGTTCTCCACGACGTCCGCCTCGATGCCGAACGGGCCCGTCGCCGACGGCCGGTACGTGCGCAGCGTGTCCTGCAACGAGTGGAGGTGATCGCGGGGGTAATCGGTGGTGAGGGATCGGGGGTGGGAGTAGCGGTTGGAGACCCGTGAGTGGTAGGATGTTGCCGGTAAATGGCAGAAGGGGTGGTTCGGGGATGCGAAAAGGGGGTCTACAGAATCCGCTAGAAGGCGAGTGAATGCCCGACTGTGCGCCTGCCCACCGCAGACACACAAGTGAGTACTCCCCCAAACGCTCTCGCCCCTCCCCGGAAGATCCCCTCGAACTCACGAGAATGCTCTTGAGGTCGGCGATGGGGGTGGCCTTGACGAACTGGACGAAGCCGTCGGACAGGCTGGTCGCGAGCACGGCGTAGGGCGTCAGGCACAGGTCCAGTTTGTCTTCCTTGAGCAGCCCGTCCATCAGGCGGATCATCTGCAGCACCAGCTGGTCCTGCCTGCAACGGGGAAGCGGTGAGCGGAGCGATGCGGTGGGGAGTGAACAGTCGAGCGGGGACGAACACTCCCCACCTCCCCCGCCCGCAAGAACGTCCCCCACTCGAAGGCACCGGACACTCCACTCATCCCCTCCCGCCGCTCCGCCCGCCCGCAAGAACCCGAAGAACGCACCGGAGGTCGTCGCCGCGCTTGAAGATGGTGGTGTAGGCCTCGCCGTACTCGAAGGGCGCCGCGAAGCCGCGCACGGTGGAGAACGTGAGGCGCATGGGCATGAGCTTGGAGGAGAAGAGGACGGACGACTCGGGCAGCACCTGCTTCACCTGCACGGCGGGGTCGAGCGGGAGCGCAAGGCCCTTGAGGTCGGTGAGTTCGGGCGACGCGCCGAGCAGCTCCTTCAGGTGCTCCAGCTTGCGCGCCCGCCCGCCGCCGCGCGCCGCCACCTGCCCGGAGATGCGCCCCAGCGTCTCCACGAACTTGAGCTGCGCGTGGAGCGTGGAGAGCGTCTTGCGCGCCACGTTCGTGCCGGCCGCCAACGCGCGCTTCAGCCGCTCCAGCAGCTGCGCGTAGACGGCCGACATGCGCGGGTCGCTCGCCGCGTTCGCCTCCAGCTCCACCTTCAGGTACCTGCAACCGCGGACGTTAGTGGTCGTTCGATCAGAGGGGTGGGCGGGGAGTTGCGGGTGAGCGGGCCGAATTGATGTCCCGAATCGAGTCCCTCTTTGGAAGGAGCAACCCAACAGACTGTCTCCCACAAGCAGTCGAAGTGAATCGACGTCCCGAATCGAATCTCCTCGTTAGAACAACTAGCAAACGAGCTACCCGGGATTGTTGGTTGGTGAATGGAGGGAAGAACTCAACAGACAGCCGCCCGTCCACCCACTCACCAGTAGAGGAAGTTGGCGATGGTGGAGTTGCGGCCGGCCGTCTCGATCAGGAAGCTCGCCATGTCGAGGTCGGCGCCGAACACCTCGGCGATCAGCGCGCGCACGTCGGGCTCGGCGGAGGCGCGCGAGCAGGAGGGCGCCGTCGTGGGCGCGTCGAGCAGCAGCGGCGCGTTCTCGCCCGTCTGAAGCGGTCGGTCGGTGGTGATCATCGGTATCGCGAGTGCCCTCGTTCGAACTGCGGTTTGAGGGGCGACAGAGCGCGTTCGAGTCATGAATCCAAACCAAAAGATGTGTGCGCTCTCTCGCCCGGTCAACAGCAGTCCGAAGAAGAGTCGGGGAAGAGGCCCATCGCATTCTTCTCGTACATCCCCCGTCCGCTCCGTCCACTCACCTCCTCGTCGTCATCCTCCTCTTTCAAGGCGGACTCGTAGCGCAGCGACTGGACCAGCTGCGGCAGGTAGAGCAGCAGCGTGGCGTGTGGCGTCGTCTGCAGCCTCCCCACCGCGTAGCGCCGCACGAACGGGTGCGCGAACGTGGGCCCGAGCAGCTCCAGCGCGTCGCACGCGTCGATCGGCTCCCACTCCCTGCAACCGGTCCAATGAGTGGTTGTCAGAGGGTGTCGGGGGAAGAAGGGTTGTTGAAGAAGGAGGACGTGGAAGAGTGGGTTGAAAGGATCATTGATGGAAGGGAATGGCAAAACAGGAACAATAGACAGGAGGAATCCGATCGGCCGACCAACTTCTTTCTTGCTCCGCCCAACATCCCTTCAAAGGACGAAATTCGGGACCGAAACGGCGATTTCGATTCCGATGAAAGACAGATGTGGAAGAGTGAGTTGTACGAACAAAGCACTGGAAAAACGAGTCGAGACGAAGGCTGATTGTAGTGAAGGTAATTCACTAGATGACTTTGTTCCCGCTTCGCTCCCACCGCAGCCCACCACTTACCGAAGAACTTGGATGGCCTGCTTGACCTCCAGCTTCTCGTCCCAGTTGACGGAGCGCACGAACTTGGTGAGGGCGTTCGGGTTGGAGCGCAGCCAGAAGCGAAACTTCCAGATCACGTCCCGCTCCTCCATGCTCATCGGCTGCAGCGTCGGCATCTGCAACGGCGAGTGGTTGTGAGTTGGGGGAGTGATGGACGGGCGAATGCGAGTGTGAAAGGCGGCCTTCTCCTTCCCCGGCCGCACCCACTCGCCCGCCCGTCGCTCAAAAGAAAGCGGGCGATCACTAGCTTCTTCTTGTGAATCACCCACGGACGGGCGGAATTCCAGCAACAAAAGGCCAACTCCCGCCCAACACTTCGTCCCAACCGCCCGAATGCACGATACAAACCCCCTGCCCGCAGCTGCCGAAACATTCCCCACTTCCCGCTGCAAGCACGCCCCAGGCAGTGATCCCCCACGTACGCGGATGATCTGCTCGAGCATGTCGCGGTAGAGGCTGTTGGGTTGGAGGCGGCGGTTGATGTCGCCGGCGCGCGTGTTGCGGGTGAGCATGTGGTGTTTGGTCTCGCAGAGGTTCTCGAGGCCGGCCTCCGGGTCGTCGGCGGGCCGGCCGGCGGCGTCGCGCAGGTCGGCCACGTAGAAGAGGACCTCGTAGGCGGCCGGGTCGAGCGCGCCGCCCGTCACCGTCGGCATCTTCACGTGCAGGTACAGGCACCGGTCCTCCGTGCGGCTCTACAACGAGGAAGGGATTAGAGCGCGTTCTTTTGGATCCTCCGTGGTCCAGTGGCTATCGCGATGGAATTTAACAGCAGAGGATTCACACCCATCCTCAAACCCCGCCCGCGAACTAACCTCCAGCTTCAACTCCTCGAGTTTGGAGAAGGTGACGCCGTCGAGCCACTCCACGGGGTCGATGTACTGCTCCTTGTAGAGCTTCTCCTTCTTCAGGAAGACGGCGATGTCGGGGGCGGCGGGCACACGCGAGCGGCCGCCCGCCTCGCCGAACTGCGGCGCCGGCGGCTGGTCGGGCGAGTCGGCTGCAAGCGGCGGGATGAGGGGAGGAAAGAACAACCGAACGCTCGCCTCGCTGCAGCCGGAGGTCGTGGCGGCCGGCGCGCAGGATCCCGTGCTTGCTGAACAGCCGCCGCGAGCACTGCGCCACGAGGGCGGGCGCGAAGCAGCGCTCCACCCGCACGTCCCACAGCGTGAAGTGGAGCAGCGTGTCGGCGGTGGCCTCCGAGTAGGCGAGCGGCAGCTGCAGCCACTCGCCCCACGTCTGCAGCTCGCGCCTGGCGCCGCCGGCCGGCCGTGCGGGCGTGTGGCGCGTGCACACGTCCGGCCCCACCTTCCGCCGGTTGCAGTACACCTGCAATTCCAATGCAACAATGGAAGGAAGAAGAAGGAACTCACCGCCACCTTCAGCAGCATCTCGCCCGAGCAGCCCGCCGGCCGCCCGTAGCCCGACAGCGAGAGCACCTGCAGCCGGATGGGCACGTGCAGCTCGCCGCTGCACACGTACGTGAACTCTTTCTTCATCCCCCTGCTCCGTTCGTTCGAGCGGTTAGTTTATCGCCTAAACTCGAGAGGAAACAAACGAATCGAATGTGCAGTGCGTGAAATAATTCGAGTGGATCGACAACCTCAAGAATTCTAGTCAAATTGGAGCAAAGGAATTGATTTATTGCCATTAAAATGAAGGTATTAACGAAAAGAAATGGCTGAGAACGTGTCGGAGATTATTGCGAACAAATCAGAGCATCAGAGAGCGGACGGAGAGCGGAAGAAAGGCGGAAATCCTCGAAGAATCCATCGATCGACTCAACGCCGCCGTTTGCGCGGCGTCCCCGCACCGCTTTGGGACGGGCGGCGAGTCGAGGCGGCGGACGAGGTGGACGGTTGATCCTCGAGCGGATCCTCCTCCTCCTCGTCGTCCATGAGCGATGAGGAGGTGGACGGCGAGTCGATCTCCAGCTTCACCTTTTTCAGCGGCGGCTGTCCCTTGGGCGCCGCCTGCTCTTGTTTCGAAGGAGCGGCCACTTGCGGCGTCGCGGGCGAGTGGGCCGTGGAGACGAGCGTGCTGTCCGCCTCCTCCTTCCGCTTGCGCCAAACCGGCGAGCTCATCGACGAGAGCGAGAAAATGCGGTCCTCCTCGGTGAACGTCGTCTGGGGGTACGCCGGGTGGCGCCCCTCGTCGAAGTTCGGATTCTGGATGTCGTAGCCGTCGAAGCCCACAACGACGTTGCCCATTTCGCAGGTCTCCTGCAGGTACGAAGCCTCGAAGTTGTAGATTTGTTGCTCCAAATTCTCGAGGGTTTCCTGCAAATGAGCGAGCCGGAAGAATATAATGAACGACGAAGGGAACTCACGAACAACTCCTTCCGCTTCACGGCCAACTGCCGCAGGTGTTTCTTCTTCGACTCGAGGTCCGTGGAGAAGACGGACATCTGAAGTCGAAGAGCAAATAAAATAGACTGCTACCGATCAATAATGCCACCGATATTCGAATTGTTCGATTGGAACGACGACTGTTGATCAAATCCAACGAAATTTCGATGCGTACAGCGTTTATTTCCATTCGATTCGAGCGATCGCGGGAGTTACGGGAAGGAACAACAGTGAAGAGGAGAAGAACAACGCAGATCAATTAGAAGAACGATGGGGAACACGTGGACGAACATTCGCGGCGAAGAAACGGCCGGAAGAGAACGAGCAAGGGAATCATTGGACCTTGTCGGACATGCTCGTCTGCAGGGCGTCCATCTGGCGGCACATTTTGCTGAGCGCCCGATAGCGCTGCACGTCGATGCCGCGGTAGGGGTCGGGCGGCACGCACAGGCAGCCGTTCACCTGGTCGATCTTCAGCTGCGTCTCGCCGTTCTGGATGATTTCGATGAGGAGGCGGTTGAGTTCGGGCATCGTGATGCGCAGCTGCCGCGCGAGATACTCCAGCCGGACGCGCTTGTACGAGCGGATCACACTCAACAGGACCTGGAAGACGAGGATGGAAGCAATTCGAAAGAAGATGGAAGAACCTGAGTGCGCACATTCGACAGCAACTCCTCCACGTGCTCGCGAATGAACTGATCGGACATGACCGAGTCCTGGTTCTCGGCGATCAGCTGCTCGAACAGCTGGATGTCGTTGCCCTGAACAACGGTTGATTGGGTCAAATGAACGGAGGGAAGAACGAACCTGATAGGCGGCGACCAGCTTCGTCATGATCACGATTTCGGGCTCGTTGCGGAAGGACTTCGTCTCCTGCGAATCGAACGGGTTGATGTCCGACTTCATCAGCATGTTCGCGAGCACGAGGTACTTCAGGGACGAAATGCGACGCGGCGAGCCGCTCTCGTCGTAGTTCTTGAAGGCCTCGAAGAAGTCGGTGTGGGCCTTGGAGAACTCGCCGTTCCGCAGGTGCATTTTGCCGCCGCATTCTGCAAGCGAACGATCGATTGGATGCGAGGGAGGGAGGAGGACGAACCGCGGATCGTTCCCATGATGAGCGGGTGCGGAATGCCGCCCTTGATGTTCACGGACTGCTCGTAGAGGCGCTGCAACGCCTTGTTGTTCTTCATCTCCGTGTGCATTTGAATCTCCAGCGCGTAGATCTCCAGCAGTTGGGTGCCCTTCTTCTGGTCCTCCTCGCCCTCTTCCGTCTGAACCGGATGAATCAATTGAATTGGGAGGTGGACGAACCTTGCAGGAGTTCCGCAACTGCTTCAGCACCTTCTCCAGCTTGTCGTACTCGCGCTGATCGAAGTAGAGCTTGCCCAGCTTGATGTTCGTCTTGAACCACAGCCGATCGTTCTTCGCCGTCTAAACCCGGAGATATTGGAGTGATCGTCGAGGAGAACGAACCTGGAGCGCCTCGAGGGTCGTCTGGTAGAACTTGAGCAGCAGGCCGGGATGTTTGGAGGCCGAAACGTAGTCGAGGATCGAATTGATCGACTTCTCCGCGTAGTTCTTCGTCACGGCCGACTTGATGTACGTGAGGAGCTTGTTGTAGTGCTCAAGCATCTTGTCGTATTGCTCCTGCAAGCCGACAATGAAGAGAGGGCGTGAATGGACGAGACGAACCATTCGGAAGGTGATTTTGGTCATCTGCTTGAGCGCCTTGAAGCCCCAGTCGCCCTTCTCGCCGCGCTCCTGCTCCGTGGAGACGAGCTCGGCGAACGTCTCCAGGGCGGCGCGGTGGTCGCCGTCGGACTTCAACGCTTTGGCCGCGTAGTATTGATTCTCCAGGGCGACGTCCGGCTCGGAGCCCGAATCGTCCGAATACTCCTGCAAATTCGAGGAAATTCGCAGGGGAAGATCGGCGGGGAACTCACGAGTCCGTAATCCTCGTCGTCCTCCATGATTCCGTCGAGTGTTCGCGGGGGAGAAGCGGGCGGATCGACGAGAACTCGCGTGCGATAAGCGATGATTTCGAGCGGCGGCGGCAAACGACGCGCGGCGAACGCCGACCGGCCGAACGAACGCCGACGGAGTGCCCACTTGTTTGCGCGGCATCGATTTTCGGTTTGCGGGGCGGAGTTCTCGTTTGGTGGTCCGAGGCGAGTGGGCAGCGAATGGAAGCGAGCAAAGAATTGTGTTTACTGCACGGTACACATCGAGTAAAACACCGAATGGACAAAGCAAACAATTGAAACGACACGAACTATCGAAATGCATCAACAAATCGACTCCTCCCAAAAGAAATGCACGCCACACTCATTTCCACTCGTTTCCATTTGCACCGGTCGGTAGTCCGCTTCCCTTCGGGATGCCGCCCCCGCTTCTCCTCGCCGACGTTCTCGCAAACACCAGCACTCCGATGAGCACTCCGATGGACACGACGACGGCCGCCGTTCCGCTGATGAAGACGCCGGTGGTTCTGCCGCTGTTTGCCGTCCTCATCGTCGTCTTGTTCGTCCCCCGCGCTTCCGTTACTCAACCGACTGCTTCCAGCTTGATGATCGCCGTGATTGCGGGCGCCTTCCTCGTCTTCTACCGCTGCTTCGTGCCCTCGCGCGAGATGGTGCGCGTGTACGAGGAGTGTCGGCGGATTCTCGACGGAATGGTCGGTTCTTTCCTTCAATCAAATGCACAAGAGGATTGCAGGAAGAAGTCCAACATCGCCGCTCTGCCGTCCGCTACCTCAAATGGGAAGAGCAGTACGAGTACGAGCTGTACACGTGCCGCCTTGAGGAAGCCTTGCGGCGCGAAGCCCAACGCCTCGGGATGCCGACCGGAGCGGAGATCAAACTGCCGAGCGAAGTGAGTCTCCCGATGGTCCGGTGGCTAATCGGGTGCTTTTGCCGTTTGGTCCACCCTCCCCCAAATTTGCATGAAAGAGGCGATTCGATGTTTATCTTTCGCGTGGAGAAAGCGGTCCGCCACTCACGGAACCGAACGATGAACAGAGGGACGTCTGTCTACTAACACGCGTTGCCCAAACGCGATTCGCCCCAAAGCTGATGAACACACGCGCACTCCCGTTTTGCTCTTTTCGTACGCACAAACGATGAACAGATTCACCTTTTAATCGTCTTGGAGATGAGGAGCACGCGCGCACGGCTTTTCCATGCAAATTTGGAGGAGGGTGGACCAAACGGCAAAAGGACCGCTAATCGGTCGGATTGCAGCGCGAATTCTACGAGCAACAGAAGGCGGCCGAGTGCGAACGGTTGAGCTTCACGAAGGAGCGCCAGCGCCGCCTCATCACCGACCGCCCGTCGCAGCCGTCGAAGCTCCCAAAGACGCCGCAGCCGCAGTCCGCGACCAAATCGCCGTTCTCGCCGAAACCGCCGCAGCAGCAACAAGCGGAGAAGAAGGCGGAGAAGGTGAGCATTATGTTGGTCGAGGTGGGATGTGCGGGTTTCTGCTGGGGTTCTTCTGCTCGCAGTCGGCTTTTGTGGGTGAGGGAACGAGTTTTGGTCGCAATCGTCTCTTGAATGCGCTGATTGAGCTCAAATGCTGTCAAAAGTTCATGTTCACGTCGTTCTCTTGTGCAGGTGATCACGTTTCTTCGACAAAGTAGCGGCATCCCTCTTTCACAAGACGAATCAAGCTTCTCGGCGCCGTAGCCCAAAATGTGGGCGGAAATTTCAAGCCAGAAGCCATCGGCCGACCAACAGCTCGAGTATCTCCGCTGACTTCGCTTTCCCTTGCGTTTGCTACGTGGACAACGTTGGGTCGAGTTGTCAACTCGGCTTGTCAAGGGTCTCCGCTTGATTTCTGCCGGCGAAGTCCCGCTCGTTACCGACTGCGCCATTGGGCACGCCGCCGAAACGCGCGTCTAAACGCCCCAAACCCGCGTTCGATCGTGGATTCTCCGTTGAATTCCGTTCGATTTCAGGCCGCTCCTTCGACCGCCGCCTCGACGCCGCTCTCGAAGCCGAACGCCCGGCCGGCGAACCCCGCCGTCGTTGCGCTGGGCGGTTGGCGCACGCCGCCGCTCCAGCCCAAACCCAAAGCCGCGCCCTCGGAGCCCCAAACGGAGCCGAAGCGGGCGGACAGCGTGCCCGTGCTGTCGGACGTCGACTGCCCGCCCACCTCGACGCCGGACACGCGCCTTCAGCGCAAATCTTGAGCGAGCGTGTGGGCGGGGCGCCTCGTCGGCTGTCTTTCGCTCGTTCGTTGTGTTTCTTTTGGCTGTCTGTGGAATAAAAAGCGTTGATACCTCGTGCTCGTCTCGTCGTGTAATCCGACGGGTGGTCGGTTGAAATCGGAAGTCGCGAATTTCCATTTCCATTGACGTCGGATTGAAACTGCCGACTTCCCGGCCGTCCGTTCGATTTCCGGAACGCCGCTCGGATTATTTTCGTTCGATCGAACGCCGACGGGAGCCGAACGCCGTTCCTCCTCGTTGAGCCGACGGCCGACGAACGCCTCGACCGGTCAGCCGGCTGACTGTCGAACGGCGGCGACAGCGTGCGTCAATCGAGGTTGTAATCGTGATGCAAATCAGGCGCTCGCTTGTTCCTGAACACCTCTAATCCATCTGTTCAGGCGTATCCTGTACTCTTTTGTACTCGTCGAGTAAACAACCTACTACCTGCTTCTTCTAGTGTTCTCCATTGTCCCCTCATTCTCGCAGTTGGCAGGTTGATGAGCGAGTGACAACGAGATTCCGGTCGACCGCCTCCTCCGCCAAGCTCTTTGTTCTTTCGGACTGCCGGCGGCGGGCGGGCGAGCGGACGGCCGAACGAGCGGATTAGCCGCGCAACGGAGGAGGCGGGAGCGGGCGGAAACACGCGACTCGCTTCGGTTTCGCTTTGTTTGGCCCTCCCGATGGTGATTTAAAATTCATGAGCCGATTGGGTGAGGCGAAGTGAAGAGGGGAACGGATGGGAGGTCGTGTTGACCTCCGGGTTTCCGCTACTCATCGTCCTCTCTTGAATCAATGGCCCTTATTGCGTTGTGAATCGCCGCTTCTTGGCTTGCTTTGGACGACGAGTGAGTATGCGAACGCCCGATCGTCGAGGAATTGGAACGACGGAACGTGCTCTCAGTTCGTTCCTACTTCTCCTCCTATTCGTTCGTCGTCCTTTGATGATCTCTTGGGGGAAAAGTGTGGAAGATCGATTGCAAGAAGACCACTTTCTTTACACTTGACGCCGCCGCCTTCTTTCTGCTCCGTGCTGTCGACCATTCGCTTCAGCGTCGCTTTTGCTTCCTTGTTACAAAAAAACACACGTGCTGCAAGAATTGCTGGCATTACACTCCAGAGTTCTCTCTTTACGATTCTTTCCGGTCGTTCGTCCGGTTGGTGACAATACGGAGCAAAGGTCGGTGATGAATCTGCAGGCGGTTGAGACAGTTCACGACTACTTCTTACCTTTTTTCACTCTGCACTTTCTTCTTTTTTCTGCCTTGTTCTCTGGTGTGTTCCCCCAATGTGTTCTGGGAACTTCGACGGACGACTTCCTCGTTCCGCTGCTCGCTCGTTTATTTGCGAGCCCGTCGGGAAGAAAGGTGGTCAGTCGCCCGGTTGATCGCCGATCGCCTTGACCGTCTCCCTGCAGTGATCGCTGGTCTCCTCTTTATTGTTAGCGGTTCACATGCGCGTGCTTCGGCGACCTTCTGGATTTACTTCGCTTTCAACCGATCGTTTCAGTGGGTTCCAATCTCTCAAACACCGCGATGGCGATGATCCTGCGCCGCACGGACTTCTGGGACTTCGTCGCCTTTTGGTTTGTCTCTCCAAACCAATCGTTCTTTCATGATTGATTGCAGGATCTTCGGCCTCTCGAACAACTTTGCCTACGTCGTGATGTTGAGCGCCGCCGAAGACCTGATGAGCCAACAGACGGGCGAGCACGCGCAAGAGGCGGCGAATTCGACCGTCTGTCAAGTGAGTTCTTCTTGACGGCTTCGTCGTCCAACCCGTTTGAAGGACTCGGTGGCGCCGCACTCGTGCGAAATCGGCTCGTTGGGCGCCGTCCTGCTCGCGGACATCCTCCCGGCGCTGTTCATCAAGCTGACGTTCCCGTTCTTCATGCACCGCATCCCGTTCGTCTTTCGGCACTGTTTGGTGTGCTTCGCGCAGGCCACCTCCTACCTGCTGGTCGCGCACTCGACGAGCATTTCGATGAGTTTGGCGGGCGTCGCGTTCGCGTCGTTGGCCACGGGGATGGGCGAGGTCTGCTACTTGAGCCTCTCGTCTTATTACTCAAGGTATCTACTGAATCTGGCTTTATTTTGATTGGATTGCAGCAACACAATCTCCGCCTGGTCGAGCGGAACGGGCGGCGCGGGGATTGTCGGCGCGTTGGCGTACGCGGGCCTCACGGAGCCCCACTTGGCGCACCTCTCGCCGCGCACCACGCTGCTCGTGATGCTCGTCGTCCCGGTGGTCTTCTGCTTGACGTTCGTGGTCCAGTGGATTTTGCGGAGAATTGCCGCTTGTTTCCAGCTACTTCTGCGTCCTCACAACTGTGGAGGCGATTCACAAGCCGCGCCTCACACAGCCGACCACGTGGATCGTCCCGGCGGCATCGCGCGAGAAGAAACCGCTGAGCAATCAGCAACACATCAACATCATCGCGGCGGATCCGTGGAAGGCGGACGAGGCCTCCATTTCGACCACCGGGTCGACGGTCGCTTTCAGCCGGCCGCCGCCCTCCGAGACGTTCGGCGATCGCTGTCGCTTGATACTCGTGAGTTCTTCGACGGAAGTTGTAGGGAACAGAGAAAGGCGGGAGATTCCCTCGATGCTCGGTAGCTGTCCGAGCAACAACCCGCTTGCCAGTTTCAATTCCCGCTGGTGTCAACTTGTTTACAGTCTCTTGTTTTCAGCCCCTCCTCAAGTACATCATTCCTCGTGAGTTCCCAAGCAAGCAACAAGTCTGAACGATCGGTTTGCAGTGGGCATTGTCTACTACAGCGAGTATTTGATCAACCAGTCACTGGTTCGTCCCAATCAGATATCCTTCGCTCATGCCGTGTGTTCAGACCTCCTTCCTCGTGTTTGACTGCGCGCACGGCTTCAACCTGTCGCAGTCCAGCCAGTATAGGTGGTTCCAGGCACTGTCGGGGATTTTTTGAACAGTTTTGAGCTCCTCTATTTTAGGTTCTCTACCAAGTCGGCGTGTTCGTGTCCCGCTCGTCCGTCAACTTCGTCCAACTCCCGTACGCTGGTCTCCTGCTGTTGCCCGTACTGCAGGTTCGCTTTCGAGGGATCTCCGTTATCTACTCCAATGTTTAGTGCTTGAACACGGTGTTCTTCTTCTTTGACGCGATCTTCTACATCGTGCCGCACATCGGCGTCACGTTTGCGTTGATTTTCGTCGAGGGCTTGCTCGGCGGAGCGGCGTATGTGAACACGTTCTACCAAATCCACAAGACCGTCCATCCGGAGGTCAAAGAGTTCTCGCTGGGGATCGCGGGCATTGCGGACACCAGCGGCATCGTCCTCTCCGGCTTCTCCTCCCTGCCGCTCCACAACGCCGTCTGCCGGCTGCATCGGCGGTATTGAGCGGAGAATGCAGGAGTGTTCGACTGTACAGGTGTAAATAAATCCAGTAATCTCAGCTAAAGGTCGGCAGGGACGACAGGAAAATAACTAAATCGTGGAACGGGCACTAAACGATGGATTTCGAGGAATTTGAAGGGAAAGGCGGCAGAAAGCGGAATCTCTTCGCGATTTACGGCGATTCGTACTCAATTGATGTCCTTTGACGTGATCGCAATCACTGTACTCAATTCTAACACAACATTCCGCTAAAAACGGGGAAATGCGGTGATCTCCATCGAATTCCCACGCACTCGACGAACAGCAGGCAGCCGGCCGAAAATTCGCGTTCGAATTGCCGCCGCCTCGTCGCCTTCCGCCCGGGAGCTCCGCCGGCAGCACGTGGGCACTCCGCCGCGGTGCGCTCGCCGCTCGCGCTTTTCGCCGTCCGGTTGGCCTCAAAATCGCCGCTTTCCGCCGATTTCTTCCGATTTTCGCGTTTCTGTCGGGTTCCGTGATCAGGAACTGAATCTCCGATTTCTTTCGTCGATCCCACGTGTTTCTTGCAAATTTCCACCCCGAGTTTCCGTCCCAATTGATTTTCGCCCACTTTTAGGCCAAATGCCGCCGAAAACGTCGAAGAAAGCGGACACGAAGGCGGGCAAGGCGCCGGCCAAGAAGAAGGAGGGCGGAGGCGGCGGCAAGGCCAAGAAGAAGAAGTGGTCCAAGGGAAAGGTCCGCGACAACCTCAACAACGCCGTCCTCTTCGACAAGGCCACCTACGACAAGCTCCACAAGGAGGTGAGTTCTCTTGCTCGGTTTCTGTTGGATTTCGTCGGGATTTTGCTGGAATTCGTTTGCTGCTTGTTCCACAAATTCAGGACGGGCTTTCAACCGGAAATTCCACCAAAAACTCGAGAGAGTTTGGCCCCAAAAATCCTTGGAATTCACGTCCAAATGATTCTTACGATCTCTCCGTTTCGTCGATCCTCTGCTTTGGCTCGTCGTCTTCTGAATTTAGCTCCTGCTTCTGCTCGCCGATCCCCGCAAAATTCCGCAGAAGTTCGCCTCAAATTCACGTCCAATTTCCCATCGCAAATCGCTTCAAATCCTTCCAATTGCCCGATTTAATTCGCGGTTTGCTTGCAGGTGGTCTCCGCGAAGCTGATCACGCCGTCGGTGGTCTCCGAGCGGCTGAAGGTGCGCGCCTCGTTGGCCACCGCCGTCCTCCGGCAGCTCCAAACCGAGGGCCACATCAAGTGCGTGGTGAAGCACGGAAGCCAGCTCGTGTACACGCGCGCCACCAAGGCCGAGACGGAGGAGTGAGCGCCGCTTTGTTCCTTCCCTCGTTCGTTTGTTGTTTATGAACGCCGTTCGTTTGTTAATAAAATGTTGAATTAATCCCGTCAGCAGACGGATGCGTGAGGAGGATGTCGTTGGGTCGTTGGGATGGAGCGGTCAATCGAGAAGATGCCGAGTAAAGCGATCGAGCAAGAAGACGGTGAGCCTGGTCCCGCTTCTCGATTCAACCAGACAGATTGAAAGCGCGGCGTTGAGCTTGTGGGGTTCTTTCGAGTTCTGCAGACGACAGGAACAAACCAAGCAGCTACCGATTGTTGGATTTGTTCCCCGACGCTCGTGATTGCGTGCGCCAAACGGGACGACTGTCGCGAATGTCCGTTTGTGGATCGAACAAGCCGCTTTCGAACGGATTCCACCGGTCGACTCGGCTGTTGATTCACGCGAACGAATCCGATTGCTCGACGTCGCAAATCCGGTGGATTTACGCCGCGCGGGAGCGATTCGCGTCATCCCCGAGCTCCTCGACGAGCTTTCGGTCGCTGTACCGGTGGATCTTCTGCCTGCTTGCGTGCAGTTCGGTGTTGGAGCAACCGTTTGGCATTCGATTGGATGCAAGAACCGGAATTCTTCTCCTTGCTTCCTCCTTTTGCACTTCTCTTCTGTTACTGCATTTCTTTTCGCTTCCTTCCGTTGATCTTCGCTCGGAGCACGGCAGCGAGGAGCACGAGAGGACGGAAGAACGGAGTACTCTCGCGTTGACTGTAAAGAACCCCAGGGCTCCACGCCTCCTCGTTCCACTCACCTTCGATCGTTCGTGTCGATGGGTGTTTTCCGGAAGAATCACGTTGTTTGTCGACGGCGTCACGTTTCTTCCGGCACGTGGTCGAAAACTGTGGTCACGTCCCTCACGACCGACCGTCTGGATGTTTCCCTTGGGTGGCTGACCGTTGATCATCGAAGTCTCGAGTTCTCCAGTCAAAGTCGGAGGGCAAACGAAGGTCACTGCTCATGCATCGATTGGCTTCTGTTGCACTTCTTTCGGTCGGTTGCCTTGTTTGTTGTTGACTGTTTCTGGAGGTTGATGGTCGGCGTTGTGTTCGTTTCTTTATAGCGGGAGACGTTCCTCGAAGTAAAGTGCTGCTGCTGCTCCAGCAATGGAACCTCCTGTTCGTCGTTGTAGCGGGCTCCTTTCCCACTTCGCTCCATTTACGTCTTTCCTTCGTTTGCTTTTTCCAGCATTTTCTATCTGCTTACTGTCTGTAGTGTGAGGTTCTTTCCACTTCCGTCCTCTACTGCTCGTTCGATTGATGAGTTCTTGCCACTCGATCATAACCGCTTGCTTGCCGCCCGGTCGCCCGCCTTGTCGACGGCCGGTTTGAAGTGCGCGAGCACCCGGTCGGTCGGTCGGCCGCTCGGCGGAGGCGGCGGGCGCGCGGGAGGCGAAAGCGGCCGCCAATTCGTGGACGAAGGCGGCGCGTGTCGGCGACAAATCCGACGAAAGCGAAGCCGAAGCGGGCGAGCGGTCGGTGGAATTCGGAAATCGAGGTCGAAAAGCGGGGGGTCGGCATCGTGACGAATTTTTGTTGAAAAGCAGTCGGATTCATACTCTTGGTTAAGCAACTGGAGTAGAGTAGCCGCCGCTTCTTCAAGGGCTCTGTGCAGTTCTCTTTGCAGTGCGCCTGACCGCTTGGCGTCTTCTAGGAAAGACCAGCATCTTGTGCTTTCTGTTGTCGACTTGAAAGAAGGTCAACCAACAAGCGATTCAAGAAACGCAGCAAAGCCAACGGTTGTCGGAAGTGAGCGGCCGATTTTTACAGCGCTCGCCTGGCCGCCGGCTTCGTTTTGGGCGGGCGAGCGGGCGGCGACACGTGAAGAACACGCCGATCGGATCGAAAGTTTTTGGCCCTCCGCCACCCGTCGGTCACTTTCGATTGCGAGGGAGCGGCGGCGGAGCAAACGGCGTCCAATCTTTGAGGTCGACGTTTGTTTGATGACCGCTCTGCCTTTTGCCGGTGTTTCTTCATTTGCTTAAAGCTTGCAATTAGGGACCTCTGGAATTGCTTGGACCAGAAGATTGTGCGGATGGCCATTCGATCCTATTCTTTTGACTGCTGTACTTTCCAGCGTTCAAAGTCGAGAAGACAACGCTTTTTCATAGAGAAACAAACCTTCGAACGCGATCGTTTACCGTAGCACTCTCGTCCTTGACAACGTGATTCAAAGCTTCGGCTTACAGCGACGCCCCCTCAATGTTTTGCTCCCCGTTCCGTTCGCTCGTCCGCGTGCTCGCCTAGTTGTTCGCCCTGCTCTCCGTTTGCTCGTTTCGTTCACTTCGATTACTGTAGACCGCGTGGTTGCTCGCGAGTTCGTTTGTACTTTGCCGCTTCTTTTCGACTCTCTTAGGCGAATTCGCTCCCGTCGTGGTGTCCAAGGCGGCCCCTCGCTTCTCGCTGCAGGTGATCGACGATCAGGAGCGACCGAACGAAAAAGGAAAGCAGTGTGTTTGCCCGCTTGTTTGTTCGCTTCGATTCGAACGGAATCTTCCGTTCGCTGCCGCTCGTTGGCGCTCGAAATCCGCTCGCTCGCTCGCACTCGTTAACGAGCGGAACACACCTACCGAAAGCCATCAATTGCGCAAGCGGCACGTGCGGGCGGTCGACTCGTGGGATTCCGCACGCGGAGGATCGCGATTTTGAGGGCTTGTTTTGGTGTGAACAGAAGTGCGAACCGCAGGGCAAAGAGGAGCGCAAAGAGGAGCGTAAAGGAAAACGAACTAACAGGAGTGAACGGAAGGGGCGGGGTGAAACTGAAGGGAGCTCCCGAATGACGGCTGATCTTCGGCGTCTTCAAATAACTTGGAGCAAAATCTGCCCGACATTCTCGTTGTACTTTTCGCGATCGCCCCATCCGATCGTTCTGGCCGAAATGTTTTCGACGGCTCACTGTCACGAACGAATTCGAGCGGATTTGCGATTCGAATCGAGCCGACAGAGCGAACGAACGGGACGAGCGCGCGGAACGATGAGGCGGAGCGATCGAGCGGAAACCAAGAGCGAGTGTCGAGCAATTGCCGGCTCTCGTGCACTTCTTTTTTGTTTTGATCCGTTGTCTCTGTTTAGTTCACACGTGTGTTCCACACTTGCTTGCCTCCCGCCAGTTCATTGCTCCTCCCTGCACTAACGAACATTTACGGACCCTTTTTTCCCGTTTTTCTTTCGAGAACACCCGAACTGCTCATCAATCAAACAAGCGGGCGGGCGTTGGAAACGGTCGCCAACGGTCCGCAATTCGATTGGCGTCATTCGATCAAGTGGACAAAAGTCTTGGTCTTTTCCATTGAAAAAAGAGGTTGTTGTTAGCTCTCGGAATAAGCGCGTTATGCTTTTTTCTCTGAACTCTCTTACGAATGATCCTTGGATGATCTCATTCTACGGTGGAGCGGAAGCTTCGCGAACTCAACCGAAAGATCGATCGAGGGCTAACGAACAACACTCGGGGTAACACGCATCTGGGACGAGGTCGCTCGTCCCCATTCTCGATCAAGGCGAGTACGAGCAGAGATCGCCGCGAACAGGCCGCGACCTCTAGCTTCTCAAGCAACTCGTCTTCTTTCTTCTGCAAAGAACTGAACTCATTTGTTCGCACTTTTTTCCTCCGCTGTTTATCTCGCGCCCTCCGCGAAATTTCCGCAACTCACGTCCCCGCCGGCCGGCCGCCTCGCGTTCCCGCCGCCCCGCCCACCGCTCGAATACAAAAAGCGGGACGATCGGCCGCCTCGGACCACCCGCTCGCCCGCTCGCCCGCCCGCCCGCTTCCGATTGCTCCGTCGCCGTTCTCTTCGCACCTGCTCACTCGATTGAAGTGGCCGTTCGGAGCGATCGGAATTCGAAGAACTTTGCGGCGTCTCGAACCGAAACGGCGGCGATCAACGGGCATTTTGGGCGGGGCGGTGGCTGTCTGCTCGGGCTTATTTGCTTGTGTCTGTTTCATTCTTTGGTTGTCGTTTGGGGCAACAATCGTTTCTTGATGTTCTAGCGCTTGTTGCTTGGAGAATCTGATTGCTGTCGATCGCGAATCGTGCCGCTCGCGATCCTGCCTTTGTTCATCTCCTTTCTGTTTTACTCTTTCTATCAGGATCACCCGACTGTTTGCAGTATTTGCTCCCGTTTCGTTCGCCCCTTGTTCAATCGTTAGTCCGTGATGGTCGAAGTCCCAACGATGCAGCGGCAGGGCCGCGACTACAAGCTGCTCCGCGATTTCGTCGCCTTTTGGTTCGTTCTTCTCTGGTTGAAGTTGTGATCAATGCAAAACTGTGGAGCTCGAAACGGGTTGGGAATTGGGTCAACAGACTGGCAGGACGGGTGGACGGGTGCACTGCCGGGACGTCACTTCGGGCGTGGTTTTCGACCTTCCGGGTACTCATGGCTCAATTCTTTGCGAGAAAGGTTGCACCAAAGAAACATTTGCGGAAAAGAACGCCCGCACGAGAGAAACCTCGTGGATTCGATCGACATCACGGGTTTTATTTGAACAAACGTTTGCGGACAAAAGAAGTGAGTCCACTCGCCCGTGGATCCAACGACAGATTGTTTGCTCTCAACTCACCTTTTGCGTTCAATCGAAGCGATAGAACGATTGTACAAATCGACTCCACACGCTCACACTCAATTTGTACCCGGGGCTCAACACTCCCGCGTGTTTGCCCACGTTCCCGCCCGCCCGCTCGCCCGCACAAAGCCGAGCGGAACACAAAGCTTCCCGCCGATCAGTCGGTCGGTCGAACACAAAAGCCGGGCGGCTCACTACAAACAACGAGCAACCGGTGACATCTTCCACGAGATTGAGGAATGAGCATCGAGTAACCGCGGGTTGATTGCAGGATTTTCGGCCTTTCGAACAACTTCGCGTACGTGATCATGCTTTCCGCCGGTACGTCCACTCCTCTCCATTGGCCTTCTAATCAATTGTGTTAAGCGGAAGACATCATGAGCCAACAGACGAACGACAACGTGGAGGCCGAGTCGAATGCAACCGTTTGCCAGGTGAGTTCAAACTAGTGGGCAGAAGTTGGGTGTTACCGGTCGTCACGTGCACAAGTGATCGGAGGATTTCGACAGTTCTTTCTTTCATTTCTTTGAGCGCTGATTACGTTCGTCCGCTCGCTCGCTTTTGATGACGGTCATCATCGAGCGAGCGGCTAATGAGCGAGCAGCTAATTAGTGAGCGGTCGAAGGAGCAAGCGAACGGAAGTGATTGGACTCTGTGGTCATGACTTTCGAAAATCTTCCCTTAGTTCTTTCGCTTGCACCGATCACTCGTTTTCCCGTTCTTTCTTTCTTCGCTTCGCTCGCCGGCTGCTCGGATGAAAGAAACGAGCGGAACGGTTCGCACTTCTCCGTTTGGCGCTCAAGATCGCCCGCCCGCTGTTGGACGGTCGCCGGCTGGTGGGCTGGCGGTCGGCGGAAACCCCCGAGTGGAAATTCCCCGCTTGCTCGCCGCCGACCGTCTGGCGGCCGTCATCGCCTTTCGCCTCCATTCGCCCGAATGTCCACGAAAATTCGATAATTGGGTGCGAAAAGGAGCGACAAACGAACGGACGAGCGGGTTCTTTGGATCGAGCGAACGGCAAACAAACAAAGCAATAAAAATTCCAAGCAATCTTCGATTCATCTAATGAATAGGGCTCTGATCTCTACGCAAATGACCACGCCGTTCGTTTAGCCGCAAGTGACCCACGAGTGCACGCTGGGCTCGCTTGGTGCCGTCCTCCTCGCGGACGTCATCCCTTCTCTTCTGATCAAAGCGACGTTCCCGTTTTTCATGCACCGATTTCCCATCGGGTTCGTCCACTCGCATTCATCGATTGATTTCTCTGTAGGATCCGGCACGTGACCGTGTGCCTGCTGCAAGCCCTCTCCTACCTGATCGTCGCGTTCTCCACCAGCGTCCCGATGAGCCTGCTGGGCGTCGTGTTCGCAGCCGCCGGCTCGGGACTCGGCGAATCGCTCTACTTGTCGCTTTCGTCCCACTTCTCCAGGTTCGTTTCTTTCCCTTTGTTTACGCAAATCGAAGCAAATCGCAGCAAAAACTACCTCCTTCTTTTATTCGTTTGTTTTGCACTCGACCGGGCGGCGCAATTAAAAAGATTCTCGCAGACACGTGCGGGTGCCCGAGATAAGAAAGCTAAAGCAGGTAAGTAGATGGGCGTTCATCCTCCGACCGCTTCCTCCTTCCCGTCTTGTTCTCGCGGCCGATAAGCCGCGAAGAATGGCGGCCGCTTCCCCGGGCGGGTGTTCTCGCGAATTCCGATCGAAAGTCGACAATCAGCGGCGCCTCTTCCGCGGCGCTTCTGCTTCGTTTTTATCGCGCCGGCCGGCCAGAACAATCGGCAGGAATGCGGGCGGGAAGCAGCAGAAAGACGGGAAGTGCGGGTGTTTGGAAGCACCGAGGCGAGTGTACGAATTTCGTAATTGCACTGGCAACGTCCCATTGATCAATTCACTTACATACGACGAGTAAGAATTAAGGAATACGATTGACTGCACACAACAGACACTACAAATCCAAGAGCACTGGGCTTTACGACTCCGTCGATCAATGCGTTAAACTTCTGCTCGACTTCAGACACACGATCTCGGCATGGTCGAGCGGAACGGGCGGCGCGGGGATCGTTGGCGCGTTGGCGTACGCGGGCCTCACGGAGCCCCATTTGGCGCACCTCTCGCCGCGCACCACGCTGCTCGTGATGCTCGTCGTTCCGGTGGTCTTCTGCTTGACGTTCGTGGTCCAGTGGATTCTTGCGGGGCATTCTCGCTTGTTTCCAGTTATTTCATCGTGTTGACGCCCGCCCCCACGATCTACCGCATCAAAGTGATGGACCCGCGCACGTGGATCGTGCCCTCGTGGGAGAAACGGTCGCTGCAGGCTTCCGAAAGTTCCACGAACGTCGCGCCCGGCCACAAGAAGAGCACCCAGTCGGTGGACGTTTACCACATCGAAACGGAGAGTTGCGCCAGCGGCTCCTCCACGCCCACGAACTGCAAGAAGGTGGACGAAATGATGTTCATCGAGAAGCTTCAATTGGTCGCTGTAAGACGAATTACTGTGATATCTAACCGATTACTCGTGTTTAGCCCCTGCTCAAGTACATGATCCCGCTCTCAGTGGTCTACTTTGCTGAGTACCTGATCAATCAGGGATTGGTGAGTGACTACCGCTAACTTATTTGATTACTCATGTGTTTGCAGACCGCCTTCCTGATCTTCGACTGCGCGCACGGCTTCAACCTGTCGAAGTCCAGCCAATATCGTTGGTACCAGGTTTGTCCTTCCGTGTTCACGCCATCCTTTCCTATTCTTTCATAGAAGCAACATTCTTTCTAAACATTTCGATTTTTAAGGTTCTCTACCAACTCGGAGTGTTCATCTCCCGCTCGTCCGTCAACTTCGTTCGACTCCCGTACTTGATCCTCTTCCTGCTGCCCATCTTCCAGGTAGTCTACGGGTTGAGTAAGACGGCTAATCGCTCGTTTAGTGCATCAACGCGGTCTTCTTCCTCTTCGATTCGATGTACTACTTCGTCCCGCACATTGGGATCACGTTCTCGCTGATCCTTTTCGAGGGCTTCTTCGGGGGCGCCGCCTACGTGAACACGTTCTACCGGATACACAAAGAAGTCAACCCGGCGGTGAAGGAGTTCTCGCTCTCCATTGCGTCGATGTCCGATGGGTTGGGCATCGTGACCGCCGGCTTCATCTCCATCCCGATGCACAACCTGATCTGCGGGCATAATCGGGCGAGTTATTGAGTAGGAGGGTCTAATTAGTCGAATTAATGTCTTAAATTGCTTGTAATTACTTTTGTGTATTCGATTCCATTCGTTCCCGACTACCTCCAGCGTTCTTTCAACCCGCCAGTCGCTCCAGCCGACATGCAATACTCTTCATCTTTGATTAACGCTTGTAAATCCTCTGATCAGTTGCTCACTTCACGATACTCGCCGGTCCATTCTTGTGCATCCTCCACTCTTCGCATAAGAATCGCCCGAACAAGCAGCGAAGAAATTGGTCTTTTGCTTAGATATTTGTGTCTTATTCGATTCAACGCAATAAACACTTCAGTTCAGTCACCGTCCTTTGTTGTCCGCTGAGAGCGGCACTTGCCCGATGTCGTACAACCTGCAACGAAACGAACAGTTAGCCATTTCCACATTCCAACTCACGACTGCCCCCAGCGATGGTGGCGGTAGACGAGCGCGGCGGTGGCCAGCAAACACAAAACGCCCGTTACGATGTACGCGACGCCCAGGAACGTCGAGTCGCCGCCGAACAGCGACGTCGTCGTGAGGTGGAAGAACTTCGTGCCGCCGAACCCGCTCACGTTGTAGTCTGAACGAGTGAAATGCATTGGAGCGAGAGCGAGAGATGTTTCTAAAAACCGCAGAAAAACTTCAGCAGAAAGTATTAGAACGGAGGTGGATTAAAGAAGTGTCTACAAGCACTCCTCGCAGTTTTCGGTAAATTTGCATCAAACCAATTGAGCAGAGGAACGAACTGTTGGTGAACTCCAGCGAGTAACAGCCGGCCGGCAGACCGCCCGCGTATTTCGTCGCGTTCTCCCACCGCAGCCGGCGGTACGCCTTGCGGAAGGTCGGAGAGGCGGGATGGCGCATCCAAACGATGAAGTCGAAATTGCGGAAGCCCGTGTTCTCCTCGTTCGTCGGGTCTAACTTGCAGACCGGCTTATTCCAGTTCTTCGGCTTTATGGTGGCCTAAACAAAAAGGATTGAGGGAGGATTGGAAACAATCGGTGGTTAGGCGACTGAATGATGAGAACATTTCGTTCGAAAGTAGTTGCGAATGGGTGACCGGTAAATAGATCGGCATCCCGTCGGCCTACCAACAATTTTGCCACTTTTAACCACCTCTAATCAACCACCCACTAATACTCAAAGACGAACCCGGTTGTACGCATCGCAAAGACTCTCGTTCACCCTTCGCGGCGGATGCCCGAACTGTTCGGCCTCCGAATCGTGCAGGAGACCTTCGAATGTCCACGGGACCTCTTCGCCGTCCGCGTCGAACAGGCGGAAGGTGTCTACAATCGGAAGATGACTAAAGAAACTATCTGCTTTTACTTACCGTTGTACATCGCATTGGCCTTCGCCCCGCACGGCGCGTAATACCACTTGCAAATCAGCGTGTTGTAGCAACTTTTGAGAAGAGGCAGCGGGAACCCAATGCGATAAAAGAAGTTGCCGATCCAACTGAAGGGTTTCTCGCACGGGTTGTGGACTTTCCAATCCCCATTCTCCGCTTTGCACTCAGATTCTGAGATGTTAAAATCCCGTTCCTTGTTGTAGCCCTCTACGCACTTGTCGACTTCAGAGAGGTCCTGTAAACGAATTAAGGGGAAAAAAGTGGAAGGAAATCACGTACCCCGCCGGGCCGCAGCTGCCTCCAATCCCCGCCGTTCGTAAAACGGCGATGCGAGGCGGGGTAGTCGTGCAGTTCGTACGAGAAGAAGACGTTCTTCTAAACCCAACGAATAAGTAGATAGATGAGTAAAATAAAAAGGAGTACGTGGCTGCTTCCCGGCCAATCAAACGTGATGTTGCACTTCGAGTTCAGTGGGCAGGCGGTCGCGTTGTTGAGATCAACGGTGAGGGCTTGAACTAAAGGCACACAATCAATTAAAGAGAAGTCTTTAGAAAGAACGACTGGAACAAGCCAGCACGATCATCCAAATGCCCAACGGAACGAAGAGGACGCCGACGAGGCCGCCGGTGATCGCGACGATCCGGAACGTGAGGATCGGCTTACAAGCTTCGAGTTGCTGCTGGTAGAAGGCGTTCGCTAAGGAATTCAAATGAACGAAAGGATTCGAGAAGGAAGACGGACGATTCGGCCGATTCTTCTCCGGATTCCGCGGCTTTTTCGCATCCGCCGGGTCTCGCGTTTCGTTGCCGTTCGCGTCCCGAACGCGGCGGCGGCGTCGTTTGAGCGCCGAGAGGACGTCCATTCGGCCACAATTCTTCCAATCGATCAACCGACGAAATGAATCGACCACAAAGGAAGCGGGCGCCGCTTGGCCACGACTCTCCGCTGGCTTCCGCCCTTTCGTTCGTGATTCACTCCGCTTCCTTTTCCCTCCTTGTCTCGAATCAAAGGAATCAAACCGAATCGTGTGTACACATTTATTCCGTTTACGCCCGCTCTTCTCCTCCGGCGAATGGAAAGCGGCGGCCAACAACACGTGAGTCCAACGGTTGGGGGCACAAAACAAAGCAGAACGAACGAACGAACAAGAGGAAGGTGGAGATGATTGAAAGAGGAGGAGAGGAAATGCCCGCATCACGTTCACTTGGCAGAAACGAAGAAATCCTGCAGGAGATTCTTGCGTTTGGTCTCCGCGCGCAGCATTTGAGCCTCCAAATCGCCACGGTCGGTGGTCTCCGCGCGCTCCACCTTCCACGACAACTCCTCGATCTCCTTCTCCAGCTGCGATTGTTGCCATTCGAACTGCAAACAATCGAATGAATTCACAACAGAAATGAGCCACTTACGAGCTCCTTGGTGGGCGAATCGCTGTCCAAGTAGTAGGCGTAGGGGTACGTGTACTGCAGGGTGTAGCGGCAGCGGGTGAGAAGCTCCGCGGCATCGTACAGGTACTGCCAGTCGATCCACGTGCCCTCGTGGTTGGAGACCTTCGACTCGATGCGCTCCTTGATGCGCGCGAACAGTTCGCGCTCCAACTTCAACGACTTCTGATGGTTCTCGTAGCGCGTGAAGTAGTGCAGGTAGCGCTCCAGCGCCTTGCGCGCATCCGCCTTGTTGTTCTCCGTGGCGTCGTTGTAGCGCGAGCAGTTGTAGTACGAGGAGCCGTGGGATTTCCACTCTGCAAGCACCAATCTAATCAAACAATCATTTAAAAGAGGGACGAACCTTGGCAGCAGACCCAACAGAAGTGTTCTCCACATTTCGTGCACTAAAGAGCGGTGAATTAAACGATCAAAGATGCGAATATTTGGGAAAGAAGGAGCTTACCGCCATGTGATTGCAGCTGAAAGCGGAATGAATCGATTTACGAAAGAAATTCCGCAAGGAACTCACCCGCCGTTCTTTTCGATCGACGCGTGGCACTTGGGGCAGTCCTTCGTGTTCGCACTGCAAGAAAGCAAGGATTAAACGATGCAGTAGAGAGAGAGGACGTGCCTGATGTAGTTGGCGGTCTCCGAGTCGTCGGCGCACTTCACCAGCCACTTCTTGATCGTCTCGCACGTGGTGGGCGCGTGGTAGTCTTGCGAGCACTTGAAGCTGCGAACAGAGGATTGAGCGGAGAAATGGAGGGGTTGGAAGGTTCGGTCGGCAAGCGACCGGCATTTGGAGCCGAAATTAGGTGGATTTTGTTGGCAGAAGTCGAAAAAATTGGTTTGCACGCGTTAGTTATTCTCACAGCCCTTGATAGAACGAAGAATTATGAAAAGGACAACGAGGATTGCAATCAACATCCCGCTTCCGATGATCCTCACTTTCCTCCGCTTTCTCCCGGATCGCCCGCAAATACCGGCCAAATTTAACGCGATCAATCCCTAGGAAGGAACGCACCAGAACTGAGTCTTGCACTCTTTGCAGACGACGCGGTGCGGCTTCGTGGACTTGCTGTACGCGATCACCGGGCAGTCGGCGCCCGGGCAGAAGGCGAAGAGCGGATTCGAGGTGATGATCTCGCGGTAGAGGGCGGCCTCGAAGCGGCTGAAGGTCTCCGAAGAGTCGAGCACCTGCCGAATGAACTCCTCGTGGCAGAACATGCCGCACTTGGGCTCCATGCACACGATCCGCGGTTTGCCTGCGAAAAGTGAGTAAAAATCTAAAGAAATCGAATGGAACAAACCCTCGTCCACTTGCGCCTTCACGTACGCCGCCCAACAGTCGGCGCAGAAGTTGTGGCCGCAGTCCAGCGAGCGGAACTCGACGCCTTCGTCCTCGCCGTCGAAACAGACGCCGCACGTGCGCGCCACGTCCTCCGGCTTCGGCGGCTCCGGCTCCGGCTTGCGCGCGGCGGAGCGCAGCCGCAGAACGCCGGCGCCGTCGCGCTTCACGCCCTTCGTCTTGGAGCCGCTGGGCGCCGGCGACGCGGCCGGCGGCGGCGCTTTGAGGCCGTTTTTGACGAGAAATTCGTCCGCGTTGGCGCACCACTCCGACTTGATTTTCGCCACGTCCCACGCGTTCAGCAGCAGCAGGAGTTTGGCGTGCGACGGCGAGAGCTGCAGCGCGTCGGCGATCTCCGCAACCCACTGGTTGACGAGATTTTCGACGTCCGGGACGTTCAGGCACTCGTACGGAACGAACTCGGGGTCCGTGGACTCCTTGGAGGTCGCGGGCTCCTCGACGGCGCGCGGCGCGAGATCGTAGAGTTCGTCTGCAAAAACGGGGCGATGAACGGGACGGACGGACTTCTGGCGAGTTTTTCGAATGAATTTTTCGGATTTCGAAAGAAAAACGGGGCGAAATCGCCGGCCAACGCCGACCGGAAACCGCAATCAATATTTTTTCGGCTCACCTTCGTTGTACTCGTCGTAGTCGCAGCAATCGTCGGAGAAGTCGCCGTCCGAGTCGTCCATTTCGTTCGAGCGACGTCCGAGCGCGAGCGTGGGGCCGAAATAACCGAAAACAAATCAACTCGCTGATTTCGACGCAAAGCGGCCGCGGCGCCAAGGAAGCGGGAAGACGGCGCGCCTCGACGGTTGGCTTTCTGCCCGACGCGAAAGAATCGCGTTGGGAAAACGCGCGGCGGACGGAGACGCAGTGGGAAGCGGAGGCCCGAACGCAATGTGTTTTTGATTGGATAATCGGAGGCGTTGCGTGCGCTGGGAAGACGAAGTGGACGCGAGGGCGCGCCGGGCGAGAAAATCCCCGCGGATTAACGCAACCGACCACAAAACGGAGGCCAAAGTCCAAAAGCAATCGCCGAGCGGCCGCCCCCTCCCTCTTTCGCATTTCTTCGGGTCCAAATCCGCGTTCTCGTTTGCACAGACTGCGGCCCGGGAACGAGGAACTTTTGGTCGAAAAAACCGCGTCGTTTACGAAGGAACGCTCGACGTCGCCGTCGTCGATTGCGCCTCTCGGTTCACGCGAACGTCGCCGGTGGGCTCACGAACAAAAGAAGTCGGTGGGCGTGGAAGTCGAAAGAACAAAAACGAAACGAAATGTCGCCCGGCGGTGAACACGTGGCCGGCTCACGGAAACAGCGGGCGGAAATGTCGCCTGACTTCAAGCAGACGACAATTCGTTTCGGGTGGCCGTCGACCATGAAGCTGGCGGTGGGGCGTGTGAACAGAAGAAACGTAAAGAACAGCCCGCACTGACGTTGGAATCAAGCTTCGGACTCTCGCTGGCGATGGCCGGTGTACTGCACGAGGAAGACAAGTGGAGGAACTCCATTTGGCATTTGCTATCGTACTCGCGCTTGCTCCTCGTCCCACGCATCCCCCGTTCGCAATCGAGCGACTCCTGTGATCACCACGAACAGACGTCCGTCCTCTCGAACAGGAGCTGCAGTTCAGCTCCGGGATCCATGAATCCACCGGCGGTTTCGTCTGTCGAACGGACGGCCGCCGACCGCGCCGATTCGGAGTTCCCCCCTTGCCGTTGGCTCCCCCTCTTCGGATTGAAGCGGAGGTTGTTGATCGCCGACTGCCGAGTTGCCTGCTGGTCAAACGAACTTTGTTCTTTCGCAAGAACGCAACCTCTTTAACAACACGATTGCGTAACTTCCTTGCTTGCTTGCACCTGCCGCTCTCTTCCTTCCGCTCTGCTGCTCGCTGCCCCGCTGCAGCGTCGTTTGGAACTCGAGCGGAATTTCTTCGCTTGGCATTCCGCCCGGGCGTCTCGTCGGAGAGCCGCCGCCGCCGCTCGGCTTTCTCATCCTCCCGCCACCTCCTCGCTTTCGTTCTCCTCCGATCCAACTCGCCCGCACGAGCACGATGGAGGACATGGAGAGCAGCAGCAGCGGGAAGCCGAAGGAGCAGAAGAAGATCTTCACGCTGAAGAAGTGGAACGCGATCGCTTTGTGGAATTGGTGAGTTCTCGTTGAAATCCTCGTTTTTTCACTGATTCGTGTGTTCAGGGACGTCGAGTGCGACACGTGCGCCATCTGCCGCATCCATCTGATGGGTGAGTTCGCGGCGGATCTAAAGAGAAGTCGTGGGCGATCGATTGGGACGGGAATTCTACTCGAAATCACCTGAAATTCCCTCGAATTTTGCTCCGATTTCGCTCGAATTCCCACCGAAATTCGCCCTGATTGTCCGCTCGGTTCCTCTCAAATTCCCACCAATATTTGCCTCGATTTCCTCTCGCTTCTCCTCGAAATTCCCCCGGCTTTTCCAATCCTCTCGTCCCATCCCCAACCTCCCCTCTTTTCATACAACACTCACCGCTTCTTTCTTGCAGACACCTGCCTCCGCTGCCAATCGGACGCGCAGAACAGCGAGTGCGCGACGGTCTGGGGCGAGTGCAACGTGAGTTCCCTTCCTTCCACTCCTCCGCTCATCCCCCCCGCTTCCAGCACGTCTTCCACAACTGCTGCATGTCGCTGTGGGTGAAGCAGAACGCGCGTTGCCCGCTCTGCCAAATGGATTGGGTCGTGCAGCGGATCGGCAAGTGATCTCCGCCTTCTCCCGCCTTCTCCAGCGGTCGACACATGACTCTTCCTTCCTTCTGTCTTGTATTTATCACTGATGTTCTTTCGATCAAGTTCGTTGTCGTTCATTTGCGGTGAAATGGATAAATCACGGGATGTGCAGCGGTTTTTCGGAGGAAGGATAATGCGGAAGAAGAGGGCGCAGGGGCCACTGATGTTTGCCGATGGAAGATTCTTTTATTTGCTGCTGCTGCCATTGCATTTCTCTTGTTGCTTTAGATCCCCTCGCTGAGCTCGAGATCCGCACCAGCGGCTCCAATTGAACTAAACACGAGCGCAAAAGCTGGTTTATTTGTAGGGATTAAAGCCGTCAGACACGCGAGTATCAATTGGGAGTAGCTGGAAGGAACGAGTGCGTGTAAAGAAACTACTCGGACTTCAGGAGCCGTCCGTGTTCCTCCGCCTTGATGTCTTGAAGGGCCAACTGGGCGAGGGCGTTGGCGCGCGTCCGCCCGTTCACGTGCCACAGGAAACGGTCGAGCAGGAAGGACGGAAGAAGTGTGAAGGCGCCCACCGCTTGGAGTTCGTGCGGGAAGCAGCCGGTCGTCTGGTCGGCGAGCCCGATCGTGCGGACGGCGGCGCGGGCGAAACTTTGAGGCGTGAGGACGAACGTCGAGGGTTTTCGCTCGACGAAACGCGACATTTCGGTCGTCACGATGAGCGGGAGGATCGATTGGATCGTGATGCCGCTGCCGGCGTACTCTTTGCGCAGGATTTCGGTGAACGCGATCACGTACGTCTAAACCGAAGGATTAAAGACGGTAAATATGAGTAAATATTATGCCTTGATGGCCGAGTAGACTGCAAGCAGCGGCATCGGGTAGAGGCCGCCCGCCGCTGCGACGTTCACGATCACGCCGCTCCGCCGTTTGGTCATCCGCTGGAGCACGTAGGCGGAGAGGAGGGTGGTCGGCAGCGCGTTGATCACCACCTGGTCGGCCGAACGCTTGAAGCAGTCCCGTTGGAGATCGAAGCGTTCCGGGTAGTCGTAGCAATAACCGACGTTGTTCACTGCAAGAACCAAAAGATTAGAGGGGGAGATTGAAGGGAGAACTCGCCGAGAATCCCGACGTCCAGCTGGTCGAGCACGCGGAAGATTTGCCGCTCGTAGTCGTCGAGGTTCGCGTTGGAAAAGTCGAACGAAATCGTCCGCACTTCGACGCCCGGCTGCTGCGCGCGCAGCTCGTCGGCGGCGGCCGTCAGCTTTGATTGGGAGCGGGAGATGAGAACGATGTCGAACCCGCGAGCGGCCAGTTCGGTCGCGTACCCACGGCCGATCCCTTCGGAGGCGCCGGTGATTACTGAAAGCGGTGGTTGATCAGAAGAACGGGATGAATAGATGAATTTTAGACGTGTCTGTCAGAATTGGCAACATCTGCACTTTGCAGCGACTTCTCGACTGAAACTCCGGCTTTTCCATTGCAGTCGAGCGGCTGCAGCTGCCGTTTGTGGATCGCAGCAAACAGCAGCCACAATACCAACCCTTTCCGAACTCACCCGCCCACTTTGCGCCAGCCAGCTTGTGCAGATTCTTCGGACGACCGAGGAGGAATGGGTAGAAGAGGCGTTTGGCGATCGTCCCGGTCTTGTAGAGGAACCACAGCCCAAAGAGGCCGGAAGCCGCGAGGCCGACGCGCTGCAGCGTTCGCGCCGCCAGCACGCTCATTTCTTCTACAAAGAACATCTTTTCAGATTAATTGAGAGGAGAATTCGTGGGTTTAAATACGCGGAACAAAAATGGAGGCTTCAAACCACGGAATTCGGCACAAACATCGGCGAAAAGGTCGGTGGAAAGCTTCGGAAGAACGAGGAAAAGCAGTGGATTTGCGGCAAAAGGACGAGGAAGAAGGCGGCCGGACGGCAGACTCCAAACCCCGCTTTCTGCAAAACAACGAGCGAGGCGGCGAGGGAGGAGGGAGCATCCGCCGCTCTTTCCGCTCGCCGTCCGCTTTCTCCCGCTTTTGCTCGGCGCTTCGTTCCGAAAATACGCGCTGAGCGGACGGCGGCTTCAAGGAAGAAAGCGGAAAGAATTGGGCAAATCTCCTTCTTTTTCATCGCTTCGTCCGACTTTTGTGATGACTCGAGAGTCGCCGGATTGAGATGAGATGATGTTCGTTGAAGGCAGGTCGTCATAGCCGATTAACTACGGGACAACGGGTGAGAAGTAAGCACACTGCAGACCGTTGGATGGGCGAGTAACAAAGATAGGCATTGATTACCAATCGAGTTCCTTTTGGGTACAACAAACAATCGTCAAGTGCTGCTTTTAGACGATCCCCGTCGTCGCTTTCTGTTGACCCAATAAACAAGCGAACACCCTAACGCTTTTGTTTACTGGCCAACAACGTTGTTTACACCCTCTTTAAGCCATCTTCGTTCTTATAAATCCTCAGTCTTCAGTTAGGTATTGGATTTGCGGAAGAATCTTCCGGGCGAAAACGGCGAGTGTTTTGCACTTGACGCTTTCCTCCCGCATTGCTTCGCGCACTGTGTGCTGCGTGTTGTAAAAAAGGGCGACCACATGGGCGGCATCGCTGGCTGCGTTCCGGGTGTTACACTCGCGCGCGCGTTCGGCCGGCCGGGCGGCGAGCGGCGGGTTGTTGATCGAATGGGGCGAGTAGATGGGCGGGCGAGCGGCATTCCCGTCATTAATTTCGACTCCGTTCCGTTCTTCTCTCCTTCCGTTTGCTTCGCGCACCAACCGATCGAGCGAACAGTCGTGATCGGAGGAGGAAATGCGGCCCTTGATCGTCTTCCTCGTTCTTTTCGTTGTCTACGACGTGCTTGCTGCAGACGAGTGCGTTCAAACAAACGACGAGCGAATTCGATTGGACGGGAAATGCGCGGCGATTCGAACCGAAGTGTTCGTCCACCAGAATTTCCTCAAGGCGGAAGTGAGCGTGCGGGCGGGCGTTAATGAGGATTCCTTGAGGTTCGCTTCCGTTGATCCTCTTCCCATTTAATCGCCTTAGTTAAGGAATGCAAGCCTGTCGTTTGGGGAGTGCAACCTCGTGATCGGTCAGCTGTTGGAGATCAGTGGAGAAGGTGAGCAGTCAGTGGAATTCTTGCCTCTTGATTACTTCCGTTTAATCGAGGGACTAACAAATTTGGGAGCAAATTCTAACGTCTTTTTGTTTCATAATGATCCAACAGTCAACTCTACATCCCTCTCACTCTCCGAATTGCAGGACCTTCGAACCGCATCGCCTTCAAACGCGTCGTCCAGCTCTCCGTGGATGTGGACGGCTACTGGCTGTGGCGGGAGCAGAAGCCGCTCCGACACGTCCCCTGCTCGGTGGACATGCGGCCGCAGAAGAAATTCGGCTACGCGCTGACCGTCGGCTTCGAATCCGCCCGCCCGCTGCCGCAGCTTTCGATCGAAATCGTAAGAAACGATTCAAATAGAGGGAATGAGCGGTGGATCGTTCAGGAAGCGTCGGTGATCGGCGAGCCGCAGCCCGAGGCGAACCGGGCGGACCGCCTGCCGCACGTCGGCGAGGAGTCGCTGCTCCGACGGATGCTCTACGTTGCGCTCGTCGTTCTCATTCTGATGGTCCTGCTCGTGTGCATGTTGTGAGCCTCCAGCTAATGATTCTTTTCTTATTCCGAGCAGTTTCATGCAATTCGGAGTCCTGTGGATCGTCCTTACGAGCGGCAAGCTGCTCGCCGAGTGCTGGCGTCGAGTCGCCCGTCGCCCGACGGCCGTCCGCCCGCTGGACGAAATTCCGATCGCCGTCGCCCACCTGCAGCTCCCGCCGAACGACAAGCAGTTTTCCGTTGCAATGGCCACCGCTCACTTGCCCGTCTTCTGATCTACTCGGCAGATTTTTGCTCTTGGAGTCGAAGTCGTTTCTTCTTCTCCGGTTTCGTTCGACGATGTCATCTATGGACTAATTAAAGACCTTTCATTACGTTGCGTTGGGTTTTTGAACGGAATGGGGGCGTTGATGGCAGGGCGCGCCAATTAGCAGCGGTGTTCCATTCGTTCGAGAGTTGCGTTGACATCCTAGCTATCCACTCGCCCCTTTCTTGTTCCGGTTACTCTCAGAACAGTACTATTAGCTGCCGCGTCCTCCCTGACTGCCCACACCTCGGTTCAACCCAACAGACAGCTCGAATGAAGAGCTTTATTGTTAACACAAGACGAAACTCGTTGCTTAGTCCTCGTAGACGCCAACAAGGTGCAGCTTGACGTCGCCCTTGATCTCCACGGAGCTGACCGAGTTGACGGTCTGCCGCAAGTGGAAGCGCGCGTGCTCGCGGCCGTTCACGTGAATTTCGACCTCGCGCCCGTTGCGGATGATGTCCAACGTGAAGACCTCGTCGTGACGCCACGGGATGTTGTCGCGGTCCTCCTGCTGCCAGTCGCCGGCCTCCAGCGAGTTGCGCACCAGAACGCCGTCGTTCAGGCGAGCGCTCAGGTGGAACGGACGGTCCGAGCCCTTCGAATCGATCAATAGATGGGAGAATTGAAGACAAGAACTCACCTGATGCAAGTCGAGGGTCCACACGTCGCCCGTCTGCTTGCCCACGATGCGCACCTGGTGGTGGTCGCGGAAGCCGTGCAGCGAGTGCGTGTACGGCGTGTGCTGGAGAAGAAGGAATGAAAGGAGGATTGAAGGAAGGGAACTCACGGGATTGAAAGCTTCGGGTCCCTGGGCGACTCCCTGGCCGAGGCCGCCGCCGCCGACGTGGACGCCGATTCGCCGCATTTCGTTTTCGCTTTGGTTCGGGGGGTTCGCTCCAAACTGCGCTGCGGCGATCGTCGACCTCCGGCTTTTATGCGAACAAGAAGGCGACCGGTCGGCGTGAAACGAGGGGGTTTGGCGATTGAACGACCGCCCTCATGCCGCCTCCTTTACGCATTCCTGCCGCTTCCTTTCCTCGCTTGCCTCCTTGAGTTCCGCTTCCCTCGTTCTTATCGCTCGCCGCTTGCTGGCCGATTGATTCCATTTTTGCGCCGCAAAGCCGTTTGTTGTTCCCTTCGAGCGGCCACTCCCCCGTCCTTCTTCCTTCTTCTTCGTCCTTTCTGAAGGTCGTAAACAGCGCCGAAAGAGGCGCTGGGAACGAACGATAAGCAAAGAGGAGAACGAGGAACGCGGTTTATGGACCGCGAAACAAAAATCACATCATCCGCAACAAGCGGAGGGGTTCTCGCTCTTTCTTTTGCACTTCACGGCTGGGAACTGCAGGAGAGCGGTCGGAAGAGCGGCCAAGCTTTGAAGATGTACGAGTGAGCGATCGAGAGCCGCCCGTAAGCCGCCGGGAGCCGCCGGTAAGCCGCCGAAAAGCCGCCGGAAAGCGTTGGGATCAAGTGGGGCCACTTGAAACGAGCAACACCCGAGCGACTAGCGAATAATAAGCGAGTGCATGAAAGTGCAAGAGACAAGCTGCCGGTAGAAACTACAAGCGATTTCTTGCTTCAACTCCGACCATCCGGGCAGAATTCCGAAGATATTTGGTCTCACTTGCACCACAACGCAGCAGTTCGGAGCGGCCGGCAATCCAATTTCCGCCGCGAGTTCGTTCGTTCGCGCGTTCGGGCGTTCAAAAGCGCGAAAGAGCGCGGAGGAGCGCGGGAAAGCGTGCAGAATCGTGGAAGAGCATGGAAGAAGCGGTCAAGAGGTTCCACTCAAGGGCCAAGAATCGCAAAAGAAGTTTGCATTTTGCTTCCGTTCCGTTCGGTCGCTTCCGTTCTGTTCGTTGGCTCGGTCCATTGGGCGACGTTCCACGGCGCTCCACGGCAGCCCACGTTCGGCGGCGTTCCCCAACGTTCTTTTTTGTTCGATCGTCCACTTCGCCGCCCCGCATCGACTGCCACCGTCCACGCAGGCGTTCCGGCCGCCGCCGATGACCGCGCATTTGCATCTTTTTTCTTCTTTTGGCAAAGACAATTGCCGGGCGCGCCCCACGCACGCGGCCCGTGGCCTCTAATCGGGAAGAATGCGGAGAATAAGCGCCGAAAAAATTAGTTCACGCTCGTCAACCCCGTCACCGCGAGTGGACGGCCGCGCGTGACGACGAGGAACGTTTCTTGCGGGGGTTCCGGCTTGTGTTTTCCGCATGCGGATGTGTCGTTTGATCTTTTCGTTTGCGAATTCGACGGCCCTCCTTTTGCAGCGTCTTTTGTTTCGCGACGGCCTTCCCACGATCTTCGACTGTCGACTGTCGAGTGCGCGGCCGGGCGGTCGGCCGAGCGGTCGGAGGGCAAAAGATTGCCGCGAACGGGGGCCTCGCTTCTGCTTCGCGCAAATTAACGGCCGCTTTTGGTGCGAGGGCTCCACGAATTCCTCTTTTTGTTCTCTCGGACGCTCGGACTTTTCGTTAATGCGCCCATCGTCCACTTCCGCGCTTGGATTCGACCCGTGCCGGCCCGCATTCGAACGCGTGAAGTGGGCGGCTTTCAAACGGGATCAAAAGTCGTGGAAGGCGAACGCCCATTTCGACACCAAGAACCGTTTTCTTTTGTGTTTTGGACGGCCAGCGTGGACCACCGGCGAAGAACGCGCGTCGAAATCGGTCGAGAATGTGTTCTCCGGTGCTTCGCGCCCACGTCCTCAAAATCAAGAACAAAAATAAAGCGCGCGCTCCGGCCCCTCGACAAATCCGCGCGATCGTCGAACGGAAAAGTCAACAATTGGAACGCGCGCGCCTCGTGTCGTGGGGGCCGCGAATGAAAGTGGCGCGTGTAAAACGCGCGGTTATTTTTGAGCAAACAGAACGGTCGACAGTTCGGGATCAAAAGTCGTCACTTTCCTGCGGAGCGGTGGGCGAACTTCACGCAGCAAAGGCCGACAATTATTTCGCGCTTCGTTTTTCGCTTTTTTTCGGCCACCGAGCGGTCAGCGGGACACGTGAACTCGTGAATCTTTCCGTTTTGTTCGTTTTTCGACCACAAAGCGCGGTAACAAAAAGTGATGCGTCTCGCACGAGCACGTGGACGAGAGGCGCTCGAAAGGCGCTCGCAAGGAGGAGCGGATCGAAAACAAGAAAATTTAATCCGAAAAGAAATTCGATCCTCGCGCGTTCCGGCGGCGCTTTGATTAAAAAGACGTCACGCTCGCCTCACGTGCGCGTGACCGCGTGCTCGGCGTTCTTTCAACGCGCAAGTGATCTCGTTTGTGTTTCGTGGTTTGCATTCGACGGTTCAAAGTGGTGACATGGAGGCGGCCATTCCTTCCGGTGTTTTGCGCCGTCCATCTGCAAGAATCCAGCCCTGGTTTGCTCTGCGTGCCCGTGTTCCTGGTTTAGGTTTTGCTTTCTTGCCTGCTTTTATCGTGGCCATCTACTTGCGCCTCACAACGAACCGAGTGATGCGGCCATTCCACCGTCCCTCGTTCCATTCGTCTTTATTCCGCGCTCGTCGTTCCTTGTTCCTCGTTTTGTCCATTTGCTCGCTCCTTCATGCTCTCGCTTTTGTTTGACAAGAGGAACGAACGTGCGAAGGTCCACTGCCAGCAATTGAACGGGCCCTTGTCCTGCCTGTCGTGAGTTGATTGGATTCGTCGGATGAATCCGAGAACATTCGTTTGATCTCCAGTCACGCCGCCCGCCATTGAATCTCCGCTACGTGAATCCTCTTATGAAAAGAGCGAACAAAATGGAGAGCAAAACGACGCGGATTGAAATCGACCTTTGAGCCGCTCGGCCGTCCGCTCGACCGGCCGGCGGATTGCCGCGCGTATCGAATTCGTCCGCTTTGCTCGGCGACCGGCCGAAATGCCGCCAAATCGCCGAATTGCCGCGAATTTGCGGCGGCAACGACGGACGAGCGGAGAGCAGTAATTGATCTTCCGGCCGGCGCCGTCTGCTTCCTCCCGCTCCGCTCTGTTTTGAGGACAAACTGTTCAGATGGAAGGGAGGTTCAAATGAGTGCAAAGGCAAGTGAATGAGCGAGTGCAAGTGCAGGGACGAAGCGCAAAGTGCAAGGACGAAGAGCAGTTCCGTGCAGGCACGAACCCGTGCAGTGCAAGGAACAATTCGAAGCAAACTCCAGCGAATTCGAAGGAAGCAAGTCGCAACTCCCTCTAGCAGACGAAACTTCGCCCCGCTTTGTTTGTTTGCTGATCGCTTTTGGTCGTCCTAATTCGAGCGCAAAGACCAACAATCCGCCACTTTGGCCGTCGGTTGGACGTCGTTGCACGAAGGAAGCCGGCGGTTTCTAAACCGGGCGCGGCCGGCCGACCGACGGGCGACGTTCGTCGGCGATTGACGTCCCGGGGAGGAACGAAAAGCGGCGAGATTCGCTGGAAATCCGGCGGACACGGGCGGGCGGCGGCTGATCAAACGAAGCGGCGAGTCGGCGGCCGGCCGGCCGTTCGAGCGGCCGTTTCCTTTTTCTCGTTTCCATTCGGAGCGAACCGGCCGTCGGGATTTCGTTCTCGTTCGGCGACGAGAAGGCCGACTTTTCGAAACTCGACGATCGATCGATCGTTCCGCCGTCTTCCGCTCGCACTCACTCACAAACTCGCTCGCTCCTTCGCTCCTTCGACCGCTCGCTCGGCCGCGTGTTCACTCGCGCACTTACACGAACGAACGATCCGACGGTTGCACGCGATCAACAGCCGGCCGACTGTGCGGAACGATCGACTCGTTCGCTCGACCGACCGACCGACCGATTGTTGTCGACAAGGCGACGAGAAGACGGCAAGGAACGGAGGAAGGAGGCCCGTTTGTTTGCCGGAGGAATTTGGGCGGGTCGCGCGTTCACGTCGGCCGACCGGCGGGATTCGTCGATCCAAGACGGCCGCTCGCTCGCTCTCCCGTTCGGCCGCCCGTTCGGTTCGGTCGGCCGGCTGAACGGCGGGGTGTGCGGCGCGAGTTTCAATTTTTGTACACAATCCTCTCCACACTCTCCTGTTATTCCGCTGTTACTCTGCTGTCTTTTGCCCTCCTGTTTCTCGTGTTGTTTGGAACGTTGCAACTTGCTCCTCTACACTCTCCAACCAGACGTCGTTGAACTTTCCGATCTTCCCTTCCTCTCGATCCAAAACGGTTCTTTTGTCCCTTCCCGTTCTCGGCGGCCACTTGGCACACAGCCGAGTTCACGCACCGACTTCCCGCGTGCATTCTTTCGGTTGTCGTTGAAACGGATGAACACGTAGGCGAGTGGTTGAGGGAGACGTGGTCAGAGAGTGGTGGACGGCACGCAGCTTCTATTCGCGTCTTCCGTGTTCTAGGTACAAGCTTTTCCTAGCACATTTCTTCCTTCGTCTGCTTGGAATTGATTCTTACGACCTTTGTTGATTTCCCGTGAACCGACAGACTGATGCACGTGTCGTAGTTCTCCGCACTTGAACCCTGCACTCGAAGCCGACAAACCGCCGTGTCTTTCAGGAATCCCTCGGCTCATCGCGAAGTGATCCCCGGCCGTACACGACGAAAAGGCGGCGAAGTGCTCCCGTTCGCTCGTTCCACCCAAAAGTTCTTCAAATTCGAGGGTCCGCACGACAAGCGCGCGCCCGCCGAACGGAACGGAGCGCGCGAATGTTTGGACAGGCGGCCGATCGCGACGACGACGCGTTGAATTCGAGTGCAAAGTTCGGCAAATCGGAGCAGCAGCCGGCGGCCGCGTACACGTGTTGACTTCCCAAGAGCAAACGGAGAAGTGAGCGAACGGACGGAAGAGATTCGAGTGAGTTGGGCGCCCGAATTGGGAAGATCGGAAACGAAAATAAATCCCCCGAACCGCCCTTCATTCCGGCCGTCTGGGCTCGCGGGCGGTTCATAATCGCGGCCAAGCGAGCGGCGACAAACCGCCCGGCCGCTCGGGTTCAAAGGCGGCGGCCAAACGAAAGGCGGGAGCGTCTCGTGGACAAACACTCCGTTCTTTCTTTCTTCCCGCTCCTCCCCGCCTAATAATCCGAGCGAACGGCCATGAATGCGACGCCTCTTTTTGTTGCATTTGCAGCACGTGGACGTGAAGACGAAGAAGCGTCGTGTGTTGCTTCCAATTTGCCCCGAGGGCGCGTGGAGCTGCAGCGAGCGGCGCGATGATGAGCGGGTCGCGAGTTTGCAGCCGGCTGGAGGGAAGGCGGGAAGGCGGTTTGAATTTCCGCACTTTTGCCGCCCGCCCGCATTTCGCGACATCCGAGCGCGAGGGCACGGCAATTAGTTTCGTCCACGCGGTTTCGTCTACGCGGTTTGGGCGGGAGAAAGCGGGTTTCTTTGGGAGCAGCGAGGAGAAGTGACGAGTAAATAGAGGTCGCTATTTGATGCTTCGGTTTACTCCTGAACTTCAAACAACGCATTTGTTCGCCCTTGAGTTCAAGTCGCTCTGTTCTCCGCTCTAAATCTCGCTTATAATCCATTGAATATTGATCACGTGCTGCTTTCAGCTCGCCTCGACCCGACCGGCAACCCGGCCGCCTCCAACGGGCGATGTCGCTGGCCGAATTGCGCGCCGCGTGCCCCGACCTGCTGTCGACGGCCGCGTGGAACACGCAGCAAATCGGGCGGTTGTTGCGCGAGTCGGCCGCTTGTCAGCAATTAGCGGCGGCGTTGTTGAGTGCAGCGGCGGCTGAGCAAACCGCTTTGCTCACGACCACGACGACGAGCACCGCCATGAATCTTCCGGCAGCCACTTTCGCCCCGCCCGCCGCCCTCGGGGCGCCCTTCGCTCTTCCGGTCGAGGGAGGCGGCCGCTCGTCCGGCTTCTGGCCGACCGCCAATCGCGACCACTTCGCGTCGGGCGGCTCGCTGCTCGCCGGCTCCCTACCGTCGGCCTCCGCGTTCGCGAATCTTTCGGCCGCCGGCATGGAGGCGACCGCGATCGCCCTCACCGCCGCCGCCCACGCTCAGGCGTCCGTCGCGACGATCGCGCCGCTGGACGACGACGAATTTTGGCCGCCGCACGTCCGCGTGATCATGACGACGATCTTCCTCTTGCTCACGGTCATGGGCGTCGTCGGGAACCTCATGGTGATCACCGTCGTGCTCCGAGTGCCCGGAATGGTGAGTTCTCTTCCGTCTGCTCGTCCTCCTCGTGATCAATCGGCCGGGATTTCTGTTTGCTTTCGCTCTCCACCGGCAGTCAAACCTGTGTACATCTGCTTGTTTTCGCTTCATTTTGCTCGTTCCGTTGGTTCCGTACACGTTTTGTGTTCATTTGCAAGCAAGACAACGACACGAAAAAGACTGAAACGATTGCTTGCTTGCTGTTGGTCGGTGTGTCGAACTCAAACGGCAAACTTCCATTCGTTTTGCTCCGTTTCGTCCTCAACGGTCGCTGGTCCGACGGTCGGACCACCAAAACTACGGCACTTTAGCGGAAGAAATTCGAGAAGTCGTGGCAACGGCGGCTAATTTCCGGGTCGGGACGGCGGATTTGCATAAACCACGGGGCCAATTGGTTCGAATTCCGGAGCAGAGTGGGGCGAAGTCGAAGCAGTTTTGCAAACACACGGAAATCTCGGGGACACACGCGGAACTCCCGTATTTTCCGTACGGAGAGCAAGGGCCCAACACAATCGAGCGTTTCGTGCATTGATTCGAGGAATCTGAGCCGCCTGAATTGCAGATCACCCCCACAAACTGCTACCTGACATCATTGGCCGTCTCCGACTGTTTGTTCTTCGTTGCGACGGCACCAACGGAGTTGAGTCTCCTGCACTCCGCCGAGTACATCTTCGGTCCCATCGGCTGTGCGGTTTTCTCCTACCTGCCTTATTTGGCCAGTGAGTAGACGAACGAGAGAGTAGTGGAAGGAAGGTTGTTTGCAGTCAACACGAGCTCGCTGTCCATTACCGCGTTCACAATCGAGCGATTCATCGGCATCTGCTATCCGCTGCGGGCGAGGCAAGCTTTCGTTCGGATATCTAACGAATAACTGAATGAATTGCAGATACATTTGCACGATTTCGAGAGCAAAGCTCATCCTCGTCGTCATTTGGGTCTTCTGCCTGTTGTACAACAGTCCGTGGCTCTACCTGGCGACGGTGACGGGGAAGGACGGGATGCGAATGTGCAGCTTCAAGCTGGACCGCGATTCGTGGGCCTACAAGCTGCTCTTCCTCAACGACTTCGCCACGTTCTATTTGATTCCGATGTGCTTGTACCTGGTGATCTACGCGAAAATCACGCTCACGCTCACCAACTGCGCGCTCGGCGGCAAGGAGAAGAGCTCCGGGCGGAAATTGCGTGAGTTTTCTTCGATTTTTAAAGAATTCTATTGATCGAATGGATTCCAGCAGGCTCCAACGAGCAGGCAACGCTGAAGAAGATGAACAGCATCCCGTCCGACGGCTTTCCACTGCCCGCATCGCCGCCCGGCCATCCGATCGTCGCCAAGAAGTCGCTGAGCTCGTGCCCGTCCGTGGACTACGGCCGGCGCTCGTTCGTCCACGGCGGCCGGAAGGGGTCGAGCAGGACGAAAGTTCAGGTAACTCGTCTTCCATTTCACTTATTTCTATCCTTACCGTTCGTTCAGGTCCAAATAATCAAGATGCTGGCAGTCGTTGTGCTGATCTTTGCGGTCTGCTGGCTCCCATACCGCTTGATGGTCATGTTCGTTGGAATGCATTGGTATTCATTTCTAACTCCGTAGCTTAAGGTACAACTCATTCGCGAGCGTGCGCTTCGATCCCGGCTGGTACATTTTCTTCGCGAAAACGCTCGTCTTCTTCAACTGCGCCATCAATCCGGTGTTGTACAACGCGATGAGCGCACGGTTCCGCAACGCCTTCCGCCAGCTGCTGCGCGGGAAGAAGGGCGCGAAAGAAGTGAACAGAGGTGCGTTCGGATAGTCGAGTGGCTAAATGGCGGCTTTCTTCAGGCCACTGCACGGTGCTGACCGAACAGCCTTCGATTCGCGCCGAGGACATGCGGCCGTTCCTGCCCGCGAACGGCGGCATGCCGACGAGCAGCACAATCGAGAAGCTTTGATTCGAATGCGATCGGATTGGTGCTCTTTGTGCTCTCTGTGCTCTACGTGCTCGTGTGTAAATACTCCCCGTTTGCCGTAAATTATTCACTTGGATTACGATCGTGTGCTTTCGTCTCGGGTACCCACTTCCTTCCAATTGTTTCCTTTCCACTGCGTTCTCCACCGTTCTTCTGATTCATGGCTTTGGTGCGAGCCGAAGATGAACCACGGAGCATTTCTTCTTTCAACCTTTGCGTTCAAATGTTGGTTGAACGAATTTGAAGTCGACTTCGTGGAATCGCCGCTCCATTCGCTCGTTTGTTTCCCACCGGCATTTCGTTGAATCGAGAACGACCTTATCGCCCCGCCCGTCTTCCCCGTCGATTATTTCCTTCCTATTCGTGCAATGAACAGGGTTTATCATTCGTTCGTTCTCTCCACGCACTGACCGACCAAGCGAAATATTTACGACCATTGAAGCAAGGCGGAAGAGAACGGAGGGAAACGAAGAAGGAAGCAATTAACGCGCGGTAAATGCGGTAGACAGGATAGATGAATCAGTATGCACAATATTCAATGAATAAATGCGGTAAATAGATGAATAAAATGAGTACTTCTAACTAATTAGTTGCTGTACAGTCACTCCAAACAATTCAACTAATCGGAGTTCACCGAAGAGCGAAGGCGAGAGCAACGGTCGATGCGAAAAGAAGCAGGAGGTTGGAGGAAGCGCTCGTGCTCGTATTGCAGAACTCCCCTTGGCACCAGCAGGAGTGTTCGATTAACGTCGACTGGTCCAAACAGTCGAGGTTGCGGATCGCCGAGGTGCACTCCGTGTGCGACGGGCGCGGCGTCGAGGTCAGCGGATTCGTTTGGTCGAACCTAAAGAACAAAATAGTTTGTATTAAACTGCTCTAAAGATCTCACATCAGCCCGTAGCAGCCGCGAATTGTAGCGTAGGAGTAGACGCCTGAAGAAATTCGCTTAATTGGAGGGGTGGAGGCGGGAAGGCAGGGGGCATTCCGAGAAGGAAGGCCGGCCGTTCTTTGACGCCTTCCGTGAGACACGTGTGCATTTCGACGAGGACAGACGACCTTTTGGGTACGCGCTTTCGTCTTTTTCGTTTCGTGCCGTCCGCGAGCACGTTCCTCGTGGTCTGCCCGTTCGTTTATGAGTAGAAGTATTTGTTTGATGTCTCGAGAGCACCTGCCCATCTTTTCTATAGTTTTAGCTGTCGGAGAGGAACTTCCGCATTCGAAAAGGCGGCGGTCGTCATCGAGCGCCACGCGATGCAATCGCTCCACTTCTTTTCTTTGATTCGATCGATTGACTGCTCGAACAAAACGAGAGCACTCACTCGCTTTCCGCCCTGCACTGCTCGTTTGTTCGCCCGCTCGCCGCCCGCCCGGCCGGCTTGTTGATCGAACGGCAAAAGCGGAGGGAACACGTGACTCGACGCCACACGTCCGACTTGTCCGCCCGCCCGCCGCCCGTCCGCTCGGCTTTCGGTCCGCTCTTTCCGTCGGTCTTCGCTCCCTCCCGTGAAGTTCGCCGCCGGCGGCCGCGGGCGGTCGGCGAGCGAGCGAGTGGAAGGAAGGAGGAAGGAAACGAGGCGGTTTTATTATTCCCCGTGCCCGGCTTCGTCGCAAAACACGCGGCTTTCCGGCGGGACGACGACGTGCGCATTTCGAATGAAATCAAGCCGGCGGTGTTCGCCGAAAAGCCACGTGGATTTGCGGCGTGTTTCCTTTCGTTAAATTCTTGTGAGTTACTCGGCAGTAATCCCTCGAATTTCAGCAAGCGATGAGCACAACACCCGACCCGGGAGTCGGCAGCAGCACCGGCCGAATGGGCGACGAGAACCCGGCCGAGCAGCCGGGCGGCAGCGACGCGAACGGCGAGGATCGATCGAAGTGAGTGGAATTTCTTTCTTCTTTCCATTCCGCTCGTTCTCTCGTTTCAGATTCGACTGCAACATCTGCCTGGAGGCGGCCAACGACCCCGTGGTGAGCCTCTGCGGCCACCTCTACTGCTGGCCGTGCCTCCACCAGTGGCTCGAGATCAAGGCGAGCAATCCGCTCTGCCCCGTGTGCAAGTCCGTCATCAGCAAGGAGAAGGTGAGCGCTGACTTCTGCTGGATTTTACGGAATTTTCTGGCGCGAAAATGCGGGGATTTAGTTGAGGTTAGAGCTGCTGGATTTTGGGTCAAGAACGGGCTGATTTCTTGCTTTGACTCTCCAAATTGGAGCCAAATTTCACGGCAATAACCAGTAGTTTTGTCTTTGTTTATATCAACTGAAAATAATTGTGGTTTCTGCGCTTGTTTGTCCCAAAATAAATTAGCGCCAAGTATGCCCTTTTTTCCCATCGAAATCCTCCGCTTTTCCCACAAATTACTGATTTCTCTCGCTTTCAGGTGGTCCCGATCTACGGCAAGAGCGGCGACAACACCGATCCGCGCACGAAGGCGCCGCCTCGTCCGGCCGGCCAGCGGACGGAGGACCCGACGGGCGGCGCGGGCGGAATGGAGCAGCCGTTCGGCTTCCCGTGGAACCTGCCGCAGAACGGCGTCCACGCGAACCTCCACCTGAGCTTCGGCTTCGGCGTCTTCCCGTTCTCCTTCATTTGGAACAACCTGGTGAACAACGACCAGAACGGCGGTTCGTTCTTTGGATTCCTCTCGTGTATTTCGCTCGTGAATTGCAGCCGAACAGGACGCGACGGCCGTCCACAACGAGTTCCTCTCGAACGTCTTCCTCGGCCTGGGCGTCGGCTTCATCCTTTGGCTTCTGTTGACGTGAACAGCAACGATTTCTCCCGTTTCTCCCGCTCTTCCCTCCCGAATTCCCTCGAGTCGATCATGACCGACCGCAAATCAAACGAGTGACTCCTCGCTGTACATAAACCGACCGACTGATCCACTTGCTGCTGCTGCTCGCTTGCGAGAGATTTCTACCCACTACTTATTCGAATAAACTCGCCCGAATTGTTCACGATCTGCTGCCACTTGAAGCAGGGCGTGTCGCACTCCACCGCCGACTTCTCGCGGATCAGCCACGTGTCCAGGTCGCACATGTCGTCGTAGAGGCGAGGCTCGCGGATTCGCTTCTGCGGACCGCGCGGTCGGGTAAGGAAATTCTGGAGAAATCGAGTGAGTAAGTGGACGGTGGGGGAGTGGACGAACCTCTCGCATGTTCTCCGAAGCACACGAGTAGCATTTGACTGCAAAGAACGAGGATTTGCGGGATTGAATGGGGCAAACGAACCGGCAGAAGCGAGCAGTCCGCACTCTAACGCAACCAGCAGGAAGGCGACCGCGAAACGGACGGTCGACCGGCTTGCGAGCATTTCGTTGGGTTGGCTGCAAAGTGATCAAGTGCTATTGATTGGAATGATCAGTAAGCACGAGAATAGCAAACGAGAATAATCAGACTAATCGAGGGATCGGAAGAATCGAGCAAGTGGGAAGCCCAAAGTTCACGTGCACGTGCGCGACCCGCCGCAAACAAAGTCGAGTGGGCAGCGGGATCGGCGGCCGTTCGAGTGTTTTGGAGGCTGACGGGCGGAGCGGGAGTCTTCGGGCGGCCTCTCAGCCCAACGGCCATCGATCTAGCCGATCGGACGGCCAGGCAGGGCGGCCAGTGGGAAGAAAGAGGAGGAAGGTGGAGGTGAATAAAATCGAGCCGGCCGGCCGAGAGTGAACGGCGGCTCGCCGAAACAAAGGCGGCGATCCGCCGGGCTTTTCAAGCGGCCGAAAGAAATCCAAAGGTGGCGGCCGGTGCAGGCCGATGGAAGAGCGGCGAGTGGCGATTGGTAGCCGGCAGAAAGCGGATGATAATGAAGGAATAAAAGCGTACGTTACGAGTGAACTTCTGCTTCCTGTTTCTGATTACTTATTCCAATGACTGATACGCTTCTTGACGAACCGATCAAGCAGATTCTCGGCGAATAACCGGAAGTAAACACGCGCGCACGTCCCGATCGATCGGCGGCCAGCGGACTCGCGCATTCCGTCCGCAGTCCAGCGGCCGGCCGACCGACCGACCGGAAGGCGACACGCGCGTCCACTAAACACATGGACAAACAATCGATCAGCGGGTAGGTACATGGATTGAACGAGGGGTAATAAGCAGCTATTAGGTGCTGCGGGGTGCCCGATTGACAGCGGAAGAGGTGATGGGTGGTCCTAAGCATGGATCGGTACGACCGACTAGCCGACCGTAAGCACGCCCCAACAATAAGCACCCGCCCAAGAAACAGCTGTTTGTGGGACGGCCAAGCACAAGCACAAGCGCGAGGGCGAGCAAACAGTCCGCACGGTCCGCACCAGGCGAAAACAAGCCGGCGGCGGCTTGAGTCAGCCGATCGACCGGCCGGGGCATAAACTTTCGCTCCTTTCCGCTAGCTCGCCGTCTTTTCCATAAATTCTCTCCCGACTTTCGCACGATCACGTCCGCTCGGCTCCGTTGCCGCTCGCGTGACTCGACGAACGACCGGACCGGGCGGCGGCGAGAACGAGCGGCGACGAATTCGAGGAGGAGTGAAACGAAGTGCGAAGGAAGCGGCGAGCGGATGGCGGCGATGGAAATTGATCCCATTTGTTTGTTTGCGCGAGGAGGAGATCGAGTCGCTCGCTCGCGCACGCGCCGCCCGTCCGTCCAGCGGCGGCCGGCAGGCGGCTGGACGGTCGCTCGTTTTGGTCAGTCGGGGCGAAACGGAGGGGATGACTGGGAGCTTCGTGTTAGGCGGAGATTTGCGCAGCTTTGAGTCATTGCGGTCATTTCAGCTCGGATTGGAAGTGGACGGGGATCCACGTCTTCCTTCGAGCGGCTTCTGTTTGCTCAAACGAAAAGCGTTGGGATTCAAGTGCAAAACGAGTGGGGATGTGAGCGCAAACGGGTAGCCGCAGCCCTCCAGTTTCCTCATTGGGCCTGCCAGAAATCACATGCGAGCTCGATGTTCACGAGTATCGGCGGGAATCAAATCTCTTTATTAGACGAAGCTTCACGAGAGCTCCACGTCTACGAGTTCTCGACGTAGGTACTGTCCACGAATTCTCGAGGTAAAAATAGCTGTCCAGAAAGCTGAATGGACGACGCACGGCAGCCGCTCGCTCAAATCAACACCCGGAAATCACTTCCGAATTGTCCGCTCAATCGGCCGGCCGTCGGCGATCACTCCGCGACGACGCGCAAATCGGCGGCCGGCGGAGCGGAACGACGTCCACACGCCCCGTAAGCCCAACAGCAAACGGGCGAAATGAAGACGAGAATTCGAATTCGGGGCGAAATTTTAATCACCGAAGAACAACGGAGAGGAGTGCCGCTTCTTTCGTTTGAAGCCGGAGGAATTAACGAAATTCTTTCGGTTTCGTTCGCTTTTCGACGAGCGGGGGAGCGATTGCGTGGAATTTCAAGAGGACAAAGCTGGTAAATGCTTGGGTTTGACGTGGAAAACAAACGAATGACATCAGCTGATTGGTGTTTCTTTAATTAGACGAACAATTGAGTTGAAGGCGGCGAGTGACCGCCAGCTACTGCAATCTCCGCTTCGTGTTATGAATCTTTCAGTTCTTCTCTGTCTCTTTGCCGTTGTCAACGAATCTTTTGTTCGCTGCTCTCAACCCATTGCTTTACCACAACGGCACGACAACTGCACGTCAATGACAAACAATAAACATCTCCAGACGCATTCACAACACTCGTCCATCAGTGTGAAATCGATCGCCGGAACTCCGTCCACACGCAGAAGCACAAGACGGCGTCGTCGATCACGTTGCGTACTTCGGTGTCGATTGGAACGTTCAGAGGACGATTCCGGCTGCAAAAGCAGAACCCGGCTATACGGCTTTGCTACCACGAACTTCCGCGGAAATTCCGCCCCAAATTCGGACGAAATTGTCGTCGTTTTGAGTTCGTTTCTTCCCGATTTTTCTACTCGCGATTCCCACCGTTTTCGATCGCCAGAATGTGTTATTTCGATGTTTCTGATGTTCTTTTTGTTGTTTGGCAGAACGGGAACGACTCCGTCGTGTAATTCAACGTACTTCTCGTGCTCCGGCGCGTTCGCTGCCATGTCCTTGTGTTCTGCCCGTCCATTTACACTTTCTTCTGTTCCATTCGATGAACTAACCGCACGACCGAACGGCCGGAGAAGGAAGATGAAGAAAGAGTTCACGTACGTGTGCAGCGGCGAGCTGCACGTCCCGATTCGGCTGCAGGTGCTCTCGCTGTCGGGCTACGGGCGGCCGGCGGGCTGCTCGGGCGAGATGCTGCTGAAGGTGGCGGTGAGTTCCTTCTTCTTCCTTCCATTGTTGCATTGGAATTGCAGGTGTACTGCAACCGGCGGAAGGTGGGGCCGGACGTGTGCACGCGCCACACGCCCGCACGGCCGGCCGGCGGCGCCAGGCGCGAGCTGCAGACGTGGGGCGAGTGGCTGCAGCTGCCGCTCGCCTACTCGGAGGCCACCGCCGACACGCTGCTCCACTTCACGCTGTGGGACGTGCGGGTGGAGCGCTGCTTCGCGCCCGCCCTCGTGGCGCAGTGCTCGCGGCGGCTGTTCAGCAAGCACGGGATCCTGCGCGCCGGCCGCCACGACCTCCGGCTGCAGCGAGGCGAGCGTTCGGTTGTTCTTTCCACCGCTCATCCCGCCGCTTGCAGCCGACTCGCCCGACCAGCCGCCGGCGCCGCAGTTCGGCGAGGCGGGCGGCCGCTCGCGTGTGCCCGCCGCCCCCGACATCGCCGTCTTCCTGAAGAAGGAGAAGCTCTACAAGGAGCAGTACATCGACCCCGTGGAGTGGCTGGACGGCGTCACCTTCTCCAAGCTCGAGGAGTTGAAGCTGGAGGTGAGCGCCCGGTTGAATTCCATTGCGATTGCCACTTGACCACGCCGCCTGTTGCAGTCGAGGACGGAGGACCGGTGCCTGTACCTGCACGTGAAGATGCCGACGGTGACGGGCGGCGCGCTCGACCCGGCCGCCTACGAGGTCCTCTTCTACGTGGCCGACCTGCGCGACGCCGTCGGCCGCCCCGCCGACGACCCGGAGGCCGGCCTCGAGAACCTCTGCGAGACCAAACACCACATGCTCACCCGCAACACGCGCGCCGGCGACATCGACCGCCGCCTCCAACCCAACAGCCTCTACCGCGACATGCTCGAGCAGATCATCCGCGTAAGCGAGGGGGACGAGCGGGTGATTGGGGCTGAAGCTTTGGCAGGAGATGCCGGTGCTTTGGAGCGGGGAAGTGCGGGTGTTTGGGCAGCTGTTGGGAGGGGAGTTCGTTTCGTGCGTTTGGGAGAAGAATTGGCGGGTTTCCGGTGGAATTTCGTTCTCTTTCGAAGAGTTTCCACTTGCCGCTGGTGGGTGACTCACAAGAAGACGGGAGTGATCGCCGCCTTCTTTTGAGCGACGGGCGGCGAGTGGGTGCGGCTGCCGTCTATTCTTCACGCCGCCACTCCCGCCCGGCCCGTCCATCACCTTCCAACACCCCACAACTCCCCGCCCGCTCAACCCACCAACAAACCGCTAATCCCCGCCGGTTACAGATGCCGACGCTGCAGCCGATGAGCATGGAGGAGCGGGACGTGATCTGGAAGTTCCGCTTCTGGCTGCGCTCCAACCCGAACGCCCTCACCAAGTTCGTGCGCTCTGTCAACTGGGACGAGAAGCTGGAGGTCAAGCAGGCCATCCAAGTCCTTCGGTAAGCGTTGGGGTGGGTAGTCGTCTCGTGCGTTTCTTTGCTGTCCTCTGCCTTTTTCCCTCCAGTCAATGATTGATTGTTCTTTCATCGAATTCCACTTCTTTCTCCCTTCTTCTGCTCGAAATCTCCTGCTGGCAGAATGGAAGTTGTCTCGTGCATTCATGTGCTGTTCTCATCTCGTTTCCTCCATTGCTCTTTCACCGACTTCTCCCTTCTTTCTCCCCCTCTTCCCCGACAACTCCCCACTACGTCCTGATTCACTAGAGCGGTTGCAGGGAGTGGGAGCCGATCGACGCGTGCGACGCGCTAGAGCTGCTCGGGCCCACGTTCGCGCACCCGTTCGTGCGGCGCTACGCGGTGGGGAGGCTGCAGACGACGCCACACGCCACGCTGCTGCTCTACCTGCCGCAGCTCGTCCAGTCGCTGCGCTACGAGTCCGCCCTCAAAGAGGAGGAGGAGGACAACGAGGAGGTGAGTGGCGGGGCGGGGGAGGGACTCACGGGAGGGATGTCATGGGCATTTTTCCCGATTCTTCGGATTGCGGTTTGCCGGGTAAGGGAGAGCGCAAACAAGCGATTTGTGCGCTCTCTCCTCCGGCAAACCGCAGTCCGCAAGTGTGTACTCACCATACTACGCCCCACGATCACCACCGAACGGCCGCTTCAGACGGGCGAAAACGCGCCGCTGCTGCTCGACGCGCCCACGACGGCGCCCTCCTGCTCGCGCGCCTCCGCCGAGCCCGACGTGCGCGCGCTGATCGCCGAGGTGTTCGGCGCCGACCTCGACATGGCGAGCTTCCTGATCGAGACGGCCGGCCGCAACTCCACCATCGCCAACTTCCTTTACTGGTGAGTGGGGGAGCTGATTGTGGGGGACGGGGCGTGCGAGTGGAAGGAGCTGTTTGTATGTTGAGTTCCAACAGAGAGACTCGATTCACTCCGACAGCCCGGGAGGAAGACAAGCAACTTTCTTCCTCTCGTCCGCAGATCCCCCACCCCGCCCCTCCCCTCCCAACAACCCAACCGCTTCTCTCGTTGCAGGTACCTGAAGGTGGAGGTGGAGGCGAACGCGGCGAGCGACCCGCGGATGTCGGCCGTCTACGCGCAGCTGCTGGAGCGGCTGAAGCGCGCGTTGGCGGCCGGCACGAACGTGGCGCGCAAGACGCTCTCCACGCTCCACGCGCAGCTCAAGTTCGTGGAGACGCTGGGGCGCATCTCCGGGCAGGTGGCGGCGCGCGGCGGCGGGCGGGCGCGCAAGCTGGAGCACCTGAAGGAGCTGCTCGGCGCGTCGCCCGAACTCACCGACCTCAAGGGCCTCGCGCTGCCCCTCGACCCCGCCGTGCAGGTGAAGCAGGTGCTGCCCGAGTCGTCCGTCCTCTTCTCCTCCAAGCTCATGCCCATGCGCCTCACGTTCTCCACCGTGCGCGGCTTCGCGGCGCCCTTCGAGTACGGCGAGGCCTACACCACCATCTTCAAGCGCGGCGACGACCTCCGGTGCGTTCTTGGGGTTCTTGCGGGCGGGCGGAGCGGCGGGAGGGGATGAGTAGAGCGTCCGATGCCTTCGAGTGGGGAGGCTCTTGGGGGCAGGGGATGGCGGCCGGGAGAGGAGATTTTCGTTCCATCCTCGCTCGACCGACCACTCCCAACATCACCCGCTCGATCACCACTCCGCATACTCCTCTCCTTTCCCTTCGCTCCTCGCTCACCTCCTTCTCGTTGCAGGCAGGACCAGCTGGTGCTGCAGATGATCCGCCTGATGGACGGGCTGCTCAAGGAGGACAAGCTGGACCTGTGCCTGACGCCCTACGCCGTGCTCGCGACCAGCCTGTCCGACGGCTTCGTCCAGTTCGTCAAGGCCACGCCCATCGCCGACCTCAAGAGCATTCTCGTGAGTCAGAGGGAATCTTCAGGGGCGGGGCGGGCGGTTGGTGGAGTACTCACTTGTGTGCCGGCTGTATGAGCGCGCACACAGTCGGGCATTCACTATTCGTCTAGTGAATTCTCCTCGACCCTTCGCCCGCATCTCCTTCCCCCAATCACCGCCACTCACGTTCATCCCTTTAGGACACGCTGCGCACGTACCGGCCGTCGGCGACGGGCCCGTTCGGCATCGAGGCGGACGTCGTGGAGAACTACGTGCGCTGTAAGCAGCTTTGCAGGATCCCCTAATGCTTAACGATCGCTTGCTGCAGCCTGTGCGGGCTACTCGATGATCTGCTACGTGCTGGGGATCGGCGACCGGCACATGCACAACCTGCTGCTGTGCGAGAACGGCCGCATGTTCCACGTGGACTTCGGCTACATCCTCGGCCGCGACCCCAAACCCATGCCGCCGCCCATGAAGCTGACCGCCGAGATGATCAACGCGATGGGCGGCCAGAACAGGTGCGGGAATTCGCTGGGAAACTGGCGGCATCTCCAATCACTCCCTCACTGTCGACCGTTGCAGCGAGCACTTTGCCAAGTTCATCGACTACTGCACGACGGGCTTCCTGATCGTCCGCCGACACGCGAACCTGATCATCAACCTGTTCTCGCTGATGCTCGACGCCTCCATTCCGGACATCATGATCGAGAAGGACAAGGCCGTCCACACTGTCAGTTGTTCCCCTCCCCCTTCCCTCTCACTCACTCCGGCCGCTTGCAGATCCTCGAGCGCTTCCACCTGCAGCTGAGCGACGAGGACGCGTGCAAGGAGCTCAACCGCGTCATCCAGTCGAGCATCAGCGCCAAGATGCCCATCCTCTCCGACTTTGTCCACGACGTCAGGCAGTTGATCAGCTAGGGGATAGGAGTTGTGGGGGTGTTCTTCATTGTTTTACGGTTCGTTTACAGAATAAACACAAGGTTGAAGACGAAAATGGATGGATTCCCGTGAGAATGTTTCCGGTCCAACGAATTGCAATCTGACGAAATGACCGCCTCTGAACAGTCGAGTCTCACTTTCATTTCTCCCATTCGTTGTCCTGGAACAACCGTTGAGAAGGCCGTTTATTCGGTAGAAGTCGGCGGAACATCAAGCAGAAGATGAGGAAACCGGAAGGGAAGCGAGTTGCTCAAACAAGGCGGTCAGGCGACGTGCGCGAGTCGGCGGTTGATCGACGAATCCGGCCGCTCGCTTCCTGCAGCAACCGCACCCGCCGCCCCCACCGCCGCCTCCGCCGCAGCAACAACACCCGCATTGGGCGTCCGCAAACATAGCGGCGAGGACGAGCAGCAGGACCAGCGAGAGGCTGAAACAAACGAACGGTGAGCGAAGAAGTGAGTGTGAAGAGGGAATGAAGGGAAGGGAAGCGATTGGATTCGTTTGATTGGGCTTGAGCGGATTTAAGAAACGCCCCAGCTTCTATCCTTTACCGTTAATGCAACTAATGGACTCACATGAAGCGTTGAGCAGAAGCGGCCATTGGAAGCGAAGAAGCGGAGTGATCGAAGAGTTAGAGGAGTGAGTGGAAGAGGAAAGCGGAGGAAATCCTCGTGTTTGATGCCCTCCGCTCACTCCCGCCCGGCTTTTATACCCGCCGATCCACGAGGCGGAAGTCAACAAGGCGACCGTCGAGTTGAACCAACCGGTCGGAAGCGGGAGCCAAAAGCGGCGAAACGGGCGGAAGCCGCTTGAACCCGCGCGAGCCGCCCGGTTTCTCGCCCTCTTGTCCCGTTCGGGTGCTTGCCCGAGTGAGTCACGAGATGGTCGAGAAGAATCCACGCGTGTGGTCGTGGGTTTGAACCGAACAAACAAATAGCTGACTTCTTCTCGTACGTTGCTTCGGAGTTTGTAGTTGGGACGAATGGAAGAGAATGCTGAACGAGAGGTGTGATTGATCAAAAGTGCTCACGAGTCTCTTGTTACCAGCGGCTATCCTTCGATTCGACCACCCGCATTAGCCGCATATGTTTCGGTTTTTTACTCGCTTACTGTTGAACCGAACGCGCGTCATCTGACCACGATCTTGCTTCCCGATTTGCAGTCTTCTCGTTGGAAACACTGATGATCATCGTTCGTTCACATCAAGGAGAAAGAAAGAAAAGCCGCACATGGGAAGGAGCGAACGGGCCGCTCGGCGTTGCCCAAACAAGCGCAAAACAATCGGCGTTAATCGATCGCCCGACTTTCCGCTTTGAATGCGATCCGCCGCCGCCGCCCGCTCGCCCGCTCTCGCGTTCCGCTTTTGTTCTGCGCGGTTATTCCTGGCCGCTCATTATCGCGGCGAGCAGGTGGCGAATGCGGGCGTATAAAGGCGGGATGATTGGCGGGGGTCTTCTTTTGATTCGCCTCTCGATCGTCGGTTCTTCTTATCGTTCAGTTGTAATGTTCGCCTTGGGTTTACTGTGAGTTTCTTTAGCGAACACTCGATTTTGCTTCGATGAGCACTCGGTTCTGTTTTGAATTCGACTTCCGTTGCCCCAAACTCCGTAGCTAAACGCGCTGTTTCCAGCCTCCTCTCGCACCTCCTGCTGCTGCCGTCGGTACGCTCCCAAATGAACAACTGCTGCTACACGCTGCTGGTGCCGATGAAGGACGAATCGAAGTCGGAGGAGAAGAACAACTGCTGCATGTGCCAGCCGCAGATGGTCAACGGCTGCTACTACTGCGCGTGCCCGAAGAAGGAGAGCTCCGAGGAGGACGACAAGAAGATGTGCTTCACGTACGTCGTCCAGAACCCCAACCGCTGCATGTCCAACTGCTACTGCTGCCAACCGAACCAACCGCAGTACTGCTACATTGTGACTCGGGCGCGGCGAGCGGCGATGCGGAGCGGGAAGTGGCCGCTGGTCAGGAAACTGGAAAAGCAAGAGTGATCGGTTTTTCTCTTGCGTGTTTGTTTGTTGTAAATAAACGAAACGATTGATTAACTGGTTGGATGATGGGGTTAAAGAAGGGATCGCGGGGAGCTGAGAGCAGGCAACTTGAAAGCTGACTGGAAATCCAAGAAACGGCAGACGATTTTTGAATACTTCCTCGGATAGAAGAAGCAAGAATAAATGTTGAATGTTCGTAAGCGCTGGTCGTTGGTGGATTCCCCCAACAAATCGAACAGTAGAGTGAATCTCTATCTATCGTTAGATCCTCGATTCTAAGACCACAGTTAATTTAGTTGTTTATTTTCGATCACGAACGGGCGGCAACTTGATGGGCGGCGGTAAGTGGCGAACTGGACGACTGGGGAGTAAGTGGAGACGGAGAACCAAACACCTGATTTGTACAGACAACCGAATGGGCGAAGAATGCAAGAAGGTCAGCACTTGGCGTCTTTGGTGCACCCGCCGGCCGCACAGCCGCCCTTGGCGCCGTCCTTGCCGCCCGGAGCGCAGCCCTCGCCGCACGTCTTCGAGGCCAAAGTTGCCAGTCGACGGGCGCGCGACGAGTGGGCGTAGCAGGGCGCGAAGTTCTTCATCGCCGCGTCGACGTTGCGCTTCTTCTTGCCGCAGCAACAGCAGCCTAAAACCGATCGTTTAACTCAGCAGATGTCTGGAGAGCTCACAGCAACAGCAGCAGCAGCCCTCGACGGTCGAGTTCAAGACGAAGAGGCAGAGGACGGTGAGGAGGCTGAAATCAATCGAGCGGATGGATTAGCTGCTTGAAAGAATGCCGAAAGAAACTTGCAGGGCGCGGGAGGTGAGCATTCTGCCGGTTGAATGGAGCTGGAGGAGCTGAAAGCGGAAGAAAGGAAGAGAAGGAAGCGCTGGATTGATGCTGGTCTCGTCGATTAGCCGCCGCTTTTATACGCGAACGAGTGCCCGCCGCTCGTGCAAACAGCGGCCGCCGGTCGGCCAACAGTCTTCCTACTCAACACTCCTCTGTTTGCGCGCGACCTGCGCGGTGCAGACGGGGAGCGTGCGGAAAAAGCGCTCATCAACGCGCGTGTTTGCGAGCACTTCTCTCCGGTTGATTGCGGAAACAACAGACGCCAGACGAGACGAGACGCCGAGGCGACCGTAGGACGGACGACCGACCGATCGATGAGACTGACGAAGTGATCGGTAGACAAGTGCAAACGCTTGATTGTGAGTGTTGAGCGAAGTGAATGAACTTTCCTTTCGCTCTGGTCCCTTGCTTTAATCAAATGCAGAAGGATAGCGAACGTCCAGCCTTGTTGCTCAAGACGGAGACGAATTCCGTGTTTCTGTCGGTTTAACTCCGTTAGTCATCTGTTCATTTCTTTCACTCTCTCTTTCTTCTTTACGCAAACCCCTACAATCAGCATTCATTCGGCGAGTTTATTCTCGTATTTACAACCAAAAAACTACAGACAAACGAACAGCAGAGCATCAGAACAAGCGATCATCCACGGAAATTTCCCATGAGGTCCTGGAGGGGCGTCGTTTGGACCACCGGCTTCTTGACCTTCTTGGGCTTCGGCTTCTCCTCGGAATCGGAGTAGTCGTCATCGTCGTCGTCCTCATCATCGTCCTCGTCCGAGTACTCGCTGCTCTCCGACTTCTTTTTGGAGCGCCGGACGACGCGCGTCTTCGGTTTGCACTTGCCGTCTTTGCACCCGTCCACTGCGGAGATCAACGGGGAGATCGGAGCTTCAAGGGGCGCCTCGGCCATTCGCTTGCCGCGCTCGCAGTCCTTGCAGCGTTTCTCCTTGGAGCCGGACGACGAAGACGACGAGGAGGAGCGCTTGACAATCACGCGCGTCGGCTTGCTCGGCACCTTCGGTTTGCAGCCCTCGCCGGTGCACTCGTCGCCGTTCGCGCCGCAGCCGCCGGCCGCCAACGCCGCGCGTTCGGCGCGCAATTTCGGTCGACAACTCCCGTCCGTGCAGCCGCCGCCCCGCGTTGGGGGACCCGCCGAGCGCTTCTTTCGGCCGCAGCAGCAGCCTTAAGGATTGAGTGAGTGGTGAGCAGAGAGAAGCTGGGGAACTCACAACAACAGCAGCAACACCCGTCCGCGAGCAGAACGACCACGCTCAGCACGAGCGCCATGAGGATGCTGAAAGAAGCAGGGGGATTAGAGGGAAGGGTCGAGAGGAACTTGCATTGACTTCAGCGAGAACATCCTCCTTGGGGGTTCAATCGATTGAACTGATTAGTTGAAAGGAGGAGACGAGTTGATGCCGGACTCATCGCTATCGATCGCTTTTATACTCTCCAGTGCTTCCCGTCGGCCACAAACACCCGAACGGGCGGATAAATCCGACGGTTTCCCAATTAGACGAACGAGCGGTCGGGCATTGTTTCCGGCGGTCTTTCTTTTGTTTTGGCTTCCGCTTGAATGGACGCGTGTTTATTTGTTTACCCCCCTCTATTCTTTCCATTCACACGCGCGTTCGCCGGAGCGCTCCTCTTTTGGCCGCCCGAGCGACCCGACCGGCCGACCGGTTCGCCCGCTCGCTCGTCGACTGCTGACTGTTTGCGCCCCTCGCTCCGCTTGGCTTGTTGTCCGTCGATCATTGAGGAGCAGCTCTTGATTGCGGTAAGGGCGGTGATTGCTTGTTGCGTGTCCCTTTTTTGCTTCCCGTATCGATTGATCGACCGGCCGACCGACCGACTGGAGAGGATGCGGAGATTCGGTGGAATCACGTGAGTTCCTGAATCAACCGACTATGTAATTCACTCTTCTTCTGCTTTCAGATCGTTCCTCTTTCTTGTCATCTGCTTCCTGCTGATCGCTTCGAGTTCATCAGCAACTGCACATTCGAAGTCGAAGCGCTCGTTGGTGCCTATCGCAGAGATCGGCGACCTCGCCGGCTGCAACCTGACGCGTGCGCGGCGGAGGATCTCGCCCGGATGCGACGGGATTTTCGTTTCTTGAGCGTTGAATCGATTGTTTTTGGGTTGGAATAAAGCGATTAGTTGTGCACGAACTCTTTTGGATTGTTGCTGGAGAACGACTTACGTAAACGAAATAGGGGACCCTTAAACGGAGCTGGCCGTGAGAAGCGGCTTCAGCGGCTTTCACTCGTTTGACGGAAACGGCAGAAAAACGCTTGTCATTCGGAGCGGCCAACCTTCCACGAATGATGCGCTTACAACCCGGACCACTTCAAGCCTTCCCTTCAGAGAATCCGTCCGTTTATTCGCTCAGTTATTGCTTCAAACAAAAGCAGGAAAATCACTTGCAAGAGTTGAACGTCGCAATTACTCTTCGCTGTCGAACAGCCGTCGGCGAACACTCGGACGTTCGGTTGGTGGCTTCCGACTTAGCGGCCAGAAAGATGAGAACGAGAAGACTAAAGGACGAGCAAAAAAGCGAGATTTGAATTCAAAAGAATCGAAAGACTTACACCAACCGAAAGAAGAGCATTCCGCGCCGAGAGGACGACCGATGTTTGCGCCTGCCGTTCCTTTGCGCGGTTATTTACGAGAATCGGTGGGTCGCACGCGGGCAAACTACGCTGGAAAGGAGGCGCGAACGAGACGCACCCACATTTACGTGCATTCTTTGCGGAACGGAGAACCAAGCGAGAAGTTCACTGCCGGGACGGAAGTCAACGATTTCTGGTCTAGCAGCGATGCATCTGGTCGACGTGAAGAAGTGAACGTGCAGGAATAAGCAAGCGACTACAAATTACTCCGCTTTCGGAATTTCTTCATTTTACTCGATTTCTTGTCGCCAATCGCCCACGTGGACAAGAACGTCCTCGTGCGCGCCGACAACCTCGCCGACTTCCTCGGGATGCCGCTCGTCTTCGCGCACTTTGCGCTCGAGCTGGCCGCCCGCGTGGACGCGCGGGACGTCGAGCAGCTGCGCGGGTTCCCCAACGAGCCCGCCGGACGGTCGGCCTTTGAGTTCTCCGCTTTGTTCTGGTTGTTGAAAGGCGAATAAACAGCCGTCCTGTGCTTCGGTGCTTGCTTTTGGTTTGACCGTAGAAAGTGGGCCAACGACGAGTAGCAAGTGGTTTATTTGAGTTAATCGCGGGTGAGCTTTCAGCCTTTGATACGCGTCTAGCGGTCGGGAAGTGGCCTCTAAGGAGCGTGTGGTTCAAAGGATGTGAGGTAAAGGACTAAGAAACAGGCGGAAGAAGCCGCTTTTTGTACGGCGGGCGGACGGAACGACGGACGAAGCGGTCAACCACTCTTTTTGCCCGCGAAATCTCGCGGTCATGCTTGGTCGGCTATCAAAACTTCTCGGAAGAAACCGGAGAGAATGAGAGAACGAGTACACTGCGCGGAGCTGTCGAGATCGGAGCGGGCGTTCGTCCGTTGACGAGAGTCGGAGTGGAGCGGTCTTCTCGCCTTCTAGCGACTTGCGTAGAAGAACACAAAGCACGCGCTCGATGGAGACCGCCCGCCTACTCCTCACCGAGCACACGCAATCAGTCAAATGCGGGCCGCCCTCGCTGGCAGACGGCGGACAGACGGTCTGCGAACGCAACGATCGGCGAGCAACGAGGACGGCAGCCCGGCAGGCGATTGCGAGCGAGCGGGCGGCTCTCTTCCTCTTCCTCCTGTCTGCCGACCGCTTTTCCGTCTGCTCGTCGTGAATGGTCCGACGGCCCGCCACTCGCTTCGACGAGTCATCGGCCGCCCCTCTGCAAAACAAGCGGCCACGCGGCGCGTTGACGCGATTGCGATCTCCGTTCTGCGCTCCGTTGGGCTCCCGTTCGTTCTGTCCGCTTTGGAATGGCGGTTTGATTCAAGTTGCCGCATTTGTTCTCTTGGTGCTCACCGCAAGCATTCACTTTCTGCTTACTCGACCACTATTTCTACGTGACCGAGCGGCGAGGGTGGATGGGCGCTGGCGATGAGTGCAACAGAGCAGTTCGAGCTGTAGCACCAGCGGCATCGCCCCTTCCACTCTTCGCTGCGAACTGCGGACTTCTTTCTGCTTTCCGCTGCTGCCGCGACTTCGATGCGGCCCTCAGAATTCAGGCGTGTAGCTGACCGATTTGCGGTCTCGCTGTCGCTGGTTTCGATCTCCGCACGGCCACTCCCTTCTTTTTTCAACGACCTCCGGCTGTTCGCGGCCAGCTAGCCTCGATCTTTCCCGCTGTCCTCCACCAAAGAACCTAACGTTTATTCCACTCCAACGAACAAAGGAAGAACAAGAGACGTGTCGGCACTCCTCGACTGGGCGCCCATCTCCACGCGATCTTCAAGCGGCCTGCTTCGAGCCGCCCGCCGCCGCGTCCACCGGCTGTTTCGATCCGCCGGCCGCCGTGGGCGTCGCCTCGCCGCCCGCCGCCTTCTTCTCGGCCTCCACCGCGTCGTAGGCCACGAGGAAGGCGTACATGATGGCGGCCAGCTTGCAGTAGAAGACGCGATTCTCCGCCGGCTGCAAACTCGCGCGATTGAAGAGATCAGAGGGACAGACGTACATTGATGCCCGTTGCCCACGCCTTCACGCAGGAGTATTTGTAGAGGAGCCGCGTTTTGGTGTCCAGATCCAGCGGGAAGCGACGCAGGAAGGCGCGGTACACCTCCCCCTCGTCGTCCTTGACGCCGCCGAAGAGCTGCGTCAGTTTCAGGCGCTCGATGTCGTCGGGGCCGCTGATCAGGGTGGTCACCTCTTTCTCCCAGTCGAACTCGAGCTCTTCGGCGGCCGCGATCTGCAAGTGGGCGGCGAGTGGTCGTTATGAACTGGGGGACTCACCACGGCGGCGGCCGGGTCCTTCGGCGCCTTCTGCGACGCGTCCCCCTCGCCGGCCGTGGGGTTGACGGTGCCGCGCGCGTCCGCCGCCGCCTTCGGCTCGCCGGCGGTCTTGGCAGCCGGCTCTTTTGTCTTCGGCTTGTCCGTCTTGGTCTTGGCGAGCGGCTCCTTCGTTTGGACGGCGGCCTTCTTCTTCCGCACGCAGCACACGATCACGACCACGACGGCGATGATGGCGCCGAGAAGCCTGCAAGAAGCGGTGGGTGAGCGAAGGGAAGAGCGGAGTGCTCACAACAAGCCGCCGACGCCGCCCACCGTCGCCCAGAGCTTCCACCCGCTGAAGCCGCCCGCCTCGCCCGCGCCGGCGTCATCCTCCGACTTCTCCAACGTGGCGTCTTTCTGGAAGCGAGTGATGAGCAGGACGGGGAGGAGTGGTAACTTGCGAAAGTGAAGACGAAGTTCGGAGCGGATCTGTCCATCTTGAAGCCGATTGTCGTCTTCTTCTTGCCCTCGCTCGCTTCTTTGAAGTTCGGCTGGCACTCCAAGTCCATTCCCTTGATAGTAACCTTATCGGTGGTTGCTATGATCGGTCAGGGAGAGTTGAGCGGCGTCCCTAGAGGAGAAGCGAGTGTGGGAAAGAAGCGGGGACATGCCTTTGTACTCGATTTGTGATTTGTTCCGCCCTTGGAAGGTCAACGTCCAGTCCTTGGTGCAGTCGCCAATTTGAAGAGTTCCCCTGAAACATAACGGGTCATAAAGGAATGACAGGAAGGGTCTCACTCCGACACAACCGCGTTGTTCTCAGATGAGATGTCGAAGCTCAGCGTGTCGCCGTTGAAGACCAGCGTGGCGTTGGCGTTCGTGCAGCCGTCCACCAGCTCGAACGTCCTGAAATCCGCTCGATTAGCCAACGGAAGAGCGGAAAGGGGACTCACACGACGTTGTTGCCCTCTTTGAAGCACGCCGGCTTGTCGGCGAGCAGGCGGACGGGCGGGCCGGCGAGGACGACGGCGGCCGAGAGGGCGAGGAGCAGCGCGGCGGCGGGCGGCGAACGACCGCTCCACCACGAGGCCGTCGGCAGGCGCATGAGGAGCGAGAGGGCGGAGCGGAGGGAGAGAGCGGGAACTCGGAGGGCTGTCGTTTGAGCGAACTGACGGCCGGCCGCCGACTTTCGCCGATCGTCGATTCGCTCGATGCAAATTCGCGGTTTGAGCGAAGGAAAAGCGGCTGAATAGGCAACGCCAGTTAGAGTGAAGGGGAGTGGTGTTGCGCAAGAAACCGGCGGCTGGCGATCGCCCGCTTCTTCGGTCGTCGTTCAACGATCAAAAGCGAGAACTCGAAGCTGAAGTCCGCGAACCGCTTGGAGCCGCAGAACACAACTCTCGACACATTCCCGCTCTCCTCATCTTGCAGAACGACCTTACAATCCGTCGGCCCCGACCGGTCCTCCGTCTACTCGCGCAGCCCGCAGCGATCCCGACGGCCGGCCACTCGGTGAGCGGAAGGGGCGACTCGTGGACGAGCAGTTGGTAGTTGGGACTTCTCGTTGAGATCGTGGCGTGAGTCCTGTCAACTGGATTGTTTTCCGTTGATTCTCGCTCGCTTCGTTTCGTCTTCTGTGGCTTGCAGTCGAGCGGCAGAGCAACAGCTCCTCCCTCTATTTCTTCCGTGAGACAAGCCGAAAGGACAACACAAGTCGATTTATTTCAGCTTCACTCACGATCGAACTCCACACAATCAAGGGAACGGAAGCTAAAGAAAGAAAGATCAATTGACGACAACGATTTCAATCGTCGAACCTTGGGCATGCAGTTGTACCACGTGCAGCCGTTCTCTCCACAACACTCAAGAGCACCGCACTCCCCATCGGGACCGCAGGTTTCCGCCATCACGTGGACGGCGACGAGCGAGAGGAGGAGCACGAAGAAGCAGAAGAAGGTGGCGGACAGGCGGGGCATTTTGTAGAGGACGAATGAAACGGAAAAACGTTTCTGCCGCCTTTTAAAGCGGCTTGTTCGCCCGCTTGATTCGATCGCGATGATTTCATTTGTTGCTGGAATCGGGCAGGAGACGAGGCGGAAGATTAGCAATGGTGAGCTGATTGTTCGCATTCGTGTGCGTGTCGTGGAATGCTCATCGAAACAATCGAGTGAATGAACAAAACGAATCATCGCTCGTTCACGCGAATGACATCAATCCCTTTGCCCGACAATTCAACTCCCTAACCGGCAGTCTTTTGTCAAAAGCAGGAGTAAAACAACTCTGATGACACCACCGAATGCACCCCTTCTGCTTGCGATTTCCTCGTCTTCACCGACGAACGGCCGCCATCAGTGGGTGAAAGGCGAGCCTCACACGTCCGCCGGCCTGGAGGACGAGAAGGAGAAGCGAAAGCATAAATCGCTAGAGGCGGCGGTGTGGGACGACGTGTGGGCGGGCAACCGCGTCCTCTTCTTCCACCCCTTCAAACCAAAGGGCAACTGCAAGCTGCTGTTTTCGATCGACGACTCGCCGCATTTTTGTAACGAAGGTCTGGCTGGAGAAGACCGAGAGAAGGCGCATTGAAATTTACAGGGATTTGGGGTTTGACGCGCAGAATTGGGCGGCTTCCAGGAAAACCTCTGCCGGTCGAAACGCTTCTTATCTCCTTTGGTTGGAATTTGTTTGTAGTCGACTTTGTGGGAGAGTCCTTGGCGAGTGTTTGTGAGCGAAGTCTAAAGATGATGGAAACGTCACAAGACGTCATTTCATTGACGAACAATCAGCCGACGGGTCCGTTAAAATTCGTCTCTTGTACCAACCATTCTTGCGCAAACGGACGGGACCGAGAACGTTTCTTTTGGCCGCACGCACCCTCCAGCCATCCCTTTCGCCTGACTTCCGTTATCGCCCAACAGCTCTTGAGTGAGATGACCGCACAACTGACGACAAGCAACGAGCAACCCTTCTGTCCCGTCTTGTGGTCGTTGTGTAGAGACGAAACAATGCCCACTACACGCAAGCGGGCATAAAAGCAAGGAGAAGCGATGCAAGACACCAACCAGTCGCACGATAAAGTGGGATCCTCCCGCTGTTCCTCGGCCTCCTCGCTGAGGCGGCGGTCGTCCGCCTGCCGCTCCGCAAGCAGCCGCCGAAGGCCGACGACCTGCGGGAACGCGCCGCCTTCTACGCGAAGGCGAAGGACGCTCTCGCTCGACTCGTGGACCCGGCCGCCAAACGGCATCGCCTCCCGATGCTCTCGTACAAGAGTGAGTGGAACGAGCGTCGATGCCCGCTCACCACTCGTTTCTTTAGACGACTTCTTCGTCACGGAAGTGTCGATCGGAACGCCGCGTACGGGAACGCCGAAGGGGACTCGACGACTCGCTTCTTTCATCTCAAAACTTCGCCTTTGCGATCGACGAACTCGAGGCGCAGTTTGGGTTCGTTTTCTGTTCGCATCCACCGGCTCGATCGGTTCGTTCAGGTGCTGGACCGCTCGTACGAAGGCCCGACTCTGCCCAGTCAATACTTGTACGACGCTGGGCAAGTTCTTTTATGTGAATTGGTGGACGACCTAATCGTAGACGAAAGGAGAGAAGAGCGGCCGGTAAGGCAAGGAGTAGAGAAAACGGGGAGAAGATTGACTGACTGCGGGGCGGCAGACAGCGGGCAGACAGCTGAAGAAATGCCATCGTCGGTGCGAGAAAGAGCGTGCAAGTGGGAAAGACGTGAAGTGGCCGGAGCCTCCAGTCAGATGCGGGTAATCCGGCAGCCCGACGGATACGTGGTTGGAACACAAAATGTGCGGGATCGCCGATTGAAAGCCGCCCGCAAAGCTCCGCCTTCTCCCCGCAAGCCACTTTGCCCGTCTGTATTTAAGCCGCTGGTGTGAAGCAATAAACAAGCCGCAAGACGGGACGTTGGACGTCTGCTCGTGGTATCGCCGGGAGAGAGAACGGAGTGTTGGGGCCGAGGGAAGGAAGTTCCGAAAGAAATCAAACGAGTCTTGAGTTCGCTTGGAGTCGAATTCTAAATAAAAAGACTCGAATTGAACGTCGATTGATTCGTCTTCGACTCTCTACTGCCGGCGGACGAGAGCGGCCTTTTATCCGCTCGTCCGCTCGGCAGTTCCTCACTTTCACACACAACAACGGGGGCGAAAGATCAGTAACAAGAGTTACAATTCTCTCAGGAACTCGAGCACGTCCCAACTGATCGACGACGCGTACGGGGCCGTCTACCTGGTGGGCAAAGCGGCAGGCTCCACGCTCAACGACACCCTCCGGCTGGACGGCCTCGCGCACGCCGGCCAGTCGTTCGGCGCGATCCGCACGCTGAGCGACGAGTTCGGCGAGTGGGACGTGGACGGGCTGCTCGGCTTCGGCGACAACCGACCGGACGACGAGTTCGTTTCCTCCATCCGAAGGCTGCAATCGCGCGTTGTTGCAGGGAATACACATACGACAATCCGCTCTACAACGTCGCCTCGCAGTTGGACGAGAGCACGTACACTCTGTGGCTGTCGCGGCAGTGAGGACCGTTCGATCCGTCACTGAACAAAGGAATCTTCAACGGGGCTTCTTGAGCGGCGCTCTCACGCTGGGTGGCATCGACAGCACCCACTGCACCGCGGAGGTCGTCACGGTGGAGGAATCGTGGTACTTTTTCGTCTTTATCGTGCCCGTCGGCGCGTACGCGAAGGAGCAACCCGGCGGCGGCGTCGTGAACGTGGGCGTCCCGTTCGTCTCGCTGCCAACCGCCGAGCTGGACGTCGTGCTCGCGGTTCTCGCGCCCCCCTTCGACGAGACGCTCCAGCTCTACTTCCTCGATTGCGCGAAGGCCGCCACGCCCGCACTCGTCTTCACGATCGGCGGCGTCGATTTCGAGGTGCCCGGCACGAGTTTGATCCTCGACGTGAATGCGGGCGGGATTCTCGGCATTCTTCCCCCTTCTTACCGCTTCTTCCCGCTTCGGATCGGACTGCCCGACGACGAGTGCTTGCTGGCCGTCGACTCGCTCTTCGGCGACGAAAACTTCTTCATGTTCGGCGTCCCATTCGTCGAAAACGTGTGCGTTTACCACGACTTTCTCCGCCACCGCATCGGGTTCGCCAAAGCGATTGTTTCGTGAGCGGCCTTGCATGAATAAATGAGCAATAGCAGCAGATTCTCGAGCGTGTTTGTCGAAGAGTCCCCCCTATTGAAGCAGTCAAACGGCGCACTGTTCGCTGGGAGTCCGCACGGAATATGCGTGATGGCGATTCGATTCCGAAGGGAAGCCATAAAAAGCGAGAAGTTGCTCTCATTTCCTTCTTGCCTTCTCGGCCGACACACGAACGAAAAAAAACGAATTTCGGACCACCGATCGAACGCTCGCTGACGGTGATCCGCCGAACAAGAAAGTGTTGGCTGCTCGCTTCTTTGGACTGCTGTTCGGTGGCCGCCTTCTTCCAGTCCTTCTTTGGGATCAACGCCGCCAAACAGCGAGTAGCCGCAAGTTCTCTTCGTTCTTCCGCCCACTCATTTGTGTCTTCTCAGCGCCAGGCTGCTGCGGAACGCTGCTGCTTGTCGTATTCGTCCCCCCGCTGCCCGTCTCCGTCCACCGAGTGGCCGAAATGTTCGAACGAGCCGCTCCTTTCGTCAGCGAATACTCCAATCTCCCGCCATCCAATCGCTTACGACGCTGTCGGTCTTCAAGTCGTGCTCCAACAAAAGAATCGCACTGGAGCGAACGAATCAGAGCTTCCGCTTGCCCACAGCCAAAAAACAACGTTTATTCCGTTCACAAACAAAAGACACGTCGCCTTCCAATCGCCGACTCAATGCCACAAGCGCTCGACTTGAACAGCGCCCGTTCGACGACACCGGCGGGGGTTGCGGCTGCAAGAAGCGATACGTTGGACGACGAAGTGAGGGAGAACTCACCCCCTTATCCAGCGACAACCCGGCGGCGTCTTCGGTCGTCGTGTTGAAGTACTTGCGCATGGGTCGCTTCGGCGCCTCCTCCTTTGGCGCGGTCGATGAGGGCGACCCCCGTGAAGACGGAGGGCTCACCGGCGGGCGGCTTCTGCTTGGCGGCCGCTCCGTTCGGCTTCACGGGACTCGGCGGCTTCATGCCCTGAACGAAAAGAAGTGGAGGCGTCTCCGTCGCCCACTCACGGCTTTGCCCTTCTTCCACTGGGTTTCGCCCCCCTCGACCAGCGGCTGCGAGTGGGCGGTCCCTCGCATCTCCGAACGAAGTTCGCCGCCTTCTTCCGCCCGTCCCGCCGTCCCCTCGCTCGGCTTCGCTTTGCGCTTGCAGCGGCAAATCGAAGCGACGATTTCGCCGATCAGTGCGAGCACAAAGCTGCAAACAAACGGATTGGTGGGGAAAGAGCTGGGGTGGACGAACATCGCGAGAACGACGGCACCGACGATGAAGTGCCACTCCACTTGGTTGACTTCTTCATCCTCCTTCTTGCCCGTGTGCTTGGGCGCGTCCTGCAAGAAAGAAAAGAGGTGAGCGGGTGGAGAAGCGTCGGGACTCACGATGATCAACGAGATGCCCGTGGCCGCTCTTCGGATCGCCCGGCCGCTTCTTCAGGCGGTCGGTGAGTGCGCGCAACTTCTTGGCCACGTTCCTGCAAGTGGCGAGTGAGCGAGGAGAGGCGGGAGGACCCACTTGAACTTCTCGACCAGCACGTAGTCCTCGATGATCGTGCGCCGGTTGGGCTCCGCGATCACGTTCAACAGCGTGTACACGTCCCGGTAGACCACGCACTCCTTGCAGCGGCTGCAAGGAGGGAGTGAGCAGAGAGGGGGGGGTGGTAACACTTGCAGGCAGCTGAACGCATCGATCCGCTGGATCCCATGGAACTGATGGCGAACTTGCGGGTGCTCGGGTTGTCGATGAAGATGGGCGGCTCGTCCTGTAGCTTCCGTTTCAGCTTCGCGTTCTCTGCAAACAAGAGAAGAAGAGGAGCAGCAGGGGCACTCCCTTGTCCCCGCTCTGCCCGTGGACGATCTCGCAGAAGAGAAGAGGGCCGGGTGGAGGTCGTCGTTCGGCACCTGCTCCTTGCGCTCCACGGCGGCGATCGAGCTGCAACTCCCGCCCGTCCGCTCGCCCTTCGCAGAACTCACGCGTATTTAAAGGTGCCGGCGGAAGAGACACGCGCCGCTGGTGGTTCACGGAGCGGACGCGGAGTGGAAAGTCGCGTCCACGCCCAGCACGTTGAAGCAGAGGTCCTGGTCGGCCGCCAAGCCGTCCGTCCCACGCGGAGGGCGAACTTGAACGGCGAGACGCACCGATGCCCTCACTCGATCTTGTGCATCAAGCGCAGTCTGAACGAGTGGATGGGTGAGAGGACCGACAGGGCACTCACTAGCAATCCTGATGACGATAAAGCGCGCACTGGAGACCTCCAGGACCCCGAACTCGTTGGCCCGCAGCACGTCCTCGACGGTCGGCCCACTCGTTCCAACGAGAAGGCGAGCGGGGGTCCGCACGAACATCCCGGCCGTCTCGAAGTCGTCCTCTCGCTGAAGTCCGCACGGCGATCAAGGGAGTGATCGGGGGACTCACCTCCTTGTAGCACAGCTGCTCGAACGCGCCGCTGCTCACGAACTAGGCGAAGCGGTGCCGCTGCGGGTGGTTGACGAAGGCCTCGGGGAACTCTTGCAGGAACACGAGCAGCTGAAGAGAACGAGTGCATTGGTCAGTCTTCCGCTCAGTCGCTCACCTTCTCGCTCATGTCCACGACCTCGGTGGAGCTTGAAAGAAGGTTGCGGTCGTCGTGGCTGAAGAACTCGCCCACCAGGAACTTCTGGTCGGGTTTTGGCCCAAGCGACCAGAGAACCAAATTTGAATGAACCAGAAAATGAAAGAAGCGAAAAGCAGTAGCAAACTCATTCTCGTTTCGACCTTTGGATCGCGCCGCCCGTCGTTCTCCCGCTCTTCCCGATGGCCGACGTCGACCTTCGCTTGTGGCTGAAGACGCACGACGGGTGGACGTACAACGGGACGCAGGTCGTCGACAACACCGTTCCGGGGGACACCGTGATCGCGCTCTCCAACGGTGTGTTCGCTTCGGCTCCGTTTTCATTCGCTTGCAGTCAAAATGATCGTCGGCCGCGAGGACCTGCCGCTGCGCGCTCGCGTCCACTTCGATATGGAGCACGTTCAGTCGTACGGGCGGCTCGGGTCGAACCAAGCCGCCCACCGCAACCTGAACTGCCCCGTCCACGACAGCGAGCCCGATGAGTCCTCCACCTCAATCCCCTTCTCATCATTTTCGCTTTAAGCCCTCGTGAGTACGCGGCCGCCCAGCAGGGCTACGCGGACACCTGGCCGTTCGATTGGGCCCGCGCCACGGCCCCGGCGCCCATCCACATGCAGGGCGGTCGCCGCGTGTTCGGGCAGAAGAATTGAGTGTCGAAAGAGAATAAACACGGATGAGAGTGGCCGTTCGTTTCTTCATTTCGACGAGTTGCTTTAAGCGATCCTTATTCCTTGAACTGGTGTTGACAAAAGAACCGGTCGAACGGACGGCCGGGCGGAAGTCGGGCGTTGGCGAGCTGCAGCAAGTGCCACGAGTCCTCCACCACTGCGGCGGCCAGACAAGGATTCTCGGTCGCCAGTTGGGCGGCGAGCATTTGCGAGCGGTGCCACTCGGAAGTAAGCGCGGCATTCATGACCGCGCAGCTCGCGATCCAGTCCATCGAGATGACACTCACCAGCCTGAAGTCCGCGCGTTGGGCCCATTCAAAGTGTACAAAGCGGAAAGAAGCGGATTCTGCTGCGAAAAAGGCGTGAAGAGCGATCGCCAGCCGGTCGGCGATTTCCGCGACCCTCGCAGTCCGCCCGGCCCGCATCTCCACGGTGACCAGAGTGGGTGGATGGTGGCAAACGACGAGTGCGCAGATCACGTGCCGGAAGCCAAGAAGCCCGCTAATTAGCGACGGGATGAATACAAAAGCGGTCCGGTCGCTGAAGGAAAAGAGAAAGCGTACAATAGCCTCTTGTATTTGACAATCAGCGAAGAGCGAGTTATTTGCTTGAACTCCGCGGCAAACACCCGCCACGGACGAGTCAGCGAGAAGGCGGCGGGCGCTCAACTCAAAGCTTATTGTTAGCGCACGCTCCAGCTTCTGTCGGAGGAACGCAAATGAGTTGCCGACAAACGGAAGAAGGCGGCCGTCGCATTCAATCGGTCGGCGGGCGTCGCGAGCAGGCGTGGGAGAAGACGGCGCGCGCTCGGCGCTCCGTTTTTCCGCCCACCCGTCTTTCATATGCGCGACTCCGACTGGACGGTTTAAAAGCGCGTCCTCTACGCGATTGAGAAGTCGTAGTCAGCCGCGGCCGGCTGTCGACATCCACTCCCACCAAGTCGGAGCAGTAGGCACACGCCACGCGACCGTTTCCTCGCCTCCAGTTTGTATCGGCAGTTGTCAAAAACGTCGAACATGGTAATGTCCCGCAGTTCGTTCACTAAAAAGCAGAAAAAAAAGAGCGGCACATCCATTGCGCGAGCAACCGAACCGGCGACTTCTTTCGTTTGCTCGCCCATCCCCCCGCTCAAATACATCGGCAGGGGAGGGAGGACGGTATTCAGTATGTTGACGAGCGTTTCCGCCGTCCGTATGTCGCAATTCTGACCTGTCGCTCCGACGATCAGCGGTGTCATTTCTTCCACTTGTAACCTCGTCTGAATGCCCGGCTTAAATAGACGAGAAAGCGGACGAGAGCGTGTGTTTGGAAGGTGGGAGGTGAACGGCGATCCGGCGCACTTTGCCCTCGTCTTTCGGATCGGCCGGTTGCGGCGAAGAGCGGTGATCGAAGGCGGCGGAGAGGAGTGGTCGCAAGTAGGCAATTGTTCGGTGAGCGATTCGTCGAAATTTGGCCACTTTCTCGTCGTTCCGCTGCTCCGCCGAACACCGGACGTGGCTCAGTCTTCACCACGTGCTTTTTCCCCTCATTGTCAGTGTAACGCTTCAGCTGCCGGCAGATCAGGGACGTGGTCGTCGCGTCCGAAAGCATGTGGTGCACGGGTACGTACGCGCACAACCGGCCGTCCATTTTGAAGAGGCGGGCGATGAGTGAGGGACAGGCAATATTGAACGGCCAACCGGCGTCTTGGTGCAAAACCGCTCGGCTGATCGTTTCGACCGACGAGACGGCTGGGAGCTCGGCGGTCATCTCTTGGATCACGCGGTCCTCCGTTCACTGCGGCCGAGGGCAAAGGAACGGGTGTCGTTCGGCCAGTCGGATCAAAGCGGCGCCCACTCAAACGGGAGTGACGGGCAGCGAGAAGAAGCGGACGAAGTGTAACGTTCAGTCGCTGCCCACGGTTGTCTTCTCCAAAAACATGAGGGATCCCTGCTGGAAGATTATCGTGAGCAACGCGAGCGCTCCTCCGCTTTTTGCGGTTTCGTCTGCTTCCGGCCGTTCGATTAGAGCAGCGGGGGACTAGCAAATCGTCGGGGCGGCATCAGCCGCCGTCCACCCGCACGCTCGACGTCCGTAAGCGAGTGACCGCCTAGCTCGAAGGAGCCGCCGACGCCCACTGGCCGCTCGAACAGCCGGACCACAAGTCGACAAGCAGCTTCTCCTCCCCTCACGCTTACCTTTTTCTTTTGAGGCAATAGAGCTGAGAAGAATGCAAAAGGCGCGAGTAACGACTTTAACGTTGGCGGTCAGCGGCAGGCAGTCCGGCTGGCGGATTTCTCCCGTTCGCTGGTTCATTTTGACCGTCGAGCGGAGCGCCTCGTATTCGTCTACCGCTCGTTCAGGGCGACCCCCAAAGTTCCTTGTTGATTATCGCGGCGAATCGCAGCTTCATTCGAATCCAACACTCGCCGTCCTCACCGCCGGCGCGAAGATCGCGGTGCAGCCAGACAGCCTCCTGCTTGAACATGCCGGGTTCACGCTATTGCCCCCTCGAGGCGGTAGGCGGCCTGCTTTTCGTTCACCATTCAGCCGTCTGCAGCCACTTTAACGCCGTCCTCTGCTCAAACGCGTCGTTCACGTCCAGCTGACAGTAGCGGCGATCGAATTCCTGTACGATTTGGAGCAAACAAAGCGGGTGGGGCCCGTTACTAAAAGGTCGTTCATTTGAAAATCGGAGCAGCAGAAAAAACGAAGTGGGTAGTGACCGTCGCGCCTGGTTGCTGTAAGCAACGAGGCACGCGGTCGAGGGGAAGTGGGCAGCGGACATAGCGCAGTGCCAACTGCTGCACGCACAATCAATACGAGGGTATTAAGCGGTTGAAAAACGACGCGTTCGCGTGAGCTAAAATGCGTGGTGAGCGTCACTTTTCTCTGCGCAGCAAGCAGTCAATCTCGCGAATCAAAATCCGTTGTATTTCGAGTTTTTTTCCCGGAATTGTTTTAGCAAAATGGTATTCTCCTACCCACTGTTGAACTCGAATTCTAAACGTTCCGGAAAGTCATGTGGTTCACAGCTCGCGGAGCAACAGAAGCCGAAACTCACAGCCGATGGTCGATTTGCCGTCATGCTTTACGCGCTGAAGACCGGGCGTTGTGGTAATGATCTTGATCACACTGGCGACGAGTACTTGGAGCTTCGAGCGGCCCTTCGCCTTCGAACTCTACGCTTCTTCTTCTGCTCTCGCTCGTACTCCGCCGTCTTCTTCGACTCGAATGGAAAAGGCCGAACGAAAGACGCGAATATTCGCTGGGGTCACTTTCTTTCGCTGCAATCGGTGCAAATTGGGCGTCTGGTAGTGCATTTGTCTGAAGATCACCTGCAAGGCAATTCAATTGCTCGTCTCCTGCAATTGGCTTATTTGAAGCGCATTTTTCTGATGATTTGGCCACAACCAGTCTACCCAATTCCTCACCAACGCCTTCGCGACTGGCTGCCGATACTTTGGGCACTGAAAGGTGAGTAGTCGTCCCTTTGTGCTCACTTGTCGTTTAGATCACAGCACTCTGAAAGCAATCGAAGTGACCATCGGGTATTTCTGCGATAAAATCGCCAAGCCCGTTCTGCGAGACTTCTGGTGCAGCAAGATCGTCACGGTCCAAGTGATGGCTTCTGCTCACAGCATTGTATTGATGAATGCACCCACATTTCTCTTAGAGAACGTTTTACTTCACGCTCCTTACAAGCCGGATCCTTGTTCGTCGTCTATCGCTTTAGTTCTATAAGTAATTTGAGAGTTCAGATCTCCACTTCTTTTTCAAAGCAAACGCCCGATTGCTTCAACTTCGCGGCCACATGGAGAGCATCGCCTTGCACGGACCGCAAGTTTTCAGTGTTTCGAATTCAACTCGTTGTTTCGTGCAGCTGCGAACGGAATGATGCGATCGAGCGCGTGGTAATCGAGTTGTTTCCTGTAAAGCACACGTCCGCTACTCTTCTCAAACTCCCCTTGGACTCGCTGTGGACCGAGCGAGACGCCCTAGACTTTCGAGCGGCCTTCAAGAATCTTCGCTCGTTAAACGACAAGTTCGTCGTTCAGCTGAACCTTTTGCAATTCTATTTGACTGCGAGTCCCGTAAGTCCACCTTTTATCGTCGCAACGTCCTTTAGGAAACGTCGGAATTTGACGCGTCGCTGAAGCGTCTGATTGACCACTTGCATATTCCGATTCAGTGGGTCAAAGCGACCGGCATTCGTTTGGCGCAAGTGCAAGCTCAAATTCGCGTGTTTGATCCAACTGCGGATGCTTCCGTCCGTTTTTCCATGTCATTTCACTATTCATTAACCGTTTAGTGCGCGGTTCTTCGGGCCACACAAAACTACTTCGCTCAACACACGAACTTCGTCGCTCAAACCGAAAATTTCGACACTGAAATGATCAGGCATTTCCGACGCCAGTCACAGGATGTGTGGTGCGTGTGGAATCAACGAATCAGTGCAATGAATATGTGCGTTGTGTTTACTTCTTGAATTTGCCATATGTTTGCCTTCAATAAATGGTCGTTGTAAACGCTCAGACTAATTATTAAGAGGTAAAAAGTACGATGTTTCGTTTAAGGGTGCCCAAAAACAACGCTAATTATTCAGCTGCCCCGCCCGACGCGCTTGCCGCGCATCACTCGGCAACGGCAAGCAAGGGTCAAAGTCGAAATGGGCCGCGGTTATCACACGAACGCAAAACGAGACGCCTCACCACGAACACTCGGGTCGCCTTAAAGTCGTCGACTGGTTGCAGTTCGCACGTCGATAAAAAGAGAGAGGACGACAAACAGTTAATCGACTGATTGGTCGCTTGATTGCAGCACAGGGCGGCAGTCGAGAAGACAAGAGTTGAAGTGAAGCCAACCGGCGGCCACGCTGACGAGTGCCCGTTTCGATTGGAGAACGACAGAAGACGGTCTCTTTGTTGATCGCCCGCTCGTTCATTCATCGATCCTTTTCTCCAATGGCCGATCCAACCCCTTCGACAAAGAATTTCGAACCTTCGGCGCTACTCGCGCGGCCTCGTTGAAAAAACAAACCGGCGGACGCCATCCTCCGCTCAAGCGGCCATTTCGTGTTCCCGACGGGCGGGCGACTCGTTGGATGTGGGCGGCGCGGTTGAACGGACCAATCCAACGGAGAGGGGCGGGAGTCGAACGGAAGGGCGCCAGCGTGAGGATCACCCGACCACTTGCTCGTTTCTGCCAGGTGCCTTCGCCCACGAGCGGCCCGCAGCTCCCGGCGGCCGTCGCGGAATGTTCGTCTGTTCGGCCGCCTTCATTTCCCAACGATCTCCCCGGCCAATCGACAGCAGCGTCGGACGAGCGGCGACCGTTCGCCGGCAGCAACCCACCGAACGCACCGAACTGACCGCAGTGGACGGCCGACGACCCAAAAAGGCGGCCGTTCACGTCCTCTCGACGAGCGAAAAAACAAACGCGACCAAAAAGAACCTTTAGAGTGCCTTGCCCAGGCAGCCGACCAGGCGCGATGAAGCTATTCACTCGATCTGATCCTGCTGAGCTGACGGGGATACGTACCGGTTGCCCGAGAAGATGTGAACCCCAAACACATGCCAAATTAACTTTGTCAGCTTTGACGACCCGCCGGACTCGAAGCGGCGACCCGACCGCCCCACAACCCAGCCGCGTTACCGACTAGAACACAGGAACGTACTGCTCGGATTGTGCGAACGGGCGCTTTCTGCCGCATGTGAGCGGCCGTGCGCGCGCTCGTTGTGGGATCGCGGGGAGCGGGGTTCGAAATTCGACTGCAGTTCGCTGCGACCGGTTAGTGGCAGCCGTCTGACTGCAGCCGACAGCCGCAGCTGATTTACAAGGTTCGCTACAGTTTACAGCCGACTTCCTATTTTCCTCGTGCAAAATGGCCGCAACTGGCTGACTGCAGCCAAGTTCTTTAAACTCAATAGGCGTCCACCTTCAATCACTGAAATGAAACGAAGCTTCTGAATGTCCTCGTTGCCGCCACCGAGCAGTGGGAAGATCGGGCGACTCGTTCGAAAGTTCTCCGCGAACCCGCGACCACTTCTTCACTCATCGGAAGCCCCCGAATTTACGACCACGAGAGCGACCTCATCCTTCCCGGTGTCGCCGCTCCCGACGCCGCCCGAAGCAGAAGCGGCGGTCGACTCGGAACGATGACGAGAAGAAGCTGACCGAAAGCCCGTCGCTCAACGGAACGAGGGGAATCCTTCGTCTCGGCCACTTCTTCTGCTTGCCGCCATTCACGGGAAGAGCTCGCCGCATTTTCGTGAGCGGCGGCTTCCTTACCCCGCTTTCCCGTTCGTTCGTCTCTTTGCTGTCGGCGGGATGCGTTCGTCTTATGCAGCGAGAAAGCGAACAGGCTTCTCGTTCACTCGCGCGTCTTCCGCTTGCTTGACGAAGCGGCGGGCACGAGTGGATGCTCGTGCGTTCTGCTCCTCCAAACGAACCGCTCGCTTGCTGGAGGACGGCCGACTGCCGAATGGCCGGCAGAGTGCGCAAAGACCCGGCCGCCCCACCTCTTCGGCACGAGCGGCAGTGGTGTTCGCCCGGTCTGTCCCTCTGATCGTGGAATCGGCGCCGCGATTTCCGCTTTCCGGCCGCTCCCTCACGTGATCGTTGGGTTGCTTTTTGTGCGGGCGCTCGGCGAGCGGCTCGTCCTCTTTGTAATCGTAGGCGGAGTCATTTTTTCCCTTCTCTCGGCGTCCAGCATCTGGGGCATTGAGTGGTCGATTTGAGGCTTTCTTCACCACCAAATGCGGGAAATTAGAAAGAGTTTCTGGTCGCCTTGGTCGCTGGTCACCGCGCACTACCCCGAATCGATTTGTGCGCGCCGCAATCGAGGGGTCCGCTTGGGTCAAAAGTCCATCTTGTGTTCGGCCCTCACACAACGCGCCGTCGCTCCTTCCTTTCGCAGCTTTGCTCTCGCGACTCGTCTCCCACTTCTGTTTCAGCGAAATGTCCGACGTTTCGCAGCAGCGCAAGAAGCCGCAACTCAAGCCGAAGGGCCGCTTGTGGGCGTTGTTCCACGCGACGAGGACCGGCCATCCAAACAACGCGCTCACCCCGAATGCCCCCGACTACTTGCGGCAGCGGGCGGCTCTTCGGCTGCGGACTGTCCGCTTCCTCTTCTCCTCGCGCGCCGTTCTGACCGCCTTCTTCGACGCGAAACAAAAGAACTGCACGTGGATAGCGACCGTTTCCGTTCGCGAACTCTCGCTATGCTCGGTTCAACTCAAGAAGCTGCGAGTGTGCTTGACGAACGACCATTTGCGGTCGGCTCGGCTGCTCGCGTGCTGCGAGTGGCCCCATTGAATCGAATCAGACTGTTGTGTCAGTCGCTCCCCGCAGCCACATTCGCGCTGCTCCAGCGGTGGTGTTCGTTGCTTGCGGGTCTGAGAGGTGGGCGTCGATGTCGAGCGCCCAATTTGTGTGTTGTTTCAGACCACCGCAGCTTGAAAGCGCTCGAATTGACGGCCTACTATTGCGCAAAACCCCGGCAGCTGGTTTCGGCGCTCCGCGACTTCTTGCCCGACAACCTCACGAGTGCTCTCATGGACGATTTCTTTTTTGCCGACGTGCTGCACGGCCGCTCCTCGGTGTTGGAAGACGCGTACGTCTTTTCGTACTCCGCGTCGTCGCCGAGTTTGTTGCTGCTTTGTTTTACCGGGTGAATTCATTCTCGTTTAGATCTTGCGGCCTTCTTCCGCGCGCGCGCCCGCGAACTCCAGCTAGACGTGCCGATCGAGAGCATCGCTGCGAACGGGCCGTGAGTTCTTTCGATCACAACTTCCTCACGTCGTTGCGCTTCAGGTGCGAGCGGAACGAAGCCGTCCGGAAGCTCTTGATCCATTCGGTCAACGACGCGCCGCCCTCGCCGTCGTCCTTTTCGCGCTGGACGAAACGCGAAGAGCGGGCGTTGAAGGCGGCTTTCGAGCACCTCCGGCCGTTGAATCGGGACTTCGGGCTCGACCTGATTCTCAACACTTTCGAACTGCAAGAAAGAAATGTCAGTTGTTGGTGTGCGGTGTGCGGATAGCGGGCGTGTTGCAGTCACTGTTGGAGTTGCAGCGCGCCCTGCGGATCACCGTCGATCGTTGCTTCCGCCTCGGCAGGTGGGCGAAGGCGGCTGGAGTGCGCTTAAACGCGTTGTTGATGCAAATCTCGCTCCACGGCTTCTTCGACGAGTGGGTTCGTTGTTCTCTCCGATTGCCGAGAGCCCCGCAAACGTCTCGTTTAGGTGAAATACGCCGCCAGCCTACGGAGCACAGCGAACTTTCTCGAGCGAAAGGACTTCGACCGAATTCCAGACGATGAACACAACCGAAACATTCGAGCGTTCGTCAAATCTTGCGGCTTTGTTGAGCTCTGTTGTTGGCATCGCCGTCTGCACGACGCGGACGTGTACATCACGGTGGTTTGCCGCCACCGCTGAGTGCTCGAGGTCACGTTCTGTTTCGCATTTCCGTTTGTCATCCTGTTTCGCTCACAGTAAACAAAAGCAAGACGGTGGAACGTCGAATATGGTGGCTGGAGGGGTCGGAAGGAGCGGCAAAGTGTGAGTGGGTGGTTCGTGGAGGCGATGAGTGACTACACCGTTGAGCGTCGCCCAAGCCTCGTTCCTGGCCGCCTTCAAATGAGTTAGTGTCGGGCGGAAAGCGGAGAGAACTCGCTTGGAACACGCGGAAATCCGCTCGCCTTTCGTTTGCCGTCCGCTCGCTTTTTTGCAGCCGGCCGCCGCGAGTGCCCCAAGAGTGCAATCCAATGCCCGTTCTTTGGATGTCGCCCTCAATTCTACGAATTCCCCTCCGGATCGGCGGGAAGACGGGGCCGAGTGGGGGCTTCCGGCCGCCTCCCTTCAGCTCTTCGTCATGGTTGATGCCGCCGATGCGATTGAAAACGGGCGGGAGTTCTCCTTCTCCCCGTCCACTCATTTGTGCCTACAGAGCGGTAAGAGGTCGTCATCTCTGTCCTGCTTGCTCCCCTCCGTCGGCCGAGTGGCCGGAGTGTCCAAACGAGTCACTCGCTCACTGAAGGAGGCGCCGACTGCCGAGTGGCCGGCGGAGTGCCCAAAGGTCCGGCCGCCCCACCTCTTCGGCACGAGCGAGCGGCAGAGGCGGCGGTCGAGCGGGGCTTTGCGAATGCGGCTGACCTCCCGCCGCCCCGTCCACTCGTCCTCGCTGTTCGTGACACGTCGGGCGGAGTGGCCGCCCAACGCTCGGCTTTCTCGAGGTCGTTGCTAAGCCAGTGAGCAGTTGATTCGTGGGGCTCGCTTAATCGTATCGAAGCGCCCCACGGCAAGAAAGGAGGGAGTTCCCAGTCGTTGCCTGCCCCGCGCGGTCGGCAGCGTGCTCGTCGAAGGAGCGCCGCCAATCCCGCGAATGGTCGGCCGCTTCTTCTGCGGATCGTCCGCTTGCATCGGCGGCTCGCCTTCAACTTCGCGTCTACTCGCTCGTTCTTCTGCGCCGCCAGCCGCCCCCCGCGTCGAGGTTGTTGGAGATCCATTTGATGAGCTCGCTGTCTTCAAGAGAGGCGGCCTGCGCTTCTCCAGGCGGCGCCCTCTCTTGCGCGCCGCCGCTCGTCCACTTGCGTGCAGCTGGAGGTTGTGGATGGAACGACTGATCTCTCAAAGGGATTCGTCAACTGCACGTTTATACAACGAAATGAAGGGCAGCAATCACCATAGAGGGCGGCTTTCTCCTTGTTGCTCTACCACTCGCTGTCCCCCGACTCCTCCTCGTCTTTGAGCTTCTCCTCTCCACCGCCGTCGTCTTCCGTTTCGCCGAACGCCCGCATCTCCGCTTCGTCCAGCGAATCTTCGAATTCTGAGTCGAGTGCGGGCAGCCGGTCGATCCGTTCGTTCACTCACCGCTTGCTCGGTTCGGTCTACTTGCTCGAAACGACCTCGGGTTGAAAGGCGGCGAAGTTGATCGTCGTGAGGTTCCGCAGCTGGCCGAATGGCTCCTGCAAGTGGGAGGACGGCTGGGTTGAATGGAGGGAGGGGACTGACCGGTGGAATTCGGCTCCTTTCTTTCTTCTCCATGTCGGTTGCTTGATCGCAATGGGCTTCTTCCTCCACCGATTAGGTCTTTTAGGAGGAATTGGGTTGTTTTCGCAAGAAACTTTACAGGTTGTCTATTTCGAGATTGCCACGTGTTATTGACGCCGCCCATTGAGATCGCCGCCGTGCGGTCGGCAGAAATTACTTCGCTTACTTGAGTGCGATGAAAAAACTCTAATTGTACGATCGATTCTACTGTTCGGAGAATCCCGTTGCTTTACCACTTTAATGACTGTCAACACCGCTTTATTCGCGCATTTACGCGTTTGCGTCAGTTACTCGTTATAGCTCCCGCCCGCCAGATATTTCCAGAACGCCGGGTTCGGACTACGGACGGCGTTCTCCTGGCCTTCGCCGAGCGCTTCGCAGAAGTGCCAGAAGTCGCACAAGCAGCCTGAAAGACGAAGAAGTTTTGCTTGAAGGACGGTAGGGAACGTACCCCAATCGCAGCTGACCCAACACCACTTGCCGCTGCAAGCGAGGTTCGACTCGGGAGCGGCGAGGGACGTTTCGCTGGCGACCAGCGAGACGCAGAGAAGCAGAACGAACAGCAAGCGACAGGACATCATTGGCGTTCAAAGCAGGAAGAATCTGCAGATGACTGGAACGAAAGCCTCCGTTTTGTATCAACGGTTGAGCGCGCCCCCAGCCGCTCGTTCATCCGCAATTCAATTGAACGACGGAAGAGGCTGTCGATCGATGGCCTCGCATGACGGTGAAGCAAAGAGGGTCGTTTGCGTAGCGAATCGGCCCGTCGGTCGTCGAGGAAAACGCGTCAATTCATTTACATTTGCAGAGAGCCCGTGACAAGTGCAGCAAAGCAGAGATCATCTTGCATTCAACCCTGCTATGACCGTTAATAGACGACGAAACGAACGTTTAGGCCGAGCGGTCGACGAGTTTGGGACGGAAAGCCGCCTGTTCTTCGCTGCGTCTCTTTTGGGAGCGCCGTGGATTCGACCGTTTTCTGCTCGTCCGAATGTTCAAAGCTTGCCGCCCGCTTGTGCACTAGAATGTATGATGCGGGCAGTTAACAACGGAAGTTGATCGCTAGAAACGAGTGGAACAAGACAGAAGAATTCGATTGACCTTCGTTTTACTCCGAGTTTCCCACAACGAACCCGCAATGCCCAATTGATTCATCGGCTGCCCGCTCTCTCAATATTCCCACCGCTTGATCGATGAGAACTGGGCGGGGCTCTCATGACCTCCGCTGATTGCGCGAGGCGTGGGCTGGAAAAGAGGGAATAAAAACTGTCTGCTAGGTTCGCTTAGGACCCTCGTTCCGCGCTGTCGGCGCGCTCCTGTCTTTATTTGGGCAGAGGAAGTGAGTTCGCGGTCACCAAAGACGTTCTACGGTCGTTCGTTCGCCCTTTTCAGCGAATTATTCCAATTGCAATGTCGAACACAACTTCGTTTCGGCGAGAGTTCCGCACCCATTTGCTCTCGATTACCGCCAGCACCAAATGGAGCAGCGAATTGTTCTGTTTGAACGGAGTCGACGGAGCGCACTTCCAGCTCGTGTTCGAGCCGCTGGATCCGCTCAATCCCATTTACAGCGGCATTTCCCTGGCGTGTTGCCAGCTCGACAACCACGCGTCCGTGCGGCTTCGTTTCCGAACGTGGCTCGAACACGGCAGCTCGAAATACGCTCAAAATGGTAGACGGGGAAGTTCCTGGCTTTAATTACTGTTTCTTGTATTTTAGAAGACATGCAGGAGTTCTCGGCAGCGCAGGAACACGGCGGCAACACCGGATGGACGTTCGTACAACTCCAACGTTGGGCGCGCACCATCAATTCGGTGTGCATCTGCTGCGAAATCGAACTGCAGGACGCCGTGGAGAAGCCGGCCGGTCCGAAGTGCGAAGACGTCATCGCGAGTCTCGTGGGCAACACGTCGGCGATGTTCGGGAACGAGACACTTGCCGACGTTCAAGTGCATGCGGAGGAGCAGGTCTTCAATGTGAGTCGCCTCTTTCTTGCACGTTCCGTTCACCCCATCGCTTAGGTCCATCGCGCCATCCTGGCCGCTCAATCCGAGTACTTCATGAAGATGTTCACCAGCGACACGAAGGAGAAGCGAACGGGCATCGTCGAAGTGAAGAACTTTGGAGCGGCGATCGTCGAGAAGATTCTCCGTTTCGTCTACTCGGGCAAAGTGGACGGCTTGGACGCGTGTGCTCGAGAACTGCTGCTCGCCGCCGACTTCTACAACTTGGAGATGCTGCAGGCAAGTCCAATCGAGCAGTGTTTCTTCCATTCAACTCCTCTCTGCTTCAGGAGATGTGCATCGCCGCGATCTTCAAGACGTTGACAGTCGAGAATGTGCTGGAGGCTCTGCAGCTCGCGTACGCCCACCAACATCTCGGCGACTTCAAGCAGCGCGTGCTGAAGTTTGCCGAGGAGAATTGGAAGGCGATTGTCGCTCTGCCCGCATGGAATGCTGCGTACATTCGTGAGAACGCTGAAATTGCCGAAGAGCTCACCAAGCTGGCCACCGTTTGATCCCACTCATTCGTGCCTGTAATCCGTTGTTGTTGCCTTTTGATGTCGAATAAATGCTATTTGAATGACTCCGGTGAGTGTGCGGAAAGTTGTGTCTCCCGTCGGCCAACAGCAAGCGCTCATCTCCGGGCAGAGGTCGCACCCGAGCGACGTCCGCGGGGATCGAACGGCGCCCTCAGCGCTGCAGACGAACAGCCCGCCGCTCCAGCACGTGAAGACGGCGGTCGCGGAGAAGCGAGGCGGGTGAACGGAAAACGACGCGCAGAGGTCGCCCTTCGCGTCCTCTCAACCAGTACGACGAAAATCACGACAAGAAGGGCAACCGAAGGTCGTCTCCTCGATTCAGAAATCTACGGACAGGAGCCGAGTAGACGGCAAGGTGACTAACGGAAAGTGTGTCGAGCGAAGGCGAGGAGAGCGGCTGTTTGGAGCAGTCGGGAGAGGAATGAGCGTACTGTTGACGCAACCTCCCGCCCGCCGCCTTGTTTCTCAGAAACCACGCGGATCGACGCCCTTTCGTTCGCGTGCAAATTCGCGGTCGACTTCGGCCGCCCGCTCTCCCGCTCGCCGCACTCGCTCAACCTGTCGGCCGCGCGTGCGCCTGCTCTCTCCTCCCGCTCCCCCTCCCTTCCGTTCGAGTGCGGTCGGCCGGCTGCTCCGCAATGCGCGCTTCGGTCCTCCTGCTCGCCGTCGCCCGGCTTCTCCTCGTCGCCGGCGACGCGTGCTTCACGCAGAACGAGCAGAAAGTGTGAGTCCCCCTCTTCCGCCTGCCTCCTTCCACTCATCCGTTCGCTCGTTGCAGGACGTACAAGGGAACGGACGCCTGCAAGACGGCCAAGACGACGCTCTTCTTCACCGGCGCCGAGCTCCAGTTCGAGATGAAATACGCCGATTGCAAGGTGGATTCGGCGTCCATGTAAGCGCCATGTCACGACTGGCCTCCATTGACGTGTTTCTTTCAGGTTGACGCTGAAGATCAACGACTGCGAGCGCGGCGGCAAAGTCGATGTAGATCCGCGGCCAGGCGCAGAAATGTGTCAACTCACGGCGAGGGGTGCGTTTTGTGGTGGTATCGTCAATGTTTGACTTGCTTTAGGTGACGTCTTCGTATTCCCGTTTACTGGAAACGCCAGCGCCGATGGCATCGCTTTCGCGGGCAAGCCGACTGCAAATCCGTGTGCCCTGAAGTTCGGAAAGACGGCGGCGACTGGCAAATACTCGATTGCCAACATCTCGATCGCTCTCGATCCGAAGGCCGCCGCCCAGTTCTCGATCACCTTCGTGAGTTCCCGCCTGCTCTCCATTCATTTCCTTTTCGTTGCAGACGGCGCAGCTGAAGAACGACGACCAGCCGAAGGGCACGACGGGCGGAACGAGCGGACCGGTCGGACCGGTCGGATCCACGGAGGCGGCGGCGGTGAAGGACGGCTCCGACTTCCCTCTGTGGGCGTGGGTCGTCATCGGCGTCGGCGGGTGAGTCCGCCGCCTTCCCTCACCGCTCACTCCTCTCGCTTGCAGCCTGCTCCTTCTCTCATCTTCGGTGGGCGGCGTGGTGGGCGGCTGCGTCTGCTGCCGCCGCAAGCGGACGAGCGGGAAGGCGGGCGTCGCGGACGAGACCGCCGGCGCCCCGAACACCGAAGCGACGGAGACGACGGTCCGCGCCGAGAAGACGGACGGGCAGGACGAGGCGTCGATCTCCAACAAGCAGCCGCCGCCCGTCGAGCTGACCGTCCCGCTCGGCTCGACGCCCTCCCCGCCTCTCCCGAAGGCCGCCGAAGAGAACCAGTACGAGATCCCGGAAGCGTGGAAGCATCTGCCGCCGCCGCCGCAGTGAGCTCACCAACTGACCGCCGGGCACTGGGGAGCAGCGCCTCCAATCTCCCTCGTCTGTGTGGAGCGAATAAACACGTGGACTGCGGAGATTGGCTGTTGGAAGAGAAGCGCTTGGTTGAACAAAAAGAACGGTCGAGGGCTCGTCGTCGATCACTCCCTCCGCTTCTCCTGCTCACTCGAATTCGTTGTGTCTTTCGAGTTCCTCCCTCTTCTCCCGGCCGTGTTGTCTGGAACCCCTCCAACACCCACTGACTCGTGTTTCCACCGCAAGGGCAGCGACGCTCGAGCTTTCTTCTTTCCGCTACTACAGCGGCTACAAGTCAAATAAACGCTGCACTACGATCAATTGAAGGCTGGACTTTGCGAGCGGGAGTCCCGATTGAACGTCAAAATTGTTCCGTCGGACGAGAACACGAGCAGCTCCAATTTGTTCTCCTCACCCCTCTTTGCATTCCTTGCCTCTTTTATGTCGCTCGATCACTCCGACGACCGGCAAGTACACGTTCCGACTGTCCGTCGCCCAGAGCTCCACTCCGTGAACGGCGAGTGCCGTTTGTTCTGCTCAAAAGATCGTTCGCAAAACGCGCCTTTCCGCTCGCCGCAACAAACTGTAGACTCTAGTGGGAACGACGGGAATTTCGTTTAGTCGCGATAAGCAGAACTCTTCATGGGAAACTTCCCGATTTCATTCCAAGACGGGCACGAATCCCAGCCGCGCGTTGTCCACGTTGAACAAACAGCTGGCAGAAGCCCCAGTTGAAGGGTGCCCAGCTTTCAGTAGTAGTTGCCGACCGGCTCGTCGAACAGCGCGAAGGCGAGGGCGCACTGCCGGTCGGCCAACAGAAGGTCCACGGCGAAGTGGTAGGCGGCGAGCCGCTGAACGGCCTGTTAGTGGGTGAGCGGGTGTGGTAGTGGCAGAAAGCAGCCGCATCGCCTAAAGTCGACGCCCTGGGTTCAGCCCGGTGCGAGACTCTTGATTTCTTGCAGTAGAACAGGAGCCCAACAAAAAGTTGCTCTTGTCGAGTTTATTCGATCGAACCGAAGAGAAGTGGGCGGAACGGCCGTTCGCGAGAGAGCGCTTGAAAGCATGTGAGAGAGGAGCCCGCGCGAGCAACGGGCCGAGTGGGAAGAGGCGAGGCCAACATGACGGTAGACGGCGAAAAGCAGCCAAATCGATTCCACTCTTTGGATGTAAGGAAGAGGAGTGAGCGAAAAGAAGGCAGCGGGACAACGGGCGTCTCGACTTTCACCTTCGTCACAATCGACACATTTGCAGCGAGTTCGAGTGAAGAAACGAGGGATGAACGCGCTCAACGCATCAATTCCACTCGAACAATCGAGAGCGTTTTTCTGGTGGGATGCGGGCAAGAACGACGGCCGAAAGAAAGACGGCGATGAAGAGGAGCGGGAACAAACGATTCATTTCGGCGCGTTATGCTCTTGCCGCTTGCTTTTATGCGGAGTAATCGAATCCACTCGCTTTACTCCAGCTCTTCGATCATCGTCTTAAAGTCGCTGCTCCTCTGCCAAACTCAAAACCAAACGCTCCTTTCTTCCGGCTCTCGCCGCCCATGTACCGCAAACGTTTATTCCACTTTGCACGCGAGAACAACAGAAAGAAAGAGAGCAACGTGTCGGCACTCCTCGACAGGCCGATCCACGCGCTCCTCAGGCGGTCTGCTTCGATCCGCCCGCCTGCTCGTTCGGCTTCTCCGTCGGCTTCTCGGGCGTCTTCTCCGCCGCGGGATCCTTTGCGCCGTCCTTCTTGTCGCCCGCCTGCTCGAGCGCTTTCTCGGGCGGGTTCTTCTTCTCGGCCTCCATGGCGTGGTGCTGCTCGTAGATGGCTTGGAGCTGGGCGGCCAGCTCGCGGTACACGGCCTTGTCGTTCTCCGGCTGAAAACACGCCCAAGTAGAGAAGCTGACTCAAAGGACGTACCATCGACGACATGCCTGCGACAAAGTTCGCCTGGTTGATCTCCCATTGAAGCATCCCAACGTGCTTTCCCAACGGGTAACGGCGGAGGAAGGCGCGGTACTCGTCCGGCTGCTCCGCTTTGCCGTCCGCAAAGGTCTTCATCAGCTTCATTTGCTTGATGCCGTCCACTCCCTGGATGCGCATGTTGAATTCGGTCTCCCAGTTGAACTCGGGCTCTTTAGCCGTCACGAGCTGCAAGCGAAGGCCGAGTGAGGAAGTTGGAGTGAGCACTCACCACCGTCGTGTCGCCCGCTCGCTCCTGCTGCTTGGCCGCCTGCTCCTTGGCCTGCTTGGCGGCCCGCTTCTTCCGCAAGCAGACGACCACGACCACAACGGCGGCAATGGCGGCGAGGAGCCTGCAGGCAGGAGTGAGAGGGAGGGAAGGGAGCACTCACAAGAGAACGACGCCGCCGCCGACCGTCGCCCAGAGCTTCCAACCGCCGAAGCCCGCCTGGGACGCGTTGGGCGACTCCGGCTGCGCCAAGGTCGCGTTCTGAACGGACGTAAAAGAAGAGAAGGGGAAGCACTCACGAATTTGAACGTGAAGCCGGGAGCCGCCTTGTTCATCTTGAAGCCGACCGTCGTCTTCTTTTTGCCCTCGCCTGCGTCCTCGAACTTTGGCGGCACCGGGCAGTTGGACGACTTGTCTTTGATCATGACCTCGCTCGCAGTTGCTTTGCCCGGCCACGGATAGTTCAGAAAATCGTCTGGAAACGGCCAATAAGCAAGTATTCACAAGAAATCTTACTGTTGTATTTGAGAGTGGCCTCATTCGATGTCTTGTCTAACTCCAAGTCGCCGAGGCATCCGCCGATCTCCAAAGTACCGCTGAAACCGTTCAAATTAAATGAAGAAAAAATGCACAAACTTCGAGGTTTTGCCGCCATTCGGGTACTCGATCACGAACTGCAGCGTGTCGCCCTCGAAGACCAGCGTCGCCGTCGCGTTCCTGCATTTCTTGAGCAGTTCGAACGTCCTGCAATCCGTCGGTTCGATCAGTCCAAGAGAACGAAAAGGGAGACTCACACTTTGCCGTTGTCCTCCTTGAAGCACGCCGGCTTGTCGGCCAGCAGGCGAGCGGGCGACACGGCGAGGACGGCGGGGAAGAGGGAGACAAAGAGGAGGACGAGCGGCAGGAAGCGACCGCTCCACAACGAGGCCGACCGAACGCGCATGACGACAGAGAGCGGGCGAATCGAGCGGCCGTCAACTGAACGAAATGCCGATCGCCGGCTGCCATCTTTCTTTCTGCCGACTCGACTGATGCAAATCCGCGCTTCTTCCCCACTTTCCACGGGCAGAATCTCAAGTTGGTCGGCTCGAACAACCTTCGACGAGATCTCTGACGAACACTCCCGCTAGCAGTCAACACTCAACTGCTGCTTCAACCTCGAGCGAAAGAACTGCCTTGAATCCTCGTCGACCGCCTTCAGCCCTCCACAGTAATTGTTCGCTTCTTTCTCTTCGTGTTTATTTAAGCGAGAAGAATCAAACGAACAAAGAAGATGTGGGAGTCTTGAAGAAGATGGAAGGAGGTGGGGGACCAGAGGAACGAAATGAGTGACCAGAAGCAAGTGGACGACCAGAAGCAGCAGAACAGACTGGAAGAAAGAAGAGAGCTGCAGGAAAAACAGGCAACAAGCCAGAAGCAAACGATCACTCGAAGCTGCTCGCGCCGATCACCGCCGCCAACTGCGGGCAGTCGGCCTCAAATTCCGCGAAATTCGACGCCCTCCGGACGTCCGCGGCGTTCCGTTGGGCGAAGCGAAGAGCGCGGCGCTGGAGGTCGCTCAGCGCGGGCGAGGCGACGGCGAGGCGGAGGGCGTCGAGAGCGGACTCGACGGTCAGCTGGCCGACGATCCGATCCGTGCACGCGTACTGAAAGCGGACGGGTGAGCGGAGAGGGACAGTTTGTTTGGTGTTAGGGTTGCTGAGATGTGTGCAGGAGTTTGACGAGAGGTGCACTAGTCTCCTTCCACAACCCCTCCTTTTAGCAAACGAGTGAACTCCTTTGTCCCATCCTTTCTAACTCCAGCCATCTCCTGCTTCTCCCTCTCAACACCCCACTATTCCACGCCGCCCGCTTACCACGAGCTCGGGAACCTCGTAGTCGGCGGCGAGGCGGAGGAGCGCGAGGGGGTCGTCCAGCGCGCCCAACGGGCGGCCGTAGAGGAAGCGGAGCAGCCGCTCGACGTCCGCCGCCGCGTGGCCGTCGATCGTGAGCACGCGGGCGGCCGGCGGGCGCAGGAGCGCGTCGAAGCGGCGCGAGTGGACGCGCAGGACGAACACGGCGACCTGAAGCGAGAAGCCGTGAGTTCAGCAATGGAATGGGAATTGAAGGAGTGCTGCCCTCTCTCAGGCATTCTCCTACGCTCACCTTGAACGAGCGCCCCTCCGCGCGGACCTCCAAGTCGGAGAGGTCGGCCGAACCGAAGGCGGCGGCCAGGCGCGCGTTCAGCGGCCGCATTGCGACGAGCGGCCGCATTGCGACGAGCGGCCGCTCGTGGAGCTCCTGCAAGCGGCCGGCAGAGTGCGGAGAAGGCGGCCGAACTCACCGGCAGCTCGCCGACCGGCCGCCCCGCGACGATCGCCCGCACAACGTCGTCCTCCGAGTGGACGGCGCGCAGCAACTCGCCGACGTCCGCCGCCCGCAGACCGCCGAACGGGAGCTCGCCGCCCCGCGCGCAGTGGCGGCGGAAGAGTGCCGACTGCAGCGCGCACAGGAACTTCGGGACCTGCAACAAGAACGAGTGAGTTGGAGGAGGAGGAGTGAACGAAGGTGTAGGAGCAACAGCTGCCCATTGAACGAAGGGAAGCCGACTGCCTCCGCACTCACCTTGAAGCTCGCCCGTTCGCTCGGCAGGCGGACCTCGAAGTCGGCCCAGCGCTCGTCGCCGAACGTGCGCGCCGCCCGCCGGTCGAACTGCGCGCCGATCGGTTCGGCCGCGGGGCGCCGCACGCGCCGTCCCGCCGCGCAGACGACGAGCGGCTTCGCGGGGGCGACGAGCGGCAGGAATTCGGGCTCCTCGAAGTAGAGCGTGAGGCCGGCGGCGGCGAGGCGGGCGTCGAAGCAGGTGGCGGCTGCAAGGCGGGGATTGGAAGAGCGGAGCGAGGGGAACGAACCGCGGACGTTCGTGCGCTCGCCGGCTTCGTTCTCCAGCCACACCTCCGTCTGGACGTGGGCGGCCGCGTCGGCGCCGGTGGACCACAGCGTGAGCTCCAGGCACTCGTCCTCCACGTCGTCGTACGCCGTGAATTGCGGCCGGCACTCCAGCGAGAAGCCGCCGTCCAGCGCGCCGCTCGTCCACGCGTCCCGCGACGTCGCGGCGGCGTGGCGGCGGCGGAAGTCGGCGAGCGGCCAGCGGAGCGTCGCGCCCTCCGCCGCCCCGCCGAACACGCGCAGCACGTGACCGTCGAGGCGCACGCACACGAACAGCTTCGAGGCGGCGCGGAGGACGCCGAGCGGCCCCTCGAACAGCCGCACGGGCCGCCCGCCGCGTTGCAGCGCGTCCGCGTCGTCCAGCTCGCAACCTGCAAGCGGAGGAGTGAGTGGGGGAAGCGGAGGGGATTTGTGTATGGAGAACGAAGTATAAGACAGCCTCAGCAGACTCAAAGCAACGATCACTTCCTGTGTTCGAAGGAACGTCCAGCCCGTGACCCCCTGCCTCCCCTCGCCCAATCAACCGACCCAAACTCACTCTGAACGTCGCTGCGCTCGCCGTCCACCCGCTCGAGCCACAGGTCGCAGCGGGCGCCGAGCAGCGCGGCGGGCGGCGCGGCGGCGAGGGCGACCAGGTGGACCGCGAGGCCGTCCGCCCCGCCGGCCGGCCGCAGCGCGCGGAAGCGGAGGAAGAAGAGCGCGTCCGCCGGCCCGCCGTCCTCGTGGCCGATCGCGCGGCTCGTCCACTCGTCGCCCGTCTGCGCGCCGTCGAAGCGGTCGGCGAAACGCGGCTGGCGGAGCACGAGGACCGTCGGGTCGAACAGCGAGTGCACCGGCGAGGACATCGCGATTCGAGCGGCTGGAAAGAAGAAGTGATTGCGCAAGAGAAGTCGGAAGGAGACGAGTGAAACACGTGGATTTTGAAGGGGAAGGGTTGGATCGACAACAACATGAACAAACGGCGTAAACGAGTGAGTTTCCTCATCGTTTGGATCGAAATTCCGCCCATAAACAAGCGGACACGAGCGAAAAGAAAGAGGGAAGCGGCGGCCGGCCGCCGTGCGAGTCGCGCCCACGACCCGCGGGCGGCGCGGCTTGCAATCGATTTTGTTGCGGCGAGCGGCCGGCAGAGCGGGGAGAAGGCGGACGGTTGGGCGTTCTTGTGCTCCGAACAGAAGGAAAAGAGTTGCGTGCAGAAAATGTGTGATTCTCGGCAACTCGGGATGATGCGTCGTGGAATTTGCATTTGAAGCCGCCATTCTCTGACAGATGTTCGCTCTCTTCCTCCACTCACGACTGCTCTCCCGTCTGCGATGTTCGGCCGCTGGCTCGTTCTTGCCGCCCTCCTGCTCGCCGGACTGCAGCGAGTGAATGCGCTCAAGTGCTGGGATCAAGAGCTCAACCTCGATGTGAAGCCGAAAGTGAAGGACGGGTGCGCGGTCTGTGCAAAGGCGGACATGACGGAGCAGAAGAAGACGCTGGTCTACTGCTTGGAGGAGTACGAGGGGTGAGCCCCCTCCTTTTGCCTTCTCATCCACTTTGTTGCAGACCTCTCGGATGTCTGACCGTTGGGGGCGACTGGACGTGTTACTGCAACACCACCGACCTCTGCAACGGGCCGCCCGACGCTCCGGCCGCCTCTTCGACCTCGTCGTCCACGACCACCTTGCCTACTGCCCCCGTTCCGTTGACTACCACTCCGCCGTCCACGCCCGCTCCTCCGCCCGTCGTTGCGGCTGCTCCCTTCTTTGCCCCGTCGTTCTCGCTGGCCATCGCCGTGAGCGCTCTTGTGATCCAACTGACCGCCGTCTGACTCCACGAACATCCACTCACTTCCTCCTGCTGTCGCGTGTGCTCGGGAAATAAACCGGTTCTTCTGATTCGTTCAGTGTTTCTAAACAAAGAAGCTCCAAGGGAAAAGACGTAGAGCTGCAAGCAAACAGACGAAGTTCGTACTTACAGTCACTCGCAATCGCTTGAAAGAACGCGCAGCTTTGTTTTGAGGTTGAGAGATGGACGTCTGTTTGCGGCGCTCACCCAAGCAGTCGGTTTCAGCAGCAATCCGCTCGCTTTCGGAGAAGCCGTAACTGCCGGCAGACGTCCATCTGCTCACGCTAATCGACGGCTGCTCGCTCGATCCTTCGCCCTGACTACCGCCAAAAACGATCCCCAACTTCGAATATCCGCTTCCGCTTCTGCTCACACCCACTCGCGACATTCCAACGTTTATTCTCCACAAACAAAGAAAAAATAGAAGCATCCACAAATTTAGCGGATGGTGGGTGCGTTCTCCGTGGTCACGCCGCTCGTCTTCCCCTCGGCGCCCGTTTCGACGTCCACCGTAGCACAGCAAACAAACGAACAGAGTTGCGCACAACAAACAGAACTAACGTGTTCTTCCCCTCCATCGTGACGGTGACCTCGCGGACGGGCCGTTTCGGGCGGGCGGGCCGGTCGCCGGGCTGCGGCCGGTCCACGAGCTGCTCGACGGCGGCGGCGGGCGGCTGAGCGGCCGGCGGACGAGCGGCGGCCGGCTGCAAGCAGACGGTCGAGAGGATCGAAGGGGGCGGGCGAAACTCACCGCCTTCCGGTCGACGATCAGCAGCAGCGCGAAGGCGGCGCGCATCTCGCCGAGCGCTTGCCCGTCCGCCTTCGCCGCGTCGCCGACGGCCGCGCGCGCCGCCCGCAACGCCGCGAGGTCGCACTCGAGCAGCCCCAGCGAGCCCGCGAACTCCTCGGCGCGCGGGTGCGCCGTCAAGAACTCCGTCTTCTGCTCCCGAATGTCCAGCTGCAAGCGGGCGAGAGCTATGAGATCGACGGTGTTTGGGCGAGAGTGGTGGAAGGAAGTGGCGAAAGAATGGAGCCTGTACTTTAGGAAAGAAGGAGAGAGTGGGTGGGAAAGCGTAGAGAAGAGCGGTGGATGAAAGAAGAAGGGCAGTGAGAAAAGGTCAGTCAGGGAAAGTAACGTGTGGTAGTGAACGGCACGAAAGAAGTCAGCACGACGCTTGATAGGCTAGAGCAATGCACCATAGGACACCCCCGAACTCACGGCGTCGGTAGAGGAGCGCCAGCGGAGGTTCTGGCGGCTGAGGACGTCGAGCGCGATGAAGAGGAGCGACTCGAGGTCGCCGCGGGCGGTCGGCTCGAGGCGCCGCTGGGCCGCGCGCGGGATCACGCCGCCTCCCACTCCAGCCGGTCCGCGCACGCCCTGAAACGAGTGGGATAGGCGGCCTCCCGTTTATTCAGTCAGTTGGAGTACCTAGAAGTAGACGTCCACGCGTCGTTCGTTCTCTCGTCCCACCACCCTCCACCCATCTCCCCCACTCGGAGACCTCGCGTCCTCCACACCAGAAGCAACAGGATTCGAAAAAGGAAGTGCCCGCAACCCCCTACCATCCCGTCGCCCGCCGCACTCACTCGTAGAAGGAGGCGAACTCCTCGCCGGGGCGGTGCAGGAAGCCGTGCTCGTGCAGCTCGCGGACGGCGTCGCAGAGGCCGACGTACAGCGGGACGGCGAGCGGCACGTGGGCGTCGGGAGCGGCCGCCTCCAGCCACGCCGCCAGGCTGCAGCCGAGCGGCGCCGTGAACAGACAGCGGCGTTGCAGCAGGTGGCCCTCCACGTGGCCGAACAGGCAGCGGTGGTCGGCGCCTGAACCATCAATCGGAAGAGGGATCCGAGGGGGAAGGACGCACCCCGAAACCCTCCTCGCAGATCAGCGGCGGCAGGTGCCTGTGGCGCTCCTCGGCGGCGCGGTGCAGGACGATGTGGAAGGCCTGCAAGCGGGGGATTGCGCCTTGATTGCAATCTCGTGCTCACGTTCAGCCGCGGCGCCGACAGCGTCGCCCACTCGTGCAGCAGGTGGAGCGGCCGGCCGCCCGCCGTCTGCTCCACGACCGCCGCCGCGCCCGCCGCGTACGCGCCAAACGTCGACTCCCGCACGTCGCACCTGCAGCGAGAAGAGATGAGTTGAGCAACGGAGTGGGTGAAAGAGCAGAGTGGAAAATGGGCATTTGTAAAGCCGTCATTTGTTTTGCACCTTGGATTACAAAGCAGAAGACCAACAGATGACTGTCGGATGAGCGAAAGCAGCACACACCACCGCCCCTCCGGAAACCCTCCTCCTTTCCACTCCGTCGCCGAACTCACGTCTTGTCGCCCACGATGAAGCGGTCGTCGCGCACGGGGAAGCGGATCTGCAACGAGCAGAAGTCAACAGAAGAACGAGTCAAAGCCGCACCTTCTCGGCGCCCATCTGCTGCTCGGCGACGCGCTCCGCCAGCCGGCCGGCCGCCCGCTTCCACCACGCCCACGCCGCCAACTCGGCCACGAACAGGAGGAAGAAGAGCAGCACGAGGCTGAAAGCGGCGGCCGTGCGCACTCGCCGCCGAGGGGTCGACCGGCCGAGCGAACGAAAAAAAAGGTAAAATGAGCGGTCGGGGGGTCGTTGCGAAGGGGTGGGCGGCGCCCAGCGAGCAGCTGGACGGGCGGAGTTCACTTCAAACGGCAAGGGAAGCGGAACAAACTCGTGAAGTTCTTTCGTTTTCGATCACTCCAATCGTCCCGAACGCCGGGAACAACATTCTCCTCGCTTTCTCTCCAGTTCCCGCTCACGTGTCGCTCGATTCGGGGCCCGAAACTCGTGATTAATCGCCGCGAACCGACGAATTTGCGGACCGCTCGTCGCCGCGAGAAATGTGCGGAATTTCGGCGGAATTCCCGTCGAATTCGTTGTGCTGTTTCTGATCGCTGAGTGGAAGATTCCGTCGCTTTCTTTTCGAACAGACTACAGATGAGTGAGGGCAGGTAACAAACACTTCTCCCTTCGAAAGCCGCAAAGAAGAGCAGAAGTCAGACGAACAGAAAAGCTGCTCGCCGCAGCCGACCGACCGGCAGGGCGGAAAGCGGACGGAGTAGACGCCCGAATTTGCATGAAGGCGCGATCGCTCGCTCGTTCGCTCGAACATTCCCGAAGGCGTCGATTTGCATTGGAAGGCGCCGAATTTGCGTCCGCGATGCAAATTTTCGGTCGACTTCGGGCGTCCGAAACGCCGATCGGGCCACTCGACCGACCTGCCAGCCGCTCGTGCTCTCCGCTCTCCTCCTCCCGTCCTCCTCTCGCTCCCTCCCACTTCGCTCCGTCCGAGATGCGCCCCGCCGCGCTCCTCGTCGCCGTCGTGCTGCTCAGCGCGCCGCTCTGCTCGTCGGCCGGCCCGCTGCTCCTCGCGGACGTCGAGTGCTTCGTGGAGAAGGACGAGAAAGTGTGAGTCTTCCGCCGTCTTCCTCCTCTCACTCATCCGCCCGCTCGTTGCAGAACGTACACGGGAACCGAGGTGTGCAAGACCGCCAACAAGAAGCTCTACTTTGCGGGCAAGGCGCTGAGCTTCGACATGAACTACGCCGACAAAACGGTCAAGTCGAATGCCGAGTAAGGCCACACGATCACGACTCAAGTGCATCGATCCTTTGCAGATTGACGTTGACGATTGGCAAGTGCGATCGCAAGGCTACTTTCAACGTGGACTCAAATTTGAACAAAAATCGACTCTTGACGGCGAAAGGTAACTTTTTTAACTGTGGGCTTTACACAGCCCGCGTCGTTTCAGGCGACCCCACGTTCCCGTTCTCCGGAAAGGCCACCTCCAACGGCATCGCCATGAACGGCGTGTTGGAGGACGCGCCCTGCACGCTGACCTTCGAGAATTCGGAGGACGGCAAGTACTCGGTGGCCGACGTCTCGATCACGCTGGACAAAGCGGCCGAACCGTTCTCTATCGTCTTCGTGAGTCTCCGTCGCTTCCGTCTTCGCTTACATCCTTCTTTCAGAAAGACGCTTCTCTGGTCAATCCCGAAGAAGGCGGCGCGTCCAACGCCCTGAAGATCACCGGCTTCGTCATCGGCGGCCTCGTGTGAGTCCGCTCCGTCGCTCTCCCATCATAACTTTCCGATTGCAGGCTGCTGGTCGCCATCCTCGGCTCAATCGCGCTCGGCATTTGGTGGCTCAAGTGCAAAAAGGCGAAGGTCGACAAGAAGGACCGCCCGCTCATGGAGCTGCAGGGCCACAAGCCGGAGATGTGCCCCAAGAAGAAGAAGGCGCTCCCGGTCGAGTCCGCCCACGAGCCGCGCCCGCCGCTCATCGAGAAGAACCCGGCCGTGGAGAAGAAGGCCCGCATGGTCCCGTCCAAGGAGAAGACGGGCGAAATGCCAACGCCCCCTTCGCTTGCGACCGCTTCGGGCCGCTCGTTGTGAGTCGCTCTCCAACCTTTCTCCATTCACTCTCCGCTTGCAGCACGCCGCAGCGCCTGGCCAAGATGAAGCAGAGAGAGGAGGAGGGAACGCAAAGGATGTGCGACAAGGTCTACCGGGACACTCTTGGGAAGCTGCGCGAGAAGTACGGCCCGGGCATTGCGGAGAAGAAGGCCAAGACCCGCGCCATCGAGGCCCGCATCCGCGAGCAGGAGCGCGAGCTCGCCCAGCTCAGGCGGGAGCAGCCCGAGTGGGAGGCGGAAGAGGCGCGCGCGGACGCCTACTTGCGCCACATGGAGCAGCTGGCCGCCTCGGTGGCGCCCGCCCAGGAGCTCCCGCTGGACGCCACGCAGAAGACGGCCGGCGGCCCGACCGCGACCACGCGCACGGTGGACGGCGCCCAGTCGGCGGAGGCGACCGCCAGCCAGGGGCCGCTCGGCAAAAAGACGGCCGCCTCGAAGACGGGCGACGTCACGGCAAGCGCTCAGTCTCCTTCTCACTTCACTCCGCTTGCAGAACGACCAACAGTGAGCCCGCCCACAAGAAGAATCGAGGATCGTGTGGCATTGGTCGAATCGGGTGTCCTTTCTCTTCGTTCTCCTGTCGTCAATAAACGATTGAAAGCAGAGCCGGACATCAAGAAAGAGAACGGACAGGAGCGACAGTTACGAACGAGTTTAATTCCGTGGATGGACCGCCGAAGCAGTCCGTGGGAAGGGGAGCGTAGAGGGGAGATTTAACGCGTCCCGGCGGATCGGTGGGATAAGCGCCCCGACCGACCCTGATTGTGAAGCCTTCCGGCTTGGCGCTTTCAATCGCCTCTTCCGGGCGTGCAAATCGTTCCGATCCACCCGCTAACCACCGATAATCTCTTTCTTGCAGACGGCGAACCTGAAAGAAGGCGGCGAGACGAGGACGCGAGCGGTGCCGCCGGCTTCCCGTGGTGGTCGTGGCTGCTCATCGGAGACGTCGTGTGAGTTCCCGCCACTTTTCCACCCCGCCCACTCATTCCCGTCCTCCTTTCAGCCTGGTCCTTGTCGTGGCGGTCGGCGGCGGAGTGGCCGTCTTCTTTGTGATCCGCAAAAAGAAAACGGCGAAGCCGGAGCCCACGCGCCGCGCCAAGACCAAGAAGCCCGCGAACGGCGGCCAGCAGGCGCCCGCCAAGGGCGCCAAGGGGACCGCCTACCCGCAGCAGGAGCCCACGCCCACCATCCACCCGAGGCCCTTCGCGCCGCCGCCGCCGCCCTCCAAGTGAGCACGAGCGAGCGGCCCCGAAGATCGAGTCTTTCCTCTTTATGTGTCCCCCTTCCTTCCTCTTGTGTCCCAATGTTCCCTTTTGTATGCCCTCTTCCCGTCTACTGTTCTGTCCCTGTGGAAAATAAACCGTAGGAAGTAGGTACGTGCGGCTCCTTCTCAACGGCGGTGGCGAGTTGGTGGATGAGGACGAGGAGCTCGTTTCTTTGCGTCTTGTTCCGAAGCGCTCGTCGCCGCCGACATTCGAGTGGAGGCGAGAAGGTCGACGGCGTGTTCTCCACTCCATTCCGGTCGCCGCCTCTTCTCGCTCGCCGCCTCTTGTCGGTCGTCAAAAGAGTCGACTCACCGTCGCTGGTTGATGGCGACGGCCGAGACGGAGCCGACGGCAAGAAGCCGAACACCCGATCGAATTCACGTCAACTTCGTCCCGTTCGCTGCGTTGAGCGTCGGGCGTCGATTCTTTTCTCTTCCTGTTCATGGACGGCAGCTCGAAGCCGTCCATTCGGTTCTCCAATGGCGAGTTCGTTTCGGGGCAGTGGGCAGAACGACCGACTGCTTGCTGAAATGCCCGAACCGAAAACGAGAAAACGCGCGCGCTCTTTCGCCTTGCCCACCAGCTTGAAGACGAGTCCGCCGTTTCAAGCCTCCTCATTCTCGTGTCCTGTTCGATCCAGTCGTTTCTGCCATTAGTAGCTTCAATGCTGACTAGACCACAAGTAGACGGAGCAAAACGTCACAGCGTTCGTCCTCGTTCTTCGTCAGCGAACGGTGCCCGATCACCTCTGCCTTCTGCTCGACATCCCCTCCATCGCCCACGAGTTTATTCCTACCGAACAGACGAAAGAAACGAGGACTTTACGGTGCTCCGTGGAGCACAACGAAGATCAATGGAGAGACAGAACGGCGGGAGATCGATGAGAGTGCGGCCCGGAGGTTCGTCGGCCATTCGTCCGCTCCCACGGACACTCGTCGGCTTGCTTCCTATTTCAGGGACCTTTCGCAGCGGATCCTGCAAAGGATTGGAAAAAAGAACAAGGCGGAACTCACGGATCAACAGAAGAACGGGCGTGTTTTGGCGAGATGCTTCGGGAGCGCAAGCGCCCGTTTGCAAGGGGCAGCCTGCAAGGAGACGAGGAGGTCGTCGATGAGAACACGTAGGAGGGAACGCACGATCACCAGCAGAGAGAAGTCGTGTTTGAAGCTCGTCCAGAAGTGCCCACTCCGTTCAAGAGGGAGTGATCGGCGAAGCGGGTCGGCTGTCCGCTCGCTCCAGCAACGGCGAGCATCCAGCTCGATCGAAGAGACGCCCTCCGCAAGTGACGCCGCAATCCATTCGCAAGAGGAGTGGTGCGGGCGCTCGCTTCCTTCCATAGATGAAGGCGACTCGTGTGCACGAGTGGAGCGGCGTCACGACGGCGGAGGGGCAGAAGCACCGCCGGAACGAGAAAAGGAATGAAAGACCGCATAAGAGGGAGAACTCTGTCCAACCACCACCACAAGTGGGTGTTCTCGAATGTCCGGATCTTCTTCGACCGCAGCTCCCAGTCCACGGAGTTCGCAACTCCTTTCAGTCGACCAACAGGGCGGTGGATTGAACGGAAGGCAGGAGAGAGGAGAACTCACTCCAATGGAAACTCCTCGCTCGGTCGCTCAAGCAAACGACCGAAGTTCTCCTGCTCCTTAACCTTCTCTTCGGCCCCAAGTGACTCTGCAATCCATTTGCACTCGCACAAGCGATCTATCGCATGAGCAAACGGAGAGGAAGCCACTCGCTGAGCGTCGTTGGAGCCGTGCAGCTCATCCTTCGGATTGTTCCCACTCGTCCGTCGAGTGTGGAGGTTGGCAGCAGTCGAGTGAAGTCTGCAATGAAATCCAAGGAGTTGTGGACAAAGACGAAGGAACTCACTTAAAGCGAGTAGAGTCGACGATTGCCGCTTGTGAAGGCGAACAGCAGAGCGGCGCACTCCGCACTTTGTTGCGGTCGATCGTCGTCGAATCCACGGCGGTAGCGGACTGGAAGAACGGAGACACGCGTTTGTCTCATTGCTGCCGGCGAGTGGACTCACCGGACGGGCGAGCGAGCGGGCGGCCGAGCGGAGAAGCCGAGCGGCGCAGGGAGCAACAGAAAGTAAGAAAAGGACGAGGATGGAAGGTGATCACGGGGTCGGTTCACATCAAGCGGAGCTACAAGCACCAGCCGCCCGCTCGATCGGCGGCAAAAGAATGAGAGCGGCAGAGCGGAGGAGCAGACAGAAGAAGGAATGAACGGCCGCGGCCGCTGCTTCCGCTTCTCTGCCCGCAGTGCGCAGCGGTACGAAATGTGGATTCGACGCATGTTTATTGGTCTGACGACATTTCTAATCGATGCGCAATCGCCGTCGTTTGTAGAGGATCAAAAAGCGTAGGGCGTCGACAAAGCAGGTTGAGAGACAGGTCGTGTGTTGTTTTAATTCCGAGAGTGGCCACACGTCTGTGCCGCTGCCGATCGTGTGGTTCTTGAAAGAATGGTTTTTGACAAAGCTAATGTCAACTTTTTACTTCCACCAACGCGGTTATTCCGAGCGAACCACAACGTTTCGGTTGTGCTTCTTCTTGTTTCAAGGGTTTATTCCGCACGTTTTGCTAAGCCAGTTTTTCTCTGGCTTGAGCGCGTGTAACCGAAACGGCGTTCCTTTCTACTGCGTTCGTCTCAGACCGTCGAATTGTGGCAACATGGTCGCTGATGTTCGTTCGCAAGAGAAGGTGAAAAGCGGAACAAAGACTCGTTTGCTGAATGCGATCCGTTGCTTCGATCGCAGAGATGCTGCATGTTTTCGGGCATTTCGCCACAGGTAGCACGCTTCTTTGCGCTCACAAAAAGAAACAGTTGTTCGCCGTTCGTGTTTCCCTCAACAAGCAGGCGCTTGCTGTTCACTCGATTGAGTGGCTTGTGTTGCTGGACGGATGGCTCAAAGCTCAATGGCTGAGGCCTTTACTCAATGGTGAAGTGCGAGAGATAGTGAATTGAAGTATCCGAGAAATTGCCGGCTGAGCGTTAATTTAGTCCGTTTTCGGAAGTTCGAAACGTTCCGCTAATCGAACACAAAACGAGCAAGCTGAAGGCGATCATGTGCACAGTCGATACTAAGCTTTCTTTAACGCGCTGCTGTTCTTTCTTCCGCGAGGCGAGAGAGGGTGGCTGCTGTGGTTTATTCCGGGCTCGTTCATGATCTTTAATTGCATGGTTGTGCTTGCGTGCAGACGCCAATTTTAATTGATGCGCAAAGCCGTCAGGCTTCTTTATTCCGTGAATTTTGCCCGTCAGATCATCAGACAACGTCACGTTTTGCCATGAACACCTGATCGTCTTTCGCTGCGACGGCCGTTCATCCCTTTCTTGCTGGGCGTTTGTTCGTCGTTCACGCGGTTTATTCCGGCCACTCGTGGAGGTTCCATCAAGGAATGGAAAGATGCGGGTGTCTCGTCCGAAATAATGTCCAAGAACGTCCGAAGAACGGTCTCCTACTGCAGCGGGATCTTCGTTCTTCGGCTGGTTATTCCATCGAGAAGATACTGCTGCATTTTTTCATCCAATGAGCTGATTGCTTTGAGGAAGCGAGCGAGCATTGTCGTTTTTCTCGTTCATTGGTGGATCGCTTAGACAGCGTTCCTTACTGTTTGCGTTCTTCTTACGCGGCAGGAAGAACAGAGGAAAAACAATTCCGCAAACCGTCGCTGGATTCCGTTCGGTCATGAACGAGCCGGCTAGAAAAAATAAGGACGGCTTCTTTTTTTCTTTGATGTTGTGTCGGTGTTGCCTTTGATTCCGATCATCATTATTTCTGGTCATTGTTGTCTACGCAAAAGTGAACGCAAAACCCGAGACATTCCGCTGTTCGCTATTCGCGAGTCCGTCACTGGATTCCATTTTGAATTCTCCGCAAAAAGGATCATCGTTCGGAGCAATACAGGCCCGTGAAGCCAGCAATTCGACGTGCACCACCTTTCTTTCGTTGATCGGTGACAGCAGTGAGGTTGTTTATTCCGACAGTCGTCTTACCATTAGTTGCTTTCTCAAAACACGAAAGTGTGGTGGACTCCCAACAGTCTTGACGAGCGGTCCGTCCTCATTGCTGCTGTCTTGCTTAGCGGCCGTCGCTCTGATCAATCATTCCGCTCTGCATCGCCCGGCGCATCATTCAGGGTCAAAAAGCATGCCGCTATCCTGCTTTTCCGTTAGCGCTTCTCGTAGCCTTTCAGCTGTGCGGTTTTTTCAATGACAACGTCTGTTCGAGTCCACAATTCCGCAGCAACGGGCCGCTCGCATACGCAATTGTTTCTGATGAATCAAGAATACTTAGTTTGCTTTCTGCAGAGTGGTTTCGATTCAGCACCGATTGTTCAACAGTCGGCTCAGATTCTTGCGCTTGGCTTGCACGATTATCGGCAGAATGGATGAACGGCGGGGATGTTCCTGGTCGGAAATTCCGTTGCACGTCGTGCACTGGCTTCCATTTTTTCCTATGAGAACGTCTTGTCCGTTAAGTTTGTGAGATCGAGTATTGAAAAAGAACGGTTGGGCTTGTTTCGAATTGTTCTGGTGGCTTTGAAGGTCTTCCGTACGCGTTCGTTTTTGGCTCTGGTCTTCGAATTATCCGTTTGTTTCTGCCGGTTGGATGAAGCCACTTGCTCAACAATCGATCAGCTCTTTAATTCGTTGTTTCTGGTACTTTCATCAGATTTCCTTTCAATTCCGCGAAGTAAGTTTTCAGGAGCTTTTCTCGTCTATTCCGTGCTTACGCCACGGTGCATGGTTCGTTTCGTTCCCGCCCCTTCCCTTCAACCAACCTGCCAGTCCAAGTCGATCCACTCGAGACGAAGAAGTGCGAGACGTTCTCATCGGCATTCGGCGGCATCGATCCGCACTTCGATGAACCAGGCGGCCATCAACTAGCAGCTTCCACCCATCCGTCCACTCGCCGTTGCTGAAAGAAAAGCGATCAATCGAGAAGAAACACGCGAATTCGATCCCCGACGGCTCGTCGACCGCAACGAGCGGAGGCGGCCGGCCGACTACACGCCGCTCCGCCCGATCGGCCGCCTTTTCTTCGCTTCTGGCCGCGTGATTCGCGTCGCCGATCGACTGGTGGCCTTTCGGTCCGTCCGACCGGACACTTTCCGTCCTTCCGCCTTTTCGTCCTTTCGCCCGATCGACCGGCCGTCTGATCGAAGTTGTGATTCAATGCTTTCTTCTCGGCGAGCGGAAAGCAAAACGAGAGCGGCGCATGAAACAAAAAACGGAAGCAAATCGGTCAAAACCTGCGTGTAACTTCGGGCGACTGCCGCCCATTTGCCCGCTCGTCCACGCCGCCGCTTCCGTTGAGCAATCGAGGGGTTGGGCGGAGATTCGAAGAGAACCCGCCGGCCATCTGCTCGAACAAACCCAACGATGAAGCACGCTTCTTTCCGCTTTCTTCTGCTCACTCGTTCGTTCTTTCACACGTCCGAATGCCCACCGCACACTCCAGCCCGTCGTTTATTTCCAGCAGCAACAACAATCGAATCAAAGGAAGGAATGTTCTTGGAAGTGTTAGCAGAGCAGGACCACACTCCGTCAGTATTTTCGTCGAGTCCACGCGCCCGACTCGTACCCGGCAATCGGCATCGGCTCGCACTTGGACATCTTCGGTCGATCGGTTCGCACTGAAATCGAGTGATGATGAGCGGTGTGGAGCTTGGATTGGACTCACCCACGACTCCTCCGTTCTTCCGAAAGACCGTCGATGGACGAGTTCTTGCTCGTTGTTGCTCTTTGATCTCAGCGGTCGAGAGCTGAAAGCCGAGCCAAGAGAAACCAGTTGAGTGATCCGGAAGGCGGCACTCACTCGACTCGCTTCGCACTTGCTACTGCGCCGAAGAGGACTTCGCACGGTCCGGATTTTGCAGCGGTGCCGAAGTGCGGCGAGCTTGGCGGCGTCGGATCGTCGTAGCCGCATCCTCAACGAGTGAGCAGCGGACACACCAGAAGCTGCGCGGGGACTTGAGCGGACGACGGGTCAGCGGACACACGAGTCCTTCTTCAGCTCCACGGGCTGGAACGAGTGGAAGTGAGAAGCGGGAAGACCGACGAGAGCACACACCTGTTCGTCGTCGACTTGCTTCACCACGTTCGCAACGTTCGCACGTCCGTCTTTTCGGCGTTCCCACGGTCGACCGCCCCAATGGCAGCAGCAGGAGGTCGTGTTGTGCGTCGCGCCGTTCGCTCACACTCAAGATTGCGGAAGAGAGACTGAAAGCACGAAGAGCGGGTGACATTGTTGAGGAGCAAAGAGATGAACTCACCAATGAACGAAAGATCAATGAGAGTGCATTCCGGGGCCGTTCTCCCGTCTCTGCTGCAGCTGCGCGTCCTTGAGTTCACGACGACTCCTCCGTCGCAACAGTTCCTGGAAAACAAACAGCGGTAGACGGGAGGACGGTCATTAGCGCTCACCATTCAACAGAAACAGCGGGCTTGTCGAACGGAATGTTGGAGAAGCGCACCTCCTTACGACCATTCCGCGCACGCCTTTTGCAACGGAGCGCACGAGCAGAAGGAAGCAGCCGGGCAGTCGATTCGTCTACCTTCTCCCACTTCATCAGTCAGGGGGAGAAGAAGCGGGCAATACCCATCAATGGGTTTGGCGGCTGCTGCTGGTCGCGGATCCCAGCACCTTCTCTGCACGGTCGCCCAACGGAAGAGCGTCTTGCTTTACGCACGGGTCGAAGTGCGCAAGTGACTCCGCAATTCATTCGCACTGAAAAGAACTGGTGATGAGCAGAGAAAGAAGGGAAGGGCTTACAGCAGTGGACGCATAGAAGAGCGAGTCTTCGCTTCGTCCATCGGTGCGCTCTCGCCCACGCGTCGCTCTCCTCCTTGGACGTTTTCTTCCCGTCCCAACGCATACCGTTGGCCATCAATCGAAGGATCCTGAAATGAGACAAGTGAGGGAGTGGGGTGAACGAAGGAGAACCGACCGCGCAAAAACCTCGCCGATTCGATGGTCGAATGCACCCGGCTCCATGTCATAAGCGCGCACGACACAAGAGCGCACGACACAAGAGCGCGCGACACAAGAGCGCGCGACATAAGCGCGCACGTCATAAGAGCGCACGACATAAGCGCGCACGGCACAAGAGCGCACGACGCTAGAGCGCCGACACTAGAGCGCATTTCTCCCTAAACGAAGACGGTCCAGACAGTTGCGTAATACCTCCACGTCCGTTCGGCCCGCCGAAATCCGACCGGCGCCTCCTTTCCTCCGCTTTTCGGCGGTTTGCGGGCGCTTGTTCGCCCCTTTTCGAGTGATTTCTTGGTGATTTGGACGTTGAAAGTGGTGAGTTACGAACGAGCCGGTGATTCGATTACGAGTTTCGTTTCTTGCAGATGGACGAGACGCTCGTGTTCACCGCCCTCAACTCTCGAAACACTCGAGTTGACGGTCGCGGCTTTCCGATCGTCACGCAAGGCGGCTTCGAGTACCGCAAGGACCGAGTAATCGACAACGGAACGAAGATCTCGATGCGCTGTCTCGTCAAAAGATGCACGGGCCGCGTGTACATCAACCTGCCCGCCCTCCTCAACAGCGACCCGAAGCGCTACGACGGCCGCTTGGTCAAGAAGCACGTGATCAAGGGCCAGACCGACGAGCATCCACCGGACTACGCAGCGGTCACTGTGAGCGGAGATTCTTACGATCGATCACCCCCTTCTTTTTTCAGGAGCGTCAAGCGCGAGATGTCCTCGCCTCCCATGCGTCCGCCGCCAACCCCACGCCCACTCGCTCCGCTGTCGACGCGGCCCGCTCGAAGCTGTCGGAGAACGCGGAGGCCGTCGCCAAGACCTCGCCGGAGTCCGCGTGGTCTCGGAGCTACCAGCGCTACAAGAAGAAGAAAGAAGCCACGGCTGTCGCGCAGCTCGACGTCCCGCTCCACGAGATCACCGTTCCGATCGAGTTCAGCCATCCGGGCGGCATGCGCTTCCTTCTGCACGACTCCTCCAACGACAAATCCCGAGTGATCGTTTTCTGTTCGAAATTCGGCTTGGATCTGCTTCGGCAGAACGACGTGTGGGCAATGGACGGGACGTTCCAGATTGTGCCCTCGCAATTCCATCAGCTCTTCACCGTCCACTCGATCATCGGCGGCGAGCACTCATCGGTCCCCTGCCTGTACGCCTTCTGCAGCCATCGGACTCGCGAAATATACGATCAGATCTTCTCCGCACTTCGACAGCACGTGGGCGGCGAAACGCCGAAGATCGTCATTTCGGACTTCGAACGGGCGGCGATCACCTCCTTCGAACAGATCTTTCCGGAGTCCTCCGTCCACGGCTGCCTCTTCCATTTGAGCCAATCGATCTTCCGGCGCATCCAGACGTTCCCCGCACTCCTCGCTGCGTACAACGACGAGAACGGCGAATGGAAACGCCGGCTGAAATGCCTCCAGGCCCTCGCCTTTGTTCCGCTCGCGGACGTCTTCAAGCAAGTTCTTTCTTTCGATCATCCAGATTCCTGTCTTTCAGATCGTTTTGCATCGCTGTCGAGTCGATAGCCGACCTGGAAGACGGGTGGGAGGTCGTCGATTACTTCTGCCGCACGTACATCGGCTCGCAGAGCATCCCAACGGCGCCCGTCTTCCAGGAAGGAGAAGCTGGCTTTGAGGCGGAGCGGCAGTTCCGCAGCGACCGTCTGCCGCGCGCCTGCTTCGAGCCCCGTCTTTGGAACGTGCGGAAACTCGTACTTAACGGAAATCGACCGAGAACCAATAACAACGTTGAGGCCTGGCACCAAGTGTTCGCGGTGCGTTTCTAGGCGAACTATTCGATCATTCATTCTTCCTTTCATTACAGAAAACGTTCTCCAACTTGAGCCACTCGCCGCTGACCGTCGTTCTCCCGCAAGTGCTGAAGGAAGAAGGCCGCTTCCAGCGCATCATGGCAGAGAAAGCGATCACGGACCGCAGCGTGGCCACTCAGCGGCGACGCCCCGCATACGTTCGGAACGACCAGCGACTGGCCGCCGTCTGCGACACATGGGCCAAACGGGACGTGCTGGACTTCTTGAGGGCGATCAGTCCGCACCTGTGAACGATCATTTATTTGTTTCTTTTTGGATTGTGTTGTTGAATAGAATGGTTCATTGAAAATAAAGAAGGCTAACGCGTACGAAAAGAGCAAAGGGGAGTGTGCCCCTGCAGTTATTCGACTTTCCCTGTATCGAGCGACTTTGCCAAAGTGAAAAGAGCAAAGGGGAGTGTGCGCTTGTGTTCCGCGACTTCCGGGAGATGTTCGCTTGTTCGACGGTCGACCACCAAGTCGTCGTTTTTGCGTACGAATAGAGCACGGCGGGTGTGCTGCTCTGTAGTTCTTCGTTTGGGGGTGCGTGCTGCTGGTGGTGAAGGAAAATCGTCCGAAATGGGCAGCATAGGTCAATTATCTAGGTGGAAATCAAAATGCGCTCTTGTGTCGGCGCTCTTTTGCCGTGCGCTCTTATGACGTGCGCGCTTACGTCGTGCGCGCTTATGTCGTGCGCTCTTGTGTCGGGCGCGCTTATGTCGGCGCGCTTATGTCGCGCGCTCTTATGGATGCGCTCTTATGACGTGACACCATGCACCCAGCACACTCCTCATCAAGTGGGGGATGTCCACTGACTTGTCGTCGTCTCTCCACACGCGGGCTGAAATCAGACGGAAGGTTGGCGAAAAGTGAGTGGGAAGCGAGTCGAGATCCGCAATTGTCAATGCTCGAAAGAACTCACGAACGGACGACCTACAGGAGAATCCGAAGAGGCGGGCGGACGAGCGGAAGAGACCGGAGGAATCGGCGGAATTTCCGAACACTCGCCGCGGAAGTCGAAGGAACTGGACGCAGCGAGCGGCCGATCGACCCGACCGGCGGCAAGCAGAAGGAATGAGGAGGGAGAGGAGGGAGGGAGAGCGGATGAGGCGGACGAGAGGGCGGCGGAAAGCGAGAATGAGCGCACCGCTGCTGCCGCTGCTCTTTTGTACCCCCGGCGGCATTGCGCAACGGATTGAAGCGGAATTTGGAGCGCTGATTACCCCGACGGCCGCTTCAAACGATTGCGCAACGACGGCGTTGTTCGTGGCCGCAATGGACCGTTTTGTTTGACGAGATGTAGCTTTCTGTTCGTTCGATTCACTGGCCAACGTTCTTTCGTTGGAGATCGAGTGGATTTGAAAGTGAGCGGAAGAGCTAACGAGCCAGTGGGATGAGCAGAAAAAACACCGGGCGAGAGGCGAGTGTCCGCTCGAGCGCTTGCTTTGAATTTCGGTTCACTGCCGATCATTGGTTGATGCAGTCATCGCTATGAAATGGTTTCGAGTTACAAGTGGGTGGTGATCGCACGGCATTTTCTTGTGCAAAGACGCCCCGCCCGCTTCCTCGTTTCGGCGGCCGCTTGATTGCGAAAGCGGTCCTCCGTGTGGGCGGCCGGCCGAACTCGTCGGAAAGCCGCCAAAAAGACGAGCGGCCCGATCGGCGGCGTGGGGAACGCGGCCGCCCGCTCGTCGTTCACTCCGTGACGCGCGGCGAGTCGAATTTTAGCGGAAAAGCGCGCGTTTTTGCCGCCGCCGCCTCTCCGCCCTCTCGCGCTCGCTTTCGGCCGGCCGTTTGCCGCCGCCGACTGCCGGCCGCTCGCTCGAAGGGGGCGTCGTTCGGCGTCGTTTGGGCGGCGATTTCTTGCGCTCGCTTTGCTCTTCGCTTGTTTTCGAACCGCCGAGTCATCGATTCGTTTGCTTGCGAGCGGCAAATGCGAGTACCGGCGGCACACCTCTCGCTCCCGCTAGCGCCCATCACTCGAAATCCGTCCAGCATTCGCGGCAATTCTCCCTCCGATTTCTCTCTCGTTTCCAGCATCAAAACGCGATGAAAGCGCGAGTCAGCGACACAAATCCGCGTGCTCTCGTCCAACCGCCGCCTCACAAACCGCGCGTCGAAGAGCGGAACGTGAGTTCGATGCCTTCTTCCGTCCACCCCCGCTTTTTGCAGGCGATCTTCTCGTGCATCGTGTGCGGCCGGAAGGCGTTGAATTTCTGGACCCTCTGCCTCCACGAAAGCGAGCACAAACTGCGGGCGGAGCGGCAGGTCGGCTTTGCGTGCGGCGTGTGCCCCGCGCGCTTCGTCACTCCCGCGCTGCGCGACGAACACCGGCGGGAGTGCGCGCGCAAGACGCTCGAAGTAGACGCTGGCGGGGACTCGCCGATCGAACTGCCGGCGGCGCTCGAGCAGGTTCGTTCCGTGGAGTAGACGGCTTTGGCGTCACCGGGATCGCCAACTGCTGGTCGAAAGTGAAAATAACGAAGAACAACTCGACGCTTTCTCCCATTGACTCACTCCCTCGTTTCAGTTCACGTTCGTCCCGAACCTGCAGCAACGGGCGCCGCTCGTGCCCTCGGCGTTGCCCAAACTCTTTGTCGACTTCTCGCCGCTCCAGCAGAAGCAACCGGTCAATCGCCACTCTGCGGCGCCCATCCGCTCGCCCGGCTCGTCCTGCGGCAGCGGACTGGACGCGGAGGTCGCCGACCGTGTGTGCGATCTCCTCCGCCAACCGCCCGAACTCCTCTTCTACGACCACGATTTGGTGAGTCCTCCTTCCCATTTCCCAATGGAAGGCGCCCACTCCCACCCGTTTTCAGCTGCAAGATCGCGGACCGCTCTCGACGGCCGACCTCTGGGCGAACGACGCGATCAAGATTCTTCTCATCCGCATGGACGCCGACGACGAGCTCGCCGCCCGCTTGCCGAACGCGACCATTCGCTTCGAGCTCGAGGACGAGTACGGCTCCAAGTCGCCGATCGTCGGGCGCGTGCGGGTCGAAGCGCTCGAGTTGGCGGCCGAATTCTGGCGGTTGGGCGGCAAAACGATGAGCTTCGAGCAGCTCGTGCGTTGCGTGATCCAACCGCTCAATTGCGGCAGCAAGGTGCTCGTCGTGAAGGCGGAGGAAGGCAAGTAAGGGATTGGCGGGGGCGCTCTACTCCCCTCTCCTTTCTACTCGCTTTCGTTTCAGCCGACTCGATCATCGACCTCTACGGCACGAACGGAATTCGCGTGATTTCGGTCTGATCGCTCCTTCATGTTCGTTTGTTTGTGGTTTCTGTGGATGAGTCGAGGGCAGAACGTGAACTCGTCGGACATCGAAGCAGCCGAGAGGATTTTGCCCAAAAGAATATTGTATTGAGGACTGAAGGGTCCAGGAAGACGACTGCCTCTTCTATTTGTGCTCTTTGGCGCGTTCCAATTGTCCTCTCCAACGAGTCAACACCGACCACAGGGGATGACCGAGACCCACCGCTGGTCGTCGGAGAGGCCGAGCGGTGCGTTCTGCCGCGATTCTTTCCGCGCGCGCGCGCGTGCTGCAGAACGCCAGAGCTTGCTGCTGGCCGCCGAAATTTTCCCGCTTCCATTGTCCTTCCGCTCGTTCGCTTTCACCGAATTCGTTGACGATGGAGGCGACGATCGTCAAGCGGAAGCCGCGAATTCGAGCGGCTGTGCGCGACGGCCTGAATCGCTTTCAATTGGTCGGGAAGATGGAGACGGCGCAGGGCAAACGCGAAGGAACAAATCAATTCAAGCGTCTGGCGGCGAGTTTCCCTCCATTATCTCCTTTTATTTCCGTCTGCTTTTAGTTGATTTCCCGCGCCCACTTGACTTCCGTTCGGCGTTCCGCGCGCGGTATCAAACTCGATCACAAATACGCCGGATGGCGCCTGCAATTGGATCTGGGGATCGGAGCGCCCAGGGTCGTCTTTCCGGTGGGCCAAACGGAAATGCGCAGAATCATCAAGCTGTTGGACGTCCCGATTCACGTGGATTTGGGCACCACCTACCAGTCGTACAAAGACGCGTGCAAGGAGCTGAAGGAGAGCTCGAACTGTGAGTATTCTTCTTTCTTCCGAATTCACTCGCTTTTTTTAGTGGTGAACGGCCTCACCCTTCGGGACTTCTCGGAATCGCCGGCCTTCGCGGAATTCGTCGAGGGCGTGGCCCCCAACCTCAAGCAACTGGAGTGCCTGTCGTCCGTGCTGGCTCGATTTCCGCCGTTGGACTTGGAAAGTTCGTGCTTATTAACGTCGGTATGGTTTTTCTTAAGTTGTTTTGCTGAACAACTCCCGTTGATTTAGGGGTCGACTACGCGCGCTTGAGTCGTCACAAGATCCGTCAATTGGACGTGCCCATCTGGGAAATCGGGCGCGAGTTTGCGGAGTAAGTTTTTGTTGTCGTTTTTGAATCATTCGTTCGCCTTTCAGCGGTCAAGTGCTCTCTCCATCGATCACCTCGCTGGGCATAAACGACCACAATGCGCTCAACTTCCGTCATGAGTTGATCGAAGCCTTCTGCCGTCGCTTTCCGGCTCTTGAGGAGCTCCACATCTCCGTCGACTCCACGGTATGAATCCACTTGTCTTCTCTCCTTTTATCTGAACTCTAGGGCGCAATAAGCGTGCCGGACGAGCACTACAAGAAGCTGTGGACGGCGTGTCTCGAGCTCCGCGACCAGCTGAACGTTCCCGGACTGAAGCGCTTCTTCTTCGCCATCCAGTACGACTGCACGTTCCTCACGCGCAAGGTGATCTTTTCTCTCAGCCGTTCAATTCACAGCCTTTTTCAGAACACCGACTGGATCACGAAGCTGAAACAAGTGGAGCCGTTCGACGAGACGACCTTCACAGTCGGTCGCTTCAGCAAGAACGTGCGGATGTTCCTCAAGCACAACCGGCCGCGAGACGCGAAGGCCGTCTTCTTCCAAATCGAAGGCTACTTTCGCTGCATGGATGTCTGGTCTGATGTTGACTCGTCGGACGAAGAGGACGAGGACGAGGATCTTGACGGCTTCGATGAGGACGCGATGGACGACGCGGGCGCCGATTAAGCGGCCATTCTTCCCTCTTCGCCCACTGTTGAATTGTGCGTGTGTTTCCCACTTGTCGGTTTTTGTTTGTAATAAACGGGCGTTTTCTACTCCGTCGATGAGTCGGCAAGCTGAACGCTTCATTTGACGAAGAGTGAAGGGTGGACAGACACGTGAACAACGGTCTCCACCAACAGTCGGGTAATTGTCTTGACCACTTCTCCATTGGTAAACCAAACGGGGACGTCGCCCAGACGCCCGCACGCCACTCGGTGAACCGACCGGCGGCGCACGCGGGGTCGGTCGCAGCGAACGGGCGCTCCGCCGGCCGATTAGACGGCGAGTTGTTCCAAAACGAAGAGAAAATTCGCGTGGAAGCCGATGGACGACGGCGATAAGCAGCGGAAGGCGGCCGAGGGATGAGTGAAAGGAGGGGAGCTGAAAGCGGGCACTCACGCCCACGTCCACTCGCCGCTGGTCGCCGGCCGCGTCGATCGAGTGGATCGACGAGAGCTAAGAGAGGCGCCCGTCCGCGTGGACGACTGCGTGCAGGCGGCCCGCCCACTCCTCACATCAACAAGAAGCGGCGATCACGCCCTCTGCGGCGTCCAGCGAGCCGAGCGGCCGGACGACGCGCCCGCTCAAGTGGATCGTGTGGAAATCGGCGCGACGGTCGCTGCGGAGCGCCGCCGAAACGATGCGGTCGGGCGCCTCCGCGGCGGCGATCAGCTGGCAGCAGGCGGCGGAAGTCGAGAAACGGTGGAGGACGTCCGTCCGGAACTTGCCGCTCCGCCAGTCCAGAAGAAGGCGGTCGTAGAGGACGAGCAGCAAGCGGTCCGTCCGCACCGCCCAACAGTCCAGCACTCCGAGCAGCCAGTCGGCCGTCGCGTGCGGCGAGCGAAGGGAGCGGGCGGACGGGAGCACGCAATTCGGGCACTTCTGTTCGTCGTGTGCGTGTCCACAACCACGAGCCGCCCGTCGTTCACGGCGACTAACAGCCGGCCGCCGGCGAACGCGGGGAGTTGCGCGCCGTGGAAGCGGGCGCCGCAGACCCCCGGCTTCCGATCGTCGGCAGCTCCACAAGAGAACGAAGAACAAACTGCAAGAAGGAGCTCGTTCAGTCCCTTTGATCGGAGGCCGCTCGAATGCGTAAGCGAGAGAGCGCGCAAGGACCGCTTTTTGATCGAGAGTCCGCGCGAGAGGTCGCTCGTTTCTCACGCGAAGCGACGCAATAGGAGCGGCGCGTGTCGAGCGGGAGCGATCGAAAGCGGCCGACCACTCCACTTTTGTGTGCGAAAGGTGAGTTCCTATCGACGACCACCCGGAACTCCACCGCTTTTCAGTCACGTCTACCCACTCGCCCGGCATGTCCAACCGCACGTCCTGCCGCTGGCGAATCGACCGTTTCCGACGCGAGGTGGCTGCCGCGCGGACGGGCGCCACATGGAGGAATCCGCCCTTCGAGCTGAACGGACTGGACAGCGCGCACTTCCAGCTGGAGTTCGTTCCCAAGAGCACGGGCAATCCGGCCAAAGGGAGCGTCTTCTTGGTGTGTCGCCAACTCGATCACCATTCCATCGTCCGAGTTCGTTTCGACGTGTGGTTCGAATTCGACAGCGATCACGTGGCTCCTTGTTTCGGTGGGGAACTCCTCCTCTTTGTGACAGCTGCTTGCAGGAACAACCGTAGAACTTTCGGCCGATCAAAAAGCCGGATGGATCGCCGAAGTCGACGTGGACGCGCTGCGGTCTCATGCCGGCGAGGGCGCGTTGTTCACGTGCTGCGAAATCGAAGTGGTCGGCTCGAAGCTGAAGCTCTACGTTCCTCCAACATCCGAAGAATTGATGCCGCAAATGTTCGCCATGACGGCGGGGATGTTCGGCGAGGAGCAGTTCGCGGACGTCGAGCTGCACGTGGACGGGCGGGTTTTCAAGGCGAGGACAGTAGTTTCCCCTCTCATTCCTCTTCTTTCTTTGCAGGTCCACAAGTTCGTGCTGGTCTCGCGCTCCGACTACTTTCGGCGGATGTTCACGCACGACACGCGGGCGAAGCGAACGGGAGTCGTCGAAGTGAAGAACTTCAGCGCTCCGATTGTGGAGAAGATTCTTCGTTTCATCTACAGCGCCAAAGTGGACCGCCTGGTTAAGTGCGCTCGCCAACTGCTGCCCGCCGCCGATTTCTACGCGCTGGACTCTCTGCAGGTGAGTCCACGCACTTCTCCTCCGTTCACTCGGCTTTCAGGAGATGTGCGTGGGTTCGATCTTGTCGACGTTGTCCGTCGAGAACGCGCTCAACGACCTGCAGCTCGCCACCGCCCATTCGCATCTCGACGGCTTCAGGGACCGCGTGCTGCAGTTCGCACGGAACCATGCGGCCGCGATCGTGCAGCTGCTCGAGCGGAAGGGCGGGAGCGCGCAGGAGAGCGCGGAGATGGTCGCCGAATTCTCCGCGTTGATTGCTGCTTGATTCGTTTGCTTTCTTTTTTGTATTGTCAAATAAAACCCATTGCGATACGAAAGCGACTGAAAGAAATTGCGGCAGCTCTTCGAAGTTTGCGTGGAACGCAGTTCGATGCCGTGGAAGCGGATGATCGATGCAAGAGAAGACCGACCGTGAACACGAGCGATTGCCAACCGCCTTCTGCCCGCTGCTCTTGGCATTCGACTAGTGGTTTATTTTAGACATCGACTCAGGAAAAACAATAAACATCATCAACCGAGAACAGAACACGCAAATGATCGGAACATCGCCTACGCAATCTCCTTCACAATCTCCGGATTCGCGCCGATGAAGGCGACCGTCCAGCCGGGCAGTTGCTTCAGGGCCTCGCGGTTCTCGCGAGCGAAGTTGACGAACTTCTGCTCGACGTCGTCCTTGTGGTCATGGGCGAACGCCAGCTTCAAGTCGCGAAGGACGGTCTCGACGGTCATGCAGTTGTACAGCGACTCCAGGCACATCGCCTAAACACCGAAATCAGATGAGAAGCTGAGGAAGAGCAACTTACAGACAGGTGGAGCACCTCGTAGCAGTCCGCAAGGGGCAGCAAGCGGTGGGCGACTCCGTCCAGGCCCTCGACTCGTCCGGAGTACAAGAAGCGGAGCAGGAGCTCGACCATCTCCGGGTCCTCCTTTTTGATCTCCACAACGCCCGTCTTCTTCTCCTTGGTGTCGTGCGTGAACATGCGGCGGAAGACCGGCGATCCCGAGCAGATGACGAACTTTACGACCTAAAGCGGAAAGATTGAGTGCAGAGCAGTGGGATGCGCAAACCTTGAACGACTTGCCGCCGACGCGCAACTCCGCGTCCGCGAACTCGGCGGCGTCGAAGTTGTGGGCGAGATTCTCCAGGACGGCCAACGGCGCGGCCATCTTCTGCGAGGCGGTGTCGACGGGATCCAACGGAAGGACCTCGCAAAAGACAAGGAGCGGGCCGCTTTTGGCAAACCCGGAGAGCTTCTTTTGCGTGAACATGTTCCACCAGCCCCAATGGTCGCGGTTGGGAGTGGGACGGAGCTCGTGTTCGCCGGCTAGGCAAACCTCCCCACAATGGGAACTTGCATGCGATCAAGAGAACTCACCTTCTTTCTTCAGTTGTTTCTTCTCGCGATTCTCGAACCAGACGTTGTACTTGAGGCGAATGGACGAATGGCCGCCGAAGCTGCGAACGTACAGGAACATGGCGGAGTAGTTCTTGTACGTCTTGTGTTCGCCTTTCGGCCAGAAGGAGAGGTAGAATTTGGCCTTCGGCACGCCCTTCACTTCGAAATCGTCGCTTTTCCACTCCTGCTCGAAAGCAGCGATTTGGAAGTGATTCGGGAAGTTGTCGAGCGGCCAGCGGAAGATCGTCGGCTTCGCTGTAGCCATGATCGTCGAATTGGCCTGGAACGGGAAGAAATTAGACGAAACGGAAGACGGGCACAAGAGAAGCGCGAAGCAAGCGGACGAGCGGCGAGCGGGGGGACGCCGTTCGACGCGGCCGCCCGTCCGCAGACTGCGGGAAGGGGCAGGAAGACGCCACTCGGCCGCCTCCTCCGCGAACCGGCGAGCGATCGAAGGGCGTTCTTTCGAAACCGTTCGCAAGATGCCGTCGATCGGGTAGCAGCAAAAAACCGACAACAAACATGCAAGCAAATTCCTTCCGTCTGCGACTTCCAAACGACTGGAGAACAGAACGGCCGCGAACGGATGCAAAAAGGACAGAGTATGAAGTCAACTGTGCTGACAGCCAAGAAATGCGTGGACATTCCGCATTTACGTTCTCCTACTGCTTGCACAGACCGAACAAGACGACGGACGAAAGAGGAAACTGCAACCAAAAATCAACAGCAGCCGGAGCGGAAAGTCGCCTCTTCTCCGTCCGCCGAGTGCCCGATCGACAAAGCGGAACGAGGCGGAGTGTCGGCAAAGAAGCGGAAAACGCTTCATGGCCGTCCTCTCGATCACATCTAAACAAACAAAAGGAAACGATTCCAACAGTCGAGGCTTGTTGGCCGAGGCGGAGTGGCCTGGAGGGCACTCACAATCAATCCCCAGGCCGACAGCAGGAGGACAGTCGGCGCCGCCGAATGAACGTTCTGTTCTCGTTCTTTGTCCCACGTAGCGCCTGAACGGGCAGGTGTGGTGCACCTTCAAACACCACGTCCTGCCGGAGACCATCAACCAGCTGAGCGTCCACGCCCCCCTCTGGAAGACGATCGCCCAGATTGAGTGAGTCGACCCGTCCGCCAGCCTCCACGATCTCTTCAACGACTGGACGTTGTTCCGACCGATTTGTTGCTCTCGTTCAATTACAGCAGTCGTTTATGCATCAGTCAGCAATCGAATCGGTGGAGGAAACAAACTAGTGGTTTGACCGCTCGACAACGGCCGGCATCAACCGAGAACAACCGATAACAATCGAGTACAACAAGCGGTTACAAAGCACGATCGATCGATTGGCGGCTGCAATCCTCGAACGCACTCTACGGGTCGGGCATCTCGTTCATCATCCGCAGAATGTCGTTGAACTGCGCCAACGCCTGCTCTTCGGTCTGCGAGATGCGCTCGGTGACCGGCGGCCAGGGGTCGTCCTCGAAGACGAGCCGTGTGAAGGGGATGGGCGCCGAGTTGCGGCGGCTCGTTCCCGGCTGATCGTGAGCGTCGGGGGCGGGCGGCTTCAAACGACGAGCAGCCTGCAATCGAGCGAGCAGTCAGAAAGAAGAAAAGAAGGGAGTGGACGAACCGCGTTTGCTTGCTGGGCCCGCTCGGACGGAGTGCGGACGGGATAATCGGGCGGCGCCCTCCAACCGGACATCCAGACGTTCCTCCAGGAATACGGGTCGTTGCGCCGAATACGCACGCAAGGAATGCGCGCGAGGTACTCTTGATTCGTTTCCGGTCGAGCGGGAGCGAGAGTGGCCGCGTGCACCTCCGACGGCTGCAAGACACGCGCCGTGATGACGAAAGAAACAAGTGAGCGGACGAACCTCGTTCGTTTCTCCGCGATCTTTCGCCGTCCGACAGCCTCGACCGAACGGAACGACCAACAGCGCGAACTCCGCGGCGGCCGCGGCGCTCGTGGGCGGCGAAGGCGAGCGTTCGGCTCGACGCGGCTTCTTCGCGGCGGTCGGCGACGCCCCGCGACTCGCGGACTCCTCGTTCGGCCACAGTTCGCACCTCGCCCGACGCTTGAGCGGCGGTTTGCTCGGAGCGGCGGCTAAAAGAAGGCGGAAGAAGGAGTAAGGAATTGAGAGCAAGAGTGCTCACAGAGAATGGCCGCAATCTCTTCCTCCTTCACCTCGTCATCGTCCTCCGAATTGCAGTGATCAAAGCGAGGCGGCGAGAGGTACGGGATGGGGCGCAGCAAGACGGCCCGAGGAGCGAAGAAGAGCGGGTTCTCCGGCGGCCAATCCCCGCTCTCGAGCTCGAGCAGTGGACCGTCGAGAATCGGGCCGATCGCGAGAGTTTCCCCGGCGACCGGCGGTCCTCCGGCGCCCGACATCTCTCCTCTTTGATCGTTTAGTCGATCTGAAGCGAAGTCGGACGAAACAAAAGGAAGCGGCAAAGAGCGAAGGAATCGCGTGTTTTTGGCGAGCGGCGGCGAAAAGAAAGCGGGGGAAAACGCCGAAAAGCCGGCCGATCGGCGAGGCAAGCGGAGGGATGGACGCCCAATCGAGTCCGCAGACGGGCGCAAGGAAGAACGCGATTTGGGCCGACCGGCCGACCGGCCGACCGCCGCCGTCCGTCTGCGGGCCGCCGGAGAGTCGTGGAAGACGCCGCTCGGTCTCCCGTTTGGCGGAGGGATGAGTCATCGGCGCGCGTTCCGCCGAGTTCCTGCTCGTTGCGGGCCGTCGAGTCGAGTCGAGCGGGCGGCAGCAAAGCGATGGCGGCCGGCGAGCGAGCAAACGGGCGAATTTCTTTTTTTGCATTTGCGGACGACTCGCAAACACACGCGTATTGCTCGACGTTGCCGACCAGTGATGTTTCAGTTCCAGTTTTACCAGTTCCAGTTCCTGGAACTCGAACTGGAATTGGAACTGACGCCCAAAAAGTGGAACTGGAACTCAAAGAAAAGTGGAACTAAATGAACACTGTTGCCGACCGATCGTTGGCATTTTTCACGTCGCAGCGATGAGAAGAACAAAAGAGCCCTTCCGCACGGATCTGCCCTCCATCACGTTCCGTTCCGCTCATCGCCGGCAGCACGTCGGTGGGCAATTAGGCAAGCGGCACGCGGCGGTAGTAAGCGATCGCGCCCTCCGGCCCGTGGTCCAATTCTCATGACTTTTTTAAAAAGATGCTCGTAGGCGCAGAACCGCGAAAAGGCCACTCATCTTCTTTTCTACGACCATCTATCTTCGTTCTTCTGACAATAAAGCAGACTCGTCGGCTTGCAGTCGAATTTATTCGCAAAGAACGACAGAGACATCAGAACGGACTGGGAATTGAATTAACGAACAACAACGGAATGCAACCTCCGATCAGACGGCGTCGGCCATGAGGTGCCGGCAGTGCGGGTGTTTGCGAACGAACACCTTCCAGCCGCTCAGCTGCTTCACTTCCGCTCGGTTCTCGTGGACGAACTCGTAAATTTTGACCTTAAAGCCTTCGTCAACATGTCCGTGCTTCTGGGCCAACTCCAGCAGGTCCATCGCGCGGTCGACCGAGAGGTTCGCAAGGATCGAGCTGATCCACAGCTTCTGCAAGAAAGGATCAGCAAGCGGGCGGTGAAGCGAGTTTCTCACTGGTAGGCGCCGGATCCCAAAGTAGTCGGCGTCCGGCAAGAGATCGGCGGCCACCTCGTCCAGTCCCTCCACTTCGCCCGTGTACAGAAAGCGCAGCACGCGCTCGACGGCCACCACGCCGCACTTCTGCTCATCGATTGTGATTTTCTTCTTGTCGGCTTCCTTCAGACCGCACGAGAGGCACGTCGTGAAGTAGTCGGATTGGGTGCACAGGATGTTGCGCGCAACCTGAAGAGAAACAAATAAAAAAGAGAGAACGGCCGCTCACGTGGAAGGTGCGACCGCCGACGACAACCTCCAGGTCGGAGTAGAGCGGTTTGTCGAACGTGCGCGCTTGTTCGATCTTGAAGATGTCGCCCTCGGACAGCTCCACCGGCGGGCCCATGGGCTGGAGCTTGCAGCAAACGGTGATCGGGCCGTCTCCCATGCTCTTCTTTAGAAAACCGTGAGCCATTGCGAAAAGCTTTGGCCCCCGATCGCTGATCGTAAAATTGAGGACAGAGACTGAAGAAGATGATCAGAGCCCGTAGAGCAACGAACCAACCAGCTTCCAACGGCCGCCGTTGACCAGGCACTTCGATCCAAAGCGTACAGCACGCGAGCAACGAAGAACAGACGCCCAATTCGTCGGCACGAATCCCAATCAAGAAATTGCCGCTGAATTTCTCGCGGCAGCCTTTGGGCCAGACTTCAAAGCGGAACTCGGCGTTGTTCAGCCCGTTCACGTGGAATTTGGACCCCAGCCACAAGACGTCGTTTTCGGCGGCCTCAAAACGGGCGTGGAAGTCGACGAGCTTCCACTTGTGGACGGTCGAAAGGGCCAACGGAGTGCCGATTTTCGTCGCCGCGTACGGAAGTCGAAAGCACAGAAAGATGGTGGGTGTGTTGGTAAAAACGTTCGTGTCTTTGGAGAAGAAGTGTTGACATTCGTGGGTGCCCCTAATGCGGAAGTCAACGAGCGTTTCTGAACACCGGCTATTAGACGAATTTTCGGCCACCAGTCACGTTTCTTTGCGGTGCTCGTTCCGTCGATCTTTTCGATCCACACCTCGGTGTCCACTTCGCGCGCCGTGTTCGCGGCGGCCTCGAGGACGTTCACGTAGAACGCGATCTCGCCGTTCGCTTTTTTCGGCGCGAGCAAGAGATTGAAGACGACGCGGCCGGCCCTCGGATACGCGAATTCGTGCGGATCGCTCGTCCACAGGTCGCCCTTGGGCGCCGCCGCTCGGAGTTTCCGATCATAGTTCTCCACTCGCCAAACGACAACGTTTGGATTGTCGAACATCAAAGGAGCACTCATCGCGTAAGTCGTCTAAAATCTACCGAGAAGTCTGTCTTTGAAATCCTTCGAAATAAACTCAAACCGCGGACAACGAGCGGAAAGGTTCAAATGAAGAACAAACCAATTGAATACGAGCGAACGACGCGATGTGGCAGCAACCCGACCGCAAACGCCGCGATTTCTCCTCCGACTGCCCGCTCGGCAGTCTGGTGACGCGGTAGTAAATAACGCTCCCCCAACACCGGCGCGCAGGCGCCAAGCAGCGGACCGTTGAAAAGAAGCGCGGCGAGACGCGGGCGGAGGTCTCCGCAGCGGTCGGCAGCAGGTGATCAGTCAACGACGTCGTACTTGGTGTTCTTCCACTCTTTCTTTTCCTGCCACAACCAGAAGAATATTGTTCGTCTGAATGTATCGAACACGGCCTAGATCAAGGCAAATTTACGCCGTGAACATTCGATTGTAACACGTGCAGACGCGTGGCAACAAACTAGAGGCACGACGAGGATTCTGTTGGGAGAATAAAAGCTGGAAATTAGTAACGATTGTATCGTCTTCTGCTCGTATCAGCGGTTGATGCGAAGAACCCGGCTTATTGCAGGCACACTCCACAAAGCCGATTCGAACGGGCATCAAGTTCCGTACCGGTTGTACATTCAAGGTTTTTGTCTCAATAAAAAGGCGGCTTTCGGAAGACGACTTGTTTCGATGTTCTCCGTCCTTTCGATCGCTTTCTTCCTCGCCTTCTTCTCGACCGGCCGCTCGCAAACGTTCACCTTCTTCTCCCAGAACGGTGCGCTCCGAACAACCAGCCGTCTCTCACTCGCCTTCTTCAGGGGACTTCGTGGACGTTGGCTCGAGGAACGAAAGTTTGGTGTGGCTGCCCGACTTCTCGCTCTCCTCCACCCTCGTTTATTTCGAGAAAGGACCGGCCGACTGCACGGATGGTGAGTGCTCTCAGCTTACGACTGATCAACGGCCACTGAAAGAACTCCTGGGCGTCGCCATCTCTCGGTGGATGAGCGAACAAACGAGAGCGTTCTTCTGCGACGCGCCGCCCTTCCCCTCGAACGCGTCCGCTTCTTTCGCTGCGGACTCGTCGAAGCGAGGCGAGTTCGCAGTCGAACGAGCGGCCGGCGAGCTCTCCGGGCGGTTGGCCGCCGACTCGTTCGTCTCCCGGCCGATGGACGGCGTGCTGGACGTCCCGCGGCTGGAATTCGGCGCCGTCTTGTTGGGCAACACGAACGGCTTGTGAGCTTTCTATTGGATTTCGATCGGCAGTCCGTTCTTGCAGTCGAGCTCTTGGCCTCTCCGCGACGGTGCTCGTGGGATTTAATGAGTTCTCCTCGTAGAGGGAGTGCACACTCGGTGAGCACTCGAATTCGCCGACTCGGCGGTCGACCGGAGAATCCGAAACGACCGAAGACGCGGAGCATGTAAAAGGAGGCGAATCAGACGTCGCATTTGGGCGACCACAACAGCCGTGCACTCGGCCGGCGCACGGGGAGGCGAAGAACGAGTGGAGGGGCGGAATAACGGCTCGTTTTCGACCGTGCGTCTCGCTCTCGACCTCCACTCAATTCAGTTGCTCGCTTTTTGTGTGGGCGCTGGTGCCCGCGCGTACTTCGAGTTCCAAAACCTCCGTGTTGTTCACTTGCGAACGACGTTCTTTTCTTTCCGTCTGCCGGCAGACGTGACGCAATCGTTTCTGCCCCGCCGCTCTCCTACGAGTCGACGAGGGCGAGCAGACGGGCGGCGGCGGGTGGAGGAACCGAGCGGTTTGGGGCGAAAGACGCTTGCCGGCCGCTTTTTCCGTCTTGACGGCCGCCTTTCGTTCAATTGGGATGGTTTCTTTCTATCGCTCTTGCATTGCTGGGATCGCCGGTATTCTCGTCGTGTTTCGTCCCTTCCGTCCTGTCGCTCGTCGACTCGAATTCGCTCCATTCAGGCCGCTCCGTCATGCCCGCCATCACCTCGCACCGTTGGACGGTCCACGCGTTCTGGAAGCGCGTGTGGAGCGCTGCGCACGGGGAGACGTGGAAGAGCCCGCTCTTCCAACTGAACGGAGTCGCCGGCGCGGACTTCCAGCTGGAGTTCGAGTGCGAGGGCGGCTCGTGGGGATCGTTCTGCTTCTATTTGGCGTGCGTGCGGCTCGACAGCCAACCGAGCGTCCGCCTTCGCTTCAAGCTGTGGATGGAGTCCGACGGCGAAGTGTTGGACGCGAACGGTTTGTTCTGCCGACCGTCTGCCCACAACTCCCGACTTGCAGCAGAAACGGACGAGGCGGCGGACGGATGGAACGAGCGGGAGTTCTCGGCGGGCGACACGCACGGCTGGGGGGTTCGAGACTACTCGGCCGACGTTCGCCGCCTGCACAAATGCGACGAAGTCGATATTTGCTGCGAGGTCGAGCTGCAGGACGCGGTCGAGGCGCTCCCGTTCGATCAGCAGGCCGTGAAGGCGCGCATGTGCGACAACGTCGGCGGGATGCTCGGCGATCTCAAGTTCGCGGACGTCGAGCTGCACGTGGGCGAGCGGGTGTGGAAGGTGCGTTCACTCGTTCGTCTTTCTCTTCACTTTTCTCTGCAGGTCCACAAGTTCGTGCTGGTCTCTCAATCCGACTACTTCAAGCGGATGTTCACTCTTGACACGCGCGAGGAGCGGACCGGCATCGTCGAAGTGAAGAACTGTACGGTCGACGTGATGGAGCGAGTCGTCCGCTTCATGTACACGGGCGAAGTGGCGCAGTTGGATTGGTGGGACCGCGAACTGCTGCCAGCCGCCGACTTCTTCAACCTCGAGTTGTTGCAAGCAAGTTCTCGCCTCTCGCTCCTTTTCAATCCGCTTGTTTCAGGAGATGTGCGTGGCGTCGATCCTCGCGAACCTGTCGGTCGACTGGGCGCTCGTCGATCTCCGCCTCGCGTTCGCCCACCGCCATCTGGACGGCTTCAAGGAAGGCGTGCTGGAGTTCGCGCGGAAGAACGCGTACTCGATCGTCTGGCTGCCCGAATGGACCGCCGAGTACGCGGAGGAGAACGCCGAGATCATCGCCGAGTTGTTCGATTGATGTCCACTTGTTTCTTCGGAATGTGTTGTTGTTTGAGTTGAGTGTTGATGGAGTAAACTTTGTTGCAAGTAGTGCGCCAGCTTGCGAATGAAAGCCGTCTTTCGAACGCGCAGACGGGCGAATTTTAATCGAAAGAGCGGCGTTTACATCGCTCCTGCGTGTTTGAGTCCCCGGTTGGCAAGCGGGCGGAGCGGCCGGCAATCGGGCGGGGGACGGGCGGCGGCAAGCGAGGCAGGTGAATGGCGGGCGGTCAGAGCGAAAAATCACCTTTTTGAGCGCTCCAAACCTCCTCCTATTGTTTTAATGCCAGCAACGAGTTTTATTAACGAGCGGAACGACAAGAACAATGAGTGAGGGGCGTGACGATCTTCTTCACGATCTCCGGATTCTCGCGAACGAAGTCGACCGTCCAGCCGGGCTGCTCGCACACGCGCCGAAGGTTCTTCCGAGCGAACTCCACGAGCGCGTTCTTGAAGTTTCCGTCGTGATCGTGAACGAAGGCCAGCCGGGGGTCGTAGAGGACGGTCCGCAGCGAGCGCCGCTCTTCCAGCGACTTCATGCACATCGCCTGAAGCCGAATGAAGAACGAAGGATCGGATGGAGGACTCACAGCCAAACGGAAGACCTCGTAGAAGTCGGCGACCGGCAGCAAGCGAGGGCGACCTTCGACAGCCCGTGTAGAGGTAGCGGAGGAGCAGTTGGATCACGTCCGCGCCCTGCTTCTCCTCGACGACTCCCGTTCGCTTCTCCTTTGTATCGTGCGTGAACATTCGGCGGAAGACCGGCGATCCCGCGCAAATGATCGCCCTGGAGACCTGAAGCGAGCGGAGAGATCGATGTGAGTGAAACGAAGCGAACAAACCGAAAACACGCGTCCGTCCACCCGAATCTCGACGTCCGCGAACTCCGCCGAGTCGAAGCTGGCGGCGATGCGCTCGAGCAGACCGGAAGGCGCCGTCTTCTGCGCTCCAGCGGTTGTGTCGACCGGATCCAGCGAAAGAACCGAGCAGACGGCGATCAGCGGGCCGTTGCGCGCCAGCTTGAGGAGTTTCTTTTGGGCAATGAGCCTCGGGAGTCCCCAAGCAGCGCTCGTCGGAAGGAACGTCGTTTCGTTGCCTGAAACGATCCATGCGCTCTTACGACCTCTCGTCCGCTCACCGTGTTTCTTCGTTTGTTTGTCTCCGCTCTCGAACCAAAACTCGTACTTCACGCGGATGGACGGGAGCTGGCCGAAGTCCCGGGCGTGCAGGAAGATCCCGCACTCCTTCTTGCCGGTCTCGCGATCGCCTTTCGGGTAAAACCGAAGGCAGAACCGAGCGTTCGGCAGGCTCTCGACCTCGAAATCGCCGCTCGTCCACTGTTTCTTGAAGAGCGCCTGCTCGAAACGATCCTCGAAGTCGTCGAACGGCCAACGAAAGACCGTCTTCTTCTTGGCCACACTCATGATCTTTCAAGCGGCCTGAAGAGAAGAGGGCAGTAGCCGTAACAAGAGAAACGCGTAGCTAATGGACAGCAGGGGGACGCGGTGGAATTGCAACCGAGCGCGCGGACAAGCGGTTAGAGCACACGATTTGTTTGACTCCAATTTCGCCGCCCATCCACAAACTGCGGAAAACCGCCGTTCATCGAAACAACGATCGACGAGCGACGGGACCTTCCGTTGCTCTCGGCTTTTGAACGACTCGTGGACCTCTGCGAAAACGACGCCAAGCAGAAGGAGCTACCCATTCGCTCGCCGACCGAAAACGACCGCGATTTGGAATGCGCGGGCGAGGGCGAAACAAATGCTTTTTGGCCCGCGCGCCGCTCGGATGGCCGAACGGAACGCGTTGGATCGGCGGTTTGTTTACGCCGTCGGTGCGGCCGCGCAGTCATTCCACGCCGCTAATCTCCGGGCCGATCGCGCCGCCGATCTCCCAGCCGAACGGCGCGATTAGTGCGCGGAGAAGTGCGCCGAGAAATGCGATCGGCGAGCCGAAAGAGATCCACGAGGTCAACCGAGCAATCGTGCGGGCAAAATTATTGTTGTTTGTCATAAACGCGCGTTCTACCGGTCGACCGGTTCTACCGCTTGTCGTCGTTTTGTTCTGCAGTTGTACCCGCTTTTGTGTGACGACAGAAGCAAGTGGCTGATGGAAAAGAACATCACCGACCATTCTGAATGCTCAATGGCAAGCTCTTTCTATCCACTCCAACAAATAATTTATTTCTTTGCTTCAACAGCATATTTGGGCAACAAACGACAGCATTGAAGAGCAACAGAAGCAAGCGGATTACGAGGAGAAGAGAGCCACGATCTCCTTGACAATCTTTGCATTCTCGCGGATGAACTCCTCCGTCCACTCAGGCTGTTGCTTCACCAGCTCGTAGTTCTCTTTGGCGAAACGAACGAACTTGTGCTTGAATTGGTCTTTGTGGTCGTGACTCATCGCCAGCTTCAGGTCGCGAACGACCGTTTCGACGGAAACCTGGTCGTAAAGCGCCTCCAGACACATCTCCTGAGATAAACGATAGAAGATGTCTAATGAAAGAACTTACCGCCAAGTGAAGCACTTCGAAGTAGTCGGCGACCGGCAACAGGCGGGCGGCGACCTCGGGCAGTCCTTTAACTTGACCGGAGTACAAATAGCGAAGCAGCAGTTCGATCACGTCCGCGTCCTCGTCTTTGATCTCCACGACTCCAGTTCGCTTTTCTTTCGTGTCATGCGTGAACATTCGGCGGAAGACCGGCGATCCCGCGCAAATGATCGCCTTGGAGACCTGAAACAAAGCGGAAAAGAATGAGTGGACAAAATGAAATGAGCCGGCATTAAAGATTTCCCTTGAACGTGCACCTCGACGTCGGCAAAGTCGGGCGTGTTGAAATCGGCTTCGATCTTCCGGAGGACGTCCGATTTGGCCGTCCCGTCCGCCCGCTCCATGGGATCGAGCGGAACCACCTTGCAGCACGCAAAAACCTCACCCTTTCGAGCGGTTTCCAGAAGTTCGCTTTGAGTGATCATTTGCGGCCAGCCCCAGCTATTGTCTCGGGGAACGAAATCATGGTCGAGTTCTAAATCGATACATCAACCCTTCCCTACAGCAAAGGAGACCCACCTTTTCTGTTGGCGAACATTTGTTTGCCGTTTTGGAGCCACAATTTGAACTTCAGACGAATGAACGGATGAGGTCCGAAGTGTTGGACGCGCAAAAACTGTCCACAATGCTCTTTGCAATTTTCTTGATCGCCTTTCGGGTAGAAATCGAGGTAGAAAGCCGCTTTTGGTACGCCCTTGACTTCGAACTCTTCGCTTTTCCATCCTTCTTTGAGGGCGGTCCTTTCAAAACGAGCTAAAAAATCGTTGAGATGCCAACGGTGTATCGTCTGCAATGGCAAGGGCTGCTCGGACGAAGAATAGTTCCCCATGTCGACGGAGTGGAACGAATGCGGTAGAAGAAGGAGCAAAGCAACCCGCTCGCTGACCTCCAGTGCAGATCGAGTGAGTGAGTGCGCGGGTGACGAAGCGGCGGAGCGGCAGGGCGCGGGGACGCGGCTCCATGTCATAAGCGCGCACGACACAAGAGCGCACGACACAAGAGCGCACGACACAAGAGCGCGCGACACAAGAGCGCGCGACATAAGCGCGCACGACATAAGCGCGCACGGCACAAGAGCGCACGACGCTAGAGCGCCGACACTAGAGCGCATTTCTCCCTAAACGAAGACGGTCCAGACAGTTGCGTAATACCTCCACGTCCGTTCGGCCCGCCGAAATCCGACCGGCGCCTCCTTTCCTCCGCTTTTCGGCGGTTTGCGGGCGCTTGTTCGCCCCTTTTCGAGTGATTTCTTGGTGACCAGCGGTTGACGGCGCTTCGCGCCGTCCCCAGCTGGGGGTGTCATTAGACAGGTGCGTATCGAATGCTTTTGTCGACTTTGTTCAACAAACCGAGTGCTCATCGCAACAGGCGAACGCCGAATTGCGCTACACACACATTTGGGTTTGATCAAGCGCGGCGAATTGGAACTTTTTGAACACAGCAGGCTGGCTTACTCCATTTACCTTTAGACCCCAAGAAGTTGCTGCGAGCATGAGGAAAAAGCGAATGCTGGGAGACCATCCGAAGAAACCGACCGCAAAACCCGAGTGCAGGACTCCACCACAGAACGAACCATTACTCCTCTGCTACCGAGTGATTCAAAAATCGGAAACGGTGGTTCGAAGGGCAATTATATGCTTGATGACATTTCTGCCAAGTTTCAAGAGAATCCGTCCACTCATGACAAAACCCGCTCGCTATTTGCGCGATTTCAAGCATTGCGGTTGCACGAGTGCGTGGGCCAAGTGGTCCAAATTCGCGCGGCCACGTGCACACAACTGCAAAGACCGCAATCTGCGCTTTCGAATGAGCCCATATTCATGTCATGGCGTCAAGAGTGGCAGGAGAACGGCGGAATTGAAATTCGCCAAAACTTTCGAATCGACACAAAATCTTAGGTCTATGAGCCTGAGGTCCTAGCAACTCCTCCTGACCCAAATTCAATTTTAATAGATGCGCGAGACCTTTTTCTAGGGAGGATCTTTTTTGTTTGTCGAATAAAATTCTGTGCGCCGAGCACGGTGCATTCGAGTGTGGACCTCTTCGATTTTCCGCCTCGACCTTTCGACTTTGGGCGCTCATAACTTTCTTCAACGACTATTTCTGACGATGGCATCAGCAGATAAAATGTTCCTTGTTTCACGGGGCATCTTTTTGTCCACAGGGCGCGTGAATTTGGCCGTGAGCCCAAAACGCTGTGCCGCGGCACGCTGGCACGGAACGTTGAACGTGCCAGCCGGCGGTCGAAATGCACATTTTCGGATTTCGCGCATGCGAGTTACTCTAGCCAAAAAAATTTCAGCTCGATAGGTCCAACGGCTAAAAAATTGAGGGCGCGGAGGGGACTGACAGACTCACCGGTTAGCGCCGTTTACGGGGGGATTTGGACGTTGGAAGTGGTGAGTTACGAACGAGCCGGTGATTCGATTACGAGTTTCGTTTCTTGCAGATGGACGAGACGCTCGTGTTCACCGCCCTCAACTCTCGAAACACTCGAGTTGACGGTCGCGGCTTTCCGATCGTCACGCAAGGCGGCTTCGAGTACCGCAAGGACCGAGTAATCGACAACGGAACGAAGATCTCGATGCGCTGTCTCGTCAAAGGATGCACGGGCCGCGTGTACATCAACCTGCCCGCCCTCCTCAACAGCGACCCGAAGCGCTACGACGGCCGCTTGGTCAAGAAGCACGTGATCAAGGGCCAGACCGACGAGCATCCACCGGACTACGCAGCGGTCACTGTGAGCGGAGATTCTTACGATCGATCACCCCCTTCTTTTTTTCAGGAGCGTCAAGCGCGAGATGTCCTCGCCTCCCATGCGTCCGCCGCCAACCCCACGCCCACTCGCTCCGCTGTCGACGCGGCCCGCTCGAAGCTGTCGGAGAACGCGGAGGCCGTCGCCAAGACCTCGCCGGAGTCCGCGTGGTCTCGGAGCTACCAGCGCTACAAGAAGAAGAAAGAAGCCACGGCTGTCGCGCAGCTCGACGTCCCGCTCCACGAGATCACCGTTCCGATCGAGTTCAGCCATCCGGGCGGCGAGCGCTTCCTTCTGCACGACTCCTCCAACGAAAAATCCCGAGTGATCGTTTTCTGTTCGAAATTCGGCTTGGATCTGCTTCGGCAGAACGACGTGTGGGCAAAGGACGGGACGTTCCAGATTGTGCCCTCGCAATTCCATCAGCTCTTCACCGTCCACTCGATCATCGGCGGCGAGCACTCATCGGTCCCCTGCCTGTACGCCTTCTGCAGCCATCGGACTCGCGAAATCTACGATCAGATCTTCTCCGCACTTCGACAGCACGTGGGCGGCGAAACGCCGAAGATCGTCATTTCGGACTTCGAACGGGCGGCGATCACCTCCTTCGAACAGATCTTTCCGGAGTCCTCCGTCCACGGCTGCCTCTACCATTTGAGCCAATCGATCTTCCGGCGCATCCAGACGTTCCCCGCACTCCTCGCTGCGTACAACGACGAGAACGGCGAATGGAAACGCCGGCTGAAATGCCTCCAGTCCCTCGCCTTTGTTCCGCTCGCAGACGTCTTCAAGCAAGTTCTTTCTTTCTATCATCCAGATTCCTGTTTTTTAGATCGTTTTGCATCGCTGCCGAGTCGATAGCCGACCTGGAAGACGGGTGGGAGGTCGTCGATTACTTCTGCCGCACGTACATCGGCTCGCAGAGCATCCCAACGGCGCCCGTCTTCCAGGAAGGAGAAGCTGGCTTTGAGGCGGAGCGGCAGTTCCGCAGCGACCGTCTGCCGCGCGCCTGCTTCGAGCCCCGTCTTTGGAACGTGCGGAAACTCGTACTTAACGGAAATCGACCGAGAACCAATAACAACGTTGAGGCCTGGCACCAAGTGTTCGCGGTGCGTTTCTAGGCGAACTATTCGATCATTCATTCTTCCTTTCATTACAGAAAACGTTCTCCAACTCGAGCCACCCGCCGCTGACCGTCGTTCTCCCGCAAGTGCTGAAGGAAGAAGGCCGCTTCCAGCGCATCATGGCAGAGAAAGCGATCACGGACCGCAGCGTGGCCACTCAGCGGCGACGCCCCGCGTACGTTCGGAACGACCAGCGACTGGCCGCCGTCTGCGACACATGGGCCAAACGGGACGTGCTGGACTTCTTGAGGGCGATCAGTCCGCACCTGTGAACGATCATTTATTTGTTTCTTTTTGGATTGTGTTGTTGAATAGAATGGTTCATTGAAAATAAAGAAGGCTAACGCGTACGAAAAGAGCAAAGGGGAGTGTGCCCCTGCAGTTATTCGACTTTCCCTGTATCGAGCGACTTTGCCAAAGTGAAAAGAGCAAAGGGGAGTGTGCGCTTGTGTTCCGCGACTTCCGGGAGATGTTCGCTTGTTCGACGGTCGACCACCAAGTCGTCGTTTTTGCGTACGAATAGAGCACGGCGGGTGTGCTGCTCTGTAGTTCTTCGTTTGGGGGTGCGTGCTGCTGGTGGTGAAGGAAAATCGTCCGAAATGGGCAGCATAGGTCAATTATCTAGGTGGAAATCAAAATGCGCTCTTGTGTCGGCGCTCTTTTGCCGTGCGCTCTTATGACGTGCGCGCTTATGTCGTGCGCTCTTGTGTCGGGCGCGCTTATGTCGTGCGCTCTTGAGTCGGGCGCTCTTGTGTCGGGCGCGCTTATGTCGGCGCGCTTATGTCGCGCGCTCTTATGGATGCGCTCTTATGACGTGACACCGGGGACGCCGCGTTGTTTGGATTGCGCCATCGCCGTATTCGAAGGCTTATAGGCGGGCGGACAGCGAGCGGCGTGGGCAACTCGTGGGTCAAACCAAAAAGAAGAAGCGGGCAGCTGCTCGGGCTGATCCTTCGGTTCGCATTTACCGCGAGTTCACGCGCAACTGATCGTTTCAATTCTCTTGCAGAGGTTCTTCCCGTCGTCGGGCCTGACATTCCTTTCTTATACCAAATCAGAGGACACTTGCATCGTCTGTGGTTCTTCAACCGTAAAAATCGATGAAGTCGAATGAACGATTGGCAACACGGACTTCCAGCCCGCTTTTTTGCATTCGACGAAGCAAGCAGAAGTGGACGACCACTCGGCCCATTTCGTTCCACTGCCGCAAATCAACCGGCGAGAACTCCGTCCACACGACGAGCGGCGACCGTCCGGTCGCCCGTCTTTACGCTTTCCGTCGACCGATTCGCGTCGATTTCCTCGTTGATTTGAGGCGGGATCACGCAACGAAAATCACATTTCGTCTCGCTGAAGACGCCGAGCAAACCGGCGAGGATGACGGCGAAGAAGACGGACGATTCTCTCGTTTCCATTTGTTCCCATCTGCTGCTTTTATTTTGCGTGTGCAGAGCGTTGTTTGGCCGCTTTCAACGCTCTTCGAATTTCAGCCCCACTCGAGGTCGCTCACAAACGCCAAGCATCGAGCGGAGTTGATGGACGCGCAGGAGAACGAGGCGGCGGCTGCGGACGGCGCGCCCGAAGAACTCGTGAGTCCCCTCTCCTCTTCAATCCTCGCTTGTTCAGGGCTACTGCATGAAGTGCAAGTTCGCAGACGAGAAGACGGCGATGCTCGAGCACATGCGCGCCGTCCACTTGTGCCGCTTGAGTGCGCGCGGGAAGGTCTGCTTGTGTCCCGCCTGCCCCTTCCGCAATTCGAGGATGAAACAGCGCGACGGCCACGTCCGCGAGAAGCACCCGTGGATCGACCTCGACCGCCCGCTCGCCATGTGGCTGGAGGGGACCGGGAGGCGCGTTCCGATTGGACTCGCTTGTGTTCACTCGCCCGTTTCAGTTCCACTGCAAAAGATGCACGCGCTCTTTCGACGACCGGCCGGAGTTGAAGGCGCACGTCGAGCGGGAGCACGACGTCTCGTGGAAGTGCGACCGCTCCTCTTTCTACGAGGGGCAAGGCGGACAGCGAGCGGACGGAGCAGAGCGGCAGCAGGAAGACGGTGAAGTGAGCATCTCGATGCTCGATCCTCATCACTCATCCCGTGATTGCAGGACTCCCACATGGACGACCCGGTGGAGGAGGGAGTGGACGGAGAGGTGAGTATTCCAATCAATTCCAGGCAGCACTTCTTTTGTTCAGGTCGCTGTGAAGTGCGAGCAGCAGGAGGACGCCGCCACTGTCGCCTGCGAGCTGCCGCCGCCGCCCGCACTGCAGATCAAGTCGGAAGTCGAAACGTCGCCCATTCACAATCAAGCAAGTCCGTTCCTCTCCGCTCAACTCCTTCGTTCAGACTGCCGGATCGAAGCGAAGTCGGCGAGAGGAGCCCGCGGATTCGGCCGCCTTCTCGCCGCCCATCGCGCTCAAACGCTCGAAGAGCGAAGTGGTCGAGACGGCCGCTGAGGAGACAGCGGGAGAAGTCGCCCGTTCGTCCACTCCGGCCGTCTCAAATGGAGCAGGAGACGAGGCGGCCACTCCCATGGAGGAGTCCTCGTTCCGCTTGATGCGCGCCCTGCTCGCCCAGCCGCCGCCGCCGGTCGTCTACTACGACTACGACGGGGTGCGCTCTCATCCGCTCATCTCTGGCACTCACCTGCTGTTTGCTTCCAGCTGTCGCCCACCTTCGGCACGCTCCCGATCCGCGTGTGGCGGGCGTCGCCCGGCTGCAGCGTCCTCTTCCTCCGCCTCGGCGCAAGCGAGTGGACCGACGAGCCGCCGTTGGACGCGCCGATCGTCCGCTCGGCGATGCCCCGCGCGGACGGCCGGGCCGCCTTCCTGCTGGGATTCGCGAAGATCGCGGCGGAGGACGCGGCCGCTCGTCTCCTGATCGAAACCAACCGCCAAACGACGTTCGTCGAGTTGATTCGCGACCTCGTGCCCGCCCTCTCTCTCCGCGGGGCTCTTTTGATCGCTTCCGATGAGGATCGTAAGTCCTCGCCTTCCTTTTCCTTTCGTTCACTCGGTTGTGTTTAGGACAAACGGTGGAAGCTTTCGGTCGGACGTGCTCCACGGTCCGCTACGACGTCGTCTGATCGGGGGATGAACAGATTCAAGTGGATTAGATCCACCTATATGTAAGCGGGGCACTGGGGGAGGTGACAGCAACGGTGAGATCTCGGGAACGGATGGACGGATTTGGATGGGGTTTTTTGTAATCGATAGAGGAGCTCGCGGAGGGTGGAGGAAACGAAAAATCCGACATACGATTTTTGATTTAAGGTTTTTATTGAAATTTAAAATTTGAACGGCCGTGGGGCAGTGGGCGGGAGGCGTGGCGCAGTGGGTTCCGCGTAGGGTTGGGAGGAGGGGAGGTCGATGGTTCGATCCCGGGTAGCGGCGTTTTGGAAATCGATACCGGAGAGGAATAAATAGCTGGAAATCGTCCGGAATGAATGGATTTGACGATTGGCCAAGAAATGGGCCATAAAAACGGAAATGAAGGTTGGAACGAAAATGAAGAAATTCCGATTTGAGGGAGCGGGTAATGGAAAAGATGGACGGATTAGAAGCTGATCGTTTTCTTGGAAATGATCGGCGAGTGCATGATACGAAAACGATTGTGGGTTGGCCGTCGTCAGTTTGCGGTATCTCGGATGTTTGACATAATTGGGTGGGCGGGCTGGGCCAATGGACATTCGAAGAGCCGAATAGTTGCAGTGTGTTGGGGTAGGTAGTAGGCTGAACAGTGTATGCTGATGTCTGTGAGCTGGGGATTTGTTCGGGTTTGAGTACGCGGGTTGATTTTGCGCGCAATAGAACGTGCGAGCATGCTGTACGGCATGAATGGTTAAAGGTTTAAAGAAACGAGCAGATGACTGAAATGTCGACTCGATGTGGCGTAAGCCGAATTGGGCAGTGACAGCAGAGTGATTTATTTTGAGACTTGGCATTTGTTTCACGAATTGAACAATGGTTAAACAGGCTTAAAGCCGCCGCAGGCGGCTTTTAAGCCTCTGTCATCACTAGCCGAGAGGGCCGAAGGCCCGTTTCGGCTAGTGCATGTTTAGTCAAGGGACTTGTGTTGTTTGCTTGTTGTTGAATGCTAGCGATTAAATTAGTCGGCATCTCGCCCTCCTTACTGCAGTCGTTTTCATTGACTTCAATGCGGCAACAAGAAGCAACGGACGCTGGGTGGTCGGGTTTGTCCGCGAGAGACGCCGATAGCAGGAAATTAAAGGAAGAAACTGACGCTCGGCAGACTGCATCACTTCCTTCTAACAACAAGCGATGGAAGATTGCAAGGCGGAATGGAGGCGTTTAAGATCGACGCTATCCGGTGATTCTCAATATGATTTCCGGATTCTTGCGGACAAAACGATCGTCCAGTTTCGTCTACGCGGAGCAACAAGGCGAGCAACAGACCTTCCGGCTTTCACACAATCGTTTGTCAACACTGTTTACTCAAAGCAACATCCCACTCAATATTGTCCGTTCTCTGAGCTTTGAGCGGACCATTCGTAGGCGATCACTTGTCCCAGTAGCACATTCCCTGCTTGCAATGGCAGCCCGGGCGGCCGACGCTGCACATCCAGTCGTTCGTGCAGAAGAGCCCGCAGAGTCCACCGGTAGCGCTAGCGATCGAAATCAACAAAGCGCAAACGACGAAGAAGACGAGTAGGCGGTAGAGGGCGAGCATTGCTGAATGGAGCGGCGGACGGAGTGGAGTGGTTGCAGGGACTTCCCCACCGTTTTTGTTGGAAGATGCTCGTTCATCCGCAATTCGAATGAACGATCGATTGGATTGCTTGTGGGGTGACCGATGGCCTCGTAAACGGCTATGCGGATCATTTGATTTGGTTCGTTGATTGCGGGGAATCCACGCGCTGATGGGGGAGGCGCGATACAAGCGGTAAAGCAGCGAGAATCCCATCAAAGTGAAGGGAAGAAACACTTGGGAGTTGTCGTCGAAACAGAGAAGACGATCGTAACGACGAAAAACGCAGAGCAGATGCCGGATAGGTCGAACAAGGCAGCAAGACCGAACGAACGCGCGGCCAGTCGAGCAGCCGCCAGTCCGCTCTCTGCCTTGTCGTTATCGTCGACTCCACACAGCAAACTCTTCACTCAATCGGCTACGCCTCCCTCATTCACACGTTCAAATCGAATGGTTTCTTCTTGGTTCAGACTGGCCGCTCGACCAACTGGTTTATTTTTGGTGCCCCCTTCAATCCGCCGCCAATTCGCCGACCATGTAGCACAGCGGGAATCCGCAACGGCAATCTGCAAACAGAAAGCTTCCATTCAGAGCTTAGATTCAACTCACTTCCTCCGCAATTGCGATCAGTGAGGCAGAAGGACCCGCAGTCGTACACTCCTTGAACGATGCTGATCGCAAGGAGCAAGGCGGAGAAGAAAAGGAGCGATTGAAAGAAGGAGAGCATTGCTGAATGGAAGGGAGGAAAGAACGACGGCCGGAAGAGTCTTTGTCGGTCCAAATTGCCTTCCCGCTCGTTCATCAGCAATTCCAATGAACGACCACTCGATATGTTGGCAAGCGGGAAGCGAGCTCCCGAATAAGCAAGCGCTGGAATGTGCCGATTGGTGCGAACTGGATGGGACTATTGAGGTGTCCAATAAGTTTCTTTCTCCGCGCCCTCTGATGCAAATTTTCGCCCTGTGGAAACACGCGTAGTCTAGTGGAAAATAAAGACGACTGCCGTGCAAATTTTTGGCTTTTGCCACTCGACTATCGAGACGGCCACGGAGAGCTAATTTGCATTAGGAGCCGCGGAGAAAGAAACTTATTGGACACCTCAATACGAACAGTGTCCGGGCGTTGCTTTCTTTTGGGTGCTGGCTTCAACTCTTTTTTTCACTTGGTTTTTGTGCAACAGAACAGCGTTCTGTAGAGGTTCAAAAACTGTTGGACGCTCCTCAGTCCGTCGCGCGCGCAATCGTCAATCGATGCGGAAGTTCGGGAAGTTGATTGGCGAGGCGCCGGAGTGACGGCCAATGCGGTTGCAGGTAACGAGGTTTATTCGCTTCGATTTGTTCGACATTGTCTGCATTCTTTTTTTCTGCCTGGCGACTGATGGCTTCCAATGCCTTTATCTAGCTGGTAGTTGGAATTGGAAGGCATAAAAAACCGTAACAATAACATAAGTTTGGATGAGGGCATTGAGCTCCGCCGAAACAGAAGCCGCCGCAGATGTTCTCCTGGGCCAGAACGAGTAAAAAGCAAACGAAGAACACGAGCAGCAAGAAGAAGAACTGCATTTTACATAGGCACTCAAGAAATGATCAAAAGGAACTGCATTCTTGTCGTTTTATCCACTCGAATCCCTCGAAGTCCCCGGTCGTTCATCCGCAATTCCGATGAACTGCCGCCCACGAGGCGCTCGCGGTCAGTCCGTCAACACGGGAAGTGACTGACAGCAAGAAACGTTTGCTCATCTCTTCTTTGTGATCACGCCTTTAACGATCTTTGTTGACGACAAAAGTACCCTGTCGATTGAACACGCTACTGAATGGGGGGGCGCTCGCTCCCGCTGGACGTCAACAAGCAAACAAAACGGTGTGTTTTATCCGCTTGATCGCGGGTCCTCCTCCTCGACCTCGACCACTCCAGCCTCCTGCTCTTTGCTGTCGTGCGTGAAAATGCGGCAGACAATGGGCTATTCCGCACAGATGGCTGCAAACGGCGAAAGTTTGAGGAGTGCGAGGAAAAACGCGCGAGAAGCACGCGTCCTCGCAAACGCACGCCAGCCTCGAATTGTTCCGTTGGGTCGACCACTCGCTATATCCGCCATCAATTCAGATGACGCGTGGCTGGAGGAGCAGTCGAGGCGGCAACTCGCGGCTGTTCTGCAACGGGAGTTCAACCGACTGACCCCGAACGTTCTTCCCCTTCGAGTGCGTCTTCTCCGACTTCTTCCGATTAGACGCGCCCTTCGAATTCGCAGGTGAGTGCCCGCTTGCGGCTTGCAGACGAGCAGTTGCACACGGCCACGCACGCCTTCTTCTTCGCCGCCGCCCGCCACTTCCGCCGCGACGACTGGGCGCTGCGGATCGAGACGGGCGGCTGGCGGCCGAAAGTCGGAAAGCAGCGGGCCGAGCGCGCGAGCCGAAGAAACGGGAGGAGGAGGAGCGGATCGAACACGCCGTGAGTCTTCCAATGAGCACTCACTTCTCTCCCTCGCTCCTCTCCAGAAGCTGCTCGAAGTGTTGCGCTGCAAGTTCGGGCAGAACGAGCGGGCGCATTTTGCCTTCTTGTGGACGGGCAGCCGGCCGCTGGTCGTCGCCTCGTCCACCGACCGGCAGCTCGGCGTGGGCGTCGACTGCGAGACGGCGCAGTACTGCTGCCGGCATGCTCGAGCGGAGGGCACGTCTCGTCCGCCAATTAGTGGCAGCGGCAAAGCGACGATTCTTCCGCAGTTTTCCTTGCCTTCTACTTCAAACGATCCCTCTGCTTCGCGCGTTTCAGTTCATTCCGTCTACCAAGAGACACACGAGCAGAAGAAAGATCAGTGCGACCCCTACTCGTCGTACTTCTTGGACATCTGCTGGTGCATCTTGTCGACGGCATCGAACAGACGGTAGTGCTGGACGATGAGCTCGTCGCGGTCCTTTGGGTCCTGCAAGCAACAAGTCGATGGGCGAGGTGATGGCTGGACTCGCCTTCGTGTTGAGGTAGTCCTCCGCCTTCTTGATGTGCTTCTTGAACGCGTCGTAAGCGGCCTTGTTGGGGATCGGGTGCTGCTGGAGGAAGGCGCGGATGGCCTCCGGGTTGTTCGGCAGGCGGCGCATGAGGTCGACCGTGCGGCCCTCCTCGAAGGACGCGGGCGGGTCGGGCCACACTGACGGGCGTTGGCCCTGCAGCGGTCAGGAGTGGACGAAGGACTCACGTTCTTGGCTATTCGGCCTTCTTCGGCAGCTTGCCCTCAAAAGCGATAGGTGATCGCCAGAGAGCCGTGTAAGGCGGCACGTTGATCAGAGAAGATTTCTATCGAACACAAACGGCGTCCTCTAACCCTTGTCGAACAGAACAAGCGAATGAGCACCGAACAGATCTCATCCCCGGTTTATTCCGCAACCGAGAGACACACGAGAAGGAAGACGAGTGGGCGGAGATGAGGGAATGAGATCAGTGGGCGCTCTCAATCGGCACGGAGGCGACGGCGGCGTTGGGCGCGGGATCGGCGGAGCCCGTTCCGCTCTGCGGCTCCTCGAAGGCGATGACTTGGGCCCGCGATTGCTTGCGGGCTTCCACCTCCTTGTGCTTCTTCCACTTTTTGACGCTGAAGAAGGCGGCGGTCGCCGAGACCGCGAGCAGGACGAGGAGGAGTCTGCAACGAGGGGGTGTTGGTCAGAGGAAGGAGGAAGGAAGGCGGGAGACTCACACGACGGCCACAGCGATGATCACGCCCAACGCCAGCCGCTCGTCTAGTCCGCGGCCGGCGTCTCCGTCGGCGGGGTCGTCGTGGTGGGCGGGATGTACAGACTCGAGTTGTGCTGGAAGAAGCTGTGGATGAAGAAAAGAGAGGGGACTCACGAAGTGGAAGACGAGGCCGTCGGCGGGTTTGTCCAAAGTGAGCCCAATCTCCACCGAAGATTGATTGCCATCAGAGACCACTTGTTCCGCACAGTTCAGGTCGCCGCCGTGGGCTTCGAGTTTGAGTCCTCCCGGAGAAAGGTGGAGTTGAGCCGGGAAGGAAGACGGGGTATCTGCAGGCAGTCGATGGGGGTAGTTTTAGGCACGTACCGTTCAACTTCATGTTTGAGTAGCCCGTGAGAAATCCCGCCCCAAAACGAGACACACATTTGCCCACGGTGAACGTTCCGCTGTAAGGGTTAGTCAGACCAGCAAACAAAAAAGAGACTTGCTTTACGATTTGCCCGGTCGTCGGCTCGATCGTCGTTTCGGTCGTCGGCTTTTCGTCGTACGTGACCGTGAAGTTGAGCTGCTCGCGCAGAAAGATGAGCTTTTGGAGCGGGACCAACGTGCAGCCAATGGTCGGCTCGAGGGTCCTGCAACGAGAGGTGGATGAAGAGGTGTTGGATGCGGAGGGTTTACTCACACGTCGAGGCCCGCCTGCTTGAAGCACGCCGTCGAGGTCGCAGCGGGGGTCGCGGCGGCAGCGAGTTGAAGGCCGAAGACGACGAGCAGGAGCGAGAAGAGCGCGAGTCCGACCGACCGACCGCCCATTTCGTCCGAGAGGCGCGCCGAGGAGTGAGTCCGAGCGGGAGAGCGAAGACGAGAGCCGCCGGTCGCGGGGGCCGCCAGTGCGCCGAGTGCCTGAAAGCTCCGAGTCGCCGCTCGGAGTCGATGCGAAACGGGCGATTTTGTCCGTGTGAATGAATTACGCAAATTCGACTGCTTCCGCGCAACAGCCGGCTTCTCTGTCGGCAGTCGCTCGAGTGTTTCTTAGATTGCGCCGTCTCGCTTCTTCTTCGCCCTTCTTCCGATCGTTGGTTGACGAGGGCGAAACAAAAAGAAGGAAGTTTGAAGATTTGAATGACCAGGAGGCCGCCGTTGATGTTCGTTGTGGTCGATGTGAGACAGCGGTAGAAGTCGTTTCGGGCCCGTGCCTCCACTCTTTGGGTTTGCCGCCTTCCCGCCCGTCAGCCGCCTTAGCTCAGTTGGTTAGAGCGTGGGTCTAATAGCCGCAGAAGGGAGCCCAAGGTCACAGGTTCGACCCCTGTAGGCGGCAACCACTTTTTGCTGTTTGAATCGATTTGATGGCCGCATCTCATGGCTAAGTGTTTGCATTGTTGAGGCGAGGAGTGGGCGAGCGATCGCTTTGAGCTCAACGGAGCGGCCGGCTCATAATTCGCGCTCGTGTTCGGGTCGAAGAGCGCACACATGCCCAACACGTTCTGAAAAGCGACTCGACCGCTCGCAAATGAAAGCTGTCTCTTGAGCGCGCAGGCGGGCGGATTCCGAGAGCGGGCATCGTTCCCCCACTCCTTCGCGTGTGCGAGTCACCGAGCGGCAAACAAGCCGGCGGACGAAAGAAGTGGCCGGGCAGTCGGGCAAGCGGCTGACAATCGAGTTTATTCCCAACTTCTGCACAACACCTCAAAGAAACATCAAGGAACAAGAGCATTCGAACAACAAAAAGGCAGAAATCGGACAGAATTCGCCGAGCTGGAGCTCCGCCACGAGTTCCGCGTTCTCGCCCACGAATTCGGGCGTCCAGTCGGCGTGTCGCCGCAGAAATTCGAGCTGTTCGCGTCCGAATCGGAGGAACTCCCGCTTGAAGCGGCCCGCGTGGTCGTGGGCGAACGCCAGTCGAAGATCCCGGACGACCGTTTCGACGGTCAGGTGCTCGACGATCGATTCCAGGCACAGCTCCTGCAAGAAGAAGATGGAGGAGGATTGAAGGGAGAACTCACGGCCAGCTCCAGCACTCCGTAGTAGTCGGCGACGGGCAGCAGGCGATGAGCGGCTGCTTTCAATCCCTTCACTTGCCCGGAGTAGAGGAAGCGGAGCAGAAGTTCGATAACTTCCGTTTCTTCGCCTTTGATCTCGACGACACCCGTTCGCTTCTCCCGCGTGTTGTTCGTGAACATGGCGCGGAAGACGGGCGAGCCGGCGCAGATGATCGCTTTCGAAACCTGAAGCGCAAAGAAAGAATGAATCAGATGTGGAACGAACTGTGAATGTTTTGTCTTGAACACGCACTTCGATGTCCGCAAACTCGGGATCGTCGAAAGTGGTGATAAGTCCTCGAGAAAAGTTTGTTTGGGCCGTTCTTTGCGCCCACTCGACCGCACTGATCGGATCCAACGGAGTTACGCGACAGCCCAGGGTGAGAGAGTCGTTTGTGACGGATTTCACGAGGTCCGTCTGCTTGATCATTCGCGGCCAACCGCCACCATACGTGCGGCGAAAGATGTCTTCGTCTTCTACAAAACACTTTTAATCGCCCTCTACAGACTATATAACTTACTGGCCCTTTTGACAAGCACCTTGTGCTGAGTTTCGATCCACAACTCGAATTTCAGCCGCAGAAACGTGTGCTCGCCAAGATCACAAATGAAGAGAAAGAAGCCGCACCATTCCCTGAACGGATCCCGATGTCCTTTCGGACAGAACCCCAGACAGAATTTGGCTTTTGGCGCACCGTCCACCTCAAAGTCTTCGCTGTTCCAACGATCGCCGAACACCGCCTTTTCGAACCGATTGTCGAAGTCGTTGAGCGGCCACCAAAAGGTCGTCATAGGTCGTGTATCAAGCTCAAAAACAAAACGAATATTTGGAGAGCGCTGCGTTGCCGACCTCCACTGCAGATCGAGTGAGTGAGTGACCGACAAGGCGAAGGACGCGGCAGGGCGGGCAGACGCCGCGTTGTTTGGGTTGCGCCACGACGTCGCCCTCCCATCGCATTCGAATGATCGTTTGGCGGGTGGATTGCGAGCGGTAGTTAGGGAGCGCAGAGCTGATGCTCGCGATCATGCGCTCGTTCAAGTGTCGCTGCTGCTAAAGCCTTGTTCCGCGTTGGCGGTTGTTTTGCCGTCCGAAAGCATCCGCTTCGTTCGTTCAACAAGCTCGTTTATTTCTCGAAGCAACAATTAGGCGCTCTCACTCCTCCTCGAGCAACGAATCGACGGCCAGCTCGTCCGACCGCTCATTGTTTAGAGGAAGAGGAGGAAAATGCTCAATGGGCGGGTTGCACATAATCAAGTAGCAGCCGCAACCTGAACGAGTGGGCCGATTGTCGGACACTTGAGTGTGATTTACCTTCCCCACAGTCTTGCGATCCCACGCCCCAACAAAAGGCACGTTTGCATTGAACGGCACCGGTCGGCACAAGCGACGAGCAGAGAAAGACGACGAACAGCACGCGGAGGAATTTCATTGCTGAAAGCAGCAGTCGAGTGAAACACAAAAGGATTGCTACCGCCGAATGAACAGCCACTTATTCGCTAATTCACGAAACGCTTGTTCATCCGCAAGTCCAATGAACGACTTTCGACATTCCTGATGGGTTGGAGGCTTTGCGAGGCTCTTTAGAGTTGACGGACGACAAACACAAAGAATTTCGTCCGATTCGGCATGTTCGAGGGCCCTTTACTCGAATGCTGCTCATTGAACTCCTCGAAATACAGATGGAAAAAATGCAAACAAGAAAAATAAAGAAGTACATTCGTTGACGAGTCCTTAACTATGTGAACGACATCGTTTACCATTGGGTTCGTTCTCTCCGCATGCTGTTGGCCGTGATCGCCGCATTTCATTTGCATTTTCTGGAGTGACAGATCCAACCACTTGTTTCTTTTCGAGCGCAACCCAATGCTGTCTGTCAGTTGGATGTTCTTGCTTTCGTGCTTGCTGGCGGCTTCGAGTGGTCGTGTGTCCTCCCAGAACGCTCCAAACAACATCCTTGTTGCTCATGGGCATCGTCGCGTAAGTTTTCATCACTGGTATTGAACGTTTCTAGGAGATAGTTGAACTTACCGGCAACTACCGGCAGCTACCGACCGCTCTAACCAATTACTAATTGTTTTATCCACACCCGCCACTCCTTCTGCTTCCAGGTACCTCGCCAAGCAGTGGTGATCATCCCCGGGCAGACGCTGCTCGTCAAGGGCTCCACGTCGAACAACGCCGGCGCGTTGATCGCGATCATCAGCGGCGTGTCGTCGAGCGGGGCGGCGCGCGGCCTCCAGCGCATCGCCGACAACGACGTCGCGCTCTACGTGTTCTTCGACCAGGAGAGGCAGAAGGTGAGTGGAAGCGAGCAATCGGCCACTCATTCGCTCCTCGCAGGTTCTCATCGGCGGTCCCCACCCGCCCGGCAAGCCGGCCGTCGAGCAGGAGCGGCCCTACATCGAGGGGCATTTTGTGGACATCAAGTGAGCACTCTATCGCCTCCATTCGATTCATTCCGTTCGTGCAGAATCCAAGGCGAAGAGCAACACTTCTCCGTCTTCATCAACGACAAATTCGCCGCCGAGGTCGCGTACCTCCGGCCCGTGTGGAAGTTCGACAACTTCCACGTGGAGGGCATCGCGGTGGATCGAATGCACGTGTTCGGGCAGAAGAACCCGATCCCCTACGACCGGCCCATCCCCACCGAGCCGGGCGTCTTCATTTACGGTGAGCAGTCGTTCGAAGGGGTAGACAATGGTGTGGAATGCACGATACGATATCTAAAGGATACCTTAGTGCCCAGCTGCTTGCAGGATCGGCCGTTCAGATCTCCGCCCACTTCACGAACGCCGATCGCGGCGACATTCGGCTGATGGAGGGCGACAACAAGACGATCGCCCTGCTCTTTGACATCCGCTTCGACGAGGGCGTCATCGTGCGCAACTCGTTCGTCGGCGGCCACTGGGGCCAGGAGGAGCGCGACGGCACGCTCTACTTTGGGAAGGACGCGTGGGTCGACTTTGTGATCAGCTGCGAGCAGGGACAATTCGTAGGTTGTGGGTAGTGGAAGCTATAGATACTCCTTCCGTCGCAGAGGATCTTCATGCAAGGCCAGGAGTTCTGCACCTTCGAGCACCGCGCGGACATGACCCGAATCAATCATTGTGATCGGTCGCTTCGCTTCGGATTATGCGCCGGGCAAGAGCGAGAATCTCGTTCAGCACAGGGAGAGCGATAACTGACGATGAATGCCCGCTTTGTCGAGGCGTTGGCTGCCGCTTTCCGCTCGCCAACGAGCGATCGTTTGGCGCAGAGGAAAGGGCGACGATCCAACCGCAAGCAAATCGAGCGGTCGACAACGCTTCCCCGTTGTGCGAACAACTCGGAAGCCGACCGGTTCGCACGAAAAGTGTGTTCTGTGGCTTGAGAATAAGAACTGTTCTTTGCATAGATCAAAACGACGCCCGATTTTTGAACCCTCCACCCACCGCTGGTCAGCCAAGCTTTCATTGCGTGATCAACGAGAGCCGGGCGGCCCTCTCACAACCCTTGACCTTTGTGAGCGGGCGGCGTGGGTCGAACGGGAGTGGAAAAGAGCGTCTTCTTCCCCCACCACTCATTCCTCCGTTGCAGTCTTCCGCATCAGCCGTCTCCAATCGACATGCCGGCGATCACAACCTTCCGTTGGGAGCTGGAGAACTTCTTTTCGGTTGTGCGCTTTCCGCCGGTCGGCTTCAAGCAGTGGAGCGACATCTTCGAAGTGGACGGACTCTTCGGGGCGCGCTTCCGACTCGCCTTCTTGTCCAGAGATCCGCGCAATCCGGCGTACAGCATCGCCTTCGTGAAGTGCGTGCAGCTCGACCACCACGCGGACGTTCGGCTTTGTTTCAAGACGTGGGTGCAGTACGCGAGTGGTCGCCACAACACGCACACATTCGGTTGGTTTCGACTCGCAGAAGGCATTGATCAGTTGTGTTTAGATCACTTCGAGTACTTCACGCGGGGGCAAGAACACGAGTGGCACGACCGTCTCCCGCTGCCACTCCTCGAAGGGCAAGCGGCCGGCCGCCCGCTGTTTCTCTGCTGCCAGCTCGAAGTACTCGAAACGACGAAGAAGACGGCCGTCGTGCTGCCGCTGATGCTCGCGAACACGACGGCGATGTTCGGCGACGAGCAGTTCGCGGACTTTGAAGTGCGAGTTCGAGAGAAGAGCTTCAAGGCAAGAACAACAGTTTCTCTTCCATCCCCTTCCTCTCTTGCTGGTCCACAAGTTCGTGCTCGCCTCCCAGTCCGAGTACTTCAGGGCGATGTTGACGCTCGACACAAAGGAACGACGAGCCGGAGTGGTCGAAGTGAAGAACTTCGACGAGCGAGTGGTGGAGCGCGTGCTGAAGTTCCTCTACGCGGGCCGTGTGGACGACGTGGGACCGCGAGTTGCTGCCGGCCGCCGTCTTCTTCCAGGTGCCCGCTTTGGAGGTGAGTTCTTCTCGCTTCTCCCCGCCATCCGCGTGCTTCAGGAGACGTGCGTCCAGTCGATCCTCGGCAGTGTGTCCATGGAGACGGCGATCGGCGACCTCCAGCTCGCTCACACCTACGACCACCTCAAGCGATTCAAGGCCGAAATGCTGAAGTTCGCGGAGAAGAACGCCGATGAGGTCGAAGAACTGCTGGAATTCTATCGTCACAATGATTATGAGGAAGCTGCTGCGTGTGAAGGATAGCGGACGATTGCTCATTGTAAAGTCCACTCATTCTTTCTGTTTGTTGAGCGTGAAAAAAACAAAGCGAATAAAGTCTTACCGAATCGTTCTGCTGGTCGATGCGTGCGGAGTCCGCTGCGGCTCTCAAAGAAGTGGGCAATTTCCATTTTGGCTTGCAAACAGTGTCTGGCGCGGACAGAGAACAATCACAAGAAACAACGGATTTCGTAAAATTAGCACGTTTGGAGGCCCGTTTACTCGAATGCTGCTCACCAAACTCTTCAAAATACAGATTAAACAAATGCGAACGAGAAACGGTAGAGAAGACCATCCTATTTGCGAGCGCTTAACCATGCGAACGACATCGTTTACCTGCGGTTTGTTCATTCCGCATGCTGTTGACCTTGATCGCCGCAATTCATTTGCACTTCTCAAAGAGAACAGGCCACACGCATTCGTTTCTTGTCGAGCGCAACCCAGAGATGTCCTACACTTCCTTGATTTTGCTTCTTCTGTTGATTGTTTTGAGTGGTTGTGTGAGCCCGATGAACGTAATCAAGAACAGTCCGTTTGCCCGCAAGCAGAGCAATCAAGACCCGCCGGGGGGTTGGGTAAGAGCCGGCTTTCGTAATGAACGCTCCTTCTCGTCCTTTTCTGATCGGTTCCATATTGGTTGACTCGATAATGATCCCCGGGCAAACGCTCTACATCAAGGGCTCCACGTCGGACAACAACGCCCACGTGGCCATTGCGTTGTTTCACGGTCAGCCCACGGGCGGGCCGGGAACCGCCCTGGACAGCGTGCAGGGCAACGACGTCTTGCTCTACATGTTTTGGGATGAAAAACAGCAGAAGGTGAGTGAATGCTAACGGCTGTCGATCTTCTTTTCTTGTTTGCCGATCGTGTACGGCCACCATCCGGCCGGTAAGTTTGTCACGGGCGACTGGACTTCTCCGTACATCGGCGGGCAGTTCCTGGACATCAAGTGCGGCGTCTCCTTTTGATTCGATCTGTTTTTCTGTTTAGAATCCAGGCCAACAATGACTCCTTCGCGATTTTCATCAACAAAAAGTTCCAACGCGACGTTCCGTTCTTGTATCCCGTCTGGCACGTCAGCAACTACCTTGTGGAGGGCATGTCGATCGACCGAGTGCATGCGGTCGGGCGCCAGTACCCGTTGCCCTACGATCAGTGGGTGGAGACGGCGGCCCGCAGCTTCAACGATGGTTAGTCGTTTGATTGTCGCTGCAAGATATTTGGGAGGAATTAACCAGCGATACAAACACGAACCGCTTTAACCAACGTTGCTTGCAGGATCTGCCCTCTTAGTTTCCGTTACGTTCACAAACGCCGACCGCGGGGACATTCGACTGATGGAGGGCGACAACAAGACGATCGCTCTGCTGTTCGACATCCGTTTTGATCAGGGCGTCATCGTCCGCAACTCGTTCGTGAACGGCACATGGGGCGAAGAGGAGCGGTCGGGGACGCTGTTCTTCAAGAAAGACGAGTGGCTCGACATCATCTTCATTTGCACGCAAATGAGATTCGTAAGTCGCAGGAAAGTAAAGAAAACCATCAGAACAAAAAGGAGTGTCGCGAGCGCTGCTCGTGGAATCCTCCTTCGGCCACTCCGCTCTCCTTCCATTCAATCAATCGCCTGTATTCTCCGCCCTCATACCCCGACCCCGCCGTTCTCCCCGGCCGGGCCGTCAGTTCGCCTTCGGTTCTGCTCCCCGAGCGGTTCGCCCGAGTTCTCGCCTCGTTCCCTTCCCTCTCTCCCGGCCACGCACCGTCCCACCCGGTCGTGCGCCTCTCTGTTTATTCCGATTCGATCAATAAACTCCGATCAATCCGAGTGAGCAACATCCAGTCGCCCCGTGCGCGACAGGAGCATTGAGGAATCAATCGTTTAAAACAATCGCAGCCCGATCCGACAACTTTTCTTGTTTGCAGAGAATCTACCTGAATGGACAGGAGTGGTGCACGTACAACCACCGCGTTCCGCCCACCACCATCAATCATCTGAGCATCTACGGTCCTCTTTTTAAGTCCATTGCCCACATCGATTGGATCGACCCAAACAACGGCCTAAATCAGCTGTTCAATGACGCTTGATCCCGAAAGACCTAAACGTGCTGATTGGATGTCTGTTGACAACCGATAGTAAATTGAAGCGATCACGCAATAATCTGTGGCTAGTTTTGTCTCGCAATAGAACGCAAAAGAAGCGGATGATGTTTGCGTCGTTGGCTGCAAATTCTGACCCTTGCTGAATCGCAAATGAACGACCAGTAGGCGAGAAAAGACTCCGTGGTCAACAACCCTGTTAAACCACGTGCCCGTCTGACGGAAACGGAGACCTGTTTTTTGATTAAAAACCTTTGAGCGCGATCCCGCGAGTAGCTGACCTGCGGCTCGCAATCAGGCGACCGATCTTCTCGCCGCTTGACCGGGCGGCATTCTCACGACCTCCGCTCATTGCGCGCGGCGTGGTCGAAAGGAAGGAACAAAAGACTAGCCGCCAGGCACTCCGCCATTGCTCGTTTTGAACACGCGATCTTGCCGCAGAGCCGACCGCTCGCCGATCCGTTCATTTGCTCGTTGCGGGAAGCACTCGAACCCGCTCATTTTGGGCTCGTTCTTCAAGCCAATTCGCGGTAGTGTTTGCACGGAGATGTCCTCTGATTCGACTGTTTCCGAGTCAAACTCCAGCTCGCCCGTGAGTTCTCTCTCCCTACTTACAATGACCCCCCGCTCGTCTTCCAGCTGAACTCCAAAAGTTACCTGCTCGACGAGAAGCCGCCCACCACTCGGCACCGCTGCCGCCTCGCCGACTTCCTCGCGCGCTCGTCGGCGGCCGCCGTCGGCGAGGAGTGGGCGAGCGACCGCTTCGAGCTGGAGGGCGCCGCCGGCTCGCAGTTCGAGCTCGTGTTCGTGGCGAAGAGCGCGCACACGCCCACGACGAGCAGCCTCTTCCTCGCGTGCCGCCGCCTGCCGCCCCGCTCGGCCCTCCTGCTCTACGTGACGGCGTGGCTGGAGGACGAGAGCGACGGGCGCGAGTTTCAACCAGTCGGTTCGTCCTCCCGCTCCAACGAGTCCAATGGAACGAGTGGATTGCAGAGAAGATGGGCTGGTTCACGCCCGGCAAAGCTCGTGGTTGGAAGTGGTTGGAGCGGCTGGAGGACCTCCGCGAACGTGCCGCCCGTTCGCCCTCGCCGCTCGTCGTGTGCGCCAAGGTGGAGCTCCTCAAGGTCGCCGAGAAGCCGCCCGCTCGTTCGCTTCCGTCTGGCGATCGCTCCCGCTCCCGAAAGCACGCTGGAGTCCTCAAGGTGGAGCACGGAGTCGACCGGAAGAAGCCGCGTGTTCAGTCGTCCGTGGAGTGCTGAAGGCGGGAGTTCGTTGCTGTTGTTTCGCGGATCAGCTATCAGTTGTTTGGTTGTGAAATAAAAGGAAGTACTTGCGGATTGTCGATTGTTTGTTCCTTGAATCCGACTTGCAATTGGAGCAAGATTCTTACCGTTCGCCTCATGGGAACGGGCGAGGCGTCTTGTTTACGTCTTTCGGAAGTGGTCGTTCCCACCTGCTTTCGGTGTGTGCGGACGCGCGCCGCGCTCTCAATCCGAACGGAACGCGGCGGGTCACCGAAAGCCGAACGGAACGCGGCGGGCAAACGGAGCGGCCGGCCGGCCGGCAGACGGCGGGCAGTCGGCTTGGACGCGAAGAAATCGACGCGCCGCCGTTCGATTTTCCGCTCCGTTCGGGCGTTGTTTTGCCCGCCGCATTTCGCGGTTTACCGCTGCTTTGGAGGCGAATTTCCGTTGAATTCACCACCGCTGCGGCAGCGAAAGGAATACGGAGGATCCCCGTTGAAGAAGAGAGAAGTCGGCCGTCATTTCCGTCCATTTCTTCACGATCAGCGCGATCTCTCCTAATTTCCTTCCTTTCGCCGCCAATTCCCGCTCTTTTCAGCGGCGACCATGGAGCGAAAGCCGTCCATCGTTCAGCTCTCTTCCGCCCTGCTGTGCGGCTGCGCGGAGTGCTGAAAGACGCAGAAGTTGCGCCAGCCGCTTCCGTTGCATCGGCGCTTCTTCCGCTGGATCACGAACAAGAAAAGAAGCCGCCGGTGCAGAACGCCCGCCGCCCCTTGGACCACGAGCGAGTGGACGCCAAGAACTCGTTCGTCTACGAGGGACACAACGTGAGTTTTCTCTTGTTTGCAGCGATGGATTCCACTCGCTTTCAGCTCTCGAACAACGTCGGCTTCTCCGCGGACGGCCGGCACATGTACGTGTTCACGGAGCGGAAGGACCTGCTCGTCGTGGACCTCTCGCTGAACACTCGCAAGTGGGTTCTCTTCCTCCCTGCCGTTCACTCGTTCGCTTCGCTTCAGGTTCGTGGAAGCGCCGGAGGAGTGGCCGCCCTTCACGGAGATCTCCGAGTTCGTGGCCGTCAACCCGAACACGCTGCTCGTGCGCGCGGGCAGCATCCTAGCCGCCGAGTTGCACCTGCTGCGCTTCGGCGACGACGCGACGGTCTACGAGCACGTCCCGCTGTGCCGCTCGCCCGTCGACCTGTCGAGCTTCGCCGCCACGGAAATCAGCGGCAAGTGCGTGGACGTGAAGCGAGCGGCCTTCGGCGTGCTCGGCTCGTTGCGTTTGATCCTCCTGCGGCTGGACATCGACGAGCCGCGCGTGCAGGTGGAGCACCAGACGGCGTGCCCCAAGACGTTCCTTTGCTCCGCGCAAAGAAGCGCCGACGGACGGCAAGCGCACATGCTGAGCCAATGGGATCTCAAGGTCCTGCACGTGTACTCGGCGGAGCGCAAGGAGTGGACGAAAGAGGCGCAGAACGACGAGGCTTTGGGCGAGGTAGCTGTTTCTTCCCCTTCCTTTCATTTCCTTTCGGACTTCAGGTCGAATACGAGGACGTGGTTCGCGCAACGCAGGCGATGTTCATTCGAGGCAACAAACGAGAGGGCGCGGCTTCCCCTCGCCGCCTCTTCCGCAGCGATCTCGAGGCGAAGAAGTGGGCGCAGGTGCCGATCGAGGCGGCGGTCGTCTCCTTCGTCCACCCGATCGTCAACCCGGCGGACGGCGGGGAGGACGGGCTCGTGGTCGTCAAGACCTTCGAAATGTCGCCGAAAGATTCCAAGCCGTCGGTCACGCGGATCAGGATCGAGCGTCGCCTGTTCCGGTACGTTCCTTCCTTGCTTAACTCACTGCTTATCGCTCGTTTCTTCTGCTTCCAGCCGCCCCGACTCGCTCCAAGAACTCGCCCTAATCGCCGTCCGGAAGCTCCGCGAGGGCGTCGAAGTGGAAGAGATCTTCCGCGAGCTGAAGGGCAAACGCCCGCAGGTCACGTTCCTGCCCGGCTGCTTCAAGAAGATGGAGCCGATCCCCGTCCGTCAGTTCCAGTGATCGTCCACTCGTTTCTTGTTGTTGTGTGTCACGGCCATTCGAGTTGTTCGTCCTTCAATAAACCTTAAACAGCGAGTTGGAGTCTTTCTTGTTGCTTAAGGAACGACATCCCGAGTCGAGTAGTCGACGAGTTGGTCACGAACGGCCCGTGTTCTTCAAGTGGTCCGTTTTTCGCAAACGATCGGTTCTCGTTCACTCCTGTCCGTTCGGTAAGCGAGGTGCACAGATTCGACCGCTGTTCGCTCGTCCAACTGCTCGAAACCCAATGCCGCTTGCAGCCGGATGTGCAAAGGGAACAGCAACGACAACGTCAGGCAATGGCTAGAGCCTAAAGAAACAAGGCGAAGGTTTGCTTGCCGCCCGCTTCATTCCTGCTTTCTCGAAACCAACACTCAATGCCGAATCGACTTCTCTGCTGCCCATTCCTTCGATCTTCCCATCGCGCGAGCGGTGGTAATTCGGCGGTGCTCCCACCACCTTTGCTGATTGCGTGCGGCGTGGGTCGATCGAAAACAGGGAAAAACGGTCAATTGCGGCGCCGAGCCACTCCCTCCTCGCTTTGATGTTTGCTTTCGCTCTTCCTTTGCGTGCAAACTCGAGTGCTTCGCTGCGCCCTCTGGAACGAGTCTTTTCCGAGTTCGCTCGGTGTTGTTTTCAAGCCTCTCCTCTCAACCGGTCGCTATGCCCACCGGCTCGCCCCGCCGCGACGTGATGGCGCGCCTGTTGGAGATGACGGCGGCGATGTTCGGCGACGAGCGGTACGCGGACGTCGAGATCCGCGTGAAGGAGAAGAACTTTGAGGCGAGTGCAGAAATTTGCCTTCTAATCCCCCATCTGCCTTGCAGGTCCACAAGTTCGTGCTCATTTCCCAGTCCCCCTACTTCCAGCGAATGTTCGCGCACGATACGAAGGAGAAGCGAACGGGCGTCGTCGAAGTGAAGAACTACTCGGCCGACACAATCCAACGAGTGCTCAAATTCATGTACACGGGCCATGTGGACGGCTTGGAGGAGTGCGCTCGAGAGCTTCTGTTTGCAGCCGACTTCTACGACCTGGATGTGCTGCAGGCAACTCGAATCAAGCTGTGTTCATTCCCCCCAACTCCTCTCCGCTTCCAGGAGATGTGCACCGCGGCGATCCTGCGCACCCTTCGGATGGAGACGATCCTCGAGGACCTGAAGATCGCCCATGCGCACGGGCACCTCGCCGATTTGAAGGACCGCGTGCTGGAATTCGCCAAGCAGAACGCCCACGCGGTCACCGCTCTGCCCGGATTCAACTCGAAATACAAGGAGGAGAATGCGGAGATTGTCGACGAGGTCATGAAGTTGTCGTTCCCACAAGTTGTTCCCCGTTTTTAGTGCTGACTTTTGTTGTCGGGTGGTTGTTAGCATGTTGAAGTGGATAAACTCGAACTGAACAGAAGAGTCAAACGGGGAAGCGACCATTCGACATGTGAACAGAAAGCGTCGGGCAGAATCGATGCTCCTCTATTCACTCGCCGCTCGTCCAGGTCGAAGTGGACTTTAGGACGGACACTGTGAACAAGACGGGCGTCTTGACGTTTGGCGCTCGTTTGGCCGGCCGACGAGCGGCTTCTGGTGCCCCTCGGATCTCTAATGAATCGCTGCCGTCAAGGAATGAGCAAAAAAGCAAGTGAAGCAATCATTCCAGCCGTCGAATCTGTTGGGGTTCGAAGAAAAGATTCTACTTTTTCGGAGCCTCTAGTGGGATTCGATCGCGCGTGTTTCGAGTCGATGCGCGGCGGCGACCGACCGGCCGAGCGGACAGAACGCCAAACCAACGGAACTCGACGCGAAAGAGCGAGCGGCTGCCGACGACCGGCGGACCCCGACGGCGGCTTTCTTTTTGCTTCGATCCCCACTCTCTCCTCGCCCTCCCCGCTCCGCTCATAATTTCTTGTGTGTCCCCTTTCGCCTCCTCGTTCCCTTCGCTTCCCGCTCCAAAAGAACGGGGTCCACAAGCGTCCCCCTTGTTCTTCGTTCAATCGATCGTCTTTGATTCGAAGTTCGTCTCTTTGCGGCGTCCCTGGGAATAAGAAGCGCTTTTCCGGACGACACTGCGCTACTCATCAATCTTCGATCCATTTCTTCAATTTCAGCCGCTCCACCCATGTCGGGCGTCAGGTTTCTTCGCTGGGAGCTCGCCGACTTCCGCGATCGCTCGGAGACCGTCCGAGCGTGGAAGAAATGGACGAGCCCGCTCTTTGCGCTGAACGGGATGGAAGGCAGCAGTTTTCAGCTCGTGTTCATCTCCGCGCCCGTCGGCAAGGACGGGTGCGGCGTCTTCTTGGCCTGCCAGGAGCTCAACGACCACTTGTCGGCTCGTGTTTAGTTCCACATGTGTTGCGTGGTGTGGCCCGAGATCGACCACCTACTGCAAAAAGGAACGCTCGGTGGGTCGCCGGATTCGTGCACCGCTTTTATCTGCGCCCGTTTCAGAAACAACCAAACACTTCGCGCTCGGTGTTCAGCACGGATGCGAGGATTGGGGCCACTTGGTCGACCTCCAGGCGTGGTCGAACGAGGGAACACTCGTCCTCTGCGCCGAAATCGAAGTCCTCGACGCCGTGGAGAAGCCGCCGTTCTCCAACGCGATGGTGAAGCACGTTGCGAACACGCGGCGATGTTCGGCAACGAATCGCTCGCTGACATTGAGATCCACGTGCAGCAGTTGGTCTTTAAAGGGAGTTCTCATTGAGCTGTTCCTTCTCACTCGTCCCCCCTGCAGGCTCACAAGTTCGTGCTCGCTTCTCAATCCGAGGGTTTCAAGCGGATGTTCACGACGGACACCACGAAGTGGCAGACGGACATTGTCAAGATCGACTACTTCTCGGCGGAGGTCATGGAGAAGGTGTTCCGCTTTGTCTACTCGAGCACAGTCGACGATTTGGATGGGAACGCGCGGAAGCTCCTGCCCGCCGCCGTCTACTTCCAATTTCGAGCTTTGCAGGTGCTCCTCCCTCTCCGGTCTTCACTCTGCCCCACTCTTTCAGGAGCTCTGCACTGCGGCGATCTTGCGCACCATCTCGCTGGCCACCGTCCTCGACGACATGAAGCTCGCCTACAAGCACCACCACCTCGGCGACTTTAAGGACCGCGTGTTCGAGTTCGCGAAGCAGAACGCAAAGGCTATCGTCGCGCTGCCCAACTACACTCCCGCCTTCATCCGCAGGAACGCGGAGATCATTAACGAGTTCACGAAGTCGTTGTTCTACTGATTCTTCCGTTTGTCCTTCTTTCTGTTGTTCGGTGTTATTGTTGAATGCGTGTAGAACGAATAAATTCGAATCAAAAAGACGTGAGAAACGAAGTCCTCGGCGAACGCGCCGCCCGCTCGCCCTCGCCGCTCGTCGTGTCCGCCGAAGTGGAGGTCCTCGAAGTGGACGAGAAGCCGCTCGCCCTCGCCGCTCGTCTGCTGCTTGCTCCCGCTCCCAAAAACACGCGGAAGTCTGCAAGAAGAGCGCTTATTGCGGCCTCGTCATTGCGATCGTCATCGACAGGCGTGCTGCCCGGAAGACCACCAATTCAACGGTTGATCGATGGGCGGAGGCGAGAAGCGCGCATTCGTTGGGATCAATGAGCAGTGGCGGCGATGGGCGGTCATTCCGGAACAGGAAAATGGGCGTGGATGACGCAGAGAAAACGTTGTAGTCCGTTTCACTCAAGGCGAACAGCTCAATAAAGTGTAGTCTCCACGATTCTGTTCGTTCACTACAGGTGCTCGATTCGTAGCAAGCGCAACGGCCGGCAACTCGCCGCCTTCTTATCGCCGAAGAGTTCCGGTCGGAAGGACCACGCCCTTTCGTCCCGTAGCGAATAAAAGAAGAGAACGCGCTCGGAGAAGAACAACACGAAGCACAATGAAGATGTGGCTGCTTCTTTTCGGCGTCTCCACCGCTCTGCTGCAAGTCCAGGCGGGCGGCGTCATCAGCGTTCCGTTCCGCTCGGCGGAGCCCTTTCCGCTCATCTTCGACCTGTCCATCGGCAACCCCCGTAATCCACTTCGGGCGCTTCAATCGCCCCTAATTTCTCCTGTTTGCAGCTCAAAACGTGACGGTCAAGATCACCAACGACGCGAACATCGAGGGCTTGTTCGTGAGCGACGCCCGGGACTCGGGAGTCTTCGATCCGGCGTAAGTGGCCGCAAATCGAAGGAATTAAAGAAGTTGGACGGCTTTAGTGCTTCCTCGACCTTCCAACGAACGGGGCGTGTAATCGGAGGGAACAACGAGACAATTAGGCAGACCGGCACCGACGATTTTGTGGTTCGTTTCTCCGCGCGCCACCCACTCGCCCGCTCGTTCAGATCGGCGCTGCGGCCTTCAGCGGACTGCCTTTCACGGTGCTCAACCAAAAAACCCGGCAGTTCGTGGCGGCGGTCGGCGAAGTGGGCGTCGCGCGTTCGAACGACTCCTCCCTCTTCTTCGAGACGATCCTCGAGCAGGTGGACGAGCGGATCCTCGTGCTCAGCTTCGATTCGTGCGCCCCACTCCTCTGTTCGCTTCTCATTTCGCTGCGCGTTTAGCGCCGATTGGCTGCCCTACAACGCGCTGAACGAAACGGGCGTCTTGACGGTGGGCGGCCGACAGCCCGACCGGTGCGCCGACGACTGGATCGTGTTGCCCGAACAGGCGCCCGTCGGCTTTCTGTGGAAGGAGTGGAGCGTTGCCGTCAACGAGTGAGCAAGCGGTCGACTGGAACGATCATTCCCGCTTTGCTTAGGTTCTCCTTTGACGTGCACACCTTCGACCAGCCGGGGCAAATCTTCTTCCTCCTCGACGACCTCGTATTCACGCTTCCGCACTCGATCTACCGCCAACTGGCGCCTCTCTTGCAAATGGACAGCTGGGCCTTCAGCCCGTGCGACCTGCAGCTGGAGGTCGTGCTGACGGTCGGCGGCCGCGAGTTCCGCCTCGGCCCCGACGACTACCTCGACCGCAGCTGGGCTGAAACGCACGGCTGCATTGCGCGCTTCGGAAGCGACGGCGGACGCTCCACGCCCGTGTTCACGTTCCCGATCGCCCTCTACAAGCGGGCGTGCGTCCTGTACGACTACGAGCTGCCGGGTGTCGGGTTGGCCACTCGTTTGAATTGAGCTGTGGGCAGTTCGGAAGAGAAATAAACTTGTTGCAAGCAGCCGTGTGGTTTAACTGCAGATAGAAGAGCGGAGCTCGGCGGATCTCTAAGAATTATTTGCACCTCTATTCGGAGCACAGGAACGAAAGACCGAACAGAGCAAGCGGGTAGACGGCCACACAACTCCATTCTTCCTTGTTGTCAACAGGAGTACTCCATTTGAAGGGTGATCTTCTTGTGTTTGCCCGCTTGTGCGCTTCCGTTGTGTCTCCCACGGAAGAGGGTTGTTTGCACAGCGGTTTGTTCACTTCAAGCAAGTGGCCTCGAAATGGAGGCAACGAGCGTGAGCCATCAGCCCCACCGGAAACAGCCAGCGGCGAACAAGAGAGACCGTGATCTCCCTGCATTTGTACAAACAACAGAACATTCAACGGAGCGCATAAAAGCGGCGCTTGTTCGTTCTGTTCACCCATCAAAGAATCCCCGAGCAGAGCATGAAGTCCTCCTTCTTGCTCGTTTTGTTGCTTCTCGTCCTGCTCGTGGTCCAAGGAGATGCTCGCCGAGGACGACGGAAAGCGAAACGAGGCGGAAAGAGGGCCGAATCCCGCAACACGGTCCAGCGAGTGCCGTTCGTGCGGGACACGGCCGGTGAGAAGCCGCAGAGCTCTTGCATGTACGAATTGGATTTAGACAGCCTGCAAGTGGTCGACGTTCTGATCGGAACACCGCGTACGCCACAATGTCCGCCCTTCACCCTTCACTTCGTTGCAGCCCAGAGACTGAAACTCGCCGTGATCTACAGGATCTTCCTTCCCGTCATTCAAAACACAGTCGTCTTGTTCCGCGAGTATTTCACCGACTACTATTGCCGCAACAAAACGAACCACGCGCCCGTCTACGCGCCCAAGTGAGCCCTCGATAGTTTTCTCTGCTTGAGTCACTCCTGTTGCTTGCAGAGCATCGTCGACATTCAAAACGATCGACCGACCCGGCATGCACGCTCCGAATTATCGCGAGATGATGGCCGTGAGTTCTCGCTCGTCTTCTTGTCGACTCGATTGCAGTTGGGCGCGGATCCCGCTCGAATGCAACCCCTGGACTTCTATTTGATGAGAGAGATCCCCGGGCTCCATCTGCAGTGCCGAAAGGACCTTGCGGGAGTGTTGCCCATCAGGGACAGCTACTCGAGCAGTTTGGTGTGGTTCTCGCTGCTCGCCGGAAAGCCCGCGCCGATTGTCACGGTCGTCGGGGATCCGTAGGTTCTTCCAAGGGTTCTCTTCTCTATCGTCGCTTCAGTAAGCCGAAAATGAAGGGCGCCTTTCAAACGGGCGAGCTCGTGATCGGCGGCGTGGACGAGCGGCGCTGCGGCACGGGCCAGAAGTTCGGGAGGCCTCACTTGGACTGGGATTTTGGCCCCGGGAAGTGAGCAAAAATTCGATTTCTTTCGCCATTCCCCGAGTTCAGCTACTCGCTCAACGGTCGGGCATTCGAGTTTCCGGATCCGAACTACCGCAACCTGTCGTTCGCTCAAGTGGACCTGTCCAACGGTACGATGATCTTCCACAACGCGGATCTCGTCGCACTGATGGAAGCTGGACAACTCAAACGAAACACCACGGATTGGCACTCGTACGTCCCGTGCGAAAGCAAGTGGACGTTCGAGTTCGACCTGAACGGCGAGCGAGACGCCATTTCGTTGGGCGTCGATCGAGTGAGCACTTGCCTCTCTGTCCATCTCTCATCGCATTTACGCCGCAGACTCGTCGCAACACCCGCGGCGAGTGCGCGTTGCGAGTGGCCGAAGATGGCTGGTACACGAAGTTCACGGCCGACTTCCTCGACGCCCACTGCGTCCACTTTCGCTTCACCCTCGTGCCCAACAGGAAGTCGCCATCAACGCTGGTTCCTTTGCACGAACTCGGCTTCTCCAAACGCGTTTGATGCACGTGTTTAGATGCTTGAATGAACCACTCAAATGTTTCTTGTTTCACACAAAGAGGGAACAAGTAGAGGCCTGTGAGCAATCGACACTAGTTTGCTTTCCCTTCTAACGATCATCTTCGTTTTTGACCAAAAGTCCGCAGGGATCATTCACCTGTTTATTCCACAAGCAGCTTGATCGTCCTCACTTGAGTTGATCAAAGAAACAGAAAGAGGATTGATTAACTCCCCAACGGAAGAACTCGACGTTTCCACGAGTCCATTCGCACATCCATTTCGAATCACAGCCCACGGTGGTCGCCACAACTAAAAAGAGGCGAGAGGGAACTTGAGGAGGACGGAGGCCGAATTGCCTACTAAAATCAAACGGGTCTTGGCATCTCGAGCAGCTGGAAATCGCGCCCACGATCGGCGCCCGACGACTTTTTGTTTTGAGGCGAGGACCAAACGAAGGGCTTCATTGCGCGCTTGGAAGCAAAGACAGAAGGTCCCTTCGGGCGTTCACGTTCTCGGTCGCCCCCTACCAGCGGCATCGCCTTCTCTACGACCACCAACCCGCTTGAATTGAGCTGCGGGAACCTCCAAAGAGAAATTAAGTCGTTTCAATCAGCCACTTTCTTTCTTCAGCTACCCAAGGCAAACGAGACCAATTGGACTGCGTGTTTAATCAAACGAATACTTCGATCAATCACTCCTTAGCGCGAATCACTTCGTTCACGATGTCCGCGTGCGCGTTCATGAACCGCGGCCACTCTTCCGTGCGGGTGAGAGCGGCGAGGTTGCGGGCGGCGAACTCGAGAGCGCGCTGCCGGAAGACGGGCAGCGAGTCGAACGTGAAGGCGAGCGGCAGGTGGTCGAGGATCGTTTCCACGGAGAAGTTCCCGCTCATGCTCGCCAGACACAACTCCTGCGAGAAAGAAATGATTGGAATTGCTGGACATCCACGTGCCCACCTGCAACCGGACGAGTCGATAGCGGTCGGCGAGGACGAAGAGCGCGCCGTCCGCCTCCCGCCCGGCCTCCACGCGGCCCGTGTGCAGAAAGCGGAGCATCCGCTCGACGAGCACCGGCTCCACGTCGTCCATTTCGATGCGCTGCTCCATGCTCTCCATCGTGTTCGGGTGCGCGAACATCCGCTCGAAGACCTCCGACTGGGCGCACAAGACGGGTTTGGAGGCCTGCGAGAAGCCGAGAGATCAACGGAGATTTCTGGACTGCGTACGTGGAAGACGACACCGCCCTTCGCGATCACGCGGACGTCGCCCACGTTCGGGTCGTTGAAGTGGGCGCCGATGTAGTCGAAGATCACGTCCTTCGCGCTGACCTCCCGGCACTCCTCCTCGGGCCACAAGAAGGGCGGTCCGAGGCGGCGGAGGCGGAAGTGAACGAACGCCGCCCCGCCCGCGAAGAACTCGGCCGTCTCGTCCGGCGACGCCCCGTGCAGAGCGTTCAGAACGATCGGGCTGTCGGTGAACGGCCGCACGAAACCCTCTGCAAACCGAACGATCAAACAAAAGAAATGGACGAACCCTTGACGAAAGTGCGCTCCCCGTCCGAGTTCTCCAGCCACAGCGCGTAGTGGAAGGTCTCCCACGAGAGGAGGCCCGCGTTCTTGACGATGAGGACGCTCAAATGGGGCGAGGCTTGCAGCGAGAACTTCAGCTCCGTTCCGTCCACCGCGAACGTCGCGCTCTCCTGTTTCGGGGCGCGGCAGTCGTAGTGGAAGGTCCACGCGAATTCGAGCGGCTCGCTCGAGCGGTCCATCGTTTGGATCACGCCGTTGTGAGCGCCCGCATCCGTTCCTCCCGCTCGCTCTCTACTTCGTGCAGCTCGCAGCAGACGAAGACGACGTTCAGGGCGCGCAGCCGCTCGATTGCCGCCGCTTTCACGCGAAGACAGCCGTTGTTCGTGCAAACGAAAAGAAAAGGAGCTTCCAAACGAGCAGAATTCACTCACTTTTGGGCACGACGATTTCCCCGACTTCGTTCTCCAGCCACAGCGTCATTTCGAGCAAGGGCCGCGGCGACAACAGCGAGGGGTGGGCGGTCACGTGGTACGACGGAGGGCGGCGTTCGAGTCGCGGCCGCTCCTCCGAATAGCCGGCGGCGGCGACCGGCGGGCAGAAGAGGAACGAAAACTGCGAGCTGCCGTTCAGCTGCGTTGTGAACAAGTCCGACCACCACTGGTCGCCGCACACCGCCGCGCCGAACTTCTCCGCGAACGCCTCGATTTTCCACTTGACCAGCGCGCTCCTGTCCGCGAAGCACTTGCAGATGGACATGGCCGCTGGAACGAATGGCCGGAAGGTCGCTGAGAAACAAACGATCGGCGGGAGCGCCCCGTCCGCTCGTACCTGTTTGTCATGAGACGAGCCCGCAGCCGACGGGCGGGCGGAACAAAAAGGAAGAAAGAATGCGGTTGCTGAAGCGAAAAAACGAGTGATAAGCGGCGAGCCCGGACGTTGGGAAACGTTCCGCAAAGAAAGAACTGCAAAACACGACGAACATCCTCTTTTGTCGGTGGCCGATTGAGGAGTGAATGAATTCTTTGGAACGAAAAGAACAGCCGATCGAGCCCTCGCTTGCAGTTGAATCACGGCATGTTCGTGTCCCCCAAATCGCACTCTCTTTCAATCGTTGCCACCGACTATTCAAGCCGCTCTATTGGGCCTCTCACAAGTGCCGATTGCCTTCGGGCCGTGACTGGAGCGGACGCACTCGGCGAAGGCGTCCAGTCAGAAGCAACGGACGAAAACGCCGACAGACTTTGTCGCTTGGTCCTCCGTTTCGTCGCATCCCGCGACTGCACCACAAGCCGCCTGCAGCGAGACGCGAGTGGACGTTCGGGCTCGCGATGGACGGCGAGCCGCACGGGTTTCGTTGGGCATCGACCAAATGAGCCGTTGCTTCTCCTCTCCACCTTCCCGTCTGCAGACTCGCGGTGAGTGGCCAAAGACGCCCACTGCGTCCGCTTCCGCTTCACCCACACGCCCGGGAGGAAGTCGCCATCGACGCCGATTCTACTGCACGTGCTGGCCTTCTCCAAACGAGTCTCAGAATACGCGACGTGTGCTCGAATATTCTTCTCTCACACGAAAAGGCAGCCGGCTCTGGTTTGCTCTCTTCTTCTTTCTTTCGCTCCTTCTCGAGTCGACCGAAAGCCCGTCGAGATCGTTCACATTCGTTTTATTCCACAATCAAAGGCTGACCGTTGCTCCACGACTCCGTCGCACAAACAAGAGGAGGATCAATGGACTCCACAGCGAACGAGGAGCTTGGCGTTTCGAGGAACTTCCATTCGCACATCCATTTAGAATCACAGCACAGTGGTCGTCGAGAACTGAAACGAGATGAGAGGAGTGGGATCGAAGAGGGGCGAGGACGACTTACCAGAAGCGACGGAGTCTTGCAATTTGGAGCAGTTGGGAGACGCACCTTCAGCCAGCAATTTGGGGCCGTCCGAAGCTCTTTGGAGCTGAAAGGGCGGAGGACGAGTGAGACGACCGGGAAGAAACGGAACTCACGTCCAGCGGCCGCCCTTTTGGAGTCCTTGCTTGCGCCACCAGACGGCGAACGCAGCGGAGCCTGGAATAAAGGAGCGGACGAGTTGAAGACGGGGGAGCGGAGGAACTCACGCGTTCAATCAATCGCCGCCCGCTCGTTCATCCGCCCACTCCAGCATCGCAAGAATTCTATCGAAAACTGAAAGAAAGAGTGGGTTGTTGGAACGCGAACAGGAGAACTCACACAGCAAAGGCGGGGCTGGAGAATCCGAAGAGACGAACGGCCCACAAGATACAGCGAACAGATAGCGAGGTTCTTGTTGAATCCGCGAGACCTCGAGCGCGGGATCAGTCAATCGGAAGAAGGAGAAGCTTGGAGGCGACCTGAAAGCAGCAGAAGACTCATCACTCATTCGACAGACGACCGACCACTCACCGAACGAATCGACCACGAGAATCCGAGAGAACGAAGTGCACGAACGGCGCGCAGATAACGCCGGCGGACGCCCGATGCAGCGAGTGGGCGGGAGAATTCGAAGAAGCGAGCAGCAGGGGGAAGAGGGAGACGGGAAGGTTGAGGTAGACGGCCGTCTCATTGATCAGTGGAACAAAACGGAGAAGATGGAAGCGATCGCGTCCTGAAAGCGACAAGCGGGATTGAACACTCGATCGGAAGGAAGTGAAGGGAACTTGCCCAACGAGCGACTGATTGGGAGAAATCAGAAGAGATGAACAGACGGTAGTGGACTTGAGTGGAGGATCAACGACGGCTCACACTCCAACAGACAACCAAAAACAGAGAGGAGCGGAGAGGCAAGAGAGACCGACCGCCCGAGCGGCCGGCCGGCGGACAGAAAGGAGAAATGAGCCCCAAGTGAGGACTCCCGCCCCGGCGGCGGCTTTTTGTGCCGCCCGGCTTCTCGTCCCGCAGCGAACGGGGTTGCGCCGCAGTTTGGCGACCGAACGGACCGCCCGCTTATTCCACTCGCCGTTGCGCAATGAAGGCGCTTTCCGCTCCGTCCACTCGTGTGTTTGCAGCCAGCTAGGACGAAGGGGAAGAGGAGGCGCCCGACCGACTGCCGGCCGTCTTGCTCCCCGTACAGTCGACGGAGCGGATGGGCCGAGAGTTGGGGCGGTGAACCGTTTGCTCCACACACACTCTGAGTACCGGACTCTCCTGCCATCGTCTGCTGGGATCATCGACCGGCCGCTCGACTGCGCACTCTTCCGTTCGCCCGGCTTCTTGTTCGTTTCCTTCGGAGTTGAAGATTAGTGCAACTAACGCCTGTTTTGTGCGCCGCTGTTGGTTGTTTGTGTCCAGCCGTTCGCTGACAAGCCCGCTGCGAATAGTCCGATCGGACTGAATACTCGTGTCGATCGATCATCCAAAGGAGGCCCCGTTCTTGCATGTTCGAAAGTGGGCATTGAGCGAAGGGATCGTCGGTGGCAGACGAATTCCGACCACAACCACCAGTGGATGTTCGACCGAATTTCACGAGCGAAATCGTGCGAGAGCCGGCCGCCAGCGGAGTGTCTTCTCTTCTCCGGCGAAGTCATGTGTCTTGCTCGGGGACGCCGCGTCCTCCCGCCCGCCGTTTTCCGCTGCTGTCCGCCGAGTTTGATCGTCGATTACCCGGTGGATTTCGCGGATGTTCGTCGAATTTCGTTGCCTGAACACTTCCAACAAAGATTTTTTCAGAGAGAACGAAGTTAGCGACGATTTTGATTGATTTTCGTGAACTTCCGCGCGTTTTTCGTCGAATTTATTCGTCCTCTGATTTCTCTGGTTTCAGGAGTGTGATGGCCTCGTCCAGCCTGGCGTCTTCCATCCGGAAGCGGCCGGCCGAGCAGGACGAGTCGGCGGATCTCTCGCCCATCATTCAGCTGTCGCACGCTCAGCTGTGCGGATGCGAGCGCTGCTGGTGGCAGGCGGTCGTTCCTCTGCCCTTCCGCCACTCCGCTCGTTTGCGGGCGAAAAAGTCGAAGCAAGCGGAGAGGCTGGCGACGATGGATCACGAGCGACAAGCACCGAAGAACTTCTTCGTCTACGAGGCCTACGAGGTTCGCTCGCGATCAGCACATTTTAATTTCCACGTGCTTTCAGCTCTCCCGCCACCTCGGTTTCTCCGCGGACGGTCGCTACATGTACGCAGTCACGGAGCAGGCCGAAGTGCTCGTCGTGGATCTGCGGCGGAACACTCGCAGGTAAGCTTGCTTTTCTTTTCTGTTGCCCAATGCTTCACGTGTTTAGATTGTGGAAAGCGCCGACGAAATGGCTCCGCAGACTTTGCATCGATCGACTTGTGGTCGTTGGTTTCAACACGATGCTCGTCAAGACGGTCAACTTCTACGGAGACAGCGGCACGTGTGAGTTGCACCTGATTAGCTTGCCGGACGACGCTGAAGCCGAAGTCTACGAACGAACCCTGCTGCATTCAAGTTCCGGTCGCGAGCCGACGTTCGTGCTGACGGACATCACGGGCCAGCAGGTGGACATCAAGCGAGCGGTCCTCGGCTGCTACGGGGGCCTCGTCTTCCTTCGGCTGGACCTCGACGAGCCCCACGCCACCGTCCTGCAAACGACCAACCACCCCGAACTTCGCTTGTTTTACTCGCAAATGAGCAAGGACGGGAGCCGCTTGTTCACGGTCGACTACTCAACTCCGAAGGACCTGCACGTGTACTCGCTGGACGAGCAGAAGTGGACCAAAGAGGAGTTGGGCGTGGAGGCCGATTCGAGCGTACGTTTCTTTTTTGCTTTTGTCGACCTTCTTGCTCGTTGCAGTACTCCTACTGGATGTCGTCTGGGACGCACTCCGTGTTCGCGAGGATGCACAAACGAATCGACGGGCAGTACCGCACGTTCCCGTCCCGTTGCAACTTCGAGGCGCGCAAGTGGGAGACGATTCCGCACTGCCCGCCGCTTCGCGGTCTATTCTTCCCGATCATCAATCCGGTGAATGGCGAGAACGACGGTTTCGTGGTCGTCGAGCGGTCGGGCCGGCGGTCGAACGGTCATCGCGTCACTCGCTTCAGAATCGAGCGCTTCATGCTGCGGTTTGTGGATGAGCGCTCATTTTACTTTGTGTCTTCTGCTTTCAGGAATCCCGACTCGCTTCGAAATCTGTGTGTGACGGCCGCCCATAAGAGCCGCGAGTTGATCGACGGCGACGAGGGCTTCCACCAGAAGATGAACAAAGTGCCCTTGAAGTCTGTCCTCCCCAGCGCCTTCGACGGGACGAAGCCGATCCCCGTTCGCCGTCACGAGTAATCTTCCCTTTCAAAGTTTTCTGTTGTTTCCATGCCGTCGTTGTCAAGTGCACTCTTTTCTCTGTTCGTGTTGTTCGAATAAATGAGTGATCGACGAAGTTATTCGTTACTTTCTTTCTCAGTACTTGAAAAGAAGACCAGATTCGGCTGCTTCCTTTGGGTCGCCGCGTATGCTCGTTCGAGTTCTATTTTCGCTGTCGACTCGCGAGCAGGACAACCGCGACTCGGAAAGGGCACTCGGGCAGCAACTCCTCGCGGAAATCGAACAGGCGGGTTCGCCGCAGTCCCAACGAACACGCGGCGTTGTTTTGGGGTCGAGCGGTCGGTTGGCGGCGGTTTGCGGCACTCACCGAACGCCCGCTCGGTCGGGTGCTTGCAGCAGCCGACACTTTTTTCATTGCAGAATGCCGCAGTGGCTTCGTTTGCTCCGCCAGCTGCAAGCGCGTGTCCTGCGGTCGGCGGAGAAGCCGAAGTTGAAGGCGAACGGGCGTCTGCTCCTGCTGTTCCACGCGCTGATCGCCGCCAAGGCGCTCGATTTCATGGCCGCCGATTACCGCCAGAAACGGGCGGTCCTCCGGCTGCGAACGCTCCGTTTTTTCTTCTGCTCACCCGCGTTCCCGTTCGTCTTCTTCGCCACGAACGGGAAAGAACGAACGAAATGGCCGCGGATCGTGGTGTCTGGCCCGATTTACACGCAAATGCTGTCGGCGCCCACGAACGGCGTCGTTCTGCAGCTAGCTGGGCTTCGATCACGCCACTCCCGCGTTGATCGCCCGCATCGTTCGAGTGGCCGCCGTGGAGCACCTGTGGGCGCTCCTTTCCTTCTGGTTGACGCGTGACTGGACGGAGTTCCGCGATCTGATTTCGACTTTTGCGGCGATCAAGAGTCAGTGGAGAGAAGCACGAGCGTTATTCACTCTAATTGATACTCGTTTAGATCACCAATCCCTGAAGACGGTCAAGCTGTCCGTCTTGATGCTGCCCAAGAACCGAGTGCTCGTCCACATGCTCCGCGATTCGTTCACGGACAAGATCGTGGAGCTCGACTTGAGATTCGAGGCGCCCACCATTCTGTTCGTCCACTTGTCGTCGATGTGCATGGAGAAGGCGCACGTAGAGTACCGCGACTTCCCACACCTCGGACAGCGGCCTTTGTGTTCGCTACTTGTCTAAAAAAATCATTGATCACGCCCGTCTTCAGATTTGACGCCGTTCTTCCGCTCCTGTGCGCGTGGACTCGAACTAAACGTTCCGATCGAAAAGATCGTCGCGAACGGGGCGTGAGTTCCTCGTTTGAATGCTCCCGCGATTCGTTCAGTTGCGAGTTGAACGCGGCGGTCGAGCGCGTGATCGTCAAGGCGCGCCACTCGGCAGAGCCCGAGTCCATCGTCGACGACCCGCTCGCCCTGCCGTGGAGCAAGCAGGAGGCGCGCGACTGGCGGGCGGGCGGCCTTCGAGAAACTCCGCTCGTTGAACGCCGCCTTCGTCCTTCAGCTGGAGTTCCACGAACTCTACCTGCATGTCGGCATTGTGCGTTGCGTTCTGTTGGCCGTCTATCCTGTTGTTTGCAGGAAGAAAGCGATCTGTTCGCCGTTTTGCGGATCGCCGTCGATCGGTGCGCCCGCTTGAGCGGGTCGGCGGCGCGTGCGGGCGTTTGTTTGGGCGAAATCACGACGTCGATCTGCTTCTACAGCCCCGATTTCTCCGTTCGTTCTTCCATTGAAATCATCCGATCGTTTCGTCTTCAGGAGCTGGAGCAGACGCTGGAGATCACGAAGCGCTTCTTCGCCGAACACACGAACTGCGCGCTGCAAACGGAAACCGTCGACGCGGAGGCCCTGGCGCCCAACCGGAAGCTCCTTGGCGCGTGGAAGCAGCGAGTGGAGTCCTCAGACGTGCGGTACGTGTTCGTGCGTTAAGACATCCATTTGTAGCCGTTGCTCTCAATAAAAGTTTCAAGTCGAAATTTGGACGAAGAACGGCGATGCGGTGTTCTTCCTGATGCCCTCCGTTTGGAACGCCCTCTTGCTCACGTACGCTCGCGCTCCATCCGCTGTCAGCGGTCGTGGAGGTTGCGGAGGGGAGTGCGCAAAGCTTCCGCTCCGCCCGCTGCAGCAAACAAGGAGGAACGAACGGCCTCCTTCTGCTTCTCGGCGTCCACTCGGATTGTCTGCTTGAAATGGACGAGAGTCGCTCGATCAAGCGGGCGTCTGCCGCTGGAGCAAGGCACAGATCGTCTCCTGGTTGCGCGAATCAAAGCGTCCGAAACAATCGCCGGCAGCTTCGCTTGGCGCATGTCCTCCACTTCTGAGCGACGAGCGGCCTGCCATCGTTCAGTCGAAGTCGGCAGGGGCTGCGAGATGCGAACGAAGGGTCGACGTGAATGCGCTATCCCGTCGTGCCGCTCGCTTGGACGCAATTCTTTCCGGCCGCCTCCTCCGCTAGCGACAATCGCGAGCACGCGAAAAACGAGCAGCAGAATACGTAAGCGGCGAGAGTGCGCACTCCGTCGCAAACCCCCAAGATCGCCCGCACGGCCCTGAAGTCCACAAAGCGGTGCACGAGCATCTGCGAGGGCGCAGAGAAGCGGAATGAACAGCCTAATGGGTGGATCGGTCGGTCAAGCAAAGGAGATGTTTGGGGTGGCCGGTAGTGAGTGGAGAAGGCGACTTCCAGCTGCTTTTCGTCGTTCAATTGGTGCGTGTTCTCTGCCCCTCCATCCACCCGGTGACTCGACCCGTCCGCGCGCAACACTCCGCCGAGCGCGTGGATCGGAGGGAAGAGTTGGCGCGAGGAGGGATGCGCCACTCGACGCTCGGCGAGCGGCCGGCCGCCGTCGGGCGAAATCCGCGCGAAACGTCGAGGAAAGCGGGACGAAATCGCGGATTCCTTCGGATTTTGATCGTTTTCGTCGTTCCGAGCGCCACGCGCGAAATTCTCGCCGCTGCGGCTCGTGTTTCGCGCGATTCGGGGGTCGAAATTCGTGAGAAATCGACGCGAATTCCCGAATTCGCGGACTGCTCGTCGTCGCAAGAAGTTTGCGGGATTTCGGTCGATTTCGAGCCGAATCTCCGTCAAATTCTTGCTGCTGTTCATGGACGGGAATTGTCGTGCGGAAGCAACCGACAGCATTGAAGGTTTAGGGTCGAGATAAAAACTGTGGGAAACTCCTGGGAAGCGGGAAGACTCATGTGCTTCTAATGCCCAAATTTCAGGTTCTTCCTTCTGCACTGCGACGACACGAGCCGCTCGTGCATCCCAACGATTAGTGGAGGAATATTTTTGTGTTTCTTCCTCCAATTTCCCGCGATTTCTGTGCCTTGCCGATCGCGCATCGTCCACTAGCTATGACCACCTCGAATTTTCAGGACGAATGGTTTGATTCGACGTTGCCGCTCGTTCCCTTCCGCAAGCCCGCGATCCCGGCGATCCATCGGCGAACGGAGTCGAAAGGAGGATGAACGAGTGAGTTCTCGTTGCCCACCGCTTCTCGCACTCTTCTGTTCGATTGCAGACACACGGATGGCGGGGCCGAGAGCGCCGTTGAAGCGGAAGCACTGGAGTGAGTTCGGACGTTCGATTGCTTCTTGATTTCGGCTTCGTTTAGCCCCGACTTCTCCTTGATTTCGAACTGGAACTTCCGCGAGGTGGCGTGGGCGGACGCGGGCGTCTCGCTGCTCGTCGACGAGGCGCTCGCGATCGCCGGCCTCCCGTCGCCGCGCCCCCGCTCGCTGCAGGAACGCGTGCTGACGCCCGGCTTCCGCGCGATGGACGTCGTCGCGATCACGCCGCCTGCGCGCGGCACGGCGCTCGCCCTTGCGCTGATCGCCACCGTGCTCGTCGATCCGCGCGCCCGCCGCCTTCAGGTGCTCCTCGTCGAGCCGTCGCCGCCGAGCAAAGTGAGTTGGCTGCGGAGAACCGATCGTTGACTCCGCTGTTCGTCCCACAACGTCCACTTGCTTGTTTGCAGCTCGAAGTTCTCGCTTCTGCGCTCGGATATCCCGACCGGCTGGGCGTGAAGCGTTGCGAGTGCCCGACGGACGAGCAGTGCGGACATCCTACGGACGGGACTCAAGTGCTCGTCCACTCGCCGACTGCGGGCACGCGGACGACCGTCGGAGAGCGGGCGATGGGTTCGTTCTGTTGCACACTCTTCTACTCTCCCGTCGCTCGATTGCAGGCAGCCCGGAGCTGAAGCTCGTGGTGCTGCACCGCGTGGACGCGCTGTTGGCCGCCGACCGGCCGAAAATCGTCGCCCTGCTGCGCGCCAAGCCGCCGCGCGTCCAGCTCGTGATCACCGCCGCCGAAATGACGGCCGACGTCCTCCGCATCGCCCGCGACTTCATGCCGCCGCGCACGGTCCACGGCGAGCGAAATCCGGCGGTGATCGCGATGGCCGACGGCGGCGTCCAGGTGGCCGCCTACGCGCTCCGCAACGGCCGCATGGAGTCGACGGTGCACGTGGACGCGTCGCGCTTCGACAAGCTGTGAGTTGCGGGCGTCTTTCACTAGCTGGAGTGCTCGCTTTCTTCAGCGTGACGGCGGCGAACGCGCAGCGACTCGGCCACCTGCTGCGCGTCCCCACGGAGCTGCCCGACCTCTCCGCGCTGCCGCCCTTCGACCTGCGGCGCTTCGGGAACGCGCCGATCGTCCGCGGGATGCGCGAGGCGGGCGTTCGCGAGCTGCGGGACGCGCAGAAGGCGCACCTCCTCAAGGGCATCAGCGACCTGCCGAACGCGCTCCTCCGCGGGCCGCCCGCCTCGGGCAAGAGCACGACCGCCGCCGTCCTCGTCCTGCGCGCCGTCGCGCCCCGCAGCGTCGTGCCGGGCGTCGACGTGCTCGTCCTCGTCCCGAGCGTCGAGCGGGCGCAGAAGGTGGGCGCGAGAGGGCGCCGCTCGCCTCATTCCTCCGCTTTCAGTTCAAAACGCTGCTCGAGACGCTGGGCAAACACACGAAGCCCTCGGTTTACGTGTGCGAGGGCTCGCTGAAGTCGCGCCCCACCTCTCCGCCCTCCATCGTGATCGGAAAGCCGCGGCAGATTCGGCAGGTGCTCGACTGGGGGCTCGTCGGTGAGTTCCGCAGGGGAAGTGGAGCATGAAAAGGGGAGAGGCGTTGAAGGTCGGGGATTCCACGAGACGGCCGCACTCTCCAACGTCTCCCTCTTGCAGCGCCCGCGGAGTTGAAGACGGTCGTGTTCGCGCAGGTGCACGAAATGCTGGACGCCGCCTACCGCGAGGACCTGCGCGAGGTGCTGCGCGCGCTGCCCGCCTTCGTGCACGTGCTGGCGACGAGCGACGCGGAGGACGCGGCGGTCGTGCGCGAGATCGACGCGTTCTTCAACGGCGACCGCCGACTGCTCGCCGACCGGCTGGCCGCCACGCGCGCGCCCGGCCGTCTCGTGGAGCGTCGCGTGGGCCGCGCGCTCGCCGCCGTCGGCCACGACACGCTGCGCCGCGTCGTGCGGCAGCTGCCGGAATTCGCCGACCAGAAGAGCGCGAGTCCGCCGATGGAGGCGAAGAGCGAAGCGAACGATCGCCCGTCCAATCCGCCAGCAGTCCCGATCGACAGCGAGAAGCCGGCCGACACGAACACGAGCGAACCGCCGGTCGAGGCGGAAGCGAACGGTCGAGTGGTCGGCGGGGAGCCGAAGAGGTGAGCCATCCCTCATGCGCTGACTCTTCGTCGATTGCAGCGCGTCGTCGGCTGTCGACTGGTCGCTGGTGGCGTCCCTCCTGTCGGTGCCCGAGGAGCGAAGCCAAGCGGAGTGGGATCGACGGCCCGGCTGCTTCACGGACTTCGGCCTCAAGATCCCGCTCGTGGTCGCCCTCTTCCAGGCGGGCCTCTCCGAGCCGCGACCGCTTCAGCAACGCGCCCTGTCCGCCCTGCTCGCGGGCGGGAATCTCGTGATCGAGGCGCCGAAAGGAGCGGGCAAGACGACCGCCGTGGTGATCGCCCTCCTCAATCAACTGAACGCCCACAACGACGAGCTGCAGGCCATCTGCATCGCCCAGAGCGGCGAGGAGGTCGCGCGGCTGCGGGAGCGAATGGAAGGAATCGCGGCTCAACTGCAGCTGGTGGTCGGCGCGTGCACGGGCGCGGCTCTCGACCGGCGGGAGGCGCAGGTGTTGATCGGGACGGGCGCCCAGCTGCTCGCTCTCCGCTCCAAACAGGGCCCGTTGCTCGAAAGTGAGTGAGCGGACGAGCGGTCCCGCCATTCGATTCAATTGCAGACCTCCGCGCCGTCCGCCACCTCGTCGGCTTCGGGCTGGACGGCGAGGCGGCGACCGTCGAGCGCCTGGCGGAGTTCGCCGCCGTCCGCCGCGCCCTCCGGCCGCCCGTCCAGACGGTCCTCCTCGCCGAGCGCGTGACCGACGGGCTGCTCTGCGTGTGCAAACTGCTGAACCTCGACTTCTCGTTGATCTCCACGCGCGAAACGAAGGAAGAAGCGAGTGGGAGGTGAGTGAGCGGGGCGGGCAGAGGGCGGAGCAGGAACAAACGAGCGAGCCGTTCGCTTCACGAAGTCTAACGATGAGCTGTCGCTTGCCCGCTGTCCATTTCGCTCACTTCCGCTCGTTGCAGCCGCTCGGGAGCGAAAGACGGCGGTCGGCAGACGGAGGCGAGCGAAAAGCAGCCGGAAGGCGACGGGCACCAGCCGGCTGTTCCGACCGCCTCGACGCGTGGCAGCGGCCACTCCTCGCCGACCGCCCGCGACTCCTTCCGCGAATTCAAGCTGCGGCCGGAGCTCCACGCCGCCCTGAAGCGAATGGAAATCCGCACGACGCCGTCGGTCCAACGGCGCGCCCTCCCCGCGCTGCTCGCCGGCCGCCACGCGGTGGTGCGGGCGCCGGCCGGCCGCGAAACGTCGGGCGTCTTCTTTCTCCCGCTGCTGCAACGATTGGACCCCGCCGTCGGGCGAGTGCAGGCGCTCGTCGTGTGTCAGAAGCGGTCGACCGCCGCGGAGGTTCGTGCCCTTCACTCCATCCAATCCTCCCGCTGCAGATCGAGGACGCGCTGCTCGACGGCTACGGGCAGTTCCTCCGCTTCAAGACGCGCGTCTGCCTGGGCGGCGAGCGCCTCCTCGCGCAGCTGCAGGCGATCGCCGCGGGCGTCCACGTGGTGGTGGGCGTTGTGCAGCGCGTTCGAGCGATCGTCGAGTCCGCGCAGTTCGGTTCGTTCCCCTCCGCATTCAATCGCTTTAACCACTGCACCATCCCGCTTCCAGACGCCCAATCGCTCGGCTTCGTCGTGTTCGACGAGCTGGACGAGCAGCTGCGGACGGGGCGCGAACACGTGCACGCGGTCCTCCGCCGCCTCGCGCCGAACGTCCAGCTCGTCTTCGTGCAGCGCGAGGAATCGCCGCTGGTCGATGAAACGGCGCGCAAATTCCTCGTCGATCCGCTCCACGTCTGCGGCACGGACGAGTCGGAGGCCGTCGGCGAGGAGGAGGAGGGCGAACCGAAGGCTCCGTCCAACAGTCGACTGCCGGCCGCGAAAGAGGAGCGGAAGAAGTCGAGCGGCGAGTCCACTTCTTCCCCCGAGCGCCCACTCGTCGAAATCGATTTCCGCCGAACGACCGCCCGAGTGGAGAGCGAGGAGGACGACGAGCTGGAGATGAGCGAGGGAGACGACGAGGAAGGAAGTGAGAGGTGAGTGGTCTTCCCCTCCTCACTGTCGATCCCTCCACTCGCTCCTCTCCGCTTTCAGCGCGACGGAAGCGGCGGATCTCAAGCGCGTGCAGGCGGCGCCCTCCTCGACGATCGCCGCTCGCCTGGCCGCCGCCCAACTGCGCGGCCGGCTGCTGGAGAACCGGCTGAAGGAGCTCCGAATTCGCGCGCTGGAGCGGAAGCTCGGGCTCGCCCACGGCCAGCCGGTGGACGTTCTCCCGCCGCATTGCCGTTGAAGCGAGTCTTGATCGATTTGTTGCATTTGAACGATGGTCTCGCCTGTTGATTGTTGGAGCGTTCGGTTAGTAAACCCGTTTTGTTTGTTGAGCAGTCGGGGGGCAGTTGGGTTGACTCAAGTGGGGGCAGGCGGCTGGTTGGCGTTGGTGAGTCGAAAAGGCCGCCTGTCTCATTGCAGAGGGACGGTGACATCCCGCAAAGCTGTTTGAAGTCTCGTTGATCGCCTCCCGAACGTGCAGAAGTGAGCACTCCGCAGGCATTCACAGCAATCCGACCTCTAACTCAAATTCCACGCTTTATTCCGCCCATGACAGCGAGGAGATGCGGAAGACCGCTTCTTTTCGGCCGGCCGCCGCCTGGCGAACATTCAGATTGGAAAAAGAAACCAACCCAAAGGCGGCCTGAACAGCGTGAACTTTACTGCCGGCCTCTCCACCGCCCTCTCCCGACTTCCGCCTCCAATTACCGCCTTCTTCCCGTCCACCCTACAATCACGCCCCAATTTGACCTTCGGATTTGTTGCCGTCTCACTCGTTTTGTCGCTCAACTCGGGGGATTCGGCGGGCAGCTAGAAGGTCGCGGCTTCTGCTGTTTGGACGAAAGATTTGCGGATGTTGCCTCACTACCGCTCTAAACTCTCTTCTTCACGTCCATCCAACCTCGACTGCGGCACGCTCTTCTGTTGAGTCGAAAAGCATTTAGCCTGATGGTCAACGGCAACGCGGGAGTTTTGGTCGTTGCTTTCGGCTGTCGGGCTTCATCCTCTTCGGTTCGTTCAGTTCGCTGTGGCTGCTGTTGGTGAGCGCTTGGACACGAGAACGAGTCGTTTGTTGTCTGCTTGCTTGTGTCGTGAGTACACCCAGCAATCAACGGCGAACCGAATGGTTTCTCCAATCGGGGCAGGCGTAGAGCGCGAAGAGACTCGCAAGAATGGTTCACATTCCGCGGATGCGGGCCCAGACGAAGATTTGCTCCTGAAATAGACCGCAGTACCCGACGCCGTCTTTTTGGCTGCGATTCCGTCTGATGTTAGCTAGGCGCACAATCCTTTGATCGGTACACCCCGTTTTGGCGCAGCCGTTTTGGCGCCGCATAGAAATATCGTTAAAGAATCAAAAATATGTTGTTCGATCACAGTTACTACGCTTCCAAGAGATATGCTTTCATCTAACAGACAAACAATGAAATTTTCTCTACGCACTGCTGCAGATGCTACTCATTCTTGGGGCTAAAATATGTTAAGGGGGCGTAAAAGAGCAGCAAAGAGTGGGTGTTTCGCTTGTTTTTGCTTTCTCTTTATGTCAATTAGCGGCGGCTAAGGTAACAGTTATGTTTCCAGCCGATAGAAGGTCCTCCAGGAAAGACCTCTAATTGACCGCAATTCTTGCAGATTGGTAAGTGTAGTCCTTGCCGCGCATTCAGAGTTCTCATGGTATTTGAAAATGCGGGAAGAAAATAACGATCAATTTTGATTACTCGTTTCAACTCAAAATCAGTTCATGTTCTTCTCACACGCATCTTACAAACTTAATGTTAAGGAAAAAATCTGCGGGTCAACCGTTTTAGAGGTTCATTAAGTTTTAGCGGAGCCTTACGCATTGCTTTTTGGTTAGTACCCGTATGATAACTTCAATAGTTATCTTTTGAATATTGTTTCAGCGGCGCCAAAACGTCCCGGCGCCAAAACGGCTGCGCCAAAACGGCCGCGCCAAAACGTCCTGCTTCGTCCTTTGATGATCTTCTTGCTCTTTTTTGTGCTGGTGGGAAAGTGGACAAATCGTGGTGGAGCTGTCGGCGTGTAGTTCGGCTAGACAGTCCGTTCGAATGTGTCCAACTAAATTTGGATTTTTCAGAGAATACGGATGAATCTTGTAGTTTTCGACTTGTTGTCGTTCTTTTATTCCGCCTCCCTTCGGCCTTCGCATGTGCATCTAAGTCGTTTGTTCAATCCATCAGGTCTTTTCTTCCACTGGCAACAAAACGGATGGCAACTGCCTTTATTCCGTTTCCCATTCGCCTCCCAGCATGCGGCTTTCGGCCGTTCGTTCGTTCACGGCTACTGCCGATTGGCTTGGCAGTCAGGTCCCCAAACCGCTCTTATTGATGACCTCGGTGGATTTTGGTCGAGTTTATTCCGCGTCTGTGCGAGTTCCGTAGGGGCATCAGCAAGAACATCTTCTCTGTGCCCAAGAGATCGCGGTCAGGCAAGATATGGGGCGACGACATCGAGCTGATTCTTTGAACAAAGCAGAGTGACAGCTCATTGAAGACCGAAAGTGTAGCCGTGCAGGTATTCGGCCGCTGTGTTCTGTGCTCGTCGCATCTGATTCCTATCGACAGTGTGTTCCCTTTCTTGCCTGTGCCCATAACTTTCGATAGTTTTTTATTCTCGTTTTGATGCGGACAAATTACTCCAAAAAACAATCGTAATGTTCACTCGTTGACGGGTTTCAAATTCCGCATGGTTCTGTGGGTTATATGAGAACACAAGCGATGAGATAGCTCGTTAATTTGTGAGCTCGCATTCTCAAACCGCCGGATTGACGGACCATGATCGTAGTTTGGCAGAAGTGTTGAAGATAGTAGACACACATGCGCAAACTCCAATTCCGTTCGCGTTTGCTTGCAAGCTTAGGTTTTATTCCGTTTATCCGCGGGACGAACGATGGAGTCTCCTTTTGTTATTGATCAGGCATTAACTCAGTTAATTCCGCGCTGCAGACGAGTGGATCGTTGTAACATCGGCGTAAAACGCCGAAAGTTAGATGCCATTTGGTTTTCGCCTGTCCTGCGCTCGTCAAAACCTCTGTCGGCAATGGAAGCTGGGTTAGTGCACATCGTCGTTGTTGGAAAGTAGAAGGCCGATTATTCCGATGAAGGGTCCGGTGGTTTCGGCCTGATTCTACTTGTCTCACATCCTCGATTGAATCCTTTGTTGAGTGGCCGTTGTATTCTGTTAGCAGCGCATTTGTTTAGCGCAGCAAGTTCGTTGGCCAGCGGGAATTGTAAACGAACACTTCACATGCTTTCCAGCCTGGTCGCTTTGTTTTGTCGGTTTCTTATTCCGCGCTGCGTTTCATGAACTTGTTCAACCATTCCCCGTTCTTTCCACCCAACCAACCTGTTTGCTGTCGACTGGCTCGAGTTTCGTTGAGAAGACCGCCGATGAGTGGCCATCGAGCAACCGCGGACGTCCGATAAGACGGGTACTCGCATTATATTCGCCGTCGCTCGACCTTCATCGGCCGGCTTATTTCGCCCGCAGTTGTTCTGACAGTTGGGTGCGCGGCCCAAGCTGAAAGCAAGCGATTAGTCGAGAGCAAGTACATCCACGAAAGCACGACCAGCCGACAGTCCGCAATACCCGAACTCCCGCACTCCACCGCGTTTCGCTCCGAAGTGGCCGGCGGGCGAGCGGCGGAGCGCAAAGCCGACCGATCGCCACTTTGCCGCCCGCCCGTCCCGACTGACCGGCCGGCCGTCCGCTTCTTCGCGGTTCTTCGGGGCGCTCTAGACTGCTTTCAATCGATTCCATTTGTTCGATTTGTTTCGTGCGTGATCCGACCGCCGCCTTCCCGCCCGCCCGCCCGCCCTGCGGCTTCGATCAACACGGCGGCGGCGAGAAGAAAGCGGCCGGCGGACGGATCGACGCTAATGGACGGCCGGCCACGTGCACGCGGAGAAAGAAGACGGAAGAAAGAGCAGCCAGGTGCCACGTGCATTCAATCGGGGAATGTTACCTTCCGCCCACAAACGAGCGAGTCGCCTTCCGGCCGGCTTCTCGAGTCGAGCGGTTGAAACCCAAAGAACCCTCTTTCGCACAGAGCATAACACAGCGACCAACACGAGGAAGCAGCGAAGAAGGAAGGCGGCAGACAAACGCGGCCGAAATCTTTGGTTCCGGACGGATGACATTCAACTGGTTGAATTCACGAGTCGAACGAGAGGAAACGTGCACATCTTCAAACGCATGGCTGTGGCTGGAACAACCACCCCCGGCGCACTCTGCAGAAGTTGGCCAAGTCGACCGCCCTGTTCGTCTGCTGCGAGATCGACGTGCTCGATGCGGTCCGCAAACCGTTCATTGGAGCGGATCCCAAGGCCCTGATGTCGCAAGTCGCCGGCAACACGGTGACGATGTTCGGCGAGGAGCAGTGCGGCCGTCGAGCTGCAGTGGGCGGGCGGGTCTTCATTGTGAGCGTTGGGATCTCCCCGCTGCATTCCTTCTTTCCCTGCAGGTCCACAAGTACGTGCTCGTCTCGCAATCGGACATCTTCCGCCGAATGTTCACTTACGACACAAAAGAGAAGCGGACGGGGATCGTCGAAGTGAAGAACTTCCAGTCCGCTGTGATCGAACTTGTTCTCCGCTTCAAGTACACGGGCAAAGTGGAAGACTGAAGTCGTGTGCTCGCGATCTCCTGCCCGCCGCCGACTTCTACAACTTGGGCCTTCTGACAGCAAGTTTTTTGATCAATCCACTCGGCCATCGCTTCTTCTTTTTTGCAGGAGATCGCGTTCTTCTCCACGTCGTCGACCGGCAGCTCGCTTCCGCTCCCTAACTCCTGAACGACTTTCACGACCGCGTGCTGGACTTGCGAAAAGAAAGCGATCGTCCGCCGTCTTCATTGAATCCCGGAGTTCGTTCGAGAGAACGCAGTGGTCGTCCAAGCCGCCAACGAATCCCTTTCGTGGTTGGTAGCCGCTGGCTTTTCCTGAAGTGTTGGCCGTGATCCGAACACGAGTGAGTGAGCGGCTCGTCCTTGCTTTCGTTACGGTCGAGTTCAGCGCGACGTCCGAAAGGTCGTGAAGAGCGGCAGTCTGCAAGTGTGCTTGAGGTAAACTGGAACGACTCACTAATTTCTGCGGCGAACGAATGGAGAAAAGAAAGGTCGATGTCGATCCAGAAACAACGGCGTGCCTTCCAACCGGTTTCCACCGCTCGGCTGTCGACCCTGCGATTCCCTCATTTCATTTGCGTTTCTTCCACTCAGAGGAGCCGGCCGCTCGTCTCGCCCCACCGCTCGCTCCCCTTCGCTGTTGATCGTGAGTCCAACCTTCTGTTCTCTCCAACTGCCGGCCGCTTCTTCCAGCGAATGTCGTCCGTCGCGCACTTCAACGACCGGCACGTGGCCGTGTGGCGAGTAGAGGGCTTCGACGGGCGGCTGGCGGCGGCGAATCGCGGCGACGAGTGGACGAGCGACCTGCACGCCCTCACGCACCCGCCGGCCGGCCGCCTGACGTTCGCCGTCGTGCTGGTGCCGAAGAACGCCGACGGCCACTGCTCGCTGGACGTGCGCCTCACGGACGCGCCCGCCGACTTCTCGCTGGCCGCCCGCTGCGAGGCGTGGCTGGAGAAGCCGGACGGAACGAGCGGCAAGCACAAGGGTGAGTGGGAGGGCGCGGAAGAGGACGCTCAATCATTTCTTTCCTGCTTCCAGCCCGCACCTTCACGATCCAAACGGCCGTCCCGTCTCTGCTGCCCGTCTTCTACACGCGCGACGAGCTGAAGCTCTTCCGCCACACGCCCACCGTCTTCGTCTGCGTCTGCCTGCCGTTCCCCGTCACGAAGGTCGGCAGCCCGCAGTCGCCGACCACTCACAGCTGGACGATCGCCGACTTCCAAGAGCGCTTCACGAAGGCGGCGGTCGACGAGCGTTGGGACAGTCCCTGGTTCATGGTGGAGGGACTGGAGGGCGCCAAGTTCCACCTCGTTTTGTATCCCAAGGTCGACAAGCCGCTGGTCGGCTTGGCTTGCGACAACGGCCAGCTTCCGCCCGTCCTCGTGCAGTTCGATCTGTGGCTGAAGAATTCCGAAGGCCACGCGAAGAGGAAAGTGGGTGAGTGTTCTGGAGCCGCTGCCGTCTCGAATCGTTCTTCAGCCGTCATTCGCGAGTTCAAACGGTGCGGATGGGGACGCCCCGGATGCGGCAAGCGGCGGGATCTCCTCTCGTTCGCGAACGGCGGCCCGCTCACCGTCTGCTGCGGGGTGCGCCCGCTCGGCCCGCCCGCCCACTTCTCGCCGGCGGACCTCCGCGCGCTGGAGGTCGCGCGAACGTTCGACGACCCGACGAGCGCCGACTTCCGGATCCTCGCGGACGATCGCGTCTTTCACGTGAGTCCGCCGCTTCCGTCCACCCAGCCGCCAGTTCGCAGGTGCACCGCTGGCTGCTGGCCGCCGAGTCCCGCGTCTTCGCGGCCGCTCTCTCGTCGGGACTGCGCGAGACGCGCGAGGGCGCGCTCACGATCGAGCGCTTCGGGGCGGCGGCGGTCGAGCGGATGCTCCGCTTCGTGTACGGCGGCGAGGTGGAGCAGCTGGACGCGTGGGCCACCCGCCTGCTGCTGCTCGCCGACTACTACGAGCTGGAGGGCCTGCAGGTGAGTTGCGCACACTCTGCTCCCACTTTGCCGTTTGCAGGACGCGTGCACGAAGTCGATCCTCACCCACCTCTCCGTCGAGCGCGCCCTGGAGCACTTGCTGCTGGCCCTCCGCCTCGACCACTTCGAGCACTTCCACGAGCGCGTGCTGCAGTTCGCTCGCGAGAACCGGGCGGCGATCATGCAGCGGCCCGAGTGGACGGCGGTCGGCCGCCACTTCCCGGACATCCCGCTCCTCTTCCTCGAGTGGACCGAGCGAGCGATCGAGCAGGCGAGCGTTCAGTGGAGTGCTCTGTTGCGTGGTGACGTGGAATAAACTGTGGAGTGAGTCGTGAAGAAAGACGGTCGTTCTGCCCTTGGATCAGGGACGAAAAGAGTTGTAGTCGGTCGCCGGGATCAGCCCAAGACGCGAAGACTATTGAGTTGCTTCAGGATCAGCCCAAAGCCGAGGACTCTCAGTTGTCCGTTTATTGAGCAGGAGAGCGCGACGGTTCAGCCGTCCGCGCGGGGAGAACAGCCAAGACGGCCGAAGCCAACAGTTACAACTGGGCAACGAATACAACTGAACGAGAGCGGGCGCGCGGCGGACGGCCGCGCGGAGAGGGCGGGGCCGAGGTGAATCAGGAGAATGCGGGGCAATTCGCCGCAAATCGGCGACAGAGTTGTTGACCGCCCCTCGACGACAGCGAGCAACCGGACACGAACAGCCGTCGCCGATTGGTTGAGAGATGCTCTCTTCCCACGCGCTCCCCGCTTTGTTTCGCTCGAGCCCGAGCTCCAGAAAACAGCCAACGATGCGGGAACAAAACAGAGCGTGTCGAACACAATCCTCCCGTTTCGATTCGTCGGGTGATCGCCGTTCGCCCACGACCGCCGGCTGTTTGCCCAGCGGCTGCCACCATTGAAGCGAACGAATTCGGAGGATCGTGCACTCTCTGGGTGACCGGAAGCAGCGACTGCTTGTTGCGATCGAAGAATTGAGGGCCTCCGTTCGGCCGTCGGCTGTCCAAACAAACGGGAACATCGGCGGGAGCACCCAAGAGGAGCGGATAAAAGCGGCGGCCGTTCGTTTATTCTCTATCAACAAGGATGAAAGCTTCTCTCTTCTGTGTCCTCTTGCTCCTCGTTCTGCTTGTCGCCCACACAGAGGCCGGCCGTCGCGGTCAGCGGAAACCCAAGCGGCCGCCCCAGCCGAAAGCTCCGCAACAGCCGCGAGAGACGAACGAACCGGGAGATGCGGGACAGGCCGGGAATCCGGCGGTCCAGCGAGTGCCGTTCGTGCGGCTGACCGAAGGTGAGCGCGGAGAGGGCGGAGCGGAGGGAAGAGCGGCCTCGAGTCGAATGGGAGCCGAGTGGATTGCTCCTTTTGAACTGAGTCCCTCCTAATGTCTAAAGGCGCTCGTTTTTACTCGTTATACAACCAAACCCCCATTTAGAGAGCCCGCAAGTGGTCGAAGTGCTCGTCGGGACGCCGCGTAAGCCGTTCGCTCGTCTCGCTCACTCGCCCGCCTGCTTGCAGCCCAGAAACTGAAGCTGGCCGTCGTCTACGAGTTCATCGACGCGACCACTGAGCACTCGCTCCTTCTGTTCGAAAAGAACTACGCGCAGTTCGGGTGCCAAACGGACGGAACGCCCGCGCCCCTCTACGATCCCCTGTGAGTCTTCGGTCTGCACTCCGCCGCTCACGAGTTGCAGGGCGTCCGACTCGTTCGAGAAGCTGCCGGAGGGCGCCGACCGCTTCCTGCCGCTCTACCGGGAGCAGATCGCCGTGAGTTCTTCGTTTGGGTGGGGGTTCCGTTCATTGAGCGGCAGTTCTCTTAGTCGAATGCTGATCGATGGGGCGGGCATTGGGCACCGCTCAGTTGCTACTCGTGACCGCTGATTGTCGAGAGCAGAAGGCCTTTCAACAGTCGGCCTCTCCTTCAAATCCTCTCCGCCACTCACTCATGCCGCCGTTTGCAGCTGGGCGCCGACCCCGCCCGCATGCGGCCGCTGGACTTCTTCCTCGTGGACATCGTGGACGTCGACTTGAAGTGCGAGGCGGAGGTCGCGGGCATCCTGCCGGTCAGCGGCGTTCGGGCGAGTCCGCTCTGGTTCTCGCTGCTCACCGGAAAGCCCGCGCCGATCCTCACGGTCGTCGGCGACTCGTGCGTTCACACAAGAGTCCATCCAATCCGTTTTAAGGAAGCCGACGGTCGAGGGCGCCCACCAAACGGGCGAGCTCGTGATCGGCGGGGCGGACGAGGCGACGTGCGGCGCGGACCGGAAATTTCACAACGTCGAGCTCTACTGGACGTTGAGGACGTGGAAGTGAGTGCTCCGAACACTCCTGGCAGCCGCTCGTTCAGCCTCTCGCTCTCCCGCGGCAAGTTCCACGCGAAATTCGGCGACGAGAAGCCCGCGTTCTTCGAAATCGACCTGTCGACCAGCAGAATCGGCTTTTGGAAGCGGAAGTTCGAGGCGGCCGTGCGGGAGGCGCGGCTCGAACGCGACCCCGCGGACGGGCAGCTCTTCGTCCCGTGCGGCAGCCGGTGGACGTTCGGGGCGGACGTGGAGGGCGAGCGGCTGGAGATCCCGCTGCCCGTCGATCAAGTGCGTTCGCCGGGGATTCCCTCCACTCTCCTCTCCGCTGCAGACTCGCCGCAACGAGCGCGGCCTGTGCGCCCTGCGAGCGGAGGAGAAAATCGGCCACACAATCGGCGCCGACGTCCTCGCCTCCCACTGCGTCCACTTCCGCTTCAACGAGAAGAACGCGGACCTCTTCCAGCGCGTGAAGCCGCTGCACGAGGTGGCCCTCTCAAAGCGAGTTTGAACGAATGGAGAGGAATAAATGACTGTTGCATCGATTGGTGGAGTTCGTAAGGCGGGGAGATTCGATGAGCAGCTTTTACGGGTCGTTCCTTTCGACAGCGATGGGCAGATCGCATCGGCTGGACGAACCGCTGCCCACCCCACTTCTTTCAATCACAAAGAGCAAAGAAACTTTAGCAGCCGCTATCTGCTGGTTGCGCGGTGTGAGAACTGGGCGGAAATCTCATGACCTCGTCGACTGCGACGTTTGCGTCGGTGAGAGGGAATAAAACGGGCAGAGGTCCGAGGGGCACTTTCGGTCGAGCTTCCTCCTACGCCCTCGTTTCGCGTTCAGCTGCTGCTTTCAGAAGTCATGCCCGTGGTCACGCTGCATCGCTGGGAGGTCGCCGATTTCTGCCGGCGGGCGAACGCGGCGGCCGTCGGCGAGGAGTGGAAGAGCGCTCCGTTCCCGCTGGAGGGCGTACCTGGAGCGCGTTTCCAGATCGTGTTCGTGCCGGCACGCAAACATAATCTGGAAATCGTTAGTTGTTGTGACCAGAAGGGCCTGCTCAAGGCTCTATGTGGAGCACAAGGCAAGGGTAAGAAGCCGAGAGATTTCCGAGCGGAGTTTGTTGAAGAATTGGAAAAAAACCAAATCTGCTAAAAAACGGAAGAATATGAAAACGCCCAAGAGCTACATCAGGCACTTCCGCCCGCGGTGCAGCTTCTCTCTCCTTTGCTGCCAGCTCGACTGCCACTCGGCGATTCGCGTTCGCTTCAAAATGGACTTCGAACTGCCCGCTTTTCCAATTGGAAACGTCTACCGTAATCGCTGCCCGTTGTGAAGCGCTTAAATGAACGTGATTGCAGGAAAAGAAGAGGAGTTTGTGGTCGCCCAGAAGCATTTCAGCCATCACACGGCCTTGCCGGGCGTTGACAGCTACTCGAACGGAACGAGTTGGATCCTCTACTGCAAGCTCGAATGCGTCGATCCCGTGGTTGTGCCGAGCGATTGTTGTCCGAAGACAGAAGACGTGCGATCGGCGATGTTCGGGCAAACGGCCGCAATGTTCGGCGACGAGCAGTTCGCGGACGTCGAGCTGCACGTGGACGGGCGCGTCTTTAAGCTGAGTGCAGGAATTCCCCCTTATTCACCTCCCCCTCTGCAGGCCCACAAATTCGTGCTGGTCACTCGCTGCCCGCACTTCCGCCGGATGTTCACGCACGACACAAAGGAGAAGCGGACGGGCGTCGTCGAAGTGAAGAACTTCGCAGCGGCGGTGGTCGAACGAGTGCTCCGCTTCCTGTACGTGGGCAAGGTGGAGGACTTGGAATCTGCAGCTCGCGATCTCCTGCCCGCTGCCGATTTCTACGAGCTGGCGGCCTTGCAGGTGCGCGCACTACTTATTCTCTCACTCTCTTGTTCAGACACGACCACATCGACGGCTTTAAGGCGGGCGTGCTGGAGTTCGCGCGGAAGAACGCGATGGCGATCGCCGTGTTGCCCGCCTGGACGGCCGACTTCCTGTTGAAGAATCCAGACATTCGCGACGAGTTCGCCGAGTTGCTTTCCTTGCGTTGTGTAGATGTGTTTGTTGAATAAACGAGTTGTTGCTTTGATCACACTTCGCGGGCGGAGAGACCGAGATCCGCGCTGCAGCAGCGAGTTTTTTTCGGGAAGCGGCAGTTAACGAACAAAGCAATCCAATGAAGAATTCGGCGGTCGACTGACCGGAGTGCACCCTCTTGTGAGTAGGGAGAACCCAACTCGTCGATTCCTCGGGCGTCAAACAAATGCCGCTCTCGAGAACAACGGAGAAGTAGGAGAGGAAACGGGGGATCACTTGAAAGTGCTACAGCTGGACGTCTCTGTTGCACTTTTCGGCAATCCCTCATTCAACATTCCACTGCGAATGGAAAAGACGATAGAGGAGGTGGAATCAGGCAATGGATGACGAGCAACCCGGCCAGAAAAGAGACTGCGGCCGGCGCCAACGGGTGAGTTTCGAGGGAGGACGAGCGGAGAGGCTGCTGGAGGGATCGTTTGTTTGATCACGTCGTCTTCTCATCGGCAAGATTCCTCTTCGTCTGTCCCACAACAACCCCCTCGAGCCCACGTGCAGGTCAAAGAGCACTCCCCATCGAGCGATCGATGACGCCACAGATGAGTGGGTGGGAACCGCCCGACTCTGCCGATTGCGACCGCTGGGAGCCGCGCGGTCAAACGGCGGCAATAAAAGCGCCTGCTCGACACTCCCCCACTTCATTCATCCCATTTCAGCCCGCCCGCCCGTCCGCTCCGAGATGCCGAAGAAGAGCGAGCGCTTGTGGAGAATCGCCGACTTCCGCAAGCAGGTGGACCGCCTGCCAGTCGGCGAGCGCCTGACGACCAACGCCTTCAAACTGCCCGTCCTGCCCGGCGCCCAGTTCCAGCTCGTGTTCGTGCCGCGGGACCCCGTGGAGCCGCCGGCGAGCAGCTTCTTCGTGCGCTGCGTCCAGCTGGGCGCCCACTCGGCGGCGCGCGTCCAACTGCGCACGTGGTTCGAGAACGAGCTGGGCGACGAGTTCCTGGACTACGGTGCGTGTCGCGTGGTCGAGTGGCTAACGGGCGCGAATTGAAGGCAAAAAGGTGGACTTCTGGACGGGCGACGAGCACGGCTGGGCGCGCTTCCTCTCGCTGGCCGCCTTCCGCGAGATCGCCGGCGACGGCTCGCTGTTCTTCTGCTGCGAGCTCGACGTGCTGGACGCGTGGGAAAAGCCGGCGGTCCGCTTCGACTGCGGCGACCTCCGGAAGCGAGTGGCCGAGCGGACGGCCGCGATGTTCGGCGACGAGGAGTTCGCGGACGTCGAGCTGCGCGTCGAGGGCGAATGCTTTAAGGTGTGTTCTGCTCCTTCCTTCTGCATTCACTCTCTTCTTCCGCTGCAGGTCCACAAGTTCGTGCTCGTCGCGCAATCGCCCTACTTCCGCCGGATGTTCACGAACGACACGCGCGAGAAGCGGACGGGAGTGGTCGAAGTGAAGAACTTTGCGGCCGCTGTGGTCGAGCAGGTGCTCGCGTTCATGTACGCGGGAGAAGTCGAGGATGTCGACCAGACCGCCCGCCAACTGCTGCCCGCCGCCGATTTCTACGCGCTGGAAGACCTGCAGGCGAGTTCCCTCCTCCCTTCTTGACCCGAGTTCCCCGTCTTCTTGCAGCTCAAGTGCGTCGTTTCGATCCTCGACTCGTTCTCGCCGCAGACCGCCGTTCGCGACCTCCAGCTGGCCGTCGACCTCCCGCACGTGGACGGCTTCAAGGACGAGGTGCTGCGGCGGGCGAAGCGTCACGCGAAGGCGATCGTCGGCCGCCCCGAGTGGACCGCCGAGTTCGCCCCGAAGAATCCGGAGATCGCCGCCGAGGTCGCGAAGGGAGTTCCGTTTGGCTATTGAGCGTGTGTTGTTGATGTTGATTGGATAAACCTCGAAAGATGTTGTTTAGAGTAGTGGGAAGATGCCGCCGATCAGAAGTGAAGCGAGCGGTCGATGCTGTGTGTGAGAGTGGAAAACAACTGTCGGGCGGGCGAGAGGCGGGGATCTGCGTGCGGGAGCATGAAGGCCGCATTCCACTGGCAAGTGAGACCAAGAACCAATCAGCCCGACGTCCAATTCGAGTCTCTCGAGTTCCAACCGGAGTACCCGCATCTGATTGGGGAATCCGGCCACTTCATCGGGTTCGAGATCATGGACGGGAAGAACCCGCTCGCCGCGCCGACTCCCCCTGGCCATCCCCAGCAGTAAGAACCACTCATCTGAATACCCCTCTCCGCTCGTAGAAGCGAGTTTATCCCGCTTTTTAGCACTCAAGAACACATGAGAACAACGAAAGAAACAATTCGAAACAAGGAGAGAATCATTCAACTAGAGCCTGTTTAGCTGCTGCCGGATGGCGTCGTGTTCGCGGCGGTCGAGGCGCTCGCAGAAGGGCCGCAGGAGCTCCATGATGTGGGCGCCGTAGAGCTCGAACTTGGCCTCGGTCATCGAGTCCACCTGCAGGACGTCGGAGCGGGTGCGCGGCAGGAGGGCGGCCAGCTGGTCGATGCCCTCGGCGCAGAGGATCGCCTGGACGGTGGTCTGCTGCCGTTGGGCCAGCGCCTGGAAGAAGGCCCAGAGTTTGGCGCGGCAGTCGCGGAAGATGTCCACGTGCTTCAGGTGGTACCTGCAACCAATCGAGCGATCAGTCCGCCTTCCCCCACTCGACGCACTTCTCCTTGAGCGCCTGCGCCTCGCTGACGCGCGTGAGGACCTTGACGAGCTCGTTCGTCTGCTTCTTCGATTTGTCCTTCGAGAGGTACGCGAAGAACTGAATGCGGGGGGTTAGAAGGCGGTTCTCCTGCTCCGGGCGCTCACCCGCGGCTCCATCCGCCGCACGAGTTGCTCGCCGGCCGGCGCGAGTCGCGCGTAGTACACGTCCTGGCCGACGAAGCGGTTCTTCACGACCACCACGCGGAGGAGCTCCTCGTAGACGAGCCGGTGGAAGAGGTTCGTCGCGTCGGCCGTGGGCAGCGTCGCGCCCTCCGCCCACATGGGGACGGCCTGCAGGACCTCGGGGTTCTTCGTCTTCTTGTTCGCCTTGCCCTGGTAGATCTCCACGAGCTGGTTGATCGTGTGCTCTTGGAGGGCCTTCACGGGCTGGTCGCGGAGTTGCTTCACCGACTGGAGGATCTTGACGACCTCGTTCGTGAAGTCGTAGAGCTCGTACTTGGACTCGCCGCGGGCGCACACGTTGCACGGGGCGGCGGACTGCTTGCAGCGGGCCGAGTCGAAGATCTGCAGCCGGAGGAGTAGAAGGACGGAGCGGAAAGCGGCGGACTCACCTCCCCGAAGTGCTCCACGAGCAGCTTGCGGCGACAGACGGCCACCGTCTCGCAGTAGGCGACCATCTTGTGGATGGCCTGCAGCCGTTGGGTCTGCAGGGCGGTCGAGAGCGTGCCGTCCAGCGAGGTGAGTTTGATGAGGCGGTTGTAGTCGGCGAACGTGTACATCACCACGCAGTGGGCGACCAGTCCGTCGCGCCCCGCCCGCCCGCTCTCCTGGTAGTACGCCTCGATGGACTGCGGGAACGAGTGGTGGATCACGAACCGCACCTGCAAGAGCGCAATTCAATCGAAGAATCCATTCGCCCACTCACGTCCGGCTTGTCGATGCCCATGCCGAAGGCGACGGTCGCGCACAGGACCTTGATTTGGCCATCCATCCAGCGGCGCTGCGTGTCGTCGCGCTGCGCGTTCGAGAGCTCCGCGTGGTAGACGGCGGCCGAGACGCCCGCCTTGCGGAACACCTCCTCCACGAGGCCGCAGTCCTTCCTGCAAGCAAGCGAGCGAGTGAACAGAAAAAAGAAAGCGGCGAACCGACCGGGAGAGGCAGTAGACGATGCCCGACGCCTGCTGGTAGCGCTCCTTCACGTGCTCCACCACCTTGCGCATGTTGGCGGCCGACTTCTCCATCAGGTCGTAGATGAGGTTGTCCCGGACGAACGAAGAGATGAACGTCTTCACCTGCGGCATGCCGAGCAGGCGGCGGATGTCGACGAGCGTGCGCGGCGTGGCGGTCGCCGTCACGGCCATCAGCGGCGTGCGGCGGTCGGCCGAGCGGAAGGGCGCGAAGAAGGCGGTCAGGCGGGCGTAGTCCGGCCGGAAGTCGTGGCCCCACTGACTCACGCAGTGCGCCTCGTCCACCACGAAGCGGTTGAGGAGGCCGGCTCGGTAGAGGCGCTCCACGGCCGCGCGCAGCTTCGTGGACGCGCCCACCATCTCGGGCGTCACGTACAGCAGGCGGGTGAGCGGCCGGTCGGCGGCCAAATCCGCGAAGATGCGCGCCGACTCGGCGGCCGGCAGGTTGCCCATCAGGCTCTCCGCCCCGACCTGCAACTCGAGACAGAAAGAAGTGGAAGAGCGGAGGGCGGACTCACCTGCAGCAGCTGCAGCTTCGCCACCTGGTCGGCCATCAGCGAGCGCAGCGGCGAGATCACCAGCGTCACGCCGCGGCCCAGGATCGCCGGCAGCTGGTAGCAGAGCGACTTGCCCGCCCCCGTCGGCATCAGCACGCAGCAGTCGTGGCCGAGCAGCGCCGCGATCACCACCGCCCGCTGGCAGTGGCGGAACGCGCGGAAGCCGAACGTCCGCTGCAGCACCGCGTAGAGCGCCGTCCGCTGCTCCACGTTCAGGAGGGCTGCAATCGACGGAAATCAACCGAAAGAAGTGGGTGGACGAACCGTCGCGGTCGAAGGCGGGCGTGTCGTCCGTCTGGAACGTGCGGAACTGCGGCGCGTGGTCTGCAGACGAAGCGGATCGACGAAGAGAACGGGAGACTCACCACTCGCCCCCACCGGAGCGGAGGAAGCCGGAGGACCCGTCGGGCGCATCATCTGACTCGTGACGAGCGGCAGCGCCGGCCGGGCGGGCGGCGGCGGCGGCGCGAAGCTCGTGGACGGGCCGGCGGCGAAGTCCAGCGACGAGGAAGCGCCTGAAGCGAGAAAGCGAGAGAAAATCCAACGAAAATCGAAAGAAATCGGCGGAAATTTGGGGACGAACCTCCGATCGGGCCGCTCGTCGACGGCGCCGAATTGTAGCCACCATTTTGCCCTGAAAATCGAACAAAATCGTCGTAATCGAGCGGAAGAACGAGGGAAAGGAAGGCGAGAACGAACCTTGCAGCGACTGGAGGGGATTCCGTTGGGTGGGCGGCGGATTCGGCGGGAACTTGGCGGCCGGAGCGGCGGCGGGCGCGAACGTCGACGGGAAATTCGCGGACGGGGCGGCGGGCAGCGGCTCGGGCTTCGGCGCCAGCGAGTGGCCCGTCCCGTGCACGTCCACCGCCGCGTGCTCGAAGCAGCGGAGCGCCGGGAAGGCGGGCAGCGGCTGGCCGGCGGGCATCCGCACGAACTGGAAGCCGCCGAACTCCACGCGGTCGCGGAAGTACTCCACCGGCTGCTGCTGCATTTCGGTCGGGAGATCGACGAGGAGATCGGGAGAACGCCGGCCGAAATTCGCCGCGTTCCTCCCGCCCGAAAGCGGCGGCGCGGCGTCCCCCGAGTGGCGGCAGAGTTTTCGGGCGTCGATTTGCGCGCACCGTCGCTCGCTGCTCGCTTGTTTGAAGGGGAGCGAGTGAACGGGCGAAGTGATCGCGCGGTTAGAAGGCGAATCCACCTATATGTAAGCGGGGCACTGGGGGAGGTGACAGCAACGGTGAGATCTCGGGAACGGGTGGACGGATTTGGATGGGGTTTTTTGCAATCGATAGAGGAGCTCGAGGAGGTAGGGCGAAACGAAAAATATTTCATACGATTTTTGATTTAAGGTTTTTATTGAAGTTTGAAATTTGAACGGCCGTGGGGCAGTGGGCGGGAGGCGTGGCGCAGTGGGTTGCGCGTGGGGTTGGGAGGCGGGGAGGTCGATGGTTCGATCCCGGGTAACGGCGTTTTCGAAATCGGTAATGGTGAGGAATAAATAGCTGGAAATGGTCAAGAATGTTTGGATTTGACGATTGGCCAAGAAATGGTGCCATAAGAGCGGAAATGAAGGTTGGAACGAAAATGAGGAAATTACGATTTGAGGGAGCGGTAATGGAAAAGATGGATGACATGACACGAAACCGAAAAAGGTTGTGGGTTGGACGTCGTCAATTTGCAGTATGTCGGATGTTTGGCGTGGTTGGGTGGGCGGGCTGGGCCAACGAACATTCGAGGAATCGAATAGTTGCAGTGGGTTGGGGTATGTGGTGGGCTGAACAGTGTATAATGATGTCTGTGAGTTGGGGATTTGGTCGCGTTTGAGTACGCGAGTTGATTTTGCGCGCAATGGAATGTGCGAGCATGATGTACGGCATGGTTGAAGGTTTAAAGAAACGAGCAGATGACTGAAATGCCGACTCGATGTGGCGTAAGCCGAACTGGAGAGTGACAGCGGAGTCATTTATCGTGAGGCTTGGTATTTGTTTCGAGAATTGAACAATAGATTAACAGGCTTAAAGCCGCCGCAGGCGGCTTTTAAGCCTATGTTATCACTAGCCGAGAGGGCCGAAGGCCCGTTTCGGCTAGTTTCGCTTGAACGAGGTGACGGAAGGCCGCCGAATGTGTGATCCATACTGTGTTTCCCGCAAACTAATTAATTCAAGCTTGCAATTGAATCGCTTGTTTGATGAGCAGTGGCGTGATTTCGAGTCGGAACCTTCGTATTAAAGGGCGTATTGGAGCACAACAACTGAAAAAAATCAACCGTCTGAACAAAGCGAACAAAGGTTTGAAGTCAAACATCAATTCAATCCTTTTGCAGCCGAAAGAATTTCGGAGACGTTCGGTTGTTTACCGCCGTTTCGATGAGCAATCGGGTGGCAAAGGCCAAACGGCGGCCATTGGCTCCGAAGTGCGCAACTCGCCGCCCTCTCGTTTCCGGCTTTGTTGGCCGTTCGGATGGCGTATAAAAGAAGCGAGAAGTGGAAGAAGAGGCGTGTGTTCGGCCTTCCCCTGCAGGCGAGGCGATTGAAATGAAGTTCGCTCACGTGTTTGCTCTCTCTCTCGTCTTCTGCCTTCTGGAAGGCGTTCGAGTGGCGGGCATTCGGGAGAAGCGGCTTTTCGGAACGATCACGAACCACGATCGGGTGCCGAAAGTGCACGTGGGCGGGCGCCAGCTCCAGCACGGATTCGTGAACTCGCCGTCCCACAACTTCGGACACAGCGGTTGCACAGTCACCGTAGGTTCACTTGATGATAGCGAGAAAAGCGACCTGTCTTACGTCCTTCTGTCATGCTAAAAGAAGGGCTTGTTGAACGCGTAATAAATTTCGGTTAAGTCGAGAATTTGCAGCGAGAGGAGATCTACGAATGCGATGGCACTCATCGCCCGTTGACCCAAGCAGATCGGCGAAAGATGGACGAATACGAGCAGCACATGCAGGAGTATTTCAGGCAACTCGTGAGTTTCCTGCACCACTTTCTTCACACTTAACCTTCTATCAGTTCCCGCCGGGCTTTCCGTTCGTAAAACAGCCTGAAGGACTGCAGGCGCCGCCCTTCCCGCAGCTTTGCAACTCGTGCTGAGCGACCGCCAATCGCTTCTGACCACCCGCCCACTCGCTCATGTTTGATCGACTGTTTTTTAGCCCGTTTGGCGTGTGTTCGGTCGAAAATAAACTTGAGCTCGAGGAGAAGGACGATCTGGACTGCGTGTCGTTGAACTCCGTGCACGAACGCCGCCTGTTTGTTTGCGCAGAGCGACGGCAAACCCAAGAACGCACGAAGCAAATGACAAAAGAGGCACGAGGTGGGAGATAAAAGCCGCTCGCCTACAGCTCGTGGCACAAACAAGGTGCCGAGCGAATCGAATAAACGAGCGTAATGATCAGAATGTGCAGAGTCGTGAGCGAGCTGGACCACCCAAACGAAACGAACACTCATTACTTCGCTTTGTTTTGCTCGTCACTCACGCGTGCCCGTAATCCTTCCGCTCACTCAACAACCCGGTGAAAGCGGCTCGTTCCTACCGCTTTGCGCAGAACGGCGTCAGCGGTGAGTGCGGAGATCAAAGCGAGAGCAACTCGCTGCAAAAAAGGGCTCGTTGGAGCGAGAGCGGGCAGTTTGCGGGTTGAGCAGACTCGTGAGCGCTTGGGGTTCTTCTCTCCCTGCCGCAGGTCTCCTTTCTTTGCTGCAAGTCCGCAGCAGTCAATTGCTACCACAAATCACCAAGTGTGACTCACTCCCGCACGCTCAAAAGTGCACCGCTCGTCACCCGCCGGCCGGCCGCGGGCGGGCGGGCGGGAGCGTTGGGTTCGACTTCGTTCCGCCCGTCCCGTTCGCCCGCTTCTTTTTGTTTGCACACCGCTGGCAGGTGGACGCGAAACGCCCGCTTTTTGTCGCTGAACTGGCGGGCGAAAGCATTCGAGAATCCGCTCGTTTGCTCGTCCGTTCGCTTTCGCTTCGGTTGGGGTTTTGCGAGGCGTTCCGCTGTCCGTTGTGGCTGGTGGTTCCCCGCCGTCTTCCAGCAGTAAGGAGCTGCTTTAATTTAACCAGAGATCTTCCACCTTTGTTGCATTTGAAGGAAGTGGGCGCGAAACCATCAAAGACCGATCGCAAACAAACGGACGGGAATCCCGTTGGCGTGTGCCCTCTTCCACGTTCGTTCTCTTCCGCGTTCCTCGTTCTCCTCCTTACCGACCTTCCGTTCGGTGTCCGATTGCAAAAGCGGGCGTTGCATTCGGAGAACACGCGACTTCGCTTGGTGCTCTCCACCAACAGCTCGTTGCGAGCGTGTTGTTGCCCGAGAGTCCATTCTATTTCGTTCTTCATCCTCGAGTGCATTTCGCCAGTTTTTTCGTCTTACTCACCGTTTTACAGGTCGTAATGCTTGCCTTTCACGACTGCACCTCTTTAAATTCAATTCCTTACACACGAACAGAGGACCTCTCGCTCGAAGCCGCAAACTCCGCTTCGTTTTCTTCAAACTCCTTCGAACTCGCGGCTCCGGCTTCAAACGGCGTCGTCTCGTCCACGGAAAGCTCGGCGGACGAACGATCGAACGCCTCGCGACCAAAAGCGGCGGCGAAATCGAAGCGAACTCCCGTGCCGCCGCCGTCCGCGTGCGCCGTCTGCGGGCTGCAGACCGCCCACTGCCACTACGAGGTGAGCGGCCGGCTGCAGGCGATTGCTCACGTGTTCCTCTCGTTCGTTCGTTCGTTTCAGATCCCCGCGTGTCATGGCTGCAAGGCGAGTTCTTTCGGTGGATTGCGGGCGGTTGCTGCTGGCGTTCGCTCTTGCTCGTTTGTTCGGAAGGACTCGCTGGATGAGAGCAAGAGCGGTAACGCCCCCAGGCTTTGCAAAGAGTTGACTTGCTGCTCCAACCCTGAGTGTGCTAAACGAAATCACCCACCAATCCCCATCATCTACTCGCTGCTTGCAGGCGTTCTTCCGGCGGAGCGTCCTGAACGGGGGGCGCTACGCGTGCGAGCGGGCGGGCGGCTGCGACGTGCGGGCGGGCGGGCGGTGCCGCGCGTGTCGCTGGGACGCGTGTCTGCGGGCGGGCATGAACGCGGCGGCCGTCCGCCTGCCACGCGGCGTGGACGCCGGCCGGCTGCTCGCGGAGGTCGCCGAGCGGAAGCGGGCGTTGGACGCGCGCGCGGTCGTCCAAACGAAGGTGAGCGGCCGGAGGAGGGCGGTGGGATTTGCTGCCCAAGTGAACAGTGCGTTTGGGCTGCCGGTTAGTTGTGGACTTGTTAGACTCGAATCGAGACTGCTTCTAGTTGCTCCAACTCCAATTCCGACTGCTCCGGAGCAATGGGCGGCTTCTATCCGTTCGCGCGCTCTTCCCCGAGCAACGGGCAGTCTGCCGCTCACCCATCCTACCGCCCTCCGCTTTCAGTTCGTGCCGCGCTTCGAGCAGACGGCCGACTGCCGCGTGGTGAACGCGCTCGGCTTCCTCGAGCTGAAGTTCGCCCGTCTGCGCGAGTCCTCCTTCAGCGGCCACTCGTTCTACGGCGACCACGGCGTCGTCCGCCTGCTGCGCCACCGCTCCGAGCTGGGCAACGCCGACAAGTACGAGGTGGGCGGTGGATCTTTGGGGGTGGTTGGTGGCTTGAGTCTTTGCGCTTCCTCTCAATCACTCGCTAAATAAACTCGTGTTCAGCGCCCGCCCGACTGGCCGCTTTGCGCGGAGCACGTGCGACGGCGGTGGGCGCGCCCCGACCGGCACTGGATGGCGACCGACTGGATCCTCGGCGTGGAGTTCCTGAAGGCGCTGCCCGTGTTCGACGCCCTCCGGTCGGCCGACCAGGAGGCGCTCGTCGTGCACGTGGTGCTGGTGTGCGTGGCGCTCAGCGAGGCGTGGTACTCGCTGGGGCGAGGCGCGCCGACCGTCGAGCACCCGGACGGCGTCCAGCCGCTCGCCCTCCGCCCGCTCGTCGTGCCCACGATCGCCCAGCTGTTCCCCGAGTTCGTGCCCGTCCGCCCACTCACCGCCGCCCGCTTGCAGGATCCTCCCGCTCGAGCACGACTCCTTCGTGCGGCACATCGAGGCGTTGCGACGCGTGCGGCCCGACCGCGACGAGTACTGCCTCCTCAAGGCCGTCATCTGCTGCCACGCCGGTGAGCGCGGGGGAACGGGTGTCTCTGGTGAATACCGGATTGCTGTGGAGCATAAAGAACGTGGAAGAAAATTAAGGGGAAACTGACTTTCGTCCCGCATCGAACACAATTTCCCGTTCACTTCAATCACGCCCATTGATCCACTCGCTCACCGCCCTCTCAACTCAGCCGTTCAGAGACGCCGGGCCTGTCGGCGGAGAGCCGGCGGCGGCTCGAGGCGCAGCGGGAGGTGTACGCGCGGGCGTTGCGGCGGCGGCTGCAGGCGCGGCGCGGAACGGCGGCGGGCGCGCGGCAGTACGCGGACGTGATCGCCCTCGTCCAGTCCTTCTTCCACTTCGCGCAGAAGAAGCGCGAGCTGCACGTCTTCCTCCGCCTCTACGAAACCCACGGCGAGCGCCGCGCCGAGCCGCCGCTCCTCGACTGGTTCATGTCCCACTCCTCTCGCGACGACTAGCGGTTACTTTCGTTCAGGAGTTGTGAATACCCCCGCCTTTTATTGTGTGTTGAAAGAAGAACTTCCAGTGGATAAGAACAGACCTCGCTCTGCAATAAACTCTTCGCTTCAATCTGTAACGACTGGACGACAGACGTCCTGAGCAAAGAAAGCACCCATCAGCTTGGAGACGAGCAGGCGGACAATTTACCGGACGAGCTGATGAAAGTCGCTCGTTGTCACCACACAGTCGGGGGTGTTCGGAGGAGTAGGTGCAACAAGAAGCAGACGTGATTCGAGCCTCTTCCTCGCGATCTCCGATCAAACGGCAGCCCCAGCGATTCCAACAGGACCAATCGCTTACCAAACACATCGAGCATTCGCCGCCCACCCGCCCAACGAAACAACGAGAGATCCCCGTCAAACCACCGGCTCGCCGCCATCCTCCCACTTCCTGCCGGCCGCCCCAAGCCCTCCCTCATTTCTATTTGCAGTTCCCGGAGAGAGCAGGCGGTCCGCCCTCCGAAATGTCCGCTCTTTCCACCCCATCCGAAGCGACGACGAAAGGGAGCGCCGAACGGGAAGAAGCCGCCCCTCCGACGGGCGACTCGGCGGTGGTGGTCGAGAATCGTGAGTCCCGCCGCCTTCCGCCCACCGCTCGCCTCTTGCAGTCGACAGCCGGGCGGGAGAGATCTCGTGGCACAACCTGACCGTCTCGCTGCTCCAACGCCGCCGCGGCTGCTGCGGCCGACTGCGCGGAGAGCGGCGGGCCGAGCGCGTGGTCTTGCGCAACGGTTGGTTCCTCCCCTCCTTACTTCGGTCTGACTTCTCGCTCGTTCTGGAGTGTACGGACGGGCCGAGGCGGGCGAGTGCATCGCGATCATGGGCTCCAGGTGGGCGGCAAGTGATCGATCGTCTAATTCGTGTGGTTGCAGCGGGGCGGGCAAGAGCACGCTGCTGAACGTGCTCACGGGCCTCGAGCAGCGCGACGTGCGGCGCCACGCGGACGGGCGCGTGCTCGTGGACGGGCGGCCGGCGACGGCGGCGGAGATGCGGGCGCGCGCCGCCTACGTGCAGCAGAGCGACCTGTTCGTGGGCGCCCTGACCGTCGAGGAGCAGCTCCGCTTCGCCGCCGCCCTGCGCCTCGACCGGCGCGTCCACTCGGCGGCCGCCCGGGAGGCGCGCGTCCGCCGTCTGCTCGCGCGCATGGGCCTCGAGAAGTGCGCGCGGACGCCCATCGGCGTGCCGGGCGTCCGCCGCGGCGTCTCCGTGGGCGAGCGGAAGCGCCTCGCGTTCGCCTGCGAGGTGGGCGGCCGGCCGGGCGACTTCCACTCACTCCCTTCCGCCTGCAGCTGCTCACGGATCCCGATTTTCTCTTCTGCGACGAGCCCACCAGCGGCCTGGACTCGTTCATGGCCGTCCAGGTGGTGTACGCGCTGCACTCGCTGGCCAAGGAGGAGCACAAGACCGTCCTCACCACCATCCACCAGCCCACGGACGACGTCTTCAACCTCTTCGACAAGTGAGCGGCTTCTGCGGCCTCCCGCACTCGCTGCCGCCCGTTGCAGAGTGCTCTTCCTGTCGCGGGAGGGCGGCGAGGGGCGCGTCGCGTTCTTCGGGCCGCCCTCCGCGCTGCTCCCCTTCCTCGCCGCCATCTCGCGCCCCTTCGCCGCCCACCGCCGGGCGAACGGCGGGTGCGCGGACGACGAGGACGAGCTGAAGTGCCCGCAGAAGACGGGGCCCGCCGAACACGCGAGTTCTCCCCTTTTTTGGTCTCACCGCCCGCTTCTTGCAGGCGATGCGCGTCCTCTCGCGCACCGCCGCCGACTCGGACGCCTCCTTCGACGACCGCGTGCGGGTGAGTGCGGGGTGGGAGCGGGTTGTTGCTTGGGAAGGGTCTGTCGAGACGGGGCGGGTGCACGTCTCTGTGGGGATCAATTCTCGAGCTGCGGGTTGCACTGCTCTGTCGTTTTTCATCTCGTTTACGTGCTGCCCAGAGAGACCCTCGCCCACCGCTCCGCTCTTCTCCCACTAACCCTCTCGCGTTTGCAGTTCATCCGCGTGCACTACGAGCAGACGGCGATGGGCGTGGAGGAGCGGCGGCGGGCGCTGGAGTCGACGCTCTCGGCGGCGGACGGCGAGCGGCGGGCGGCGAAGCGGCGGCGGCCCGTCGGCTGGTGCGTGCAGACGGGCGTCCTGTGCGGCCGCTCGCTGCGCACCATCTACCGCGACCCCGTCCTGCTGTGGGTGCGGCTGGTGCAGATCGTCGTGAGTTCCCTGGAGCAGCTGCTCACTCACTCGTCCCCCCGGCAGCTGACGGCGGCGGTGATCGGCGCCGTGAACTTCCAGACGCCCGTCGCGGGCCCCACCGTCGTCAACCTTGAGTCCATCCTGTACAACACGGCGCGCGACATGAACGGCCTCTTCTGCTTCCCGATGATCCACGTGGTCACCAGCGAGTGGCCGGTGCTGCTGCGCGAACAGCGCGCCGGCCAGTACGCCGCCTCCGCCTACTACGCGGGCAAGTCGCTGGCCGAGTTGCCGCAAGTGACCGTCCTGCCGCTGCTCTACGCCTCCATCACCTACTGGATGTCGGGCCTGCAGCGGCGGGCGGGCAAGTGGGCCGTCCACTGCGCCTTCACCGTCCTGCTCGCCTGGATCTCGACCTCCATCGGTGCGCGTGGTCTCGGTGGGCGTCTCAACGGTTCGCTGCAGCCTACGCGGGCGCCTTCGTGCTCGGCTCCGAGTCGCTGGCCCAAACGATCGTGCCGATGCTCGTCCTGCCGATGATGCTCTTCGGCGGCTACTTCGTGAACGTGAGCTCTTCGGCCATTCCTCCTCTCTCCTCCGCTCGCTCCTGTTCGTTCAGTTCAACGCCATCCCGCCGTACCTGAAGTGGCTGGCGTACGCGTCGTGGTGAGTGCCCGAAGGAGGGAGTGTCCACTGATTGCTGGCTGCTGGCTGCAGGTACCGCTACGGCTTCGAGGGCCTGGAGATCAACCAGTGGGCGGACATCGGCGACATTGCGGGCGAGTTCTCCCGCTGGTCCGCTCACCCGCCGCCCGTCTGCAGACTGCGAGCGCTGGAACGCGACCGCCCGCACGGCCGCCGACTTCTGCCCCGCGCCCACCGGCCGCGCCCTGCTCCAGCGCCGCGACATCTGCGACCACGGCGTCCACGCGAACCTCCTCGCGCTCGTCGCCATCGCCGCCGTCGCGCGCGCCGTCGGCCTCGTCGCCCTGCTCGTCCGCGTGCGCTGGGCTCGTTAACCTGTTGCTTTGCTCCTCTTTTGTGGTTGTTTGTTGCTGGGGTTGTTCGTGATTGAGTGGGGGATCAAAGTGAATAAACAGGTGGTTGTGTTGGATAGCGGATGTGCGGTGGCTTGTAGGGCGAAGCAAACGAGAAGAAGACAGACCAGCGAATGAAAACTCAGTCTCCGTTTTCTCACCGACAACAGGAACGGAAGCTGGCGGAGAGGCAACTTCCGATCAACGAGAAGCTGCCGCTTGGACGTCCTTCCGCCACTCGGGAACGCAAACAAGCAGCCGCCACTCACCCAACCGAAGGAATTTGCATGGCGAAGCTCAACGGTCGAGCGATTCGGCCGATCGAGTGCTCACTTTTTCCTCCCGCTTCCCCCGCATCCCGCCGCGTTCCCCGAAAATGCGCGTCGGATTGCTGCTGCTGGCGGGCGTGTTCGTGTGCTCGGCGGTCTTCGCGGTGAGTCGACCGCCTTCTCCCCTCCGCTCACTCCTCTGCAGGCCGAGCAGAAGGACGAGGCCGTCCGCCAACTGGAGGCGTTCGCCCGCTTCTTCGAGGGCGGCGAGAAGCAGGCGAGTTCTCGCGTTTATCCTCCACTCATCCGCCCGCCTCCTTCCAGCTGCTGGGCGACAAAGGCAGCCCCGTTCGTGTGCCGCTCACTCCGCACAAGGGCACCCGGCCCCCAATGCCGAAGGACCGTCCGCACCGCCTTCGTCTCGCCGCGCAACCCAGCACCGAGAAGCCGTTCGATTGGGCCGACTACATGGGGGACGACGGAATCCGCTACGATTAGACGGCCGCCCACTCTTCTTTCGTTCGTGTGTTCTCTTCCGTTTGTCGCGTGAATAAACCGTGTGAAAGTAGCATTGGACGGCCAGGGGCAGGACAATGCGGAGTTCGACGGGGTGGAAGCAATCGCCTCTCTTCCCCCTCTGTTCTCTCTGCAGGCCGATAAGAAGCTCGAAGTCGCTACTCGATAGAGGAGATTGTTTGCGTCCCCGAGAGCAGTGAGAGGCGGCGCGTCCCCTTGTTCCCGTGCGACGAAGGCGGCAGTTTCCACTTGCTAAGAGCGACCGACGGTCCTCGAGCTCCTCCGGGCCGTCCGCATCGCCGTGATTCACCCCCTTAAACAAAAAGACCCTCGGCCGATCGTTTGGCATCTTTCTTCTCTCGGTGCTCGTCCGAAACCGTTGGGTTCGTGGCCGTCGACGACCACTTGCTCCCTTTGGTCGAAAGACGAACGGCTCGACGCAACCACACAAGTAGACGACTTCGAATAAGCGCGGCCATTCCGCGCCCACTTTCGACGCAAATTCGAGCGGATCAAGCGAATTTGCATCTGAGCGGGCGCGTATAAAAGCGGAGCCGGCCGGACGAGTCGCTACAGTCCTTTCGGGTGCTCGTCTCAGTTCCCCTCGCTCTCTCCCACTCCACCGAAATGGCCGACAAGAGCGCGTGAGTCCCGCCCGTCCCTCTGCCGTCCACTCACCGCCCACCCGTCTTGCAGGTACATGGGACCCGGCGGCTACACGGCGCCCGCGCCCGGCGGTTACCAGGCGGCCTCGTCGGGCGGCGGCTACGCGTACGCCCGTGAGGAATACGTGAGTTCTCCCCCGCTCTCCTCTCTCCGCTCATCCCACTCGCTTGCAGGCATTCGGCGCCAACGAGGGCAACCAGGGCGGCGGTGGCGGCGGCGGCGGCCAGTCGGGCGGCTCCAGCGGACAGCCGGGCGTCACGAAGCCCCGCACCGACGTCTCCTGCTACCTGGGCCCGCGCTGAGACGACCGCCGTGGAGGGCCTTCCACCGGACACCTCGCCATCTCCCGCTGTGTCCCCCTCCTGTTCTTCCGTGCGATAAACCGTGAAAAGTGATCTCCGTCGGCTCTCGGTTGTGGTCGGAGTGGGGAAAGCAACGGGATGGGTAAAAGCAACCGTCCTCCCATCGCCTCTTCTTCTCTCTTACTTCTTCGGAAGTTTCGATTTTGCTTTCCTTCCTTTTCTTCCTCTCCCCATCCAAACGACGAGAAGCGGGTGGAAACGGAGAGCAATGGACGAGCAGTCGGACAGCGAAAGAAACGGCTTGAAATCTCTTAATGTTGACCAGAAGAGCGAACGGAACGGCGAATTGGAGGGCGTGCTGCCGGCCGTCGGGCGGCGAGTCGTGGGTGACGGCGACGACTGTCTCAAAAGACGAAAAGTTCCCGTACACCCCCCGCAAGGAACATCGGGATTCTGCCCGTTGTGCTCACTCGATGCAGGAGCGAATTCCGCATGAAGCGGTGGGCATTTGCTCCGGGCGGCTCACTCGCTCTCGGCAAACGACTCGCCAACCGGCTGCTTCTTCGCCAACGGGACGAACACGTGGGTTTTCCGGCCGCCTTCTCATCTCCCCGCTTCTTGCAGCGTCTACAAGCCGGTGGAGGGCTGCACTTCCGCCCGCCAGTCGCTGGAGTTCCCCGGCGAGCGCCTCTTCTTCACGATCCTCGGCGTCTCGCACTCGAAGGACGCCACGAAGTTCGTCTCCCGCCGCTCGGCCTTCCGAAACTCCCGCTCGTTGCAGGGGCGCGTTCGTGGTCGGCGGCTGCGAGTTCGCCGTCGCCTTCTTCGCGCACAACTCGTCGTTGAGCATCGGGGGTGAGTGCTGGGATGTCCCTTCTACTCGTGTTTGCTCGCAGGAAAGGCTTTCAAACCTCATCTGTGGGGTTCGATCGACGCGGACGGGCTCACGATCAACAAGACGCGCAACTCGGCCGGCGGCTCCGCGCACTTCCCGCCCGCCGCCGGCTGCTCCGCGGGCGTCCGGCCGCTCGCAAACGGCCGCCCGACCGCGACCGTCGGCTTCCGCTTCGAGGCGGCGACCGACCGGCTCGCCTTCACTTTCGTGAGTCCTCCCGCCGATCTCCACCGGCTGCTTTCAGTACGGCGCCTCGCCCCTCGGCCACTTGGCGAGCGGCGCGGGCGGCCGGCGGGCGGGCGGCTGGCAGTCGGCGCTTCTCGTCGGGATCGCGGCGTGAGTCCCCCGAATTCCGCTGCTCTTCGTCCACTTGTTTCTTGCAGCCTCCTTGCGATCTGACGTCGAGCGGCGGGCAGGCGGTTGGTGCAAACACTCACTCCTTCCCCCTCTCTCGCTTTTCGGATAAACTCGTGATTCCACTAGTCGATGCTTCTTCTGCTTTTCGACTTTTGAATCCTTCGAAGGCCGAGTGGAAGCGAGAAGTGGGGAGTTGAATCGAAGGCAGCGGGGAAGAGTGGAAGCGGCTGGGCGAAGGGAAAGCAGCACATTGATCGGCGTCTCTGTTCGTCTTCTACACGCGTTCTATTGCGAGAACAAGACGGCTAGTCGCTTTGTAGTCGTTCCTGTTCCCGTTGTCGCTTCCCGCTGCCCTCCGATGTTCGCAGTCGAGCTCATAAACGGCTTCGATTGTCGACCGGCCGGCTTTGTGTGTTCTTTGGACTCTCCCTTCGCCACAACACGTAAGACCGCCGCCCGCCGCATTGCGCGCGATGAGAACTGGGCGGGAACCACACGACCTCCGCCAACTGGGAGGAAGAAAGCGAGCAGCGGGCTGGTCGGTCACTCACTCTCCGTCCACTCCCCCTCCACCTCCCACTACCCAATCGACTTTCCTGTCTGTCCACCCGACGTTCAACCCCCCAAAGGATGCCCGTGATCACGTCGCATCGTTGGGCGCTCGCCGACTTCATTCCCCGTTTGAATGCAGCCGCGATGGGCGAGGAGTGGAAAAGCCGTCCGTTTCCGTTGAATGGGATCTCGGGCACACAGTTCCAGCTGGTGTTCGTGCCCAAAGACGTCAGCAAAAACAAGGGCATCATTCTGTTGTCCTGTCGTCGGCTGGAGCACCACGCGTTCGTTCGCCTTAGTTTCAAGGCCTGGATCGAGTACTTCGATCAGAGCAAAGTCCATGTGGTCGGTGAGTGTGCATTCGAGTGAGCAGTTCATTAATGGAAATTTGCAGCGGGAACCGAGGACTTTTACCCTCATCAACAGCATGAACAGCGCGATTTGTACCACCCAGTCGGCCTTGTTCACTGGGCTTCTCAGGGCCCGATGATTCTGTGCTGCCGGATCGAGTGCATCGATTCCGCGGTGAATGTGGAGTACGGAAAGAAGCAGGTGTTCCAACAGGCGGCCGCAATGTTCGGCGACGAGCAGTTGGCGGACGCGGAGCTGCACGTGGACGGGCGTGTGTTCAAGGCGAGTGCAAGAATGTGTCCTCTAACCCCTTCCTTCCTCTTGCAGGTCCACAAGTTCGTTCTTTGGGCGCAATCGGAGTACTTCAAGGCGATGTTCACCAACGACACGAAGGAGAAGCGGACGGGAGTCGTCGAGGTGAAGAACTTCGCAGTGGCGGTAATCGAACGCGTGTTCCGCTTCATGTACACGGGCGAGGTGGGCGATTTGGACTCCTGGGCCCGCCAGTTGCTGCCGGCCGCCGACTTCTACAATCTCGAAGCGCTGCAGGCGAGTCATTGCCTTTCGTGAGGGTAACTGTGCGGTTCTTTCAGCAAATGTGCATCGTCTCGATTCTCTGCTCGCTGCCCGTCCGGAACGCTCTCGACGATCTGAAGCTGGCGTTTGCTCACGCCCACATCGACGGCTTCAAGGCGGGCGCGTTGGAGTTCGCAAAGCAAAACGCGAAAGCGATCGCCGCGTTGCCCGCGTGGAACGAGGAATTGCGGCACGAGAATCCGGAGATGGGCGGCGAGTTCGCCAGACTGCTCGCCGATTGATCCCTGGTGTTGTTTGCTGTTTGTCTTGAATAAACTTTCACTGCTGCCCACCCTGATTTGAGACCAGAACAGAACGAATGAGAGCATCGACATCAAGCGAATGCACAAATCCCAAAGTAGCCGCTCCAAACGAAGCGATCGGAAGGAAGAAAGCCGCCGCTCGACGGCCCGCAGTGCGCCCTCGAGTGAGCAAAAAGCGGCAGACGGAACGCCACAACGCCAAGTCGGGCGGCCGGCCGCTCGGCTTTCGTCATCGCCGCGCTTTCCGCCCGCAATCGATCGGAATCCGCGGGCTGTTGTTCGCTCGGTTTGTCCGCTTTTTCGTGAATTTCCGCTCCATTCCACGTGCGTTCTCTTCGAGTTCCTTTGCTCCAAACCGAATCGAACAACCCAATCGATTATACTCGCGAAATCACCCGCGATCCCCACAATTCCTCCGCTTGTTCCAGCGCCCACCTCCAACCGACCGAATGGCGCACCGATCGGCGGAAGCGGCGCGTCTGGCCGACTGCTCGGCGGGCGTGCGGATGCGGCAGCCGAAGGTGTTCGTGGACGCCGAGCCGAAGGAGGCGGCCGACGGCTCGCTGTGCGGCTGCGTCTTCTGGCTGCTCGAGGAGGAGGTCTTCGGCTTCGCGGACTTCGAGCGCGGCGCCGTCTTCCAAAAGAAACTGGAGCGGCCGGATCGGATGGTCTTCCTCAAGAACTGCGCCGACTCGCTGCTGCCCACCGCCTGGAAGTGAGCGAGAAGAACGTCCCCCCTCCACTCACCCGCCTTCTTGCAGGTCGGCCTTCGAGCAGCAGCGCTTCTCCGTGCGCGGCCTGGAGAACGGGCTGCTCCTCGTCGAGTTCACGCCCCGCCCGGGCGTGGAGCCCGGCTACTGCCGCCTGCCGCCCCTCACGCGCCCGCAAACGCCCGCCGCGCAGACCGCCTTCGTGGACCTCGTGCTGCGCGAGATCGCCGAGTGTCAGGTGCGTCCCTCCCGCCCTCTTCCCTCCAATCTCCCGCCCGCTTCAGACGCTGCACGAGGCGGCGGAGACGGCGGCCGCCGGCGTCAAGAAGGCCCGCAAGTGAGCGCCCGGGATGCCCGAATGCACGTGTTCCTTACCTTCTCCATTCTCTTCTCTCTTCCGATGGCTAATGGAATCTCCGCTTTGTTCTCCCGCTTTCGATTTGTGTTCGTTTCTGTCAGTAAAAACGCGAATGGTCGATGAACGTGGGCAGTGTGAAGAAGCGAATGAAAGGGATTAGTCCATTGGACGACGGGCGGGACGACAGAAGGGAGAAAAGCGGGAACACATCGTACTCCCGCTTTCCATCGCTGTTGATCTGCCGGCCGATTGTTGTGCTCGCCGTTCCTCTCGCAACGATCGTCCTTCCGGATACTCGGTGGAGTTGATTGCTGAAACTCGTTGGTCCTTGGAATGCCGCCCTTCATCACTCTTCTCGCGACCAGGAGTAAGCGGCGAACGGAGCAAACTTCCGAAATGGCCGGCTACTCCTGCTTCCCTCGTCTTTCGCTTTTCTTCACGACTGCCTTTTTTGGGGACCACACGCAGCGGAAAGAATCCGACTAGCTCGTATTTGGAGTCTTGAACGCTGCGTGTGGCCTCGGGCGGGTGATTGGAAGCGCCGCGAAAATCCCATCTTTTGTGTTTGCTGCAAACTAATTGCTCGAATCTTTTGAGCAAAAAGAGAAGAATCTAACGAGTTCAATTTCTAGTCGATTGACGCACTGTGGGAATTATCGATTGCATTTCGGCGGACCACACGCATCGCGGCGTCTCGACAACTGCCGCCGGAGATGCGACGAGCGCTGCGGGTGGTCCGAAAAGCGGAAAGACAGATGAAGGTCGCGTAATCCTTCTGATGGGGATTTGATTGAAGGAACTCGATCAGAAAAGAGGCGAATACAAAGGACGGTTGAAATGGTACGAACGGAAGGAGGATGGAACTCACGGATCGACGCGGCAAGCGCGCAAAGATTCCAGATGCAAAAGCCGTGAGAAAAGAACCCCCTCATGCGAACAAAAGGCGCATTTAGTGCTTACTCCTTCTACGAACAACTCTTTTTACACATTGATCGGTGAGTAGGAGGGAGCACCCATTCGTGTCTGTTTTCTAATGCTCGAGACGCTTCCGGGAACGAGCGGGCTCGCTCTCAGCGGTGTAAAGACCGCCGGCATGTTCCCGGAACGCTCGGAAGAGCGCGAGCACGACCTTCAACCCACACGCTCGTTTTGTTCATTCGATTGAAGAATGCGGGCAGTAATCTTCTTTCTTTTCGCCCTCTGTCCGCTCGTTCAGTCGAGAAGCGGCGGTGGTGGCGGTCGAGGGAGCAGCGGCTCGCGAAGCGGCAGCCACGGCGGGAGTCACGGCGGCGGCTTTTCGGCCGCTCGCTCCTCGTCGGTCCACTCGTTCAACGCCCATCCGACGTTCGTCCACTTGCATCAACCTTTCGCTCACTTCTTTCTTCAGCTTTCGCGCGGGCAACGGACGGGGATCGCTGGCCGCCAGCCACTCGTTCCAGTCCTCGATGACGAGCGGCGGCTCTCCGTACTTCCACTCGGGATCGGCGGTCATCCGCCGGCCGGAAGGCGTGTACGCGTACAACGGTCACTCGTATTTCTTCATTTATTCTTTGTCCGCACACTCGTCTTCGAGCTCCTCGTGGTCCCATTGCCGCCTGCCCATCGATCGGTTGACCGGCGAGAATTCGACGAAGGTCGCCGCAAATTCAACGCTCGACGCGAACGAGAACTCGACGCTCTCGCTCTTGGAAGCCGTCGGAGCGGCCGAAAGGGCGAACGAGACGACGACCGACGAATTTTGGGCGCGAGTTCGTCCACCCACTCAGCCCTTCGCTCAACTCGTTCGATTCGTTCAGATCCGCTTTGAGAACGGAAGTCGGCCGGCGGCCTTGACGTGGAGCTGTTCCGAGCGGCAGGTGTGCTGCGGGACCGACTGCTGCGACTTCGACTACGAGGAGGACGGAAGCTTCGGGCTGTGAGTGGGCGGGCGGCTTCGTTTCGATCACTTCCGTCTACAGGCTCTTCCTTCTGTTCATCCTGCTCTTTCTATATTGGGCGGCCCGACGGCTGCGGACGAAACGCCCGCTCAACCTCCCATCGCCGCCGCCGAGCGTCACTTTCGGGCCCGTGAACCCGCCGACTGCCGCCGAGTGGAAGCGACAGTCGACGATCGTGGAGAAGTCGCCGATCTGTACGTCCTTCTTCTTCTTTCTGCTTCCAACGGGCCGTCGTTTAGATTCCATTGGCCAGATGGAGAAGAAATGAACAGGGTGCACTCTACAACGCGAATAAAAGCGGACGGAAGTCAACCGAAATATTCCTTCGTTTTCTTTGAGTCTCGTGTTCAAAACGAGAGACGTTTGTTGCGAAGTGCGGTCTCGTGCTGCATGACGGCCGAAAGGGAGACAAGCGGGCGGCTTCCTCACCAACAGCCGTTCACCCACGTCTTTCGTCAACCAACGAAGGAAGATGCCGACGGAGCGAACGGAAAGAGGAATTTATTCGGCCTGATCGCAACGAACGAAAAAGAAGAGACGAAGTGAGCCGCCGGTCGCGCGTCCGCTCATCTTCAATTCTTTTTATTTGAGATCCACTCTGAGAACGCGCGTCTTCTGGCTGTCATTAAGCAAATGAGATCAATGCTCAACTCACTGGCTGCCTTGTGCCGACCGGCCGCAATTTCGTTGACGCACCCGGTTGGACGAATAAGCAGATGTCTGCCAGTACTTTCATTGCTCTTTTTACTTTACGACCAATGCACTTCACTTTTTCATGTGGTTCAGGTTTATTGTTGAACAGGAAGACAAGAAAGTGCACTTACAAACAACGGCGCTTGTAGAACACAAAACTCACATTAATGTGGTCGAAAATAGCGGTGCAGACACAGTGGATAGCAGAGAGGCGTTTATCGAACGATGTCACAAGTTCCGAATCGAAACCTTCGGTGAGTATCATGAAGCCCGCTTTTTGACTGAAGAAGTGCTTTGCAATGCGCACAATTCCGATATAATCAGTCTAAGCGCACAAATATTCTACGGTATTGAAAAGCAAACACACCGCATAATCTCCAACATTCATCCGCATTTCGATTTCCGTTTGCAGTTTGCCCAAACGAACGCCCGCGCCTTTTGCCCATTGGACAATCTGAAGGGAACGATCGACAAGAATCTGTAGCGCAGAAAACATTGCGTTTTGTTCCTAAATCACAATTGATGGATACCAACAAATAAATATGAAACGTGCCGTTCCGCAGTTAACGCAAATCCCCCAAACGTGTAGGTCGAGCACAAACGAAGAGTTCAAAGAGTGAAGATTATCAAAAGCTAAATGATAACATTCGCGTTCTTCTTCGCTCCATGGTAGAAGACGAGTGATTAGACCCACGCTCTCCGCCCATGGACCCTCCCAAAGACGCAACGTGACTTTTTTGACCACCGTATTCAGTTTGCAGCTGCAGGAGCATCATCGATCAGTCCTCTTATCATGATCCCAAACTCACGGTTCAATTTCTGCGAGATCCCAAATCAAGGCGTCAACTTCGAGCAGGCGAGCATGGGCATGAAAGAAAGGAACAAGATCTAAATTCGTCGATCATTCAACGAGCTAAAGAATAAACATACAAGGGAAATTATCGTTTCGGCATTTCAAAAACGCCCGTTCGGTCAGCGAAGTCGACAGGTCAGCCAATAAAATTGCGGCCCGAGCGCAATGGAAGGAGACGTTGACGAGTTTGTTCAGCAGAAAGTCCCGTACGGAATGCACAAGTCGAGTGTCGGCAAGCTCTCCGATAACTAACTCGATCCACCTATATGTAAGCGGGGCACTGACGGGGAAAGCGGCAACGCCGAGATCTCGGGAACGGGTGGACGGATTGAGATGGGGTTTTTTGTAATCGATAGAGGAGGTCGTGGAGGGGGGACAAAACGAAAAAACCGACATACGATTTTTGATTTAAGGTTTTTATCGAAGTTTGAAAATTGAACGGCCACCGAGCAGTGGGCGGGAGGCGTGGCGCAGTGGGTTGCGCGTGGGGTTGGGAGGCGGGGAGGTCGATGGTTCGATCCCGGGTAGCGGCGTTTTGAAAATCGGTACCGGAGAAGAATAAATAGCTGGAAATGGTCAAGAATGTTCGGATTTACGATTGGCCAAGGATTAGGCCAAAAAACGGAAATAAAGGTTGGAACGAAAATGATGAACTTGCGATTTGAGGGAACGGGTAATGGAAAAGATGGATGGATTAGAAGCTGATCGTTTTCTTGGAAATGGTCGGCGAGTGCATGATACCAAAACGATTGTGGGTTGGACGTCGTCAGTTTGCAGTATGTCGGATGTTTGACGTAATTGGGTGGGCGGACAGAGCGAACGGACGTTTGGAAAGCCAAATAGTTGCAGTGAGTTGGGGTAGGTGGTGGGCTTAACAGTGTGTGATGGCGTCTGTGAGCCGGGAATTTGTTCGCGTTTGAGTACGCGGGTTGATTTTGCGCGCAATAGAACGTGCGAGCATGCTGTACGGCATGAATGGTTAAAGGTTTAAAGAAACGAGCAGATGACTGAAATGTCGACTCGATGTGGCGTAAGCCGAATTGGGCAGTGACAGCGGAGTCATTTATCGTTTATGCTTGGTATCTGTTTCACGAATTGACCAATGGATTAACAGGCTTAAAGCCGCCGCAGGCGGCTTTTAAGCCTCTGTCATCACTAGCCGAGAGGGCCGAAGGCCCGTTTCGGCTAGTTGATTTTAAAGTGTAGTGGTCTAAACCAGAGAATAAAGTACAAAAAGCAACACCCACCTTTTAAGGTCGCAAATAACAGGCACAAATCGTGAAATTGTGTAGAAGTGGGCGAAACATAGACGGAAACTTTGATTCGATCCAAGCGAGCCGCTTTGACGAGCGGAACAAGTGAGCTATCGCTCACGTGGTCGCGAGACAAGCACACTCGCACTTTCTTCCATTGAACCGAAGAAAAGCGTACAAGGCTCCCAAAACAAATCGCTGCACATGCCGTTCTTCCTTTTCCGGTTATTTCGAAGAAGCCATTGATTAGTGACCGCGAACAGAAGAGGAAGCGGAGTGTTTTAAAGCGCAAAGCTGCTCGATCCCGCAAGTAGTGAACGGAAGATGAATCGAGTGTGTTTGATGAACTCCCGAGGTTCGTGGCGTGAAAAAGCGTCATCAATTGACCATCGACTTTTAATTTTGGTCCTTTCTTTTTTGGCAGGTCGAGAACGGAGAGAACGATCGATGATTGATCACTGGTTTCATCGGCAATCGAAAATCTATGCTTTTTTGTCGGTGGTTGTGGATCGTACATTCTGCTGGAAAAGCGGGTTTTAAAAACAGAAAAACAAGAATAGCAGTGAACGATTAATGCAATGGACCAACTCTCGAACGTGAATTGCTTGAATTCCTTCGAATTTCGTCCCGTTATCTAACGGAACGTCAACCGGGAGCGAAAAACGGGAGAAATTCGCAAACAAAACCCGAATGTCGGCGAACTGAACAAACAAATGTGTAGCGTGTTGCGCCAAGTGGGTCGCGTCTCCCACTACTTCCGCCAGCTTGCTGCTTGTTGGGCGGCGATAACGAGTTTTGCTGCGGAAACCGAAAGGATGGCGATGAAAGACATCGAATGATTTTGTAGCCCGCTGCACCTGCAGAAATGGAACAAGCCAATCATTTTGCACGAAATCTCGTTCACATTCCACTCGCACTCGCAGCAACACCGAAACTATCGCTCAAATTTCTATTGATTTTTGTTCCATCCCACGTTCCTCTGCTGTTCGAATGAAGATCGTTTATTAGCACGAATGAAGACGCTGTGGATTTGCACGAGAACAAGTGGAAAGATTTGAGTGAGCTCGTAGTCAGAAGGAAATGGAGTGGGAGATAGTGGATCAGGGGCAGAAGGCAAGAAGGCACAGAGGAATTAGAGGAAAGTAAAAGAACCTGCAATCAACCAATAGTTTTTTGCCCCTCGCTGTTCGACTCCCGTTTTTTCGAGCGCATTCCCCACTCGCCCTTCTGTTTCTCTTTGATCCCGCCCGCCCGGCAGTAGACGTGGAAAAGGGGGTGGTTTTTGAAGAGAAAGCAGTGCACTTGGACGCGCTGGTAGAAGTCGGGCTTTATCCGAATGTTCGCGATCACTTCACTCAATAAGGTGGAGCGTTTGATGTCAATTCGCGTGGAGAAATGAACGTGCAAGTAGTACTGCAAGGGCGGGTAGTAGAAGTAGACGCGGAGCTTCGACTCGTCCACTCCCTCGAGCTCCGCGACGACCTTCGGGCCTCGCTCAAGCATGTGCTCAAGGAGCGGCAGGTGGGAGACGTTCAGATCACTGCAAGCAAGAGAAATAAAGCAAATGGGAAGGAAGGGAACGAACCGCATCGTCTGCAAGTCGCTCTGCACGGGGAGCCCCAAGTAGTGGATGCGTTTCGTCGAGCGGATCTTCTTTTCGTTGCGCATCCACCGGAACGTCAACTCTCCGTTCGGGATGGAAGACGAGCGGGCGGCTACCTTCCTGCCGCCGTTCACCCACGTCTTTCGTTAATCAATGAAGACAAAGCGAACGGAAAGAGGAGTTTATTCGGCCTGATCGCAACGAACGAAAAAGAAGAGACGAAGTGGGCCGCCGGTCGCGCCTCCGCTCAAGCAGCCGACTTCTCCGGCTTCAGCGACTCCACGTGCTTCAACGTGTCCTCGTCGTCCTTGACCTGCAAACAACTGGCGGATTAGAGCGGAATGAATGCGGGAACGTGCCTTTTCGCTCTTGGACTTCTGCGTCTTCTGCAGGAGGAGGTTCTTGTCCGGCTCGGGCTCCGCGTCGTTGACCGCCGGCGGCACAGCGGCGGCGTCTTTTTTCTCCGCCGCGTTCACTGAAACGAGAGGCGATTGGAGCGGCGATCAAGCGGCCTTCCCGCCACTCACCATTGGCATCCGCCCCGGGCGTTCCGGTGGCAGCGGCGGCCGCAGCAGCCGCGACGGGAGCGCCGGCGGCGGGGGGCGCACCGGCGGGCGCGCCGGCCGGCTTCTGCGGCGCCTTCTTCTTGGCGCAGCCCACGAGCAGGCCGAACGGGAGCGCGCCGCTCAGCAGAATCCACAGCGCACCGACGAGCATCTCGAAACGACTGGGTGCGAGGGCGAGTGAGCAGAACAAATGAATGCCCCGCTCGAGCGCCAACCGTTTGGTCGACTCGCCGCTCATGCAAATCCGCTCTTGTCTACCGCTGTCGGCGACTGCGACGAAGTCGGTCGTTCAAAACTGTCGGTTCTTCCGAAATCATCAGAAGTCCGTTCTTCTTACGCCATTCCTTCGTCTTTGATGGCCTTGCTCATCTGCTAACGCTCCTGCGATCCTTTGCTTTTCCATTGCGCTATTCCAAACGGAATCAATGATCTTCTGGACTTCTTCCTCTTGGTTAGCCCACGAGACTTCAGATTCTGCCGTTTATTCCCGCACGACCAAAAGAAAGAAGAACAGCGGGAGGATCAGAGCGCCTTGCGCGGCTTCGACTTGGAGGCCTTGGATTTCTTGCGCGTCTTCTTGTCCGTCTTGTTCGCCTCTTCGTCCGACTGCTCCTCCTTGAGGCTCTTGATCGGGTCCAGCGTGTCGTCCTCGTCGGATTTGGACTGCAACGAGCGAGGAGTGAGTGGAAAAAGAGAGGGCTTGCCTGGTAGAATCCCTTGGCGATCTTCCGCTTGCGACTCTCCTCCAACTCCTTTTCGCGCTTTTTCTTCGCGGAGGGCGTGGGCTCCGGCACGTCGGGGTAGTCCTCGTCGAACGGATTCGGCGCCTCTTTCTTCTGCAAACACGGACAAGTGGAGAGGATGAAAGGTGGGTGGACGAACACTCGGCTTCGTCGCCCCGACCGCAGCGACCGCCACTCCGGGCGCCGACTTCGAGTTGCCGGGCGCCACCGCGACGGCCGCCGCTCCGCCGGCCATCGCTGAACGAACGGAAGGATTGATCGAAGAGGACAAAGGGAACTCACGCTTTGCGCCTCCCGCCGACTTGCCGCTCTGCGAGGCGCCCACGAGATTCTGCAACGAGCGGGAGTGATGGGAGGGATCGAGCGGGCGGAACTCACGTATTTGTCGCTGGGGATCGCCTTCGCGCTGGCCTTCGGCGTCGTCTTCTTCTTTTTGGTCGAACAGCCGACTGCCAGCAGGGCGGCGACGGCGAGCGCGAGGAGAGCGGGCGGCGCGGCGCCAACCGAAAGAAGTCCGCCGTCCATTTCGATCGACCGACCACGCGAGGAGAAGCCGACTGCTCGTCTCGAATGCCCGACTGTTCGAATGGCCGTTGGGCGGGCGGCGGAAAACGGAGGGAGCGAGTGGGCGGAATTTGAATCGAAGCGAAGCGGTGTGCTCACTCGTCCGTCCAGTCCGCCATTTCGTTCATTTTCCCGCTCGTCGAACAGTCGCCTCCGCTCCGCCGCTCTCCCCAAATGTCCGCCACTCCTCGCGATGAGAAGCCGGTGGCCGAAGGTTCGCTCTCCTGCCCGTCCACCGACTCCTCTCGCTGCAGAAAACCCGCGACTCGCCGGCGACATCGGCGGGATCGTCGAGTTGGCGATCGAGCGAATCCAGGCGGACTGCGCGCGCCTCTCGGACGTCGCCGACATCGAGGCCGAACTGGAGGAGGTGCGGGCCAAAGACGCGGCGATGATGAACGAAGTGAGTTCTCCTCCGTCTTCTCCCCACTGATCCCTCGTTTGCAGCTCCGCTCCCGCCTCCGAGACGTCGACCACGGCCTCCGTCGGCGGGCGGAACGCGCGGCCGCCAAGGGCGAGACGGCGATCGCGCGCCCGTCGCCGCCCGCCCAACGCCAACAGGCCGAGTGGCTCGGCGAGCAGTTGGGCGAGTTGGAGCGACAAGTGCGCGAGCTGAACGACGAGATCGCTTCGAACGAGCGTCGTCGTTACTCCAAGGCAAGCCGTCGATCTTCTCCCTTCATTCCGCGCTTGTTCAGAACAAAACCCTCGTGCGCACGGAGCACTTGCAGCGTCTGCTCGTCTACGAGCGCGAACTCCAGCGCTTGAGCGAAGCGAACGCCCGCCTGAGCGCCACCGTCGGCGGGGAGCAGCGGAACGAAGCGGAGGCCCTTCCGCGCAACCTCCTCGACACCGTTCGTCCACTCCTTTCCTCGCTCCGCTCACTCCCGCTCGTTCCAGCTGATGTACAACGCGGGCCGCTTGCAGCAGGCGCTGGCGTTCGTCGCGAAGTTCCCGGTGGTCAACGAGCAGCTCGCCGCCAACGTGGTCGAGTTGCGCTCCGTGGTGGGCGAGTTCATCGAGATGGCGGGCGTAAGCGAACAACCCTTTTGTCTCAATCCTTTCGCCCACTTCAGCCCTCGACCCAATCGGCCGCCTCGACGCCGCGCACCGCTCGTCTGCGCCAAAACTCGTCCACGCGCCTCTCGTCGCCGCCGCCCTCCAAAGAGCCCTGAATTTCGTCGCGTGTTTGTTGCAAAGTGGAGGGATAAACCTTAGGATTGTTATTTTCTTGGTTGTTGGGTTTTGTGTGGGCAGAAGGGAAATCGTTGTGGGATGTGTCCTGCTCTTGGCCAACGATGAGCAGTGCCCATTAATTACTGTTGTGTTTTTTCTCTCGCCCGTCTAACTCGTCTGTTTGCTTCGACTTTGGGGCAATCAAAACATTGAAGTCTCAACTTTAAAACAAGCCCAAATAAATCCTTTCGTCTATTGCGTCAAATGAGAACGAAAACACTTGGAAACGGAAGCGACAAAAGTTGCAAAAGAAATCCCGTTAGTGTCCGAAATCCGGATCGCTCGGCCGCAAAAGAGCCGCTTTCCGGCCGCCCGAGCGCCGTTTGACCGCTCGATTGGCCGCAAACACCCGATCGGGCCGCTCGCAAATCCGAGCGGAAGGCGGGCGGCGAGCTAGTGGGGCGCCAAATGCCCGCACTGCCCCGCCGCTTTGAGCACTTGGCCGCTCGCCCGATCGGCGGCATTCGATCCGCTCGGACGGGAGGAAAAGTTTTCTTTTGGCCTCCGTTCATCTTCCGGCCGTTTGGGCGGCGATAAACGCGGTTCTCGCCTCGTTTCCTCGTTGTTCGTTTACTTTCGGGTTCAAATCCCGTTGTGTCCGTGAATCGGGCCGGACTCAAGAAGGAATTGGTGGACTTCATCGATTTATGCGATCGTTTAGGCGGTGGAGGAGCGAACGATGAAGATCACGTCCGAGTGCTCCTTATTTCCGCCCTTGATGGCTTTTCTAGCCGGCGCATTTGTTTTGTTTCTGGTTACCAGTAAGCTCCAACTATCCCCGTCTTCTTTCTTTTTATCTTCTTCAGCCCCAACAGAAGCCTCGGACGATGAGGAGCGACTGATGATGGTCGGTTCCCTTCTCTCTTACTTCAATCGTTTTTTCTTCTGTTCGTTCAGGACGTGTTCCGCGGCTACAACAACCTGATCCAACCGGTCAAACACCTGAACACCACGCCGCAGATCGTCAAGCTCGCCCTCCAGCTGTACCTGTTGATCAACGTGGTCTGTTCGTCGATTGAAACAAATAGAAGTTGGTGTGTTGCAGGACGAAAAGGACCAAACGATGAACACGAACGTGTGGTGAGCGCAAGGCAGTGGATTGGATTGCATTGTTTCTTTAGGTTGACGCTGAAATGGACGGACTTCCAGATGGTTTCGCGTCAATCGAGATTTCTCTTCTCATTCCGTCCGTTCAGGTCTGGAACCCCACGCACTACGGCGGCCTGAAGGAAATTCGCGTGTCGCCGGACAAGGTCTGGCTGCCGGACATCGTGCTCTTCAACAAGTGAGCTCCGAATTCGCTCAACTTCTTCACTTGTTTGCAGTGCGGACGGGAACTACGAGGTCTCGTTCATGTGCAACGTGGTCATCGGACACGAGGGCAACATGCTTTGGGCACGTCCATTCCCCGTATTCTTTCGATTGTTTGGTTGCAGGTGCCGCCCGCCTTGTACAAGAGTTCGTGCATTCTGGATGTCGAGTTCTTTCCGGTTTGCCCACCTTCCCACTTTCTTCCGCTTATTTCGTTGCAGTTCGACGAGCAAACCTGCCACTTGGTCTTCGGATCGTGGACTGTACGCTTCGCTTCGTCCTTTCATTCCCTCGTTGTTTGCAGTATAATCAAGACGAGATCCACATGGACTTCATCCAAGCGGAGATGATCGACCTCTCCGTCTTCCAGCCCTCTTCGATTTGGGACCTGATCGATGCGCCCGCCTCGCTCGTGAACAAGCGATCGCGGATGGAGTTCCAAGTGCGCATTCGGTTCGTTCCGGCTGCTCTATTTCCTCTCACCCCTTTTTCAAGGAGGAAAGCTCTCTTCTACACGGTGGTGTTGATCATTCCGACCGTTCTGATGGCGGTGCTGAACCTCGCGGTCTTCTTCCTGCCTGCCGACTCCACCGAAAAGGTCACGCTCTGCATCTCGATTCTGCTCTCCATCGTCGTCTTCCTGCTCCTCGTCTCGAAGATCTTGCCGCCGGTAAGCTGCGGAGATGTTCGTGAATTCAATGGTTGACTGCAGACCTCGTCCACGATCCCTCTGATCGCGAAGTACCTGCTGCTGACGCTCGTGCTGAACATAATAACGATTATGGTCACCGTGATCATTTTGAACGTCTACCATCGAGGCAAGCAGCCACAGAAAGCTCTAATGGTCGTTTCTTTGAGGCCCAACCACCCACCGAATGCCCAAGTGGGTGCAGTTCGTGTTCTTGAAGGTCTGTAGCACAACGAGGGATTCTACTGACTATCCAATCGTTAGATCGTGCCCCGCCTGCTGTGCATGAAGCGACCGAAGCCCCTAATGCCGAAGCTGACGAAAATCCCGCAAGTGCGGGCGGGACTCATGACGCTGCCGGGCATCGGCGAGTTCAGCAATCCGGTCCCCGTCCACCACCCGCACTGCTCGTCGGCCGAAGTCCAGAGGTTCGCCCTCCATTCTTTTTCTTTCATTTCTTGCTTTAGTCCCTCGAAAGCCTACAGCGGAGTGGGGAATCACGAGGATCAGCTCGAGAATTTGGACCCGACGACCTCCGCCTTCTACCCGCTCACTCCCGAAGCAATTCGTGCGATCGACGCCATCGAGTACATCACCGATCACTTGAAGAAGGACGAGGAGTACAAGATCGTCTGTTCCCTTGCCCCTCTCTCCCGTAATCCATTTGATTGCAGAAGCGAGACGACTGGCGCTACGTGGCGATGGTGATCGACCGCTTCCTGCTGTTTGTGTTCGCGGGCGTCACGCTCGGCGGAACGTTCGGGATCCTCCTCTCCGCACCGGACATCTTCGTCGGTATCAACCAAGAGAAACAACTGCAGCGTTTGATCAATCTTTATCAAAGCCCCCGGGAGATGTGAACACGAGAATGAACGGAGAAGAGACCGCTAGTTAGAAGCGAGGAGATCAATGCAATCGGTGGATGCGGGGAGGAATCAATGCCGCTTCTCCAGTCGGCACTCGTAGTCCTTGATGTGGACCGTCAATCCCATCCGACGCTTCAGACAAGGCGGTTCTTTAGCGGCTGAGATCTAAACGAATCGCAGGAGTAAGTGGGTGGAAAGAACGAGTAAAGGGAAGTGGTGATTGCGGACCGCTTAGGATGCAATGCGGACCTACAGAAACATCTGTAGTGCAGGGGCAGCCGCAATAGACAAATTGCTTTTGTTTTTGCTGTTCCTTGGACTACCGAATTTCCACTGGCTCGCTCTGCTTCTGCTCGGCCAACACCCCAAACATTCGACAACCCGACTACTCACCCGGTAGCGATTGACCAGGTTGGTGAGCAGGAGGAAGACCATCGCGCGTCCCAAGTCGGCGCCCATGCACGAGCGTTTGCCCACGGAAAACGGAAGAAATTCGTCGAATTTGCGCAGATTGTCGTTCTCGTCCATGAAGCGCTCGGGGCGGAACTCCGTCGGCCGTTCGAACGCGCGCTCGTCGACGAGGGCGGCCGAGATTTGCGGCACAACCGCCGTCCCTTTCCGGATTTTGAAGCCCTCGATCACGACGTCGCGCGTCGTCGAGTGCAGGAGATTCAACGGCAAAATGTTGGCAATTCGGTGGGCTGGAAGCCCAAAGGTCGCTCCGTTTGTTCCTTTGAGCCGCTCACCTTCGTTGGCCATCGCAACGCAAAATGGAAGGTGCGGCCGGTCGGCCAACGTCACCAATCGATTCGAGCCGATGAAGTTGTCCAACTCTTCGTGCGCCCTCCGCTGCAGCTCCGGCTTGTGGATGAGGTGCGCGATGGCCCACTTGATGGTCTCTGCCGACGTGTCCACCGCCGCGAACCAAATGTCGCCGACCAGCGAGAGAAATTCGTCGGGCGAGTAGAACGCGCGCTTCGCCGGCGCGCACGTGGCCCGCGCCTTGATGAAGCCGGCGAGGAAGTCGGTCACGACGATGTCCTCCGGCGGGATCGCGCTCAGCTTCTCCTCGTGCGCGTGGATGTAGCGTTGGAGGAACGTGTTGATGAACGTGATCGCCTCGCTGGACGCCCGCAAGTGGCCCGAGAAGTAGGGCAGACGTTTGAACAGGTGGGGGTTTCGTTGGAGGAAGAGGTTGGCGGGATGCGCGAAGAGGCTCATCGCGCGGTTCGTCTCGCGCAGCAGCTCCTCGAACTCGCGCACGTTCCCGTCGTCCACGCGCGTTCCGTAGCACAGGTTGCAGATGATCGACGTGATCGTGAGGTCGATTCGATGCGGAAGGTCGTGGACCTCGCGGCCGCCCTCGATTTCCGCGTCGATTTTTCGCAGCGTTTCCTCCAGGTCCAGGAAGATCTGAGCGAATTGAAGCAATAAGTGCAAGAGGAAGTGGACTAACGATCTCTTGCATCAAGTTCTTGCCCAACCCGAGGTGCTTGAACGTCTGGAGAGCGAACTGCCGGAGTTCCTTCCAGCTCTCTCCGTCCCCAAAAGTCACTCCGCCGACTCCTCCTGAACAAACACGAGAATGGAAGCGAGGAAGAGCGAACCGACCGCGTGCCAGCTTCATGTACTCGCCGTAGCGTTGGCTGTAGATCGTGCGGGCCGAGTACGTGTCCGCATCCTTCACGAACATCTCGTGCATCTTCTTTGCATCGGTGACCATCACAACGGGCTCGTCGCCGAGGAAGAACGTGAACAGGCCGCCGTACCGCTTGTTCCACTTGGCGTACGCCGCTTCGCCCGGCTCGTTCAGCATCACTTCCAGCAGGTTGCCTGAAGAAAGGAGTGCGCAGAAGGGAGCGAACAAACGAACCGACGATCGGCAGGGGCATTGGCCCGGGCGGGTACTTCTGCCGTTTGTGGTGCAGATGGTAGTAGAGGTAGAAGATGAATAGTCCGAGCAACAACGCCGCGATCATGTTCGTTCTCGATCGGGGGCGAGTAAATAGAAGGGAAGTCCACTCGCTCCGTTGCGGTATGTTGACCCCGCCGGGCTTTTATTTTCGCTCTGCTTTGTTGTTTGCTACCGAAGCGGTTCTCGGAAAACGAGTGAGCGGAATGGTCGGTGGGCGGGCGAACGAAATGACACCCGCTTTCTCCTCCGTTCTTTACACTCGACGCCGTCAATCACACGGCTTGTTTGTCCGTTCGGGCGGCTGATTAGTGCGCGCGCCGCTCAGTTCGCAACATTCCCGCTGCCGCCGCTCCGTTTCGAACGACCCGAACGGAGACGCTTCGCGGCGATCAGAAGTTCAGACGGCTTCTTTTCACTCGCGCTCGCTCGTTCCTCGGAAGTGAACGAAACGGCGATTAATCGTCGGTTCCCCGGCTTAAGGCGGAACGAACACTCGTGAGCAAACAGTCGGGTTCTTCGAGCAGACGGGAGAAACTCGGAGATCACACCAGTGGCGGAAGGAAGGAAACTGCCAGTTCGAACGCTTGATCTTTGAGTTCGAGTTTGATAACGAGCGAAATAATTCCGTGTTTGAATTAAAGTGCACGCAATCATTAGTGTCTGACTCACAAGTCGATCACTTTTGATACACCGAGAAGTGTTTCGCTTATCAACGGTTCCGTCTCGTCCTTTCTTTCCGCAACTCTCGTTCCGTCAAATCGTAAACCGAAATTGACGACCTCGCCCCGCCTCGTTCGTCTTTTGCTCTCTGCGGAGAAGAAAACGCAACATGTGAGCGAGAAGAAAAAACCGCGCGGCGATCGCAAAACAACGTTGTAAAGCTCCGCACAAAACGATCATTTGACTTTCGCTTCCAGCGACTAACGAAAAGAAGAAGGACGAAGCAGTGAAATGGAGGAGTGACCCACTGGTCTGTTTATTCTTCTTTTGTGCATCAAACTAAATTCATTTCTAGCAGTAAGTGCAAGATGATACGAGCACAGTGAAGATAACGGGAAGTTGCGAGAACATCTAGCAATCAGAAGTCAATGAACGAAGTGGAAGACGACCAGTCCGCGTTGCTCTCCTTCTGTAATCCTTTCGTTCATTCCTCTCTTTAATCCCGAGCTTACGGCCGTGGTAAGTGAACTCGTCCTGTCGAATGAACACGCGCTCGGCGTTCTCGGGCGCCTCCAACGCCGCACGGACGATCCCGGAGCGCTCGTTGTGCGGTTGGCCTTTGGAGAAGACGCCGAACAGACGGGCGGGGCCCAGTGGGTGATCAGCGGGGTCGTCGGCTGCAATCCGTTGGGATCAAACGAAGAAGAAAAGGCTGAGTACTCTTGATTGCACGCCGGAACATCACGATCGTGCGGCCCTCCAGTTCGCGACCGAAAGCGGCGGTCAAACTTTGCCGCCCGTCCGGGTACTCGTCGTCCTCCAGCGGGGTGCTCTTGTCCCGCGCGTACGAGTCGCGAATTCGCAGCTTTGTTCCGTTCACGACGGCACCCCAAATCAAATCGATGCAATGCATGGGGTGGAGCGGAGAGTCGCGAGCTTTCGGGGCTAAAAGTAGCGAGAAGGATGAAGGGAGTGGGTTGAACGAACTGTAGCCAGCGTTCGGCAAGTGCTCCAAGGGGAAATCGCGGCAGTTTGCTGCGATGTCCAACGGTCGCCATCCGACGGCCACCCACGAGGCGGTCGCGTAGTCCAGCACAATCTCCACCTCGTCGCCGACGACTCGCGAGTAGACGACGTCCTCTTCGTTCAGCGGCTTCTTTTCGTAACACGACGCGTTGAACACTCCGTATTTCGCGAAGTGGTGCGGGTAGAGCGGTTCCAGGATGTTGAAACACTCGTTGATTTCGTTGAAGTTCGACTCTAAAGACGGGATGATGGAAGAAATTAGTGGGTGGTTACCGCGCTCGCAATTCCGCCCGAATCGACCGTTGGCGCAGTAGCAAACGCGGGAGTTCCGGTCGTTCCACTGCGCTCGGCACAGGCCGCCTGCTCGGCAGTCGGCTTTCGTTTTGCACTCGACTGCAAGCGAATTCCATTGATTCAATGCAAGAGATCATAAGTCGACCTCTGACTTCGCAGTTCGTCCCCTCGTGCTCCGCATCGCAAACGCACTGGTCGTCGTCCCACTCACCGTTGCCGCGGCACTCCCGCGCGGCTAACGAGAGGCGATCCGCGGGCACGATGTTGACGTCGGCGCAGGAGATGAAACGGGCGCGGTCCGCGTACTCCCGCGCCTCCTTCACGATTTGGAGCGTGCAGTTGGCGCACGGCCGCTCGAACTTCACGCGGAGCTCCTGCACCTGGACGCCCTCCACGTCGAAGAAGTCGGCCGTGGAGTTTGCCACCGGGGCGATCCGCTCGACGAAACGCTTGTTCGAATCGAACAGGTTGATTTGGAGGCCGCCCTGCAAGCAGAAGGCTTACGATGGAAGATGACAAGTGTTCACGTGGCAAGTGGTCGCGAATTCACCGTGCGAAGAGTCAAAAGCGGACATCTTGTAGGCTTTGAATGATAATCTCAAAGAATTTGACGTTCAGATGCATCCGCTTTTCTTCCAGTAGCAAAAGAAGCAAATAACCGGCGGCCACTAATTCCAGTTGAGTGAACACAAGCAAATGATTAGCCGTACCTCGTGCACATACTGCATCCTCCACTTCAGCGTGTACGAGCGGCCGACGGCGAGCTGGTGGAAGGAAGCTGAAGTGGAATGAAACGAAAAGAATGCGGACAATTTACTCACTTCGATTGACCGCAGCCACGCCGCACGGTTGCAAGTGATTCCGCGTGTTCACGTAGTCGAACGGCGGCCAGCGAGCTTCCGGCTGCAGCCACGAGACGTGCGCGTGTGCACGAGGAATGAAGGAGAAGTAAACGACGACCGAAATCAAGCCGAACATCGAGGACAGCAATGAATTCGCACTGCAGATGGTGTTCGACTGCTTTGGTTTGATGTCTTCATTTTCTCGTGATGTGTGGCTGGCTCGTGTAATTCTCTCCCGACTTCCGCCGCCTGCCGCCCGGCTTTCCGGCTTGTCTTTCATTTCCAAAGCTGTTAGAGCGAAAAGAACCTGAACCCCCGTTCAAGAAGACGAAAGCAAACAACGTCTTCCGGTTCCGAAAACCGAAGCTTTGTTTCTGTTGCTGGCTCGGACGAATAGCAGGCGAACTCACACATCAAGCGGCCGCCACTCGCAGCTTCTGCAAATCAAGTCATGGGCGACAAGAGCGGAGTGGAAGCGGCTCGGCCGCTTACCGTTGAAATTGAGAAGCGGCGTGAGGAACCGCATTCCACCACCCAGAGGTCTCCAACGATCAACCCCACCAAGAATCCGGGAGGACGAACGGCGCAAAAGGAGGGACGAGCAGCGAGTGACGAGGCGAACAAGGGAATGCGGAGTTCACTCATTTTGGCCGTCTATCGTCCCGCACGCCTCTCACCGATCACGGATGAGCTTCTTACGATCGTCTTCCTCCCACCGCTCCTTTCAATCCACTCACTCGCTGTTTACTGACAGAAACGAACACAAATCGAAAGCGGGAAAACAAAGCGGAGATTCCATTAGCCATTGGAAAGAAGAAGAGAACGGAGAAGGGAAGGAACACGTGCATTCGGGCATCCGGGCGCTCACTTGCGGGCCTTCTTGACGCCGGCGGCCGCCGCGTCCGCCGCCTCGTGCAGCGTCTGAAGCGGGCGATTGGCGGGAGGAGGGCGGGGGGACGCACCTGACACTCGGCGATCTCGCGCAGCAGAAGGTCGACGAAGGCGGTCTGCGCGGCGGCCGTCTGCGGGCTCGCGAGGGGCGGCAGCTCGCAGTGGCCGGGCTCCACGCCCGGGCGGAGCGTGTACTCGACGAGGAGCAGCCCGTCGACCACTCCGCGGACGGAGAAGCGGTGCTGTTCGAAGGCCGACCTGCAAGAAGGCGGGTGAGTGGGCCGAAGAAGGCGGCGCTCACTTCCAGGCGGTGGGCAGCAGCGAGTCGGCGCAGTTCTTGAGGAACGCCATCCGCTCCGGCCGCTCCAGTTTCTTCTGGAAGACGGCGCCGCGTCCGAAGTCCGCGAAGCCAAAGACCTCCTCCTCGAGCAGCCAGAAGACGCAGCCGCGCAGCGAGCCGTCGGCCGCCTCCTTCGGCTCGGCGTCCACGAACACCTTCGGCTGGCGCACCCGCACCGCCGTCGAGCAGTCGGCCAGACGCGCCGCTTCCGCCGATCGGTGCGCCATTCGGTCGGGCGGCTGGGTGTTGGGCGGAGAGGAGAACGCTGAAACGAGCGGGGGTGTTCGAGGGTATCGCGGGTGAATTCGCGAGAAAGCGAGAGGATTCACGGGAGAAATCGATGGTTTGTTCGATTCCGAACGGAAAGGGGGAAATTCGAACAAATCGGGGAGGAATTAGGCGGAAATTGAAGGGGAGCAAACGGAACGAGCAGACGGGGAGATCTAACGAAATTCGATCAATTTCGATCGATCGATTGCGGGCGGAAAGCGTGGCGATGACGAAAGCCGAGCGGCCGGCCGCCCGACTTGGCGTTGTGGCGTTCCGTTCGCCGCCTTCCGACCGGTGCAGGGCGCACTGCGGGCCGTCAAACGACGGCTTTCTTCCTTCCGTTCTGTTCGTTGGGAGCGGCTCTTCCGAATGGAACAAGAGGAGGTTCTCCCCCATCTGCACAGCAAACAAGGCGGTTTATTCCGAAGCAAACATCCAAGCAGCAGAAAGAAGCGAAGAATCACGGAAGCAGCAATTGGATGAACTCTTTGGTGAGCGCCGAGTTCTCGCTAATGAATTCTTGCGTGAATTGCGGCAGCTCGTAGATCGCTTTTGCGTTATGCTTGACAAACGCCCGCACGCCCTCCTTCAGGCCGTTGAGGTGCGGGTGGTCGGCCGCCAGTTTGAGGTCGTCAAAGACGCGCTCGACGGACAGCGTGCGGAGGATCGCGGCGGTGCACAGTTTCTGAAAGAAACCGAGTCCTTTCGAAGGCAGCCAGCACTCACCTGCAGGTCCCCCAGCTCGTAGAAGTCGGCTGCGAAAAGAAGATCGCGAGCTGCGGAATCCAAGTCGTCCACTTCGCCCGTGTACATGAAGCGGAGGACCTCCTTCATGATGTCCGCTGTGAAGTTCTTGACCTCCACGACGCCCGTCCGCTTCTCCCGCGTGTCGTTCGTGAACATCGCTTTGAAGTAGGGCGACTGCGAGAAGAGCACGAACTTGTGGACCTGAACGAGAGGAGTGAATGCGGGAAAGAAGAGTGAAAGCAACACCTTGAACACCTCCTGCTCGACGCGCACTTCCGCGTCGGCCAGCTGCTCTTCCCCGAACATCGCCGCCGTCCTCGCGAACACTCCACTCTTGCCGTCGTCTACTTTCGCGATCGATTCGACGCATTCGATTCGGCAGCACAGAATCATCGGCCCCTGAGAAGCCCAGTGGAGAAGTCCGGCTGGGTGGTACAAATCGCGCTGTCCATGCTGTTGATGAGGGTAAAAGTCCTCGGTTCCCGCTGCAAATTTCCATTAATGAACTGCTCACTCGAATGCACACTCACCGACCACATGGCCTTTGCTTTGATCGAAGTACTCGATCCAGGCCTTGAAACTAAGGCGAACGAACGCGTGGTGCTCCAGCCGACGACAGGACAACAGAATGCTGCCCTTGTTTTTGCTGACGTCTTTGGGCACGAACACCAGCTGGAACTGTGTGCCCGAGATCCCATTCAACGGAAACGGACGGCTTTTCCACTCCTCGCCCATCGCGGCTGCATTCAAACGGGGAATGAAGTCGGCGAGCGCCCAACGATGCGACGTGATCACGGGCATCCTTTGGGGGGTTGAACGTCGGGTGGACAGACAGGAAAGTCGATTGGGTAGTGGGAGGTGGAGGGGGAGTGGACGGAGAGTGAGTGACCGGCAAGCCAGCGCTTCCTCGCTTTCTTTCTGCTCGGCCGACCCAACGCTCACCGCGCGCCCGCGATCGGGGGAGGTCGTGTGTTCCCCGCCCGGTTCCCATCGCGCGCAATCCTCCGAGCGGCAGTCGTGCGTGTTGTGGCGAAGGGAGAGTCCAAAGAACACACAAAGCCGGCCGGTCGACAATCGAAGCCGTTTATGAGCTCGACTGCGAACATCGGAGGGCAGCGGGAAGCGACAACGGGAACAGGAACGACTACAAAGCGACTAGCCGTCTTGTTCTCGCAATAGAACGCGTGTAGAAGACGAACAGAGACGCCGATCAATGTGCTGCTTTCCCTTCGCCCAGCCGCTTCCACTCTTCCCCGCTGCCTTCGATTCAACTCCCCACTTCTCGCTTCCACTCGGCCTTCGAAGGATTCAAAAGTCGAAAAGCAGAAGAAGCATCGACTAGTGGAATCACGAGTTTATCCGAAAAGCGAGAGAGGGGGAAGGAGTGAGTGTTTGCACCAACCGCCTGCCCGCCGCTCGACGTCAGATCGCAAGGAGGCTGCAAGAAACAAGTGGACGAAGAGCAGCGGAATTCGGGGGACTCACGCCGCGATCCCGACGAGAAGCGCCGACTGCCAGCCGCCCGCCCGCCGGCCGCCCGCGCCGCTCGCCAAGTGGCCGAGGGGCGAGGCGCCGTACTGAAAGCAGCCGGTGGAGATCGGCGGGAGGACTCACGAAAGTGAAGGCGAGCCGGTCGGTCGCCGCCTCGAAGCGGAAGCCGACGGTCGCGGTCGGGCGGCCGTTTGCGAGCGGCCGGACGCCCGCGGAGCAGCCGGCGGCGGGCGGGAAGTGCGCGGAGCCGCCGGCCGAGTTGCGCGTCTTGTTGATCGTGAGCCCGTCCGCGTCGATCGAACCCCACAGATGAGGTTTGAAAGCCTTTCCTGCGAGCAAACACGAGTAGAAGGGACATCCCAGCACTCACCCCCGATGCTCAACGACGAGTTGTGCGCGAAGAAGGCGACGGCGAACTCGCAGCCGCCGACCACGAACGCGCCCCTGCAACGAGCGGGAGTTTCGGAAGGCCGAGCGGCGGGAGACGAACTTCGTGGCGTCCTTCGAGTGCGAGACGCCGAGGATCGTGAAGAAGAGGCGCTCGCCGGGGAACTCCAGCGACTGGCGGGCGGAAGTGCAGCCCTCCACCGGCTTGTAGACGCTGCAAGAAGCGGGGAGATGAGAAGGCGGCCGGAAAACCCACGTGTTCGTCCCGTTGGCGAAGAAGCAGCCGGTTGGCGAGTCGTTTGCCGAGAGCGAGTGAGCCGCCCGGAGCAAATGCCCACCGCTTCATGCGGAATTCGCTCCTGCATCGAGTGAGCACAACGGGCAGAATCCCGATGTTCCTTGCGGGGGGTGTACGGGAACTTTTCGTCTTTTGAGACAGTCGTCGCCGTCACCCACGACTCGCCGCCCGACGGCCGGCAGCACGCCCTCCAATTCGCCGTTCCGTTCGCTCTTCTGGTCAACATTAAGAGATTTCAAGCCGTTTCTTTCGCTGTCCGACTGCTCGTCCATTGCTCTCCGTTTCCACCCGCTTCTCGTCGTTTGGATGGGGAGAGGAAGAAAAGGAAGGAAAGCAAAATCGAAACTTCCGAAGAAGTAAGAGAGAAGAAGAGGCGATGGGAGGACGGTTGCTTTTACCCATCCCGTTGCTTTCCCCACTCCGACCACAACCGAGAGCCGACGGAGATCACTTTTCACGGTTTATCGCACGGAAGAACAGGAGGGGGACACAGCGGGAGATGGCGAGGTGTCCGGTGGAAGGCCCTCCACGGCGGTCGTCTCAGCGCGGGCCCAGGTAGCAGGAGACGTCGGTGCGGGGCTTCGTGACGCCCGGCTGTCCGCTGGAGCCGCCCGACTGGCCGCCGCCGCCGCCACCGCCGCCCTGGTTGCCCTCGTTGGCGCCGAATGCCTGCAAGCGAGTGGGATGAGCGGAGAGAGGAGAGCGGGGGAGAACTCACGTATTCCTCACGGGCGTACGCGTAGCCGCCGCCCGCCGAGGAGCCCTGGTAGCCGCCGGGCGCGGGCGCCGTGTAGCCGCCGGGTCCCATGTAGCTGCAAGACGGGTGGGCGGTGAGTGGACGGCGGAGGGACGGGCGGGACTCACGCGCTCTTGTCGGCCATTTCGGAGGACGCGAACGGAGTGCGAGGGAGCGGAGGAAGCGTGGGATGCGGAGGACCCGAAAGGACTGTAGCGACTCGTCCGGCCGGCTCCGCTTTTATACCCGCCGCCCTCATGCAAATTCTCCCGATTGTGCCCGAATTTGCGTCGAAAGTGGGCGCGGAATGGCCGCGCTTATTCGAAGTCGTCTACTTGTGTGGTTGCGTCGAGCCGCTCGTCTTTCGACCAAAGGGAGCAAGTGGTCGTCGACGGCCACGAACCCAACGGTTTCGGACGAGCACCGAGAGAAGAAAGATGCCAAACGATCGGCCGAGGGTCTTTTCGTTTAAGGGGGTGAATCACGGCGATGCGGACGGCCCGGAGGAGCTCGAGGACCGTCGGTCGCTCTTAGCAAGTGGAAACTGCCGCCTTCGTCGCACGGGAACAAGGGGACGCGCCGCCTCTCACTGCTCTCGGGGACGCAAACAATCTCCTCTATCGAGTAGCGACTTCGTGCTTCTTATCGGCCTGCATAGAGAACAGAGAGGGAAGAGAGGCGATTGCTTCCACCCCGTCGAACTCCGCATTGTCCTGCCCCTGGCCGTCCAATGCTACTTTCACACGGTTTATTCACGCGACAAACGGAAGAGAACACACGAACGAAAGAAGAGTGGGCGGCCGTCTAACCGTAGCGGATCCCGTCGTCCCCCATGTAGTCGGCCCAATTGAACGGCTTCTCGGTGGTGGGCTCCGCGGCGAGACGAAGGCGGTGCGGACGGTCCTTCGGCATTGGGGGCCGGGTGCCCTTGTGCGGAGTGAGCGGCACACGAACGGGGCTGCCTTTGTCGCCCAGCAGCTGGAAGGAGGCGGGCGGATGAGTGGAGGATAAACGCGAGAACTCGCCTGCTTCTCGCCGCCCTCGAAGAAGCGGGCGAACGCCTCCAGTTGGCGGACGGCCTCGTCCTTCTGCGCGGCCTGCAGAGGAGTGAGCGGAGAGGGGAAGGCGGGCGACTCACCGCGAAAACCGCCGAGCACACGAACACGCCCGCCAGCAGCAGCAATCCGAGACGCATCTTCGGGAACGCGGCGGGATGCGGGGGAAGCGGGAGGAAAAAGTGAGCACTCGATCGGCCGAATCGCTCGCTCGTTGAACTCCGCCATGCAAATTCGTCCGATCCGCTGTGCGAGAAGGCGGCTGCTTGTTCACGATTGCCGACTGGACGTCGAAGCGGTAGCTTCTCGGCGGAGAGAAGTCGCAGCTCTGCTCCCTTCCGCTCTCTGTTGTCAGCGATAAACGGGAAGTTCCCGTCCGGTCGCTGTCTTCTTCGTGTCGCCTTCACAAGCAACCAACCGCTCGCCAACGCAACTGTTTATTCGCTCAATCACGAACAACCCCAGCAATGAACAAAACAAGAGACGATCAACGAGCCCAGCGCACGCGGACGAGCAGAGCGACGAGGCCGACGGCGCGCGCGACCGCGGCGATGGCGACGAGCGCGAGGAGGTTCGCGTGGACGCCGTGGTCGCGGATGTCGCGGCGCTGGAGCAGGGCGCGGCCGGTGGGCGCGGGGCAGAAGTCGGCGGCCGTGCGGGCGGTCGCGTTCCAGCGCTCGCAGCCTGCAGACGGGCGGCGGGTGAGCGGCCGAGCGGAAGGCGCGCCACCATTTCCGGATACGCATTTCCGGACCGACTTTTCCGGACGCGCAATTCCGGACGCGCGTTTCCGGACGCGACTTTTCCGGACCGACATTTCCGGATGCGACACTTCCGGACGAGATTTTTCCGGACGGAGTCATTAATCCGTGGACTTTTTGTGTACTTTTTGGTATCAAACGATTCGTCACGATTAGCTGAGCTCAAAGATGTAAAAACCAACCATCCATCATTAGTCCGCTTCGTTTTATAACGCGCGAAACAAATTTCTCGTCCGGAAATGTCGGGTCCGGATCTGGCTCGTCCGGAAATGCGCGTCCGGAAATGTCGCGTCCGGAAATGGTGGCGCGCCGAGCGGAAGAACTCGCCCGCGATCTCGCCGATGTCCGCCCACTGGTTGATCTCCAGGCCCTCGAAGCCGTAGCGGTACCTGCAGCCAGCGATCAGTGGACACTCCCTGCTTCGGGCACTCACCACGACGCGTACGCCAGCCACTTCAGGTACGGCGGGATGGCGTTGAACTGAACGGAGAGGAATGAGCGGAGGAGAGAGGAGGAATGGCCGAAGAGCTCACGTTCACGAAGTAGCCGCCGAAGAGCATCATCGGCAGGACGAGCATCGGCACGATCGTTTGGGCCAGGGACTCGGAGCCGAGCACGAAGGCGCCCGCGTAGGCTGCAGCGAACCGTTGAGACGCCCACCGAGACCACGCGCACCGATGGAGGTCGAGATCCAGGCGAGCAGGACGGTGAAGGCGCAGTGGACGGCCCACTTGCCCGCCCGCCGCTGCAGGCCCGACATCCAGTAGGTGATGGAGGCGTAGAGCAGCGGCAGGACGGTCACTTGCGGCAACTCGGCCAGCGACTTGCCCGCGTAGTAGGCGGAGGCGGCGTACTGGCCGGCGCGCTGTTCGCGCAGCAGCACCGGCCACTCGCTGGTGACCACGTGGATCATCGGGAAGCAGAAGAGGCCGTTCATGTCGCGCGCCGTGTTGTACAGGATGGACTCAAGGTTGACGACGGTGGGGCCCGCGACGGGCGTCTGGAAGTTCACGGCGCCGATCACCGCCGCCGTCAGCTGCCGGGGGGACGAGTGAGTGAGCAGCTGCTCCAGGGAACTCACGACGATCTGCACCAGCCGCACCCACAGCAGGACGGGGTCGCGGTAGATGGTGCGCAGCGAGCGGCCGCACAGGACGCCCGTCTGCACGCACCAGCCGACGGGCCGCCGCCGCTTCGCCGCCCGCCTCTCGCCGTCCGCCGCCGAGAGCGTCGACTCCAGCGCCCGCCGCCGCTCCTCCACGCCCATCGCCGTCTGCTCGTAGTGCACGCGGATGAACTGCAAACGCGAGAGGGTTAGTGGGAGAAGAGCGGAGCGGTGGGCGAGGGTCTCTCTGGGCAGCACGTAAACGAGATGAAAAACGACAGAGCAGTGCAACCCGCAGCTCGAGAATTGATCCCCACAGAGACGCGTATCCAGCCCGTTCACGCCCCGACCTCTTCCCGACCAGCAGCCCCCGCACTCACCCGCACGCGGTCGTCGAAGGAGGCGTCCGAGTCGGCGGCGGTGCGCGAGAGGACGCGCATCGCCTGCAAGAAGCGGGCGGTCAGAACGAAAGAGAGGAGAACTCGCGTGTTCGGCGGGCCCCGTCTTCTGCGGGCACTTCAGCTCGTCCTCGTCGTCCGCGCGCCCGCCGGCCGCCCGGCGGTGGGCGGCGAAGGGGCGCGAGATGGCGGCGAGGAAGGGGAGCATCGCGGAGGGCGGCCCGAAGAACGCGACGCGCCCCTCGCCGCCCTCCCGCGACAGGAAGAGCACTCTGCAACGGGCGGCAGCGAGTGCGGGAGGCCGCAGAAGCCGCTCACTTGTCGAAGAGGTTGAAGACGTCGTCCGTGGGCTGGTGGATGGTGGTGAGGACGGTCTTGTGCTCCTCCTTGGCCAGCGAGTGCAGCGCGTACACCACCTGGACGGCCATGAACGAGTCCAGGCCGCTGGTGGGCTCGTCGCAGAAGAGAAAATCGGGATCCGTGAGCAGCTGCAGGCGGAAGGGAGTGAGTGGCGGTCGCCCGGCCGGCCGCCCACCTCGCAGGCGAACGCAAGGCGCTTCCGCTCGCCCACGGAGACGCCGCGGCGGACGCCCGGCACGCCGATGGGCGTCCGCGCGCACTTCTCGAGGCCCATGCGCGCGAGCAGACGGCGGACGCGCGCCTCCCGGGCGGCCGCCGAGTGGACGCGCCGGTCGAGGCGCAGGGCGGCGGCGAAGCGGAGCTGCTCCTCGACGGTCAGGGCGCCCACGAACAGGTCGCTCTGCTGCACGTAGGCGGCGCGCGCCCGCATCTCCGCCGCCGTCGCCGGCCGCCCGTCCACGAGCACGCGTCCGTCCGCGTGGCGCCGCACGTCGCGCTGCTCGAGGCCCGTGAGCACGTTCAGCAGCGTGCTCTTGCCCGCTCCGCTGCAACCACGAGAATTAGACGATCGATCACTTGCCGCCCACCTGGAGCCCATGATCGCGATGCACTCGCCCGCCTCGGCCCGTCCGTACACTCCAGAACGAGCGAGAAGTCAGACCGAAGTAAGGAGGGGAGGAACCAACCGTTGCGCAAGACCACGCGCTCTGCCCGCCGCTCTCCGCGCAGTCGGACGCAGCAGCCGCGGCGGCGTTGGAGCAGCGAGACGGTCAGGTTGTGCCACGAGATCTCCCCCGCCCGCGCGTCGACTGCGAAAAGCAGGCGGTCGGGGGAAGGCGGCGGGACTCACGATTCTCGATCGCCACCGCCGAGTCGCCCGTCGGAGGGGCGGCTTCTTCCCGTTCGGCGCTCGCTTTCGTCGTCGCTTCCGACGCGGCGGAAAGAGCGGACATTTCGGAGGGCCGACCGCCTGCTCTCTCCGGGAACTGCAAATGAAATGAGCGGGGTGGTCGGAAGCGGTCGCTTGTTCGTTGCAGCTTGATGTTTGGGCGGGTGGGCGGCAGATTCTCGATGGCTTGTGTGAAGTCAGCGGTCCAGCTCGATTGTGGTTGCCGGTTTGTCCGGTGATTGAGGAACAGGCTCGAATCGCGGCGGCTATTTGTTGCCACTTTCGGAGCAGGTGGTTGTTTTTCCTGTTCACATCGTCCGTCGTCCAGTCGTTACAGATTGAAGCGAAGAGTTTATTGCAGAGCGAGGTCTGTTCTTATCCACTGGAAGTTCTTCTTTCAACACACAATAAAAGGCGGGGGTATTCACAACTCCTGAACGAAAGCAACCGCTAGTCGTCGCGGGATGAGTGGGCCATGAACCAGTCGAGGAGCGGCGGCTCGGCGCGGCGCTCGCTGCCCGCTTCGTAGAGGCGGAGGAAGACGTGCAGCTCGCGCTTCTTCTGCGCGAAGAGGAAGAAGGACTGGACGAGGGCGATCACGTCCGCGTACTGCCGCGCGCCCGCCGCCGTTCCGCGCCGCGCCTGCAGCCGCCGCCGCAACGCCCGCGCGTACACCTCCCGCTGCGCCTCGAGCCGCCGCCGGCTCTCCGCCGACAGGCCCGGCGTCTCTGAACGAGCGAAGTAGTGGTGGATTGGAGGGAGTAGTGAATGAATGAAGGCGAGTTTCTGGTGAGCAGTAGAAAACCGCTGTTTGAAACACGAGGAGAAACAGAAACCCCTCCACTTACGCGCTCTTCACTCGCTCTTTCACCAACCAGAGTGGAATCTTATGGATGTTAGTGGCTGGAGTGAGCGACGAAAAGCCCCGTGTGAAGCGAGTACAAAGACAAAACTTTACGCCCTTCCTGCCCATTACGCTCCAGATCAACCCTCCATCCATTCTTTCAACCTCCCGCTCTCCCGCACTGACCGGCGTGGCAGCAGATGACGGCCTTGAGGAGGCAGTACTCGTCGCGGTCGGGCCGCACGCGTCGCAACGCCTCGATGTGCCGCACGAAGGAGTCGTGCTCGAGCGGGAGGATCCTGCAAGCGGGCGGCGGTGAGTGGGCGGACGGGCACGAACTCGGGGAACAGCTGGGCGATCGTGGGCACGACGAGCGGGCGGAGGGCGAGCGGCTGGACGCCGTCCGGGTGCTCGACGGTCGGCGCGCCTCGCCCCAGCGAGTACCACGCCTCGCTGAGCGCCACGCACACCAGCACCACGTGGACGACGAGCGCCTCCTGGTCGGCCGACCGGAGGGCGTCGAACACGGGCAGCGCCTTCAGGAACTCCACGCCGAGGATCCAGTCGGTCGCCATCCAGTGCCGGTCGGGGCGCGCCCACCGCCGTCGCACGTGCTCCGCGCAGAGCGGCCAGTCGGGCGGGCGCTGAACACGAGTTTATTTAGGGATTGAATAAGAAGAGGCTGCAGAGAATTGAGTGGAAGTCTGAGAATCCGGTCGATGAGACACTTCATTGACGAGTCTTTCGTTTCAATTGTCATCCGCAGAACACACGAACGAGCAGTGAATTGTTGACTTTAACGTAAAAAAGAGATGGTTCTTCTCTCACTCCCAGCTGCTAGCCTCCAGCCCACCAACCACCCGCGAGGATCTCCCGCCCACCTCGTACTTGTCGGCGTTGCCCAGCTCGGAGCGGTGGCGCAGCAGGCGGACGACGCCGTGGTCGCCGTAGAACGAGTGGCCGCTGAAGGAGGACTCGCGCAGGCGGGCGAACTTCAGCTCGAGGAAGCCGAGCGCGTCCGCCACGCGGCAGTCGGCCGTCTGCTCGAAGCGCGGCACGAACTGAAAGCGGAGGGAAATCGGTGGGGTGAGCGGGTGGGTGAGTGAGTGAGTATGCGGCTGAATTCTTGTTCTTGTGGAAGAAGAAGCGACTGACGGCCCTGGTACGAGCGGACGAACGAGTGAAATCCGACCTTTCTGACAGGCAGTCGAAGATGTCAAGAAAAGTTGGATCAAAGAGCAGTCTTGGTTCCAATCTCTCCCTCTATCCACAACCAACCGGCAGTTCAGCTGAAGCCGGACTGTTGACTTCGCCAGCGAATCCCCCAGCCGTCCTCCGGCCGCTCACCTTCGTTTGGACGACCGCGCGCGCGTCGAGCGCCCGCTTCCGCTCGACGACCTCCGCGAGCAGCCGGCCGGCGTCCGCGCCGCGCGGCAGGCGGACGGCCGCCGCGTTCATGCCCGCCCGCAGACACGCGTCCCAGCGACACGCGCGGCACCGCCCGCCCGCCCGCACGTCGCAGCCGCCCGCCCGCTCGCACGCGTAGCGCCCCCCGTTCAGGACGCTCCGTCGGAAGAACGCCTGCAAGTGGGGAGTGGGTGAGTGGTGGGAATTGGTAAGCGAGGGTCGCCCAGCAGTCACACGAGTTCGAGCAGCAAGCGAATCGCTTCAACACTTCAGAGGATTCATTGATTGCTCCTTGTAAACAGCGAGTGCACTCATCCGAACAGCCACCACAACTCCCCGTGATCCCCAGGGATAACTCGCCTTGCAGCCATGACACGCGGGGATCTGAAACGAACGAACGAACGAGAGGAACACGTGAGCAATCGCCTGCAGCCGGCCGCTCACCTCGTAGTGGCAGTGGGCGGTCTGCAGCCCGCAGACGGCGCACGCGGACGGCGGCGGCACGGGAGTTCGCTTCGATTTCGCCGCCGCTTTTGGTCGCGAGGCGTTCGATCGTTCGTCCGCCGAGCTTTCCGTGGACGAGACGACGCCGTTTGAAGCCGGAGCCGCGAGTTCGAAGGAGTTTGAAGAAAACGAAGCGGAGTTTGCGGCTTCGAGCGAGAGGTCCTCTGTTCGTGTGTAAGGAATCGAATTTAAAGAGGTGCAGTCGTGAAAGGCAAGCATTACGACCTGTAAAACGGTGAGTAAGACGAAAAAACTGGCGAAATGCACTCGAGGATGAAGAACAAAATAGAATGGACTCTCGGGCAACAACACGCTCGCAACGAGCTGTTGGTGGAGAGCACCAAGCGAAGTCGCGTGTTCTCCGAATGCAACGCCCGCTTTTGCAATCGGACACCGAACGGAAGGTCGGTAAGGAGGAGAACGAGGAACGCGGAAGAGAACGAACGTGGAAGAGGGCACACGCCAACGGGATTCCCGTCCGTTTGTTTGCGATCGGTCTTTGATGGTTTCGCGCCCACTTCCTTCAAATGCAACAAAGGTGGAAGATCTCTGGTTAAATTAAAGCAGCCCCTTACCGTTGGAAGACGGCGGGGAACCACCAGCCACAACGGACAGCGGAACGCCTCGCAAAACCCCAACCGAAGCGAAAGCGAACGGACGAGCAAACGAGCGGATTCTCGAATGCTTTCGCCCGCCAGTTCAGCGACAAAAAGCGGGCGTTTCGCGTCCACCTGCCAGCGGTGTGCAAACAAAAAGAAGCGGGCGAACGGGACGGGCGGAACGAAGTCGAACCCAACGCTCCCGCCCGCCCGCCCGCGGCCGGCCGGCGGGTGACGAGCGGTGCACTTTTGAGCGTGCGGGAGTGAGTCACACTTGGTGATTTGTGGTAGCAATTGACTGCTGCGGACTTGCAGCAAAGAAAGGAGACCTGCGGCAGGGAGAGAAGAACCCCAAGCGCTCACGAGTCTGCTCAACCCGCAAACTGCCCGCTCTCGCTCCAACGAGCCCTTTTTTGCAGCGAGTTGCTCTCGCTTTGATCTCCGCACTCACCGCTGACTCCGTTCCGCGCAAAGCGGTAGGAACGAGCCGCTTTCACCGGGTTGTTGAGTGAGCGGAAGGATTACGGGCACGCGCGATTGACGAGCAAACAAAACAAAAAAGCAGCAGGACTTCAGTTACTTCAGATGGTTCATCTTGCTAAAAACTAGACGCCTTCTGAAAGTCGGTCGGCGCTCTGGTTCATCAAACCGAACCATGGGAAATGCTCTCCACTCACAATTCCTATCCTTGTGTGCAAACTCCACCTTCCACCTACTCACTTTTCTTCGATCGATCAGTGCGGCGGGGAAGTGGGCGCGACGACCTGCCCGAGTGACCACGCGCAAAAGCAGCACATACACAAGCGTCCAAGCGTCCAGCAGCACAAGAGCAAACGCTGCGCACTCCGCTCGCCGCTTTGCAGACCGAGGAGGTCATGAGTGGCTTCCCGCTTTGGTTGAAGACTCCGCGAATTAAACCGGACTTTTTTTGCCGAGTCGTTCGGGGACGTGTACTTTTCGTTCACTTCTTTCAGGCAATGGAGTCCTCCGATTTTCGTGGAATCAAGCGGAAGGCGGACGACGGACACGACGCGGAATCGAAGGCGGCAAAGTGCGCAACCGAGCGACCGCCGAAGCCGAAGATCAAGGCGGACGTGCGGCGCGCGCTGATGATCCACGCGTTGAGCACGAAGCTGAAGCACAACAAACTGCCGAGTGGTCCGAATTACATTCGGGAGTGGGCGGCCCTTCGGGTGCGGACGTTGCGGCTGTTCGCCTGCTGCCGCTCGTTTCCAGCCGTCTTCTTCACGCCGGGCGAGAAGCTGGAGGGAAGCGAGTGTGCACGACTCGTGCTGCAAGACGCGACCTTTCTGGAGAGCGCTGCAAAAATACGCAGTTGTCTCTGCTTGAGTGAGGAAAACGCAAGCATCGGTTCGCTGAAGCGCTTGTTGCTTCTCGGCCGACCGGAGCTGCGGCGGCTGACGATGGAGGTTTGGGCATTTGAAGCGCCGACCATGAAGAAGCTCCGCGACTGGACTGAATTGCTGTCGGTTTTGAAGGGTGAGTAGTCGTTACTCGTTAGCTTCTATTGTTTTGTTCAGACATGACGCGGTTGGAAGCGATCGTTCTGCGCAGCATCCGCACTCGCAAAGCGACGTACATTGCTCACCTGCTCCGCGACTTCCTTCCGCAAAAGTTGGTCGTGGTTGATTCGACATGCGACCAGGACTTATTCCTTGTTCCAACGCACTCCTCTTCTCAGGGATTTCAATCGGCAGAGCTCGATCTTCGTCCAATAGATGGCCAGCCGCCTAACTGTTGCCCGCGTACGTCCTTCCGCGTGTTCCCATCTGCGCAGTCGATTTTTCAGACCTTTCTTCGTTGTTCCGCCTTCCCGCTCGTGCAATGGTGATTTTTCGATGCCGGTCCCAGCTCGCCGCAAATGGGCCGTGAGCAAAACGTCCTTTTGAGCTCCAAAATATTTTCGCTTAGAGTCGAAAGAAACCAGGGCGTGGAGAGATTGCTCGTGAGCCTCCGCCCTTACGTCCCTTCGGTGAAAATTCCGCAGGACGCTCTCGGGAAGCCGCCGTTCAGCCAGCACGAGAGTGACGAGGTGCAGGCGGCGTTCAAGAACCTCCGCTCGTTGAACGACACCTTCCGTTTGATCGTCTTCCTTCCGCACATCAAACTGGAGGACTTTGGAGTGAGTGCGTTCGAGTGGCCTCGTTAAACCCAGCGTTCAGCTCCGAGAAGCCGGTTTCCACTCGTTGCTGCTCCACTTGCTCCACCGATCGCGCCGAGCTGTCGTCATCGCCGCCAGTACGGGATTTCCGAAAGCGGAAATCTGGACGAAAATATGCGCCCCCGATCCAATGACGGCGCCTGTGAGTTTCAATTATCGGTTCAGCAGCATCACGTGTGTTTCCAGATGGAATTTGAGCAAGCGTTAGCAACGGCCGCTTGTTTGTACAACGAAGAGGGCGGATTCACGTACAAACCGGATGGAATCGACCCCGATATGCGGAAAAGACACGAGTATTCTTACCACAAGCTCGTGGGCGTGTGGACGACGAGAGTCCACAGTTGCACGTTGAATTTTGCGTTTGTTCACGGCCTTCCTCATTACTAAACTCTTGTTGCTGTCTACTGTTAAACCTTCTAACAGCCCTGATCAAATAAAAAAGAAGCCGCATACAAGCGATCTTTGTTCGATCGCCAAACACTTCGGTCTTCCGGCGTCTTTCTTCGATTGTCAATGTTCAGCTGGTGGACGTCCTGCAGAAGCTCGGCGAGGGCGTCCGCTCGTGCGGCGGCGTTCTTCTCTGTGGACGAGGAGCGGCGCCTGCTGAACGGCGCACGCACCCACGTGATCGTCTGCCGCTGCTGCAACGACTGGAACCCCCGTGGAGCGCGTGCAGGCGATCGTCGTGTGTCCAAAGCGGTCGACCGCTGCGGAGGCGAGTTCTTGTTTGTTCTAGCCACTCCTCTTGCGGCAAATCGTAGGCGTGCTCGCGGAAATTTACGTCCAGTGCATGTGCTTCAAGGCACGCGTCTGTCTGGGCGGCGGTTGGTGTCCAAAAAGTAGCGATCGGTGGACGGTGTAATTCCCGTGTTGATCGGCTGTGTGCAGATCGACGAATTAAAACGATTCGGTTTCCTTTTATTAATACCAGCGAATATTCCTTTCACTTCGCAACCTCCACCCTTTCCGATTCGTTGGGTTGGACGAAGCAAACGAGCAGTTGCGTGTGGGCGGCCAAATGGTGCACTCGCTTCTCCGCCGCCTCTTCCGAACGTTCAAGTGGTCTTCACGTCGCAAGAAGAATCAAAAACGGTCGAATAAACTGCCCGCAAGTTCCTCCACGATCCGCCGATTTCAAGGACAGCTCGAAGGACAACCGAAGGGAGACGAAAGACACGACAAATTCGACCGCCTATTTATCCGAGGGCACTCCTCCTCACAGCCTCGATGACTCAAAGGCTTCTATTCGTCGCGGGGCTTCTCGTCCTTCTCTTCCGCCGGCTCTTTGTCTTCGACCTTCCGCTCGGTGCTGCTCGAAGCCGACGGATCGCTCTCGTTCGTCTGCAAGCAACGAGTGAGAGGATGGAGAATGGAGTGGCCCCTCACCTCCTCGCGCTCCTTCTCGCTCTTCGCCCGCTTCAACCGCTTGGCCGTCGAGTCGGAGGACGAGACGGAGGACTCAGAATCGTCGGCGTCGTCCGGCCGCTTTCGCTTCTTCGCCTCCTTCAGCTGCCGCTTCTCGACCTTCTCGGCCTTGCGCGCCTCCTCGTCCTTCTGCAAGCGAGGAGTGAAAGGTTAGAAGTGAAGGGAGCCCTCACCTTCAAGCGGCTTCCGGTCGAACTGCCCGCCGTGGGCTCGCTGGTCTCCTCGCTGTCGCTGCTCTTCGACTTGTCCTCTTTGGTCGACTCGCCCTCCTCCAGCTTCAGCCGCTTGGCCTCCGCGTTGCCCTCGTCCGTCTGCAAGCGAACGGGTGAGAAGAGCCCTGTGCAAACACTCGCCTCGTCCTCGACCTTTCGCTTCAGCCCGCTGCTTTCCGCTTTCGGTTCCTCCGGCTTCTGTTCGTTCTCCTCCGGCTTCTTCGCCTCGACCGGCTGCAAATGAGGGGTGAGATGGCGGGGACCAAATCGAAGCACCCGACCAGCCGCAAGCCGGTCCGCTTGCCGGCGAAGGTGAGTGAGCGGCCGCGGTCGGTCATTCGCCACTCCTCCCTTGCAGAGCGCGACGGCCAAGGGTGACCGGCTGGCCGACTTCAATGCGCCCGCTTCTCCAGCAGGACGCTCGCCCAAGACGTGCCGCCCGCCTTCCTGAACCCACGTACGCCGACTGAAACCGCGAGGACTACGTGCTCGCTCAAGCGCCCGTCTTGGGCGAGCTGGAGCACTTCTGGCGGCTGGTGGGCGCTCCATCCTTCTTTCTTCTCACTCCCGCTCGTTGCAGGTGCTGCACGACGGCTGCCGACTGATCGTGTGCGTGGTGGAGCACGGGGGCTTCTCGCCGACCGATCCGCACCGCGCGGCCGCTTTCTTCTCGACGGACGAGCAGCCGCTCCAGCTGGCGGTGGCTGCGCGCCGTTCGATCCGCTCACTCGCCGCCCGCTGCAGTCGGGGCGCTTCGTCGTGCGGCTGGCGAAACGCGGCGACTTCAAGGGCGGTGCCCAGCTCTACGAGTGCGACCTGACGGCCACCGACGAGGCGGACCTGAAGCGCGCTCCCGACTCCCAATCGGGCAGCTCAGATGGAGCCGCCGACCCTCGCACTCGCCGCGTGCAGGTGCTCCACGTGGGCGAGTGGCGCCGCGGCGAGTGGCCGGACGTCGACCAGCTGGCCGCCTTCGCGCTCGCCGTCTGCCGCGCCGAGGCCGCCATCGTGAAGCGCATCACCGACGACTACGTGCCGCCCGTCGTGCTCGTCTCCCTCGACGCCCTCCAGCGGTGAGCGCGGGGATCCGGGCGAGGGGATGCAGTTGGTCATCTGCTCACACACTCCTTTATTTTGGGCGGGTTGCTCTCGATTTGATCTCCGCGCTTGCTGCTCACTCTTTCCCGCGCAATCGGTAGGAACGAGCCGCTTTTACCGGGTTGTCGAGTAAGGAGGACGGCTCTGAGGTGCACGCGTGAATGACGAGCGAAACAAAAGGAAAGCAACATGACTTTATTTTGGTTAGACCATCGTGCTTGCTCATGATTCGAAATCTTCCGGCTATTCGGCCTATCGATCTTCACAATCAAACAGCAACTTCACTTTCCAAACACACTCGATCGCCACCTCCCTCCGATCAAGCGAGCAGCGAGCGGCGAGGCGCGCAAATCGACGCCCGAAAACTCCGCCGCCACTCGCGGACGCCGCGCCGCCGCTTTTGGGCGGGAGGAACGCGGCGAATTTCGGCCGGCGTTCTCCCGATCTCCTCGTCGATCTCCCGACCGAAATGCAGCAGCAGCCGGTGGAGTACTTCCGCGACCGCGTGGAGTTCGGCGGCTTCCAGTTCGTGCGGATGCCCGCCGGCCAGCCGCTGCCCGCCTTCCCGGCGCTCCGCTGCTTCGAGCACGCGGCGGTGGACGTGCACGGGACGGGCCACTCGCTGGCGCCGAAGCCCGAGCCGCTGCCCGCCGCCCCGTCCGCGAATTTCCCGTCGACGTTCGCGCCCGCCGCCGCTCCGGCCGCCAAGTTCCCGCCGAATCCGCCGCCCACCCAACGGAATCCCCTCCAGTCGCTGCAAGGTTCGTTCTCGCCTTCCTTTCCCCTCGTTCTTCCGCTCGATTACGACGATTTCGTTCGATTTTCAGGGCAAAATGGTGGCTACAATTCGGCGCCGTCGACGAGCGGCCCGATCGGAGGTGAGTGCCCGAATTTTCGCCGATTTCTTTCGATTTTCGTTGGATTTTCTCTCGCTTTCTCGCTTCAGGCGCTTCCTCGTCGCTGGACTTCGCCGCCGGCCCGTCCACGAGCTTCGCGCCGCCGCCGCCGCCCGCCCGGCCGGCGCTGCCGCTCGTCACGAGTCAGATGATGCGCCCGACGGGTCCTCCGGCTTCCTCCGCTCCGGTGGGGGCGAGTGGTGAGTCTCCCGTTCTCTTCGTCGATCCGCTTCGTCTGCAGACCACGCGCCGCAGTTCCGCACGTTCCAGACGGACGACACGCCCGCATTTGACCGCGACGGTTCGTCCACCCACTTCTTTCGGTTGATTTCCGTCGATTGCAGCCCTCCTGAACGTGGAGCAGCGGACGGCGCTCTACGCGGTGCTGCAGCGGACGTTCGGCTTCCGCGCGTTCCGCCACTGCCAGCGGGCGGTGGTGATCGCGGCGCTGCTCGGCCACGACTGCTGCGTGCTGATGCCGACGGGGGCGGGCAAGTCGCTCTGCTACCAGCTGCCGGCGATCTTGGGCCGCGGCGTGACGCTCGTGATCTCGCCGCTGCGCTCGCTGATGGCCGACCAGGTGGCGAAGCTGCGGCTGCTGCAGGCGAGTGCCCGCTTCGCTCCTCCGCTTTCTTTCTGTCTCGAGTTGCAGGTCGGGGCGGAGAGCCTGATGGGCAACCTGCCGGCCGCCGAGTCGGCGCGCATCTTCGCGGATTTGGCCGCCGACCGGCCGCTCACCCGCCTGCTGTACGTGACGCCCGAGATGGTGGGCGCGTCCACGAAGCTGCGCGCGGCCGTGGAGCGCCTCTACCGAGCCGGCCTCCTCGACCGCTTCGTGGTGGACGAGGCGCACTGCGTGAGTCAGTGGGGCCACGACTTCCGGCCGGACTACGCCCGCCTGACCGCCTTCTTCGCGCCCTTCCGCTCGGCCGACCGCCGCACGCCGCTGATGGCCGTGACGGCGACCGCCACGCCGCGCACCCTCGTCGACATCCGCCGCCTGCTCGGGATGCCGCAGGTGAAGACGTTCATCTCTTCGTTCGTCCGGGACAACCTCATCTACGACCTGATGGAGAAGTCGGCCGCCAACATGCGCAAGGTCGTCGAGCACGTGAAGGAGCGCTACCAGCAGGCGTCGGGCATCGTCTACTGCCTCTCCCGGTCGGTTCGCCGCTTTCTTTTTTCTGTTCACTCGCTCGCTTGCTTGCAGGAAGGACTGCGGCCTCGTGGAGGAGGTGTTCCGCAAGGCGGGCGTTTCGGCCGCCGTCTACCACGCGGAGCTCTCGAACGCGCAGCGCGACGACACGCAGCGCCGCTGGATGGACGGCCAAATCAAGGTCCTGTGCGCGACCGTCGCCTTCGGCATGGGCATCGACAAGCCGGACGTGAGTGACTGAATGGATTGATTGATTGCGCTCTTGCAGGTGCGGTTCGTGATCCACCACTCGTTCCCGCAGTCCATCGAGGCGTACTATCAGGAGAGCGGGCGGGCGGGGCGCGATGGGCTGGTCGCCCACTGCGTCGTGATGTACACGTTCGCCGACTACAACCGCCTCATCAAACTCACCTCGCTGGACGGCACGCTCTCGACCGCCCTGCAGACCCAACGGCTGCAGGCCATCCACAAGATGGTCGCCTACTGCGAGACGGTGGCCGTCTGTCGCCGCAAGCTGCTCGTGGAGCACTTCGGGGAGGTGAGTCCCCGCTCGTCCGCTCCGTCCTCCCACTCCTCCGGCTGCAGATCTTCGACTCGGCCCGCTGCAAGCAGTCCGCCGCCCCGTGCAACGTGTGCGCCCGCGGCGAGTCCAAGTACGAGCTCTACGACTTCACGAACGAGGTCGTCAAGATCCTCCAGTCGGTGAAGCAACTCCGCGACCAGCCCGTGAAGGCCCTCCAAGAGCACACGATCAACCAGCTCGTGGAGATCTACCAGGGCAAGGCGAACAAGAAGACGAAGAACCCCGAGGTCCTGCAGGCCGTCCCCATGTGGGCGGAGGGCGCGACGCTGCCCACGGCCGACGCGACGAACCTCTTCCACCGGCTCGTCTACGAGGAGCTCCTCCGCGTGGTGGTCGTGAAGAACCGCTTCGTCGGCCAGGACGTGTACTACGCGCGACTCGCGCCGGCCGGCGAGCAACTCGTGCGGCGGATGGAGCCGCGGGTGAGCGCCCGGAGCAGGAGAACCGCCTTCTAACCCCCCCGCATTCAGTTCTTCGCGTACCTCTCGAAGGACAAATCGAAGAAGCAGACGAACGAGCTCGTCAAGGTCCTCACGCGCGTCAGCGAGGCGCAGGCGCTCAAGGAGAAGTGCGTCGAGTGGGGGAAGGCGGACTGATCGCTCGATTGGTTGCAGGTACCACCTGAAGCACGTGGACATCTTCCGCGACTGCCGCGCCAAACTCTGGGCCTTCTTCCAGGCGCTGGCCCAACGGCAGCAGACCACCGTCCAGGCGATCCTCTGCGCCGAGGGCATCGACCAGCTGGCCGCCCTCCTGCCGCGCACCCGCTCCGACGTCCTGCAGGTGGACTCGATGACCGAGGCCAAGTTCGAGCTCTACGGCGCCCACATCATGGAGCTCCTGCGGCCCTTCTGCGAGCGCCTCGACCGCCGCGAACACGACGCCATCCGGCAGCAGCTAAACAGGCTCTAGTTGAATGATTCTCTCCTTGTTTCGAATTGTTTCTTTCGTTGTTCTCATGTGTTCTTGAGTGCTAAAAAGCGGGATAAACTCGCTTCTACGAGCGGAGAGGGGTATTCAGATGAGTGGTTCTTACTGCTGGGGATGGCCAGGGGGAGTCGGCGCGGCGAGCGGGTTCTTCCCGTCCATGATCTCGAACCCGATGAAGTGGCCGGATTCCCCAATCAGATGCGGGTACTCCGGTTGGAACTCGAGAGACTCGAATTGGACGTCGGGCTGATTGGTTCTTGGTCTCACTTGCCAGTGGAATGCGGCCTTCATGCTCCCGCACGCAGATCCCCGCCTCTCGCCCGCCCGACAGTTGTTTTCCACTCTCACACACAGCATCGACCGCTCGCTTCACTTCTGATCGGCGGCATCTTCCCACTACTCTAAACAACATCTTTCGAGGTTTATCCAATCAACATCAACAACACACGCTCAATAGCCAAACGGAACTCCCTTCGCGACCTCGGCGGCGATCTCCGGATTCTTCGGGGCGAACTCGGCGGTCCACTCGGGGCGGCCGACGATCGCCTTCGCGTGACGCTTCGCCCGCCGCAGCACCTCGTCCTTGAAGCCGTCCACGTGCGGGAGGTCGACGGCCAGCTGGAGGTCGCGAACGGCGGTCTGCGGCGAGAACGAGTCGAGGATCGAAACGACGCACTTGAGCTGCAAGAAGACGGGGAACTCGGGTCAAGAAGGGAGGAGGGAACTCGCCTGCAGGTCTTCCAGCGCGTAGAAATCGGCGGCGGGCAGCAGTTGGCGGGCGGTCTGGTCGACATCCTCGACTTCTCCCGCGTACATGAACGCGAGCACCTGCTCGACCACAGCGGCCGCAAAGTTCTTCACTTCGACCACTCCCGTCCGCTTCTCGCGCGTGTCGTTCGTGAACATCCGGCGGAAGTAGGGCGATTGCGCGACGAGCACGAACTTGTGGACCTGCAGCGGAAGAAGAGAGTGAATGCAGAAGGAAGGAGCAGAACACACCTTAAAGCATTCGCCCTCGACGCGCAGCTCGACGTCCGCGAACTCCTCGTCGCCGAACATCGCGGCCGTCCGCTCGGCCACTCGCTTCCGGAGGTCGCCGCAGTCGAAGCGGACCGCCGGCTTTTCCCACGCGTCCAGCACGTCGAGCTCGCAGCAGAAGAACAGCGAGCCGTCGCCGGCGATCTCGCGGAAGGCGGCCAGCGAGAGGAAGCGCGCCCAGCCGTGCTCGTCGCCCGTCCAGAAGTCCACCTTTTTGCCTTCAATTCGCGCCCGTTAGCCACTCGACCACGCGACACGCACCGTAGTCCAGGAACTCGTCGCCCAGCTCGTTCTCGAACCACGTGCGCAGTTGGACGCGCGCCGCCGAGTGGGCGCCCAGCTGGACGCAGCGCACGAAGAAGCTGCTCGCCGGCGGCTCCACGGGGTCCCGCGGCACGAACACGAGCTGGAACTGGGCGCCGGGCAGGACGGGCAGTTTGAAGGCGTTGGTCGTCAGGCGCTCGCCGACTGGCAGGCGGTCCACCTGCTTGCGGAAGTCGGCGATTCTCCACAAGCGCTCGCTCTTCTTCGGCATCTCGGAGCGGACGGGCGGGCGGGCTGAAATGGGATGAATGAAGTGGGGGAGTGTCGAGCAGGCGCTTTTATTGCCGCCGTTTGACCGCGCGGCTCCCAGCGGTCGCAATCGGCAGAGTCGGGCGGTTCCCACCCACTCATCTGTGGCGTCATCGATCGCTCGATGGGGAGTGCTCTTTGACCTGCACGTGGGCTCGAGGGGGTTGTTGTGGGACAGACGAAGAGGAATCTTGCCGATGAGAAGACGACGTGATCAAACAAACGATCCCTCCAGCAGCCTCTCCGCTCGTCCTCCTCCGAAACTCACCCGTTGGCGCCGGCCGCAGTCTCTTTTCTGGCCGGGTTGCTCGTCATCCATTGCCTGATTCCACCTCCTCTATCGTCTTTTCCATTCGCAGTGGAATGTTGAATGAGGGATTGCCGAAAAGTGCAACAGAGACGTCCAGCTGTAGCACTTTCAAGTGATCCCCCGTTTCCTCTCCTACTTCTCCGTTGTTCTCGAGAGCGGCATTTTTTTGACGCCCGAGGAATCGACGAGTTGGGTTCTCCCTACTCACAAGAGGGTGCACTCCGGTCAGTCGACCGCCGAATTCTTCATTGGATTGCTTTGTTCGTTAACTGCCGCTTCCCGAAAAAACTCGCTGCTGCAGCGCGGATCTCGGTCTCTCCGCCCGCGAAGTGTGATCAAAGCAACAACTCGTTTATTCAACAAACACATCTACACAACGCAAGGAAAGCAACTCGGCGAACTCGTCGCGAATGTCTGGATTCTTCAACAGGAAGTCGGCCGTCCAGGCGGGCAACACGGCGATCGCCATCGCGTTCTTCCGCGCGAACTCCAGCACGCCCGCCTTAAAGCCGTCGATGTGGTCGTGGGCGAACGCCAGCTGGAGATCCGCGAGTGCTCGTGGAACGGAGAGAGTGTTCAGAATAGAGAAGACGCACGACTTCTGAACGAGAGAGTGACAGAATAAGTAGTGCGCGCACCTGCAAGGCCGCCAGCTCGTAGAAATCGGCAGCGGGCAGGAGATCGCGAGCACACGAGTGTAAATCCTCCACTTCGCCCACGTACAGAAAACGGAGCCCTCGTTCGACCACCGCCGCCTTGAAGTTCTTTACTTCGACCACTCCCGTCCGCTTCTCCTTTGTGTCGTGCGTGAACATCCGCCGGAAATGCGGGCAGCGAGTGACCAGCACGAATTTGTGGGCCTGCAGAGGGGGAGGTGAATAAGGGGGAACCAGCAAAGTCGCGGCCTTCGGCCACGATCTGCTTTGATGGGTGTTCGTTGAGGGTTGAGACGAAATTTGAAGGTTCACAGCACAGCACGTTTGGCCGTTCCGCGACAACCTGACTTGCGAAACGTCTTTTCCGCCCAACTCTTTCTCGCTGGCGACCTCTGACCCCTCACTGCCCGCTGATTGCGCAACCTGACCCCCCGCCCCGCTCCCGCGCGATTTTTTGCGCGTTCAAGTCGAAATAACTTACGAACGGGTAAAGATATATAAAAAAAGACTTGCAGATTTGGAATCAGCGTCGAAAACTCTATAAAGTGGTATAGAATCATCGTTTTTGCACCATTTTGCGTGACCGACGGACATAGCGGATTGGGTTTTTGGATTCCTGCACTCACCTTAAAGACGCGCCCGTCCACGTGCAGCTCGACGTCCGCGAACTGCTCGTCGCCGAACATTGCGGCCGTTTGCCCGAACATCGCCGATCGCACGTCTTCTGTCTTCGGACAACAATCGCTCGGCACAACCACGGGATCGACGCATTCGAGCTTGCAGTAGAGGATCCAACTCGTTCCGTTCGAGTAGCTGTCAACGCCCGGCAAGGCCGTGTGATGGCTGAAATGCTTCTGGGCGACCACAAACTCCTCTTCTTTTCCTGCAATCACGTTCATTTAAGCGCTTCACAACGGGCAGCGATTACGGTAGACGTTTCCAATTGGAAAAGCGGGCAGTTCGAAGTCCATTTTGAAGCGAACGCGAATCGCCGAGTGGCAGTCGAGCTGGCAGCAAAGGAGAGAAGAAGCTGCACCGCGGGCGGAAGTGCCTGATGTAGCTCTTGGGCGTTTTCATATTCTTCCGTTTTTTAGCAGATTTGGTTTTTTTCCAATTCTTCAACAAACTCCGCTCGGAAATCTCTCGGCTTCTTACCCTTGCCTTGTGCTCCACATAGAGCCTTGAGCAGGCCCTTCTGGTCACAACAACTAACGATTTCCAGATTATGTTTGCGTGCCGGCACGAACACGATCTGGAAACGCGCTCCAGGTACGCCCTCCAGCGGGAACGGAGCGCTCTTCCACTCCTCGCCGACGGCCGCCGCGTTCGCCCGCCGGCAGAAATCGGCGACCTCCCAGCGATGCAGCGTGACCACGGGCATGACTTCTGAAAGCAGCAGCTGAACGCGAAACGAGGGCGTAGGAGGAAGCTCGACCGAAAGTGCCCCTCGGACCTCTGCCCGTTTTATTCCCTCTCACCGACGCAAACGTCGCAGTCGACGAGGTCATGAGATTTCCGCCCAGTTCTCACACCGCGCAACCAGCAGATAGCGGCTGCTAAAGTTTCTTTGCTCTTTGTGATTGAAAGAAGTGGGGTGGGCAGCGGTTCGTCCAGCCGATGCGATCTGCCCATCGCTGTCGAAAGGAACGACCCGTAAAAGCTGCTCATCGAATCTCCCCGCCTTACGAACTCCACCAATCGATGCAACAGTCATTTATTCCTCTCCATTCGTTCAAACTCGCTTTGAGAGGGCCACCTCGTGCAGCGGCTTCACGCGCTGGAAGAGGTCCGCGTTCTTCTCGTTGAAGCGGAAGTGGACGCAGTGGGAGGCGAGGACGTCGGCGCCGATTGTGTGGCCGATTTTCTCCTCCACTCGCAGGGCGCACAGGCCGCGCTCGTTGCGGCGAGTCTGCAGCGGGGAGGAGAGTAAAGGGAATCCCCGGCGAACGCACCTGATCGACGGGCAGCGGGATCTCCAGCCGCTCGCCCTCCACTTCGGCCCCGAACGTCCACCGGCTGCCGCACGGGACGAAGAGCTGCCCGTCCTTGGGGTCGCGTTCGAGCCGCGCCTCCCGCACGGCCGCCTCGAACTTCTTCTTCCAGAAGCCGATTCTGCTGGTCGACAGGTCGATTTCGAAGAACGCGGGCTTCTCGTCGCCGAATTTCGCGTGGAATTTGCCGCGGGAGAGCGAGAGGCTGAACGGAGGGCTGAAAGGAGTGTTCGGAGCACTCACTTCCACGTCCTCAACGTCCAGTAGAGCTCGACGTTGTGAAATTTCTGCTCCGTGCCGCACGTCCGCCCGTCCGCCCCGCCGATCACGAGCGCGCCCGTTTGGTGGGCGCCCTCGACCGTCGGCTTGCTGAAAGACGGGAGTGGAGGGAAGAAGGCGCGATCGAACGCACAAGTCGCCGACGACCGTGAGGATCGGCGCGGGCTTGCCGGCGAGCAGCGAGAACCAGAGGGGACTCGCCCGAACGCCGCCGACCGGCAGGATGCCCGCGATCTCCGCCTCGCACTTCAAGTCGACGTCCACGATGTCCACGAGGAAGAAGTCCAGCGGCCGCATGCGGGCGGCATCGGCGCCCAGCTGCAAACGGCGGCATGAGTGAGTGGCGGAGAGGATTTGAAGGAGAGGCCGACTGTTGAAAGGCCTTCTGCTCTCGACAATCAGCGGTCACGAGTAGCAACTGAGCGGTGCCCAATCCCCACCCCATCGATCACCATTCGACTAAGAGAACTGCCGCTCAATGAACGGAATCCCCAGCCGAACGAGGAACTCACGGCGATTTGTTCGCGGTAGAGCGGCAGGAAGCGGTCGGCGCCCTCCGGCAGCTTTTCGAACGAGTCGGACGCCCTGGAACACGTGAGCGAAGAAGTGAAGAACGACGACTCACAGAGGATCGTAGAGGGGCGTGGGGCTCCCGTCCGTTTGGCACCCGAACTGCGCGTAGTTCTTTTCGAACAGACCAGCGGTTGACGGCGCTTCGCGCCGTCCCCACCTGGGGGTGTAGTTAGACTGGTGCGTATCGAATGCTTGTGTCGACTTGTTTGACGAACCACGTTCTCATTGTAACGGGAGACGCCAAGTTGCGCTCCGCAAGCGTTTGGGTTCGATTCAAACTCGGCGAATTGGCGGATTCTGAACAGAGACCACCTGCTTACATTATTTCGCTGTTACAACTCCACGGAAAACCGATACGAACTGCTAAAGTCGCGCGGAAATGCAGTCTTCAACATGGGCGACGCGGACAAAGCTGTTCGCTATGCGTAAGCGATGCCAAAGAGTTCGTTTTGATGCCGGCAAGTAGAAAAACGTGAATAGCGGAAGCGGCAACCGAAGAACCTGCCGCAAAGTCGAAATGCAGGATCCCACCACTGAACGCTCCATTACTCATTGACATACAAACATTTGAAAAATCTGAAACGGTGGTAAGAACAGGAAATACGTGCTCGACATCTCCGCCAAACTTCAGAAAAATCCGTCCACTCCTCGCCAAACCCGCCCGGTATTTGTGCGATATCAAAGGTCCCCTTCGCGCGTGCCGCAGGAGCCAAGTGAGCCAAGAACGGCACCAACTTGCAATTCAATGGAAAGCCCGTATTCTGAGCTTTTGAATGAGCCTACATTCATGCCATGACGTCACGGTTGCGATGAAAGCGACACGTTTGAAAATTGTCGGATGTTTTCAAATCGACACAAAATTTTCGGTCGAATTGACCGTTGTGAAATCGGCCACCAACCGACACAAATTTAATTTTAAAAGTTGCGCAAGACCTTTTTCTAGATACGTTTTGTGCGGCGTGTCGAATAAAATTCGGAGGGCGGAGAACGGCGCCTCCGAGTGTGGACCTTTTCGAATTTCCGCCCCGAGCTTTCGACTTTGGGCGATCACAACTTTCTTCAACAAAATTTTTTGATGATGCGGTCAACTGATGAAATGTTCATCGTTTCAAGGCGCATCTTTTCGTCCACAGGGCGGGGGGATCTGAACGGCCGAGCAGAACGGTACGGCGCGGAACGTCGGCATGGAACGTTGAACGTGCCCGTCGGCGGTCAAAATGCACATTTTCGGAATGCGCACACACGAGTTACTCTAGCCAGAAAAAATTTCAGATCGATTGGGCCAACGGCTAAAAAGTTGGGGTGCGAGTGCGTCGGACAAACGGACAATTTTACGCGCTTTACGGGGGGAAGGAGCGAGTGCTCAGTGGTCGCGTCGATGAACTCGTAGACGACGGCCAGCTTCAGTTTCTGGGCTGCAAGCAGGCGGGCGAGTGAGGGGGACGAGCGGGCGACTTACGCGGCGTCCCGACGAGCACTTCGACCACTTGCGGGCTCTCTGAAGGGGGGTTGCATTGTGTAACGAGTAGAAACGAGCGCCTTTAGACATTAGGAGGGACTCAGTTCAAAAGGAGCAATCCACTCGCCTCCCATTCAACGCGCGGCCGCTCTTCCCGTCGCTCCGACCACTTGCCGCTCACCTTCGGTCAGCCGCACGAACGGCACTCGCTGGACCGCCGGATTCCCGGCCTGTCCCGCCTCTCCCGGTTCGTTCGTCTCTCGCGGCTGTTGCGGAGCTTTCGGCTGGGGCGGCCGTTTGGGTTGCCGCTGACCGCGACGGCCGGCCTCCGTGTGGGCGACGAGCAGAAGGAGGAGCAGGAGGACACAGAAGAGAGAAGATTTCATCGTTCTTCGGTTGATGGCTGGAATTAACGAACAGCCGCCGTTTTTATCCGCCCTGCTCGAGTGCTCTCGCCAATGTTCCCGCTTGTTTGGACAGCCGGCAGTCGAACGGAGGCCCTCAATCCTTCGATCGCAAGAAGCAGTCGCTGCTTTCGGTCGCCCAAAAAAGTGCACGATCCTCCGAATTCAATCGTTTCAACGGAGGCAACCGGCGGTCGTGGGCGAACGGCGATCACCCGACGAATCGGAACGGGAGGATTGTGTTCGACACGCTCTGTTTTGTTCCCGCATCGTCGGCTGTTTCCTCGACCTCGCGCTCGAGCGAAACAAAGCGGGGAGCGCGTGGGAAGAGAGCATCTCTCAACCAATCGGCGACGGCTGTTCGTGTCCGGTTGCTCGCTGTCCTCGATGGGCGGTCAACAACTCTTCTCGTGCCTGATCCGAGGGCAGAACGACAGTCTTTCTTCACGACTCACTCCACAGTTTATTACACGACACCACGCAACAGGGCACTCCACTGAACGCTCGCCTGCTCGATCGCTCGCTCGGTCCACTCGAGGAAGAGGAGCGGGATGTCCGGAAAGTGGCGGCCGACCGCCGTCCACTCGGGCCGCTGCATGATCGCCTGCCGGTTCTCGCGGGCGAACTGCAGCACGCGCTCGTGGAAGTGCTCGAGGTGGTCCAGACGGAGGGCCAGCACCAAGTGCTCCAGAGCGCGCTCGACCGACAGGTGGGCGAGGATCGACTTCGTGCACGCGTCCTGCAAACGGCAAAGTGGGAGCAGAGTGGGCGGAACTCACCTGCAGGCCCTCCAGCTCGTAGTAGTCGGCGAGCAGCAGCAGGCGGGTGGCCCACGCGTCCAGCTGCTCCACCTCGCCGCCGTACACGAAGCGGAGCATCCGCTCGACCGCCGCCGCACCGAAGCGCTTGATCGTGAGCGCGCCCTCGCGCGTCTCGCGCAATCCCGACGAGAGGGCGGCCGCGAGGACGGGCGACTCGGCGGCCAGCAGCCAGCGGTGCACCTGCGAACTGGCGGCTGGGTGGACGGAAGCGGCGGACTCACGTGAAAGACGCGATCGTCCGCGAGGATCCGGAAGTCGGCGCTCGTCGGGTCGTCGAACGTTCGCGCGACCTCCAGCGCGCGGAGGTCCGCCGGCGAGAAGTGGGCGGGCGGGCCGAGCGGGCGCACCTCGCAGCAGACGGTGAGCGGGCCGCCGTTCGCGAACGAGAGGAGATCCCGCCGCTTGCCGCATCCGGGGCGTCCCCATCCGCACCGTTTGAACTCGCGAATGACGGCTGAAGAACGATTCGAGACGGCGGCGGTTCCAGAACACTCACCCACTTTCCTTTTCCGCTGGCCTTCGGCATTCTTCAGCCACAGCTCGAACTGCACGAGGACGGGCGGAAGCTGGCCGTTGTCGCAAATCAAGCAGAGCAGCGGGTAGTCGGCCTTGGGATAGAAGGCGAGATGGAACTTGGCGCCCTCCAGTCCCTCCACCGTGAACCAGGGACTGTCCCAACGCTCGTCGACCGCCGCGTTCTTGAAGCGCTCTTGGAAGTCGGCGATCGTCCAGCTGTGGGTGGTCGGCGACTGCGGGCTGCCGACCTTCACGACGGGGATCGGCAGGCGGACGCAGACGAAGACGGTGGGCGAGTGGCGGAAGAGCTCCAGCTCGTCACTCGAGTAGAAGACGGGCAGCAGAGACGGGACGGCCGTTTGGATCGTGAAGGTGCGGGCTGGAAGCAGGAAAGAAACGATTGAGCGTCCTCTTCCGCGCCCTCCCACTCACTCTTGTGCTTGCCGCTCGTTCCGTCCGGCTTCTCCAGCCACGCCTCGCAGCGAGCGGCCAGCGAGAAGTCGGCGGGCGCGTCCGTGAGGCGCACGTCCAGCGAGCAGTGGCCGTCGGCGTTCTTCGGCACCAGCACGACGGCGAACGTCAGGCGGCCGGCCGGCGGGTGCGTGAGGGCGTGCAGGTCGCTCGTCCACTCGTCGCCGCGATTCGCCGCCGCCAGCCGCCCGTCGAAGCCCTCCACCCGCCACACGGCCACGTGCCGGTCGTTGAAGTGCGCGACGGACGGCATTCGCTGGAAGAAGCGGCCGGCAGTTGGAGAGAACAGAAGGTTGGACTCACGATCAACAGCGAAGGGAAGCGAGCGGTGGGGCGAGACGATCAGCCGGCCGCTCGAGGGGACGAAAAAGAAATGAAATGAGCGAAGCAAACGGCAGCGGAGCGGCGGAAATCGGTTGGACAGCACGCCGTTGTGTCTGGATCGACATCGACCCTTCTCTTCTCCGTTCGTTCGCCGCAGAGGAAATTTGTCATTCGTTCCAGTTTACCTCAAACACACTTGCAGACTGCCACTCTCCTCGACCTTTCGGACGTCGCGCTGAACTCGACCGTAACGAAAGCAAGGACGAGCCGCTCACTCACTCGTGTTCGGAGCACGGCCAACACTTCAGGAAAAGCCAGCGGCTACCAACCACGAAAGGGATTCGTTGGCGGCTTGGACGACCACTGCGTTCTCCTGAGCGAAGTGGGGATTCCAATCGAGACGGCGGACCACCGCCTTCGCTTTCCGCATCGCAAAGTTCAGCACGCGGTCGTGGAAGTCGTCCAGGTGTTTGTGCGCGGAAGCGAGCTGCAGATCGACGACGTGGAGAGAAGCGCGCGTCTCCTGCCAAGAAATAAGGGCGATGGTCGAGTGGATTGATCAAAAACTTGCTGTCAGAAGGCCCAAGTTGTAGAAGTCGGCGGCGGGCAAGATCGCGAGCACACGACTTCAGTCTTCCACTTTGCCCGTGTACTTGAAGCGGAGAACAAGTTCGATCACAGCGGACTGGAAGTTCTTCACTTCGACGATCCCCGTCCGCTTCTCTTTTGTGTCGTAAGTGAACACTCGCTTGAAGAAATCGGGTTGCGACACGAACACGAACTTGTGGACATGCGGAGAAAGGAGGGGAATTCGAAAGAACTTGCTGCACTCGCCTTGAAGACACGCCCGTCCACGGGCAGTCGGTTTCCGCAAGCGACTCGTCGTCGAACATAGCCGCCGTGTTGCCGGCCACTTGCGCGATCAGCGACTTGTGATCGGCTCTAACGAACGGCTTGCGGACCGCATCGCGGATCTCGATCTCGCAGAAGGCGAACTGAGCAGACGATTTCGCTAACTTCTGCAGAATGCTCAGATGATGGTGGTTGTTCCAGCCATTCGTTCAGCAAATGCCCGTTCCTTTTCATTCGACCGCATGTGAACTCGAGGTCGTGAATGCCGGCCGAAATCGAAGTTTTCGGCGCGCATGTCCGCAAACTTCGTTCTTCGCCGCTTCTCCCGTTGATCGCTGTGTTATGGTCTGTGCGAAAGAGGGTTCAGCCGCTCAACTTAAGAAGCCGGCCGAAAAGCGACTCGCTCGTTTGTGGGCGGAAGGTAACATTCCCCGATTGAATGCACGTGGCACCTGGCTGCTCTTTCTTCCGTCTTCTTTCTCCGCGTGCACGTGGCCGGCCGTCCATTAGCGTCGATCCGTCCGCCGGCCGCTTTCTTCTCGCCGCCGCCGTGTTGATCGAAGCCGCAGGGCGGGCGGGCGGGCGGGAAGGCGGCGGTCGGATCACGCACGAAACAAATCGAACAAATGGAATCGATTGAAAGCAGTCTAGAGCGCCCCGAAGAACCGCGAAGAAGCGGACGGCCGGCCGGTCAGTCGGGACGGGCGGGCGGCAAAGTGGCGATCGGTCGGCTTTGCGCTCCGCCGCTCGCCCGCCGGCCACTTCGGAGCGAAACGCGGTGGAGTGCGGGAGTTCGGGTATTGCGGACTGTCGGCTGGTCGTGCTTTCGTGGATGTACTTGCTCTCGACTAATCGCTTGCTTTCAGCTTGGGCCGCGCACCCAACTGTCAGAACAACTGCGGGCGAAATAAGCCGGCCGATGAAGGTCGAGCGACGGCGAATATAATGCGAGTACCCGTCTTATCGGACGTCCGCGGTTGCTCGATGGCCACTCATCGGCGGTCTTCTCAACGAAACTCGAGCCAGTCGACAGCAAACAGGTTGGTTGGGTGGAAAGAACGGGGAATGGTTGAACAAGTTCATGAAACACAGCGCGGAATAAGAAACCGACAAAACAAAGCGACCAGGCTGGAAAGCATGTGAAGTGTTGGTTTACAATTCCCGCTGGCCAACGAACTTGCTGCGCTAAACGAATGCGCTGCTAACAGAATACAACGGCCACTCAACAAAGGATTCAATCGAGGATGTGAGACAAGTAGAATCAGGCCGAAACCATCGGACCCTTCATCGGAATAATCGGCCTTCTACTTTCCAACAACGACGGTGTGCACTAACCAGCGGTTGACGGCGCTTCGCGCCGTCCCCAGCTGGTGGTGTCGTTAGACTGGTGCGTATCGAATGCTTTTGTCGATTTTGTTTGACGAACCATGTGCTCGTCGCAATGGGAGAACACTGAGTCGCGCTTCACAACGTTCGAATTTGATTGAAACTCGGCGAACGGGCCGTTTTCCAGCAGACACATCGCTGTTCGTCCATTTCGCTCTTACGGTCCCAAGAAAGAACGATTCGTACCGGAAAAGCCGCGCAGGAATGCTGTCTTCAAAGACGACGGCGCGCACAACGCTCTACCTTACCCGCAAACAACGCCTAATAGTCTGCTTTGATGCCAGCAAATGGAAAAAAACGAATGGCGGCTGCGGCGACCGAAGAAATTGGCCGCAAAGCTAGAGTGCATAACCCCACCGCAAAACGCGCCATTACTCCTCGACAACCAAACGTTTAAAAAATTTGGAACGGTGGTAAGCAGAAAAACTACGTGCTCGATGTTTCTGCCAAGTTTCAGAGGAATCGGTCCACGTCTCTTCAAACCCGCCCGCTGTTTGCGCAAAATCGGGGCTTCGGTTGGCGGGCATCGCAGTGGCCAAGCGGGCCAAAAACGAAAACAAACTGCACATAACTGGAAAGCCCGCATTCTGCGCTTTTGAATGAGCCCATATTTATGTCATGAAGTCAAGTGTGCGGGGAGAACAACGGAATTGAAATTCGCCAAAATTTTCAAATTGACACTAAATCTTAGGTCCATGAGCCTGAAATCCTAGCAACTCCTCATAACCCAAATTCAATTTTAATAGATGCGCCAGACCCTTTTCTAGGGAGGATCTTTTTTGTTTTCAGAACAAAATTCGGAGAGCCGCGAACGGCGCCTTCGAGTGTGGACCTCTTCGATTTTCCGCCCGAAGCTTTCGTGTTTGGGCGATCACAACTTTCTTCAACGACTTTTCCTGATGATGGCATCAACTGATAAAATGTTCCTCGTTTGAAAGCGCATCTTTTTGTCCACTGAGCGAGTGAATTTGGCCGTACGACAAAACCGGTACGGCGCGGAACGTTTGGAACGGCACGTTGAACGTGCCCGCCGGCGGTCGAAATGCACATTTTCGAACTTCGCGCATGCGACTTCCTCTAGCCAAAAAAAATTTCAGATCGATTGGAGCAACGGCTAAAAAATTGAGGGCGCGGAGGGGACTGACAGACTCACCGGTTAGCGCCGTTTACGAGGGGATTGAATAAGAAGAGGCTGCAGAGAATTGAGTGGAAGTCTGAGAATCCGGTCGATGAGACACTTCATTGACGAGTCTTTCGTTTCAATTGTCATCCGCAGGACACACGAACGAGCAGTGAATCGTTGACTTTAACGTAAAAAAGAGAAGGTTCTTCACTCACTCCCCAGCTGGCTGTGTTCAACCCACCACCCCCAAGGATCCCCCGCTTACCTCGTACTTGTCGGCGTTGCCCAGCTCGGAGCGGTGGCGCAGCAGGCGGACGACGCCGTGGTCGCCGTAGAACGAGTGGCCGCTGAAGGAGGACTCGCGCAGACGGGCGAACTTCAGCTCGAGGAAGCCGAGCGCGTTCACCACGCGGCAGTCGGCCGTCTGCTCGAAGCGCGGCACGAACTGAAAGCGGAGGGCGGTAGGATGGGTGAGCGGCAGACTGCCCGTTGCTCGGGGAAGAGCGCGCGAACGGATAGAAGCCGCCCATTGCTCCGGAGCAGTCGGAATTGGAGTTGGAGCAACTAGAAGCAGTTTCGAATCGAAGCTCTTCACCAACCCCCAACCAACAGGCAGTCCGGCAACCCAATCCGGACTGTTCACTTGGCCAACGAATCCCCCAGCCGTCCTCCGGCCGCTCACCTTCGTTTGGACGACCGCACGAGCGTCGAGCGCCCGCTTCCGTTCGGCAACCTCCGCGAGCAGCCGGCCGGTGTCCACGCCGCGCGGCAGGCGGACGGCCGCCGCGTTCATGCCCGCCCGCAGACACGCGTCCCAGCGACACGCGCGGCACCGCCCGCCCGCCCGCACGTCGCAGCCGCCCGCCCGCTCGCACGCGTAGCGCCCCCCGTTCAGGACGCTCCGTCGGAAGAACGCCTGCAAGTGGGGAGTGGGTGAGTGGTGGGAATTGGTAAGCGAGGGTCGCCCAGCAGTCACACGAGTTCGAGCAGCAAGCGAATCGCTTCAACACTTCAGAGGATTCATTGATTGCTCCTTGTAAACAGCGAGTGCACTCATCCGAACAGCCACCACAACTCCCCGTGATCCCCAGGGATAACTCGCCTTGCAGCCATGACACGCGGGGATCTGAAAGGAACGAACGAACGAGAGGAACACGTGAGCAATCGCCTGCAGCCGGCCGCTCACCTCGTAGTGGCAGTGGGCGGTCTGCAGCCCGCAGACGGCGCACGCGGACGGCGGCGGCACGGGAGTTCGCTTCGATTTCGCCGCCGCTTTTGGTCGCGAGGCGTTCGATCGTTCGTCCGCCGAGCTTTCCGTGGACGAGACGACGCCGTTTGAAGCCGGAGCCGCGAGTTCGAAGGAGTTTGAAGAAAACGAAGCGGAGTTTGCGGCTTCGAGCGAGAGGTCCTCTGTTCGTGTGTAAGGAATCGAATTTAAAGAGGTGCAGTCGTGAAAGGCAAGCATTACGACCTGTAAAACGGTGAGTAAGACGAAAAAACTGGCGAAATGCACTCGAGGATGAAGAACAAAATAGAATGGACTCTCGGGCAACAACACGCTCGCAACGAGCTGTTGGTGGAGAGCACCAAGCGAAGTCGCGTGTTCTCCGAATGCAACGCCCGCTTTTGCAATCGGACACCGAACGGAAGGTCGGTAAGGAGGAGAACGAGGAACGCGGAAGAGAACGAACGTGGAAGAGGGCACACGCCAACGGGATTCCCGTCCGTTTGTTTGCGATCGGTCTTTGATGGTTTCGCGCCCACTTCCTTCAAATGCAACAAAGGTGGAAGATCTCTGGTTAAATTAAAGCAGCCCCTTACCGTTGGAAGACGGCGGGGAACCACCAGCCACAACGGACAGCGGAACGCCTCGCAAAACCCCAACCGAAGCGAAAGCGAACGGACGAGCAAACGAGCGGATTCTCGAATGCTTTCGCCCGCCAGTTCAGCGACAAAAAGCGGGCGTTTCGCGTCCACCTGCCAGCGGTGTGCAAACAAAAAGAAGCGGGCGAACGGGACGGGCGGAACGAAGTCGAACCCAACGCTCCCGCCCGCCCGCCCGCGGCCGGCCGGCGGGTGACGAGCGGTGCACTTTTGAGCGTGCGGGAGTGAGTCACACTTGGTGATTTGTGGTAGCAATTGACTGCTGCGGACTTGCAGCAAAGAAAGGAGACCTGCGGCAGGGAGAGAAGAACCCCAAGCGCTCACGAGTCTGCTCAACCCGCAAACTGCCCGCTCTCGCTCCAACGAGCCCTTTTTTGCAGCGAGTTGCTCTCGCTTTGATCTCCGCACTCACCGCTGACTCCGTTCCGCGCAAAGCGGTAGGAACGAGCCGCTTTCACCGGGTTGTTGAGTGAGCGGAAGGATTACGGGCACGCGCGATTGACGAGCAAACAAAACAAAAAAGCAGCAGGACTTCAGTTACTTCAGATGGTTCATCTTGCTAAAAACTAGACGCCTTCTGAAAGTCGGTCGGCGCTCTGGTTCATCAAACCGAACCATGGGAAATGCTCTCCACTCACAATTCCTATCCTTGTGTGCAAACTCCACCTTCCACCTACTCACTTTTCTTCGATCGATCAGTGCGGCGGGGAAGTGGGCGCGACGACCTGCCCGAGTGACCACGCGCAAAAGCAGCACATACACAAGCGTCCAAGCGTCCAGCAGCACAAGAGCAAACGCTGCGCACTCCGCTCGCCGCTTTGCAGACCGAGGAGGTCATGAGTGGCTTCCCGCTTTGGTTGAAGACTCCGCGAATTAAACCGGACTTTTTTTGCCGAGTCGTTCGGGGACGTGTACTTTTCGTTCACTTCTTTCAGGCAATGGAGTCCTCCGATTTTCGTGGAATCAAGCGGAAGGCGGACGACGGACACGACGCGGAATCGAAGGCGGCAAAGTGCGCAACCGAGCGGCCGCCGAAGCCGAAGATCAAGGCGGACGTGCGGCGCGCGCTGATGATCCACGCGTTGAGCACGAAGCTGAAGCACAACAAACTGCCGAGTGGTCCGAATTACATTCGGGAGTGGGCGGCCCTTCGGGTGCGGACGTTGCGGCTGTTCGCCTGCTGCCGCTCGTTTCCAGCCGTCTTCTTCACGCCGGGCGAGAAGCTGGAGGGAAGCGAGTGTGCACGACTCGTGCTGCAAGACGCGACCTTTCTGGAGAGCGCTGCAAAAATACGCAGTTGTCTCTGCTTGAGTGAGGAAAACGCAAGCATCGGTTCGCTGAAGCGCTTGTTGCTTCTCGGCCGACCGGAGCTGCGGCGGCTGACGATGGAGGTTTGGGCATTTGAAGCGCCGACCATGAAGAAGCTCCGCGACTGGACTGAATTGCTGTCGGTTTTGAAGGGTGAGTAGTCGTTACTCGTTAGCTTCTATTGTTTTGTTCAGACATGACGCGGTTGGAAGCGATCGTTCTGCGCAGCATCCGCACTCGCAAAGCGACGTACATTGCTCACCTGCTCCGCGACTTCCTTCCGCAAAAGTTGGTCGTGGTTGATTCGACATGCGACCAGGACTTATTCCTTGTTCCAACGCACTCCTCTTCTCAGGGATTTCAATCGGCAGAGCTCGATCTTCGTCCAATAGATGGCCAGCCGCCTAACTGTTGCCCGCGTACGTCCTTCCGCGTGTTCCCATCTGCGCAGTCGATTTTTCAGACCTTTCTTCGTTGTTCCGCCTTCCCGCTCGTGCAATGGTGATTTTTCGATGCCGGTCCCAGCTCGCCGCAAATGGGCCGTGAGCAAAACGTCCTTTTGAGCTCCAAAATATTTTCGCTTAGAGTCGAAAGAAACCAGGGCGTGGAGAGATTGCTCGTGAGCCTCCGCCCTTACGTCCCTTCGGTGAAAATTCCGCAGGACGCTCTCGGGAAGCCGCCGTTCAGCCAGCACGAGAGTGACGAGGTGCAGGCGGCGTTCAAGAACCTCCGCTCGTTGAACGACACCTTCCGTTTGATCGTCTTCCTTCCGCACATCAAACTGGAGGACTTTGGAGTGAGTGCGTTCGAGTGGCCTCGTTAAACCCAGCGTTCAGCTCCGAGAAGCCGGTTTCCACTCGTTGCTGCTCCACTTGCTCCACCGATCGCGCCGAGCTGTCGTCATCGCCGCCAGTACGGGATTTCCGAAAGCGGAAATCTGGACGAAAATATGCGCCCCCGATCCAATGACGGCGCCTGTGAGTTTCAATTATCGGTTCAGCAGCATCACGTGTGTTTCCAGATGGAATTTGAGCAAGCGTTAGCAACGGCCGCTTGTTTGTACAACGAAGAGGGCGGATTCACGTACAAACCGGATGGAATCGACCCCGATATGCGGAAAAGACACGAGTATTCTTACCACAAGCTCGTGGGCGTGTGGACGACGAGAGTCCACAGTTGCACGTTGAATTTTGCGTTTGTTCACGGCCTTCCTCATTACTAAACTCTTGTTGCTGTCTACTGTTAAACCTTCTAACAGCCCTGATCAAATAAAAAAGAAGCCGCATACAAGCGATCTTTGTTCGATCGCCAAACACTTCGGTCTTCCGGCGTCTTTCTTCGATTGTCAATGTTCAGCTGGTGGACGTCCTGCAGAAGCTCGGCGAGGGCGTCCGCTCGTGCGGCGGCGTTCTTCTCTGTGGACGAGGAGCGGCGCCTGCTGAACGGCGCACGCACCCACGTGATCGTCTGCCGCTGCTGCAACGACTGGAACCCCCGTGGAGCGCGTGCAGGCGATCGTCGTGTGTCCAAAGCGGTCGACCGCTGCGGAGGCGAGTTCTTGTTTGTTCTAGCCACTCCTCTTGCGGCAAATCGTAGGCGTGCTCGCGGAAATTTACGTCCAGTGCATGTGCTTCAAGGCACGCGTCTGTCTGGGCGGCGGTTGGTGTCCAAAAAGTAGCGATCGGTGGACGGTGTAATTCCCGTGTTGATCGGCTGTGTGCAGATCGACGAATTAAAACGATTCGGTTTCCTTTTATTAATACCAGCGAATATTCCTTTCACTTCGCAACCTCCACCCTTTCCGATTCGTTGGGTTGGACGAAGCAAACGAGCAGTTGCGTGTGGGCGGCCAAATGGTGGACTCGTCTCTCCGCCGCCTCCTTCCCGAACGTTCAAGTGGTCTTCACCTTGTAAAAAGAATCAAAGGCGATCGACCAAACAGCCCACAAGTTCCTCCACGATCCACCGGTTTCAAGGACAGTTTAAAGGTCAACAGAAGGGAGACGAAAGACACGACAAATTCGACCGCCTATTTATCCGAGGGCACTCCTCCTCACAGCCTCGATGATTCAGAGGCTCTTATTTGGCGTCCGGCTTCACGTCCTCGTCCTTCTTCGGCGGCTCTTAGCCTTCGGTCTTCCGCTGCGAGCTGCTCGAAGCCGCCGGGCCGCTCTGGACGTCCTGCAAGCAAGGAGTGAGAGTATAGAAAATGGAATGGCCCATAACCTCCTCGCACTCCTTCTCCTTGTCCTTCTCACTTTGCGCCCGCTTCAGCCGCTTGACGGCCGCCGCCGAGTCGGAGGACGAGACGGAGGACTCAGAATCGTCGGCGTCGTCCGGCCCCTTTCGCTTCTTCACCTCCTTCAGCTGCCGCTTCTCGACCTTCTCGGCCTTGCGCGCCTCCTCGTCCTTCTGCAAGCGAGGAGTGAAAGGTTAGAAGGGAAGGGAGCCCTCACCTTCAAGCGGCTTCCGGTCGAACTGCCCGCCGTGGGCTCGCTGGTCTCCTCGCTGTCGCTGCTCTTCGACTTGTCCTCTTTGGTCGACTCGCGCTCCTCCAGCTTCAGCCGCTTGGCCTCCGCGTTGCCCTCGTCCGTCTGCAAGCGAACGGGTGAGAAGAGCTCTGTGCAAACACTCGCCTCGTCCTCGACCTTTCGCTTCAGCCCGCTGCTTTCCGCTTTCGGTTCCTCCGGCTTCTGTTCGTTCTCCTCCGGCTTCTTCGCCTCGACCGGCTGCAAATGAGGGGTGAGATGGCGGGAAAATGGAGCGGCCGCTCACCACCACGTCCGGACTCGGCGTGCTCGTGATCGTGCCCTGAAAGCTCGGAGAAATGCACGTTGTGGAAGGTAGGGACACTCACCGCCGAGCCGGGGCCATCTCGGAGGCGGCGTTCAAAGGCGCCCACACCGCCTGTTGCTCGCCGCCGCCGCCGCCGCCGCCGCCCGAAGTCGCCGACTGAGGGCGGTCGGCGGTCACATCGACAGAAGACGAGCGGTTAGACGAAGAGGACGCAGCGGAATTTGGGCCGGAGATGAGGATCGGCGGGCTCGCATTCGCGGAGGAGTTCGTGGGCGAATTGGGCGTGTGCGACGACCCCGAGTCACTCATTTCAAGGAGGAAGGAGAGAGCGGGAGCACGAGTGGCGGACAAATCGGACGAGTGGGGCGGACGAGCAAGCGAACGTCCGAAGTCGACCGCCGAATTTGCACGCCGACAAAAACGAGCGAATTCGACGCAATTCGCCGTCTAGAGCTGCATGCAGCAAAACAAGCGGGCCTTTGGGGATTGCGTAATGACCGCTCTCGTTCCATTCGCCCTGCAACCGACCGTCGCAGATCGGCGGTTCCCTTCGTCTCTTCTGGAGCCGATTGCTCGTAGCCCGCCCATCCACTCGAAATCAACCCGTTTTCGCAATTCGCTCTCAACTAGCCGCACGTTCGGTCGTCCCACCAAAGCAGAAGAAAGGGGAAGAAGTCGGGGACCAAATCGAAGCACCCGACCAGCCGCAAGTCGGTCCGCTTGCCGGCGAAGGCGAGTGAGCGGCCGCGGTCGGTCATTCGCCACTCCTCCCTTGCAGAGCGCGACGGCCAAGGGTGACCGGCTGGCCGACTTCAATGCGCCCGCTTCTCCAGCAGGACGCTCGCCCAAGACGTGCCGCCCGCCTTCCTGAACCCACGTACGCCGACTGAAACCGCGAGGACTACGTGCTCGCTCAAGCGCCCGTCTTGGGCGAGCTGGAGCACTTCTGGCGGCTGGTGGGCGCTCCATCCTTCTTTCTTCTCACTCCCGCTCGTTGCAGGTGCTGCACGACGGCTGCCGACTGATCGTGTGCGTGGTGGAGCACGGGGGCTTCTCGCCGACCGATCCGCACCGCGCGGCCGCTTTCTTCTCGACGGACGAGCAGCCGCTCCAGCTGGCGGTGGCTGCGCGCCGTTCGATCCGCTCACTCGCCGCCCGCTGCAGTCGGGGCGCTTCGTCGTGCGGCTGGCGAAACGCGGCGACTTCAAGGGCGGTGCCCAGCTCTACGAGTGCGACCTGACGGCCACCGACGAGGCGGACCTGAAGCGCGCTCCCGACTCCCAATCGGGCAGCTCAGATGGAGCCGCCGACCCTCGCACTCGCCGCGTGCAGGTGCTCCACGTGGGCGAGTGGCGCCGCGGCGAGTGGCCGGACGTCGACCAGCTGGCCGCCTTCGCGCTCGCCGTCTGCCGCGCCGAGGCCGCCATCGTGAAGCGCATCACCGACGACTACGTGCCGCCCGTCGTGCTCGTCTCCCTCGACGCCCTCCAGCGGTGAGCGCGGGGATCCGGGCGAGGGGATGCAGTTGGTCATCTGCTCACACACTCCTTTATTTTGGGCGGGTTGCTCTCGATTTGATCTCCGCGCTTGCTGCTCACTCTTTCCCGCGCAATCGGTAGGAACGAGCCGCTTTTACCGGGTTGTCGAGTAAGGAGGACGGCTCTGAGGTGCACGCGTGAATGACGAGCGAAACAAAAGGAAAGCAACATGACTTTATTTTGGTTAGACCATCGTGCTTGCTCATGATTCGAAATCTTCCGGCTATTCGGCCTATCGATCTTCACAATCAAACAGCAACTTCACTTTCCAAACACACTCGATCGCCACCTCCCTCCGATCAAGCGAGCAGCGAGCGGCGAGGCGCGCAAATCGACGCCCGAAAACTCCGCCGCCACTCGCGGACGCCGCGCCGCCGCTTTTGGGCGGGAGGAACGCGGCGAATTTCGGCCGGCGTTCTCCCGATCTCCTCGTCGATCTCCCGACCGAAATGCAGCAGCAGCCGGTGGAGTACTTCCGCGACCGCGTGGAGTTCGGCGGCTTCCAGTTCGTGCGGATGCCCGCCGGCCAGCCGCTGCCCGCCTTCCCGGCGCTCCGCTGCTTCGAGCACGCGGCGGTGGACGTGCACGGGACGGGCCACTCGCTGGCGCCGAAGCCCGAGCCGCTGCCCGCCGCCCCGTCCGCGAATTTCCCGTCGACGTTCGCGCCCGCCGCCGCTCCGGCCGCCAAGTTCCCGCCGAATCCGCCGCCCACCCAACGGAATCCCCTCCAGTCGCTGCAAGGTTCGTTCTCGCCTTCCTTTCCCCTCGTTCTTCCGCTCGATTACGACGATTTCGTTCGATTTTCAGGGCAAAATGGTGGCTACAATTCGGCGCCGTCGACGAGCGGCCCGATCGGAGGTGAGTGCCCGAATTTTCGCCGATTTCTTTCGATTTTCGTTGGATTTTCTCTCGCTTTCTCGCTTCAGGCGCTTCCTCGTCGCTGGACTTCGCCGCCGGCCCGTCCACGAGCTTCGCGCCGCCGCCGCCGCCCGCCCGGCCGGCGCTGCCGCTCGTCACGAGTCAGATGATGCGCCCGACGGGTCCTCCGGCTTCCTCCGCTCCGGTGGGGGCGAGTGGTGAGTCTCCCGTTCTCTTCGTCGATCCGCTTCGTCTGCAGACCACGCGCCGCAGTTCCGCACGTTCCAGACGGACGACACGCCCGCATTTGACCGCGACGGTTCGTCCACCCACTTCTTTCGGTTGATTTCCGTCGATTGCAGCCCTCCTGAACGTGGAGCAGCGGACGGCGCTCTACGCGGTGCTGCAGCGGACGTTCGGCTTCCGCGCGTTCCGCCACTGCCAGCGGGCGGTGGTGGTCGCGGCGCTGCTCGGCCACGACTGCTGCGTGCTGATGCCGACGGGGGCGGGCAAGTCGCTCTGCTACCAGCTGCCGGCGATCCTGGGCCGCGGCGTGACGCTCGTGATCTCGCCGCTGCGCTCGCTGATGGCCGACCAGGTGGCGAAGCTGCGGCTGCTGCAGGTGAGTCCGCCCTCCGCTCTTCCACTTCTTTCTGTCTCGAGTTGCAGGTCGGGGCGGAGAGCCTGATGGGCAACCTGCCGGCCGCCGAGTCGGCGCGCATCTTCGCGGATTTGGCCGCCGACCGGCCGCTCACCCGCCTGCTGTACGTGACGCCCGAGATGGTGGGCGCGTCCACGAAGCTGCGCGCGGCCGTGGAGCGCCTCTACCGCGCCGGCCTCCTCGACCGCTTCGTGGTGGACGAGGCGCACTGCGTGAGTCAGTGGGGCCACGACTTCCGGCCGGACTACGCCCGCCTGACCGCCTTCTTCGCGCCCTTCCGCTCGGCCGACCGCCGCACGCCGCTGATGGCCGTGACGGCGACCGCCACGCCGCGCACCCTCGTCGACATCCGCCGCCTGCTCGGCATGCCGCAGGTGAAGACGTTCATCTCTTCGTTCGTGCGGGACAACCTCATCTACGACCTGATGGAGAAGTCGGCCGCCAACATGCGCAAGGTGGTGGAGCACGTGAAGGAGCGCTACCAGCAGGCGTCGGGCATCGTCTACTGCCTCTCCCGGTCGGTCCCCTCCCTTCTCTCTTCTGTTCACTCCCCCGCTCGCTTGCAGGAAGGACTGCGGCCTCGTGGAGGAGGTGTTCCGCAAGGCGGGCGTTTCGGCCGCCGTCTACCACGCGGAGCTCTCGAACGCGCAGCGCGACGACACGCAGCGCCGCTGGATGGACGGCCAAATCAAGGTCCTGTGCGCGACCGTCGCCTTCGGCATGGGCATCGACAAGCCGGACGTGAGTGGCCGAATGGATTGATTGATTGCGCTCTTGCAGGTGCGGTTCGTGATCCACCACTCGTTCCCGCAGTCCATCGAGGCGTACTACCAGGAGAGCGGGCGGGCGGGGCGCGACGGACTGGTCGCCCACTGCGTGGTGATGTACACGTTCGCCGACTACAACCGCCTCATCAAACTCACCTCGCTGGACGGCACGCTCTCGACCGCCCTGCAGACCCAACGCCTGCAGGCCATCCACAAGATGGTCGCCTACTGCGAGACGGTGGCCGTCTGTCGCCGCAAGCTGCTCGTGGAGCACTTCGGGGAGGTGAGTCCGCCGCTTTCCGCTCCGTCCTTCTACTCCTCCGGCTGCAGATCTTCGACTCGGCCCGCTGCAAGCAGAGCCCCGCCCCGTGCAACGTGTGCGCCCCGCGGCGAGTCCAAGTACGAGCTCTACGACTTCACGAACGAGGTCGTCAAGATCCTCCAGTCGGTGAAGCAACTCCGCGACCAGCCCCTGAAGGCCCTCAAGGAGCACACGATCAACCAGCTCGTGGAGATCTACCAGGGCAAGGCGAACAAGAAGACGAAGAACCCCGAGGTCCTGCAGGCCGTCCCCATGTGGGCGGAGGGCGCGACGCTGCCCACGGCCGACGCGACGAACCTCTTCCACCGGCTCGTCTACGAGGAGCTCCTCCGCGTGGTGGTCGTGAAGAACCGCTTCGTCGGCCAGGACGTGTACTACGCGCGACTCGCGCCGGCCGGCGAGCAGCTCGTGCGGCGGATGGAGCCGCGGGTGAGTGCCCGGAGCAGGAGAACCGCCCACTAACCGCCCGCTTTCAGTTCTTCGCGTACCTCTCGAAGGACAAATCGAAGAAGCAGACGAACGAGCTCGTCAAGGTCCTCACGCGCGTCAGCGAGGCGCAGGCGCTCAAGGAGAAGTGCGTCGAGTGGGGGAAGGCGGACTGATCGCTCGATTGGTTGCAGGTACCACCTGAAGCACGTGGACATCTTCCGCGACTGCCGCGCCAAACTGTGGGCCTTCTTCCAGGCGGTGGCCCAGCGACAGCAGACCACCGTCCAGGCGATCCTCTGCGCCGAGGGCATCGACCAGCTGGCCGCCCTCCTGCCGCGCACCCGCTCCGACGTCCTGCAGGTGGACTCGATGACCGAGGCCAAGTTCGAGCTCTACGGCGCCCACATCATGGAGCTCCTGCGGCCCTTCTGCGAGCGCCTCGACCGCCGCGAACACGACGCCATCCGGCAGCAGCTAAACAGGCTCTAGTTGAATGATTCTCTCCTTGTTTCGAATTGTTTCTTTCGTTGTTCTCATGTGTTCTTGAGTGCTAAAAAGCGGGATAAACTCGCTTCTACGAGCGGAGAGGGGTATTCAGATGAGTGGTTCTTACTGCTGGGGATGGCCAGGGGGAGTCGGCGCGGCGAGCGGGTTCTTCCCGTCCATGATCTCGAACCCGATGAAGTGGCCGGATTCCCCAATCAGATGCGGGTACTCCGGTTGGAACTCGAGAGACTCGAATTGGACGTCGGGCTGATTGGTTCTTGGTCTCACTTGCCAGTGGAATGCGGCCTTCATGCTCCCGCACGCAGATCCCCGCCTCTCGCCCGCCCGACAGTTGTTTTCCACTCTCACACACAGCATCGACCGCTCGCTTCACTTCTGATCGGCGGCATCTTCCCACTACTCTAAACAACATCTTTCGAGGTTTATCCAATCAACATCAACAACACGCTCAATAGCCAAACGGAACTCCCTTCGCGACCTCGGCGGCGATCTCCGGATTCTTCGGGGCGAACTCGGCGGTCCACTCGGAGCGCCCGACGATCGCCTTCGCGTGACGCTTCGCCCGCCGCAGCACCTCGTCCTTGAAGCCGTCCACGTGCTGGAGGGCGACGGCGAGCTGGAGGTCGCGGACGGCGGTCTGCGGCGAGAACGAGTCGAGGATCGAAACGACGCACTTGAGCTGCAAGAAGACGGGGGACTCGGGTCAAGAAGGGAGGAGGGAACTCGCTTGCAGTTCCTCCAGCTCGTAGAAGTCGGCGGCGGGCAGCAGTTGGCGGGCGGTCTGGTCGACATCCTCGACTTCTCCCGCGTACATGAACGCGAGCACCTGCTCGACCACAGCGGCCGCAAAGTTCTTCACTTCGACCACTCCCGTCCGCTTCTCGCGCGTGTCGTTCGTGAACATCCGGCGGAAGTAGGGCGATTGCGCGACGAGCACGAACTTGTGGACCTGCAGCGGAAGAAGAGAGTGAATGCAGAAGGAAGGAGCAGAACACACCTTAAAGCATTCGCCCTCGACGCGCAGCTCGACGTCCGCGAACTCCTCGTCGCCGAACATCGCGGCCGTCCGCTCGGCCACTCGCTTCCGGAGGTCGCCGCAGTCGAAGCGGACCGCCGGCTTTTCCCCACGCGTCCAGCACGTCGAGCTCGCAGCAGAAGAACAGCGAGCCGTCGCCGGCGATCTCGCGGAAGGCGGCCAGCGAGAGGAAGCGCGCCCAGCCGTGCTCGTCGCCCGTCCAGAAGTCCACCTTTTTGCCTTCAATTCGCGCCCGTTAGCCACTCGACCACGCGACACGCACCGTAGTCCAGGAACTCGTCGCCCAGCTCGTTCTCGAACCACGTGCGCAGTTGGACGCGCGCCGCCGAGTGGGCGCCCAGCTGGACGCAGCGCACGAAGAAGCTGCTCGCCGGCGGCTCCACGGGGTCCCGCGGCACGAACACGAGCTGGAACTGGGCGCCGGGCAGGACGGGCAGTTTGAAGGCGTTGGTCGTCAGGCGCTCGCCGACTGGCAGGCGGTCCACCTGCTTGCGGAAGTCGGCGATTCTCCACAAGCGCTCGCTCTTCTTCGGCATCTCGGAGCGGACGGGCGGGCGGGCTGAAATGGGATGAATGAAGTGGGGGAGTGTCGAGCAGGCGCTTTTATTGCCGCCGTTTGACCGCGCGGCTCCCAGCGGTCGCAATCGGCAGAGTCGGGCGGTTCCCACCCACTCATCTGTGGCGTCATCGATCGCTCGATGGGGAGTGCTCTTTGACCTGCACGTGGGCTCGAGGTGGTTGTTGTGGGACAGACGAAGAGGAATCTTGCCGATGAGAAGACGACGTGATCAAACAAACGATCCCTCCAGCAGCCTCTCCGCTCGTCCTCCCTCGAAACTCACCCGTTAGCGCCGGCCGCAGTCTCTTTTCTGGCCGGGTTGCTCGTCATCCATTGCCTGATTCCTGCTCCTCTATCGTCTTTTCCATTCGCAGTGGAATGTTGAATGAGGGATTGCCGAAAAGTGCAACAGAGACGTCCAGCTGTAGCACTTTCAAGTGATCCCCCGTTTCCTTTTCCTACTTCTCCGTTGTTCTCGAGAGCGGCATTTGTTTGACGCCCGAGGAATCGACGAGTTGGGTTCTCCCTACTCACAAGAGGGTGCACTCCGGTCAGTCGACCGCCGAATTCTTCATTTGATTGCTTTGTTCGTTAACTGCCGCTTCCCGAAAAAAACTCGCTGCTGCAGCGCGGATCTCGGTCTCTCCGCCCGCGAAGTGTGATCAAAGCAACAACTCGTTTTATTCAACAAACACATCTACACAACGCAAGGAAAGCAACTCGGCGAACTCGTCGCGAATGTCTGGATTCTTCAACAGGAAGTCGGCCGTCCAGGCGGGCAACACGGCGATCGCCATCGCGTTCTTCCGCGCGAACTCCAGCACGCCCGCCTTAAAGCCGTCGATGTGGTCGTGTCTGAACAAGAGAGTGAGAGAATAAGTAGTGCGCGCACCTGCAAGGCCGCCAGCTCGTAGAAATCGGCAGCGGGCAGGAGATCGCGAGCTGCAGATTCCAAGTCCTCCACCTTACCCACGTACAGGAAGCGGAGCACTCGTTCGACCACCGCCGATGCGAAGTTCTTCACTTCGACGACGCCCGTCCGCTTCTCACGCGTGTCGTGCGTGAACATCCGCCGGAAGTGCGGACAGCGAGTGACGAGCACGAATTTGTGGGCCTGCAGAGGGGGAGGTGAATAAGGGGGAACCAGCAAAGTCGCGGCCTTCGGCCACGATCTGCTTTGATGGGTGTTCGTTGAGGGTTGAGACGAAATTTGAAGGTTCACAGCACAGCACGTTTGGCCGTTCCGCGACAACCTGACTTGCGAAACGTCTTTTCCGCCCAACTCTTTCTCGCTGGCGACCTCTGACCCCTCACTGCCCGCTGATTGCGCAACCTGACCCCCCGCCCCGCTCCCGCGCGATTTTTTGCGCGTTCAAGTCGAAATAACTTACGAACGGGTAAAGATATATAAAAAAGACTTGCAGATTTGGAATCAGCGTCGAAAACTCTATAAAGTGGTATAGAATCATCGTTTTTGCACCATTTTGCGTGACCGACGGACATAGCGGATTGGGTTTTTGGATTCCTGCACTCACCTTAAAGACGCGCCCGTCCACGTGCAGCTCGACGTCCGCGAACTGCTCGTCGCCGAACATTGCGGCCGTTTGCCCGAACATCGCCGATCGCACGTCTTCTGTCTTCGGACAACAATCGCTCGGCACAACCACGGGATCGACGCATTCGAGCTTGCAGTAGAGGATCCAACTCGTTCCGTTCGAGTAGCTGTCAACGCCCGGCAAGGCCGTGTGATGGCTGAAATGCTTCTGGGCGACCACAAACTCCTCTTCTTTTCCTGCAATCACGTTCATTTAAGCGCTTCACAACGGGCAGCGATTACGGTAGACGTTTCCAATTGGAAAAGCGGGCAGTTCGAAGTCCATTTTGAAGCGAACGCGAATCGCCGAGTGGCAGTCGAGCTGGCAGCAAAGGAGAGAGAAGCTGCACCGCGGGCGGAAGTGCCTGATGTAGCTCTTGGGCGTTTTCATATTCTTCCGTTTTTTAGCAGATTTGGTTTTTTTCCAATTCTTCAACAAACTCCGCTCGGAAATCTCTCGGCTTCTTACCCTTGCCTTGTGCTCCACATAGAGCCTTGAGCAGGCCCTTCTGGTCACAACAACTAACGATTTCCAGATTATGTTTGCGTGCCGGCACGAACACGATCTGGAAACGCGCTCCAGGTACGCCCTCCAGCGGGAACGGAGCGCTCTTCCACTCCTCGCCGACGGCCGCCGCGTTCGCCCGCCGGCAGAAATCGGCGACCTCCCAGCGATGCAGCGTGACCACGGGCATGACTTCTGAAAGCAGCAGCTGAACGCGAAACGAGGGCGTAGGAGGAAGCTCGACCGAAAGTGCCCCTCGGACCTCTGCCCGTTTTATTCCCTCTCACCGACGCAAACGTCGCAGTCGACGAGGTCATGAGATTTCCGCCCAGTTCTCACACCGCGCAACCAGCAGATAGCGGCTGCTAAAGTTTCTTTGCTCTTTGTGATTGAAAGAAGTGGGGTGGGCAGCGGTTCGTCCAGCCGATGCGATCTGCCCATCGCTGTCGAAAGGAACGACCCGTAAAAGCTGCTCATCGAATCTCCCCGCCTTACGAACTCCACCAATCGATGCAACAGTCATTTATTCCTCTCCATTCGTTCAAACTCGCTTTGAGAGGGCCACCTCGTGCAGCGGCTTCACGCGCTGGAAGAGGTCCGCGTTCTTCTCGTTGAAGCGGAAGTGGACGCAGTGGGAGGCGAGGACGTCGGCGCCGATCGTGTGGCCAATTTTCTCCTCCGCTCGCAGGGCGCACAGGCCGCGCTCGTTGCGGCGAGTCTGCAGCGGAGAGGAGAGTGGAGGGAATCCCCGGCGAACGCACTTGATCGACGGGCAGCGGGATCTCCAGCCGCTCGCCCTCCACGTCCGCCCCGAACGTCCACCGGCTGCCGCACGGGACGAAGAGCTGCCCGTCCGCGGGGTCGCGTTCGAGCCGCGCCTCCCGCACGGCCGCCTCGAACTTCCGCTTCCAAAAGCCGATTCTGCTGGTCGACAGGTCGATTTCGAAGAACGCGGGCTTCTCGTCGCCGAATTTCGCGTGGAACTTGCCGCGGGAGAGCGAGAGGCTGAACGGGCGGCTGCCAGGAGTGTTCGGAGCACTCACTTCCACGTCCTCAACGTCCAGTAGAGCTCGACGTTGTGGAATTTCTGCCCCCGGCCGCACGTCCGCTCGTCCGCCCCGCCGATCACGAGCTCGCCCGTTTGGCGGGCGCCCTCGACGGTCGGCTTGCTGAAAGACGGGAGTGGAGGGAAGAAGGCGCGATCGAACGCACAAGTCGCCGACGACCGTGAGGATCGGCGCGGGCTTGCCGGCGAGCAGCGAGAACCAGAGGGGACTCGCCCGAACGCCGCCGACCGGCAGGATGCCCGCGATCTCCGCCTCGCACTTCAAGTCGACGTCCACGATGTCCACGAGGAAGAAGTCCAGCGGCCGCATGCGGGCGGGGTCGGCGCCCAGCTGCAAACGGCGGCGTGAGTGGCGAAGAGGACTTGAACGAGAGGCCGCCTGTTGAAAGGCCTTCTGCTCTCGACAATCAGCGGTCAGCTCCGAGTACAAACTCCAGCAGCGTTCGAGTCTCGTGGTCGAGTAGCAAACGTTCGACCGGCGTTCGATTCACGTGCGATCAGTCGCGTCATCCCAACACCTCCGGAACTCCTGCTCGCGCAGCGGAATCCCCAGTCGAACGAGGAACTCACGGCGATCTGTTCGCGGTAGGGCGGCAGGAAGCGGTCGGCGCCTTCCGGCAGCTTTTCGAACGAGTCGGACGCCCTGCAACTCGTGAGCGGTGGGGCGCAGCGCGACGACTCACAGGGGATCGTAGAGGGACGCGGGCGTTCCGTCCGTTTGGCACCCGAACTGCGCGTAGTTCTTTTCGAACAGAAGGAGCGAGTGCTCAGTGGTCGCGTCGATGAACTCGTAGACGAGGGCCAGCTTCAGTTTCTGGGCTGCAAGCTCGAAAGGAGTGAGGGGAAAGAGCGGACGGCTTACGCGGCGTCCCGACGAGCACTTCGACCACTTGCGGGCTCTCTGAATGGGGGTTTAGTTGTATAACGAGTAGAAACAAGCGTTCTTTAGGCATTTGGGGGATTCAGCACAAAGGGAGCACTCCACTCGCCTCCCATTCAACGCGAGGCCGCTCTTCCCTCCGCTCCGCCCTCTCCGCGCTCACCTTCGGTCAGCCGCACGAACGGCACTCGCTGGACCGCAGAATTCTTCGCCTGTCCCGCCTCTCCCGGTTCGTTCGTCTTTCGCGGCTGTTGCGGAGCTTTCGGCTGCTGGGCCGACCGTTTGTGTTTCCGCTGACCGCGACGGCCGGCCTCCGTCGGGTCGACGAGCAGAACGAGGAGCAAGAGGACACAGAAGAGAGAAGCTTTCATCCTTGTTGATAGAGAATAAACGAATGGCCGCCGCTTTTATCCGCTCCTCTTGGGTGCTCCCGCCGATGTTCCCGCTTGTTTGGACAGCCGACGGCCGAACGGAGGCCCTCAATTCTTCGATCGCAACAAGCAGTCGCTGCTTCCGGTCGCCCAGAGAGTGCACGATCCTCCGAATTCTTTCGCTTCAATGGAGGCGCCGCTGCGCAAACGGCCGGCGGTCGTGGGCAAACGACGATCACCCGACGAATCGAAACGGGAGGATTGTGTTCGACACGCTCTGTTTTGTTCCCGCATCGTCGGCTGTTTTCTCAAGCTCGAGCTCGAGCGAAACAAAGCGGGGAGCGCGTGGGAAAAGAACATCTCTCAACCAATGGGCGGCGGCTGTTCGTGTCCGGTTGCTCGCTGTCGTCGATGGTCGGCCAACAACTCCTCTCGTGCCCGATCCGAGGGCAGAACGACCGTCTTTCTTCACGACTCACTCCACAGTTTATTACACGACACCACGCAACAGGGCACTCCACTGAACGCTCGCCTTCTCGATCGCTCGCTCGGTCCACTCGAGGAAGAGGAGCGGGATGTCCGGGAAGTGGCGGCCGACCGCCGTCCACTCGGGCCGCTGCATGATCGCCGCCCGGTTCTCGCGAGCGAACTGCAGCACGCGCTCGTGGAAGTGCTCGAAGTGGTCGAGGCGGAGGGCCAGCAGCAAGTGCTCCAGGGCGCGCTCAACGGAGAGGTGGTCGAGGATCGACTTGGTGCACGCGTCCTGCAAGAGGCGAGTCGAAGGGAGATGTGCGGAACTCACTTGCAGACTCTCCAGCTCGTAGTAGTCGGCGAGCAGCAGCAGGCGGGTGGCCCACGCGTCCAGCTGCTCCACCTCGCCGCCGTACACGAAGCGCAGCATCCGCTCGACCGCCGCCGCACCGAAGCGCTTGATTGTGAGCGCGCCCTCGCGCGTCTCGCGCAGTCCCGACGAGAGAGCGGCCGCGAGGACGGGCGACTCGGCGGCCAGCAGCCAGCGGTGCACCTGCGAACTGGCGGCTGGGCGGCGGATCGAGCGGACTTACGTGGAAGACGCGACCGTCCGCGAGGATCCGGAAGTCGGCGCTCGTCGGGTCGTCGAACGTTCGCGCGACCTCCAGCGCGCGGAGGTCCGCCGGCGAGAAGTGGGCGGGCGGGCCGAGCGGGCGCACCTCGCAGCAGACGGTGAGCGGGCCGCCGTTCGCGAACGAGAGGAGATCCCGCCGCTTGCCGCATCCGGGGCGTCCCCATCCGCACCGTTTGAACTCGCGAATGACGGCTGAAGAACGATTCGAGACGGCGGCGGTTCCAGAACACTCACCCACTTTCCTTTTCCGCTGGCCTTCGGCATTCTTCAGCCACAGATCGAACTGCACGAGGACGGGCGGAAGCTGGCCGTTGTCGCAAGCCAAGCCGACCAGCGGCTTGTCGACCTTGGGATACAAAACGAGGTGGAACTTGGCGCCCTCCAGTCCCTCCACCGTGAACCAGGGACTGTCCCAACGCTCGTCGACCGCCGCGTTCTTGAAGCGCTCTTGGAAGTCGGCGATCGTCCAGCTGTGGGTGGTCGGCGACTGCGGGCTGCCGACCTTCACGACGGGGATCGGCAGGCGGACGCAGACGAAGACGGTGGGCGAGTGGCGGAAGAGCTCCAGCTCGTCACTCGAGTAGAAGACGGGCAGCAGAGACGGGACGGCCGTTTGGATCGTGAAGGTGCGGGCTGGAAGCAGGAAAGAAACGATTGAGCGTCCTCTTCCGCGCCCTCCCACTCACCCTTGTGCTTGCCGCTCGTTCCGTCCGGCTTCTCCAGCCACGCCTCGCAGCGGGCGGCCAGCGAGAAGTCGGCGGGCGCGTCCGTGAGGCGCACGTCCAGCGAGCAGTGGCCGTCGGCGTTCTTCGGCACCAGCACGACGGCGAACGTCAGGCGGCCGGCCGGCGGGTGCGTGAGGGCGTGCAGGTCGCTCGTCCACTCGTCGCCGCAATTCGCCGCCGCCAGCCGCCCGTCGAAGCCCTCCACTCGCCACACGGCCACGTGCCGGTCGTTGAAGTGCGCGATCGACGACATTCGCTGGAAGAAGCGGCCGGCAGTTGGAGAGAGCGGGGATTTGAACTCACGATCAACAGCCAAGGGAAGCGAGCGGCGGGCGGGACGATCAGCCGGCCGCTCCGAGCGGACGAAAAAGAAATGAAATGAGTGGTCCAAGCGGCAGCGGGGCGGCGGAAACTGGTTGGACAGCACGCCGTTGTTTCTGGATCGACATCGACCTCTCTCTTCTCCATTCGACGGCCGCAGGGGAAATGTGTGATTCGTTCCAGTTTACCTCAAGCACACTTGCAGACGGCCGCTCTCCTCGACCTTTTGGACGTCACCTTGAACTCGACCGAAACGACGAGCCCTTCACTTACTTGTTTTCAAAGACGGCCGCCCACTGCTTTCTCTTAGACGAATTTATTTCCCCTCGACTTTTAAAACAACACAATGCAACATCAGAAACACAAGAAAACTTGGGATCACGAGTTGAACAGCTTGAGAAGTTCGGCCACGATGTCCGAATTCTCGTGCGTGTACGTGGAATCCAGCTCGGGCAGAGCGGCGATCGCCTTCGCGTTCTTCTTGGCGAACTCGAGCACGCGGTCCTTGAAGTCGCCGAGGTGCTTGTGGGCGAAGGCGATGCGGAGAGCTTCGAGCGCCGTCTCAATCTTCAGGCTCGCGGCGATTGAAGCGGTGCACATCTTCTGCAAGAAAGAAGGGCAGTGGACAGGTGGAACGAATGGAAGCACTCGCCTGCAGCATGCCCAGTTCGTAGAAGTCGGCAGCGAACAGGAGCTCGCGGGCGCACTCCTCCAAGCCGTCCACTTTGCACGAGTAGATGAAACGCAGGATCTTCTCGACGATCTCCGCCGAAAAGTTCTTGACCTCCACGACGCCCGTTTGCCGCTCCTTTGTGTCGGTCGTGAACATCGTCTTGAAGTAGGAGGAATGCGCGCACAGGAACGGCTTGTGGACCTGCAAGCGAAGAGTGAAAGACGAAAAGAAGAAACGACTCGCCTTGAAGACCCGTTGCTCCACGTGGACCTCGACGTCCGCGAGCGAGTCGTCGTCGAACATCGCCGCCGTTTCGCTGAGGTGATTGAACGCCACGTCTTCGCTCTTCGGACCAGCGGGCTTCTCCACCGAGTCCAGCAGTTCGACCTCGCAGTGCACGATGAAAGGCCCATAAGCAATCAAAAGTTCGAATGAAGACAGCAAATATTGGTTCAACAGATGGTCCTGGCCCGTCGAGAATTGGTGGGTTTCTTCTGAAAATAAACAATTTTATCGCGTCCATTTCGCCCTATCTACACACCGAACGGAGTACTTTTCGAGCCGTCGTAGAATTCCCAGCACGTTTTGAAACGGAGCCGCACGGACGTGTGGTGGTCGAGCTGGCGGCAGGCGAGGTAGACGGCGCACTGGTCGGGATCGCCCGAGCTTTTCGGCTCGAACACGAGTTGGAACTGCGCTCCAGCGATCCCGTTCAGCGAAAACGAATCGCCGTTGAACTTGTCGCCGACAGCCGCCGTGGAAATTTGAGTGCTGTAGGCGTTCAGCTGCCAACGGTGCGATGTGATCGACGACATGACGAGCGGCAAAACCGTCTAAAACGAAACGAAATGAATCCGCGAAAGACGAATGGAAGCACGCGCAAGTCCGCAAGGACTTCGCATCGAAACGAAGTCAGCAGGCCCCGCAAATCGGTGGCAAGAAGCAAGCAGAAATCGCCCGCCGAACGAGAAAACGACGCCCGAGCGGAGCGGAAATTCTAACGCGGCGGAGCGTCGATTTCTTCGCGCCAAGCCGCCCGCCGTCTTCCCACTGCCGTCTGTCCGCTTGCCGCTCGCTAGCCGACACTCACTCCCCGCCGTTCGCTTGCCCCCGCCCGGCCGGCCGCACTGCCCGTCTGCCGATTGCTCGGCTTGCGGTGAGTCAGCGGAGAGACCAGAGAAAGCGGGGAAACGCCGCCACCTTTCGCAATCGACCCATCTGTGGACATGTGCGCGCATTCCGCCGGCTAAAATAACGCCGTTCACACGTCCTGCCCGGTCGTTAACTCCAACGGATTGATGCGAGTTCATTCTTTTCCACTAACAACAACGAACACCAAAAGGCCGTGAGAAAGACGAGTGGAATCACTTCCCGGCCTCGACGGCCTCGGCGAGCATCTCTGCGTTCTCCTGAGCGAAGTGGGGATTCCAATCGAGATGGCGGACGATCGCTTTCGCGTTCCTCTTTGCAAAGTCCAGCACGCGGTCGTGGAAGTCGTCCAGGTGTTTGTGGGCGGAAGCGAGCTGCAGGTCGACGACGTGGAGAGAAGCGCGCATCTCCTGCCAAGAAAGAAAGGCGATGGTCGAGTGGATTGATCGAAAGAACTTGCTGGCAGAAGGCCGAAGTTGTAGAAGTTGGTGGCGGGCAGAAGCACTCGAGCCGTCCAATTTGCCCGTGTACTTGAAGCGGAGAACGCGTTGGACCACGTGCGACTTGAGTTCTTCACTTCGACGACGCCCGCCCGCTTCTTTGTGTCGTAAGTGAACATTCGGCGGAAGATGTCCGATTGCGAGACGAGCACAAACTTTGTGGACCTGCAGGGAAAGAAGGAATGCAGCGGGGAGATCCCAACGCTCACAATGAAGACCCGCCCGCCCACTGCAGCTCGACGGCCGCACTGCTCCTCGCCGAACATCGTCACCGTGTTGCCGGCGACTTGCGACATCAGGGCCATGGGATCCGGTCCAACGAACGGCTTGCGGATCGCATCGAGCACCTCGATCTCGCAGCAAACGAACAGGGCAGACGACCGGGCAAAATCCTGCAGAGTGACCAGATGGTGACGTTGTTATACGTTTTAGCAAATGCCCGTTCCCTTTCATTCGACCGCATGTGAACTCGAGGTCGTGAATGCCGGCCGAAATCGAAGTTTTCGGCGCGCATGTCCGCAAACTTCGTTCTTCGCCGCTTCTCCCGTTGATCGCTGTGTTATGGTCTGTGCGAAAGAGGGTTCAGCCGCTCAACTTAAGAAGCCGGCCGAAAAGCGACTCGCTCGTTTGTGGGCGGAAGGTAACATTCCCCGATTGAATGCACGTGGCACCTGGCTGCTCTTTCTTCCGTCTTCTTTCTCCGCGTGCACGTGGCCGGCCGTCCATTAGCGTCGATCCGTCCGCCGGCCGCTTTCTTCTCGCCGCCGCCGTGTTGATCGAAGCCGCAGGGCGGGCGGGCGGGCGGGAAGGCGGCGGTCGGATCACGCACGAAACAAATCGAACAAATGGAATCGATTGAAAGCAGTCTAGAGCGCCCCGAAGAACCGCGAAGAAGCGGACGGCCGGCCGGTCAGTCGGGACGGGCGGGCGGCAAAGTGGCGATCGGTCGGCTTTGCGCTCCGCCGCTCGCCCGCCGGCCACTTCGGAGCGAAACGCGGTGGAGTGCGGGAGTTCGGGTATTGCGGACTGTCGGCTGGTCGTGCTTTCGTGGATGTACTTGCTCTCGACTAATCGCTTGCTTTCAGCTTGGGCCGCGCACCCAACTGTCAGAACAACTGCGGGCGAAATAAGCCGGCCGATGAAGGTCGAGCGACGGCGAATATAATGCGAGTACCCGTCTTATCGGACGTCCGCGGTTGCTCGATGGCCACTCATCGGCGGTCTTCTCAACGAAACTCGAGCCAGTCGACAGCAAACAGGTTGGTTGGGTGGAAAGAACGGGGAATGGTTGAACAAGTTCATGAAACACAGCGCGGAATAAGAAACCGACAAAACAAAGCGACCAGGCTGGAAAGCATGTGAAGTGTTGGTTTACAATTCCCGCTGGCCAACGAACTTGCTGCGCTAAACGAATGCGCTGCTAACAGAATACAACGGCCACTCAACAAAGGATTCAATCGAGGATGTGAGACAAGTAGAATCAGGCCGAAACCATCGGACCCTTCATCGGAATAATCGGCCTTCTACTTTCCAACAACGACGGTGTGCACTAACCCAGCTTCCATTGCCGACAGAGATATTGACGAGCGCAGGACAGGCGAAAACCAAATGGCATCTAACTTTCGGCGTTTTACGCCGATGTTACAACGATCCACTCGTCTGCAGCGCGGAATTAACTGAGTTAACGCCTGATTAATAACAAAAAGAGACTCCATCGTTCGTCCCGCGGATAAACGGAATAAAACCTAAGCTTGCAAGCAAACGCGAACGGAATTGGAGTTTGCGCATGTGTGTCTACTATCTTCAACACTTCTGCCAAACTACGATCATGGTCCGTCAATCCGGCGGTTTGAGAATGCGAGCTCACAAATTAACGAGCTATCTCATCGCTTGTGTTCTCATACAACCCACAAAACCATGCGTAATTTGAAACCCATCAGCGAGAGAACATTGCGCGTGATTTTTGAGTGCCATCTGGCCGTCAAAATGAGTATGAAGAAACTATTAAACGTCATGGTTACAGGCAAGAAAAGAAACAGACTGTCGATAGGAATTAGATGCAAAGAACGCAGTACACAAGCGCCAAAACCTGCACGTCTAACAGTTTTAGTCGTCAACGAGCTATCAGGCTGCTTTGTTCAAAGAATCAGCTCGATGTCGTCGCCGCAGATCTTGTCTGACCGCGATCTCTTGGGCACAGCGAAGATGTTCCTGCTGATGTACCAACGGAACTCGCATCGATGCGGAATAACCTCTACGGCTCATCAATGTGAGCGGTTAGTGGACGTGACTGCCGTGTCAATCAGCAGTAGCCGTGAACGAACGGCCTAAAACCACATGCTGGGAGGCGAATGGGAAACGGAATAAAAGCCGTTGCCATTCGTCTTGTTGTCAGTAGAAGAACGGATCTAATATTGAGGTGTCCAATAAGTTTATTTCTCGACGCTTTCTGATGCAAATTTTCGTCCCATGGAGACACGCGTAGTCCAGTGGAAAATGACGAAGACTGCCGTGCAAATCCTCTCATTTCTCCACTCGACCATTGGGACGGCCACGAATAGCGAATTTGCATCAGGAGCGGTGGAGAAAGAAACTTACTGGACACCTCAATAGATTGAACAAACGACTTAAATGCACATGCGAAGGCCGAACGGAGGCGGAATAAAAGGAACAACAACGGCAAAAGAATTACGGGGTTCAGACCATGTTCGCAGAAGAGTCCGGAATTTAGTTGGATGCATTCAAACAAACGGACTAATCAAAGAACACACCGACAGCTCCACCTCGATTCGTTCACTTTTCCACCCGCACAACAAAAAGCAAAAAGACCATCGAATGATTGTCAGCTAACATCAGAAGGCAACGCAGCCAGCAAGACGGCGTCGGGTATTGGGTTCCATTTCAAGAGCAATCTTCGTCTGTGCCCGCATTCGCGGAATTTGGACCACTCTTGCGAGTCTCTTTGCGATCTACGCCTGCCCCGATTGGAGAAGCCATTCGGTTCCCCGCTGACTGCCGGGTGTACTCACGACACAAGCAAGCAGACAACAAACGACTCGTTCTCGTGTCCAAGCGCTCACCAACAGCAGCCACAGCGAACAGGACGAATCGTAGAGGATGAAGCCCGACAGCCGAAAGCAACGACCAAAACTCGCGCGTTGCCGTTGACCGTCAGGCTAAATCCTTTTCGACTCGAAAGGAAGAGAGGTTGGGCGGACGTCAAGAAAGGAGTTTAGAACGGGAGAGAGGCATTAGCCGCTTTCCCTCGTCCAAACGAAAGGTTGTGGCCTTCTCGCTGCCCGCCGAATGCCCCGAGTTGAGCGACTAAACGAGTGAGACGGCAACAAATCCGAAGGTCAACTTGCGGCGTGATTGTAGGGTGGACGGGACGAGGGCGGTATTTAGAGGCGGAAGTCGGGAGAGGGCGGTGGAGAGGCCGGCAGTAAAGTTCACGCTGTTCATGCCGCCTATGGGATGGTTTCTTTTCCAATCTGAATGTTCGCCAGGCGGCGGCCGGCCGAAAAGAAGCGGTCTTCCGCATCTCCTCGCTGTCATGGGCGGAATAAAGTGTGGAATTTGAATGAGAGGTCGGATTGCTGTGAATGCCTGCGGAGTGCTCACTTCTGCCCGTTCGGGAGACGATCAAAGAGACTTCAAACAGCTTTGCGGGATGTCACCGTCCCTCTGCGATGAGACGAGCGGCTTCTTCGACTCACCAACACCAACCAACCGCCTGCTCCCCTCGAGTCAACCCAACTGCCCTCCGACGGCTCAACAAACAAAACGAGTTTATTAACCGAATGCTCCAACAATCAACAGGCAAAAGGCGAAACCACCGATCCGTTCAACAAATCCATCACGACGCGCTTCAGCGGCAGTGCGCGCGGGAGGACGTCCACCGGCTGGCCGTGGGCGAGACCGAGCTGCCGCTCCAGCGCGCGAATGCGGAGCTCCTTCAGCCGGTTCTCCAGCAGCCGGCCGCGCAGTTGGGGGGCGGCCAGGCGGGCGGCGATCGTCGAGGAGGGCGCCGCCTGCACGCCGCCGAGATTCGCCGCTTCCGTCGCACTGGAAGCGGAGAGGAGTGAGTGGGCGGAGGGATCGACAGTAAGGAGGGGAAGACCACTCACCTCTCACCTTCTTCCTCTTCTTCCTCGCTGATCTCCGCGATGGTCGCCTCCTCCGGCTCCTCCGGCTCGTCGTCTTCGGTCTCCACTCGGGCGGTCGTTCGGCGGGAATCGATTTCGACGAGTGGGCGCTCCGGGGACGAAGCGGGCTCGCCGCTCGAATTCTTCCGCTCCTCTTTCGCGGCCGGCAGTCGACCGTTGGACGGCGCTCTCAGCTCGCTCTCCTCCTCGCCGGCGGCCGTCGGCTCGTCCGTGCCGCAGACGCGGAGCGGATCGGTGAGGAATTTGCGCGCCGTTTCGTCGACCAGCGGCGATTCCTCTCGCTGCACGAAGACGAGCTGGACGTTCGGCGCGAGGCGGCGGAGGACCGCGTGCACGTGTTCGCGCCCCGTCCGCAGCTGCTCGTCCAGCTCGTCGAACACGACGAAGCCGAGGGATTGGGCGTCTGGAAGCGGGATGGTGCAGTGGTTAAAGCGATTGAATGCGGAGGAGAACGAACCGAACTGCGCGGACTCGACGATCGCGCGAACGCGCTGCACAACGCCCACCACCACGTGGACGCCCGCGGCGATCGCCTGCAGCTGCGCGAGGAGGCGCTCGCCGCCCAGGCAGACGCGCGTCTTGAAGCGGAGGAACTGCCCGTAGCCGTCGAGCAGCGCGTCCTCGATCTGCAGCGGGAGGATTGGATGGAGTGAAGGGCACGAACCTCCGCGGCGGTCGACCGCTTCTGACACACGACGAGCGCCTGCACTCGCCCGACGGCGGGGTCCAATCGTTGCAGCAGCGGGAGAAAGAAGACGCCCGACGTTTCGCGGCCGGCCGGCGCCCGCACCACCGCGTGGCGGCCGGCGAGCAGCGCGGGGAGGGCGCGCCGTTGGACCGACGGCGTCGTGCGGATTTCCATTCGCTTCAGGGCGGCGTGGAGCTCCGGCCGCAGCTTGAATTCGAGGAAGGAGTCGCGGGCGGTCGGCGAGGAGTGGCCGCTGCCACGCGTCGAAGCGGTCGGAACAGCCGGCTGTTGCTCGTCGACTTCCTGCTGCTTGTCGCTCTCCGCCGTCTGCCGACCGCCGTCTTTCGCTCCCGAGTGGCTGCAACGAGCGGAAGTGAGCGAAATGGACACCGGGCAAGCGACAGCTCGTCGTTGGACTTTGTGAAGCGAACGGCTCGCTCGTTTGTTCCTGCTTCACCCTCTGCCCGCACCGCTCACTCACCTCCCACTCGCTTCTTCCTTCGTTTCGCGCGTGGAGATCAACGAGAAGTCGAGGTTCAGCAGTTTGCACACGCAGAGCAGCCCGTCGGTCACGCGCTCGGCGAGGAGGACCGTCTGGACGGGCGGCCGGAGGGCGCGGCGGACGGCGGCGAACTCCGCCAGGCGCTCGACGGTCGCCGCCTCGCCGTCCAGCCCGAAGCCGACGAGGTGGCGGACGGCGCGGAGGTCTGCAATTGAATCGAATGGCGGGACCGCTCGTCCGCTCACTCACTTTCGAGCAACGGGCCCTGTTTGGAGCGGAGAGCGAGCAGCTGGGCGCCCGTCCCGATCAACACCTGCACGTCCCGCCGGTCGAGAGCCGCGCCCGTGCACGCGCCGACCACGAGCTGCAGTTGAGCCGCAATTCCTTCCATTCGCTCCCGCAGCTGCAATCCGCCCGCAATCGATCGAAGATTCGAAGGGGAAGACTCACCCGCGCGACCTCCTCGCCGCTCTGAGCGATGCAGACGGCTTGCAGCTCGTCGTTGTCGGCGTCCAGTTGATTGAGGAGGGCGATCATCACGGCGGTCGTCTTGCCCGCTCCTTTCGGCGCCTCGATCACGAGATTCCCGCCCGCGAGCAGGGCGGGCACGGCGCGTTGCTGGAGCGGTCGGGGCACGGAGAGGCCCGCCTGGAAGAGGGCGAGCACGAGCGGGTTCTTGAGGCCGAAGTCCGCGAAGCAGCCGTGCAGTCGATCCCACTCCGCTTGGCTTCGCTCCTCGGGCACCGACAGGAGGGACTCCACAAGCGACCAGTCGACAGCCGGCGACGCGCTGCAATCGGCGGAGAGTCAGCGCATGAGTGATCGCTCACCTCTTCGCCTCTGCTCCGGCCACTCGGCCGCTCGCTTCCGCCTCGAGCGACGGCTCGCTCGTGTTCGCGCCGGCCGGCTTCTCGCTGTCGATCGGGACTGCGGGCGGATTGGACGGGCGATCGTTCGCTTCGCTCTTCGACTTCATCGGCGGACTCGCGCTCTTCTGGTCGGCGAATTCCGGCAGCTTCCGCACGACGCGGCGCAGCGTGTCGTGGCCGACGGCGGCGAGCGCGCGGCCCACGCGACGCTCCACGAGGCGGCCGGGCGCGCGCGTGGCGGCCAGCCGGTCGGCGAGCAGTCGGCGGTCGCCGTTGAAGAACGCGTCGATCTCGCGCACGACCGCCGCGTCCTCCGCGTCGCTCGTCGCCATCACGTGCACGAAGGCGGGCAGCGCGCGCAGCACCTCGCGCGGGTCCTCGCGGTAGGCGGCGTCCAGCATCTCGTGCACCTGCGCGAACACAACCGTCTTCAACTCCGCGGGCGCTGCAAAGGGGAGACGTTGGAGAGCGCGGCCGTCTCGTGGACTCCCCGACCATCAACGCCGCTCCCCGCTTTCACACTCCGCTCCACCCAGCGGAACTCACCGACGAGCCCCCAGTCGAGCACCTGCCGAATCTGCCGCGGCTTTCCGATCACGATGGAGGGCGGAGAGGTGGGGCGCGACTTCAGCGAGCCCTCGCACACGTAAACCGAGGGCTTCGTGTGTTTGCCCAGCGTCTCGAGCAGCGTTTTGAACTGAAAACAAGTGAATGAAGCGAGCGGCACCCTCTCGCGCCCACCTTCTGCGCCCGCTCGACGCTCGGGACGAGGACGAGCACGTCGACGCCCGGCACGACGCTGCGGGGCGCGACGGCGCGCAGGACGAGGACGGCGGCGGTCGTGCTCTTGCCCGAGGCGGGCGGACCGCGGAGGAGCGCGTTCGGCAGGTCGCTGATGCCCTTGAGGAGGTGCGCCTTCTGCGCGTCCCGCAGCTCGCGAACGCCCGCCTCGCGCATCCCGCGGACGATCGGCGCGTTCCCGAAGCGCCGCAGGTCGAAGGGCGGCAGCGCGGAGAGGTCGGGCAGCTCCGTGGGGACGCGCAGCAGGTGGCCGAGTCGCTGCGCGTTCGCCGCCGTCACGCTGAAGAAAGCGAGCACTCCAGCTAGTGAAAGACGCCCGCAACTCACAGCTTGTCGAAGCGCGACGCGTCCACGTGCACCGTCGACTCCATGCGGCCGTTGCGGAGCGCGTAGGCGGCCACCTGGACGCCGCCGTCGGCCATCGCGATCACCGCCGGATTTCGCTCGCCGTGGACCGTGCGCGGCGGCATGAAGTCGCGGGCGATGCGGAGGACGTCGGCCGTCATTTCGGCGGCGGTGATCACGAGCTGGACGCGCGGCGGCTTGGCGCGCAGCAGGGCGACGATTTTCGGCCGGTCGGCGGCCAACAGCGCGTCCACGCGGTGCAGCACCACGAGCTTCAGCTCCGGGCTGCCTGCAATCGAGCGACGGGAGAGTAGAAGAGTGTGCAACAGAACGAACCCATCGCCCGCTCTCCGACGGTCGTCCGCGTGCCCGCAGTCGGCGAGTGGACGAGCACTTGAGTCCCGTCCGTAGGATGTCCGCACTGCTCGTCCGTCGGGCACTCGCAACGCTTCACGCCCAGCCGGTCGGGATATAAGAGCCTCGATTTAGGAACTTCTGCAACAAACGCGTTAGGGGGGGGGTCTAACGGGCTTGTGGCAGACCTGCTCTGGAAACGTAACGCAAACCCGCGGATTGCCGCATTTCGGTTCACGTTTTTGGCGTCTGTCAAAAATCGCTACGATTTTTGACAGCCGGTCAATTCGCGTTCACGATTTCGACCGCCGCGTGTTTTGTGTTCGGACAGAGCGCAAAATGCCGGATTCCCGTTCGCTTTTTCACCAGCTGTCAAAAATCGTTACGATTTCAGACAGATTTGCCCCCTCGAACGCGAATTTGACAGTTTTCGCCAGTGGAAAACTGCCAAAATTGCGAACACAAAAACGACAGTTTCTGCACCGCGAACGCGAATCGGACACCTGCCAAAAATCGTAACGATTTTTGACAGACGCCAAAAACGCGAACGGAAATTCGGCATCTCGCTCATTTCCGGAACACAAAACTTCCGGCTGTCAGAAATCGTAACGTTTTTTGACAGATGCCCGATTTTTGTACACGATTTTCACAGGGTCTGCCACAAGCCCGTTAGACCCCCCCCCTAACGCGTTTGTTGCAGAAGTTCCTAAATCGATGCTGTTATATCCGAGCGCAGAAGCGAGAACTTCGAGCTGCAAACAAGCAAGTGGACGTTGTGGGACGAACAGCGGAGTCAACGATCGGTTCTCCGCAGCCAACTCACTTTGCTCGGCGGCGACGGCTCGACGACGAGCACCTGGAGGCGGCGGGCGCGCGGATCGACGCGCTCGGTGGCGATCAGCGCAAGGGCGAGCGCCGTGCCGCGCGCGGGCGGCGTGATCGCGACGACGTCCATCGCGCGGAAGCCGGGCGTCAGCACGCGTTCCTGCAGCGAGCGGGCGCGCGGCGCGGGGAGGCCGGCGATCGCGAGCGCCTCCTCGACGAGCAGCGAGACGCCCGCGTCCGCCCACGCCACCTCGCAGAAGTTCCAGTTCGAAACCAGCGAGAAGTCGGGGCTAAACGCGGGAGAAATCAAGGAGCAATCGAACGCCCGAACTCACTCCAGTGCTTCCGCTTCAACGGCGCTCTCGGCGCCGCCATCTGTGTGTCTGCAATCGAACAGAAGAGTGCGAGAAGCGATGGGCAACGAGAACTCACTCGTTCATCCTCCTTTCAACTCCGTTCGCCGATGGATCGCCGAGACCGCGAGCTTGCGGAAGGGAACGAGCGGCAACGTCGAATCAAACCATTCGTCCTGAAAATTCGAAGTGGTCGGGAGCCAGTGGACGATGCGCGATCGGAAAAGCGGAAAATTCGCGGGAAATTGGAGGAAGAACACGAATCTTCCTCCACTAATCGCTTGGATGGACGAGCGGCTCGTGTGGTCGCAGTGCAGAAGGAAGAAACCGAAAGTTGAACATTGGAAGCACATGAACCTCACCGATTCCCCGCGAATTCCCCACGAACCTCCGCATCTGACTTCACCCTAAACTTCAAAGCTGTCGCTGACTCTCGCACGACAACTCTCGACCAGATCCTCCAACAGCCGCACGATTCCACGGAGATTCGGCTTGAAGTCGACCGAATTCCCGCAAACTGCTCGCGGCAACCATCAGTCAGCAAATTCGGGAATTCGCGGCGATTTCTCGCGAATTTCGGCCCCCAAATCGCGCGGAAAGGGAGCGGGAACGGCTAGAATTTCGCGCGTGACGGTCGGAACGATGAAAACGGTCGAAATCCGAAGGAATCCGCGATTTTGTCCCGCTTTCCTCGACGTTTTGCGCGGATTTCGCCCCACGGCGGCCGGCACTCGGCGTCGCGTCGAGTGGCGCGTCCCTCCTCGCGCCAACTCTTCCGTCCGATCCGTCCGGCCGGCGGAGTGTTGCGTGCGGACCGGTCGAGTGGGCGAGTGGATGGAGGGGGCAGAGAACACGCACCAAGGGATCGACAAAGAGCAGTTGGAAGTCGCGTTCTCCACTCACCACCGACCACCCCAAACATCTCTTTTGCTCGACCGACCGATTCACTCGTTCGGTTGCTCATTCCGCTTCTCTGCGTTCTCGCCGATGCTCGTGCACCGCTTTGTGGACTTCTGGGCCGTGCGGGCGATCTTGGGAGTTTGCGGCGGAGTGCGCACTCCCGCCGCTTACGCTTTCTGCTGCTCGTTTTTCGCGTGCTCGCGATTGTCGCTAGCGGAGGAGGCGGCCGGAAAGAATTGCGTCCAAGCGAGCGGCACGACGGAACGGCGCATTCACGTTGACCCTTCGTTCTCATCTCGCAGCCTGCCAACTTCGACTGAGAGACGGCAGGCCGCTCGTCGCTCACGAAGTGGAGGACACGCGCCAAGCGAAGCAACCGGCCATCGTTTCGGACGTCTTCGATTCGCGCAACAAAGAGACGATCGGCGACTTCTTTCAGCGGCAGACGCCCGCTTGATCGAGGGATTCTCGTTTTTTTCGAGCAGACGATCCGAGTGGCCGCCGAGAAGCAGAAGGAGGCCGTTCGTTCCTCCTTGTTTGCTGCAGCGGGCGGAGCGGAAGCTTTGCGCACTCCCCTCCGCAACCTCCACGACCGCTGACAGCGGATGGAGGACGAGCGTACGTGAGCGAGAGGGCGGCCCAAACGGAGGGCAGCAGGAAGAGCCCCGCATCGCCGTTTTTCGTCCAAATTTCGACTTCAAACTTTTATTGAGAGTAAGGGCTACAAACGGAAGTCTTAACGCACGAACACGTAGCGCACTGCTGTGGACTCCATTCGCTGCTTCCACGCGCCAAGAAGCTTCCGGTTGGGCGCGAGAGCCTCCGCGTCGACGGTTTCCGTTTGCAGCGCGCAGTTCGTGTGTTCGGCGATGAAGCGCTTCGTGATCTCCAACGTCTGCTCCACTTCCTGAAGACACAACGATCGAATGAGCTGAAGGGAAGAACAAACGGAGAAATCGGAGCCGTGGAAGCAAATCGACGTCGTGATTTCGCCCAAACGAACGCCCGCCGGCGCCGCCGACTCGCTCAAGCGGGCGCAACGGTCGACGACGATCCGCGGAGCGGAGAACAGATCGCTTTCTTCCTGCAAACAGGGTAGACGGCCAAGAGAACGGAACGCACAATGCCGGCGTGCAGGTAGAGTTCGTGGAACTCCAGCCGGAGAACGAAGGCGGCGTTCAACGAGCGGAGATTCTCGAAGGCCGCCCGCCAGTCGCGCGCCTCCTGCTCGCTCCACGGCAGGGCGGGCGGCGTGTCGACGATGGACTCTGGCTCTGCCGAGTGGCGCGTCTTGACGACCAGCCGCTCGACCGCCGCGTTCAACTCGCAACTGAACGAATCGCGGGAGCATTCGAACGGGGTAACTCACGGCTCGTTCGCGGCGATCTTCTCGACCGGAACGTTCAATTCGAGCACACGCGCACAAGGAGCGGAAGAACGGCGTCAAATCTGAAGACGGACCAGATCACGGCTTTCTTTGAAGCTCGAAGCCAACACAAAGGCCGCGGTCCTAGGTGTGGAAAATCGCGGTACTCCACGTGCGCCTTCTCCATGCACATCGACGACAAGTGGGCGAATAGAATGGTGGGCCCCTCGAATCTCAAGTCGAGTTCCACGATCTTGTCCGTGAACGGGTCGCGGAGCATGTGGACGAGCACTCGGTTCTTGTGCAGAATCAGAACGGACAGCTAGACCGTCTTCAGGGATCGGTGATCTAAACGACACATTCCTTGATCTCCGGCGTGCAGCGGACCACTCACCTTTGATCGCCGCAAAGATCGAAATCTGATCGCGGAACTCCGCCCAGTCACGCGTCGGCCAGAAGGAAAGCAGCGCCCACAGGTGCTCCACGGCGGCGACGTGCAGAAGGCGGGCGATCGAGACGGGAGTGGCGTGGTCGAAGCCCAGCTGCAAAACGACGCCGTTCGTGGGCGCCGACTGAATGCACGTGCAGTGCGGGCCAGACAGGACGATCCGCGGCCATTTCGTTCGTTCTTTCCCGTTCGTGGCGAAGAAGACCGATGGGAACGGGCGCGAGCAGAAGAAAAAGCGGAGCGTTCGAAGCCGGAGAACCGCCCATTTCTGGCGGTAGTCGGCGGCCATGAAATCGAGAGCGCTGCCGGCGATCAGCGCGTGGAACAGCAGGAGCAGACGGCCGTCCGCCTTCAACTTCGGCTTCTCCGCCGACCGCAGGACACGCGCTTGCAGCTGGCGGAGCAAACGAAGCCACTGCGGCATTCTGCAATGAAAAAAGTGTCGGCTGCTGCAAGCACCCGACCGAGCGGGCGTTCGGTGAGTGCCGCAAACCGCCGCCAACCGACCGCTCGACCCCAAAACAACGCCGCGTGTTCGTTGGGACTGCGGCGAACCCGCCTGTTCGATTTCCGCGAGGAGTTGCTGCCCGAGTGCCCTTTCCGAGTCGCGGTTGTCCTGCTCGCGAGTCGACAGCGAAAATAGAACTCGAACGAGCATACGCGGCGACCCAAAGGAAGCAGCCGAATCTGGTCTTCTTTTCAAGTACTGAGAAAGAAAGTAACGAATAACTTCGTCGATCACTCATTTATTCGAACAACACGAACAGAGAAAAGAGTGCACTTGACAACGACGGCATGGAAACAACAGAAAACTTTGAAAGGGAAGATTACTCGTGACGGCGAACGGGGATCGGCTTCATTCCGACGAACGCGCTGGGCAGGACGACTTTTTGCGGGGCCCGTTCATCTTCTGGTGGAAGCCCTCGTCGCCGTCGATCAACTCGCGGCTCTTGTGGGCGGCCGTCACACACAGATTTCGAAGCGAGTCGGGATTCCTGGAAGCAGAAGACACGAATAAGAAGAGGCGCTCATCCACAAACCGGAGCATGAAGCGCTCGATTCTGAAGCGAGTGACGCGATGTCCGTTCGGGCGCCGCTCCGACCGCTCGACGACCACGAAACCGTCGTTGTCGCCATCCACCGGATTGAGGATCGGAAAGAATAGACCGCGAAGCGGCGGGCAGTGCGGAATCGTCTCCCACTTGCGCGCCTCGAAGTTGCAACGGGACGGGAACGTGCGGTACTGCCCGTCGATTCGTTTGTGCATCCTCGCGAACACGGAGTGCGTCCCAGACGACATCCAGTAGGAGTACTGCAACGAGCAAGAAGGTCGACAAAAGCAAAAAAGAAACGTACGCTCGAATCGGCCTCCACGCCCAACTCCTCTTTGGTCCACTTCTGCTCGTCCAGCGAGTACACGTGCAGGTCCTTCGGAGTTGAGTAGTCGACCGTGAACAAGCGGCTCCCGTCCTTGCTCATTTGCGAGTAAAACAAGCGAAGTTCGGGGTGGTTGGTCGTCTGCAGGACGGTGGCGTGGGGCTCGTCGAGGTCCAGCCGAAGGAAGACGAGGCCTTTGTAGCAGCCGAGAACCGCTCGCTTGATGTCCACCTGCTGGCCCGTGATGTCCGTCAGCACGAACGTCGGCTCGCGACCGGAACTTGAATGCAGCAGGGTTCGTTCGTAGACTTCGGCTTCAGCGTCGTCCGGCAAGCTAATCAGGTGCAACTCGCACGTGCCGCTGTCTCCGTAGAAGTTGACCGTTTTGACGAGCATCGTGTTGAAACCAACGACCACAAGTCGATCGATGCAAAGTCTGCGGAGCCATTTCGTCGGGGCTTTCCACAATCTAAACACGTGAAGTATTGGGCAACAGAAAAGAAAAGCAAGCTTACCTGCGAGTGTTCCGCCGCAGGTCCACGACGAGCACTTCGGCCTGCTCCGTGACTGCGTACATGTAGCGACCGTCCGCGGAGAAACCGAGATGACGTGAGAGCTGAAAGCACGTGGAAATTAAAATGTGCTGATCGCGAGCGAACCTCGTAGGCCTCGTACACGAAGAAGTGGTTGTGCTCCTTGCGCTCGTGATCCATCGTCGCCAACCTCTCCGCTTGCTTCGACTTTTTCGCCCGCAAACGAGCGGAGTGACGGAAGGGCAGAGGAACGACCGCCTGCCACCAGCAGCGCTCGCATTCGCACAGCTGAGCGTGCGAGAGTTGGACGATGGGCGAGAGATCCGCCGACTCGTCCTGCTCGGCCGGCCGCTTCCGGCTCGACGACTGCCGACTGGACTCGGCCATCGCACTCCTGAAAACAGAGACATTGGAGAACGAATAAATTCGACGGGAAACGCGCGGAAGTTCACGAAAATCGAGCAAAAATCGTCGCCAGCTGCCTTTTTTCTGCTCAAATCTGCCCCTTCGAATATTTTAAGCACAGAAAGCCAACGAAAATCGACTAAATCCACCGGTTAATCAACCATCAAACTCATCAAACACCACCGAAATGCGTGCAGAAAGCGGCGAGCGGAAGGACGCGGCGTCCCCCGAACGAGACACGTGACTTCGCCGGGGAAGAGAAGACACTCCGCTGGCGGCCGGCTCGCACGATTCTGCTCGTTCAATTCGGTCGAACACCAACTGGCGCTTGTAATCGGAAGTAGTTTTCAGCGTTGATCACCTCTCAACGCCCACACTCGGACGTGCGAGAACGGGGTCTTCTCCGCATCATCGATCGACACGAGCCGTTCTAATCGGACCACTTGCTGTATGCGGTCAGGCAACGCGTTCACGCCTAACATCTCACTTCACACAAACGGGAGACGTTTGCGCGAATCTTAAACTCCGAAAAAAACGAACAAAAAGCCGGGCGAACGGAAGAGTGCGCAGTCGAGCGGCCGGTCGATGATCCCAGCAGACGATGGCAGGAGAGTCCGGTACTCAGAGTGTGTGTGGAGCAAACGGTTCACCGCCCCAACTCTCGGCCCATCCGCTCCGTCGACTGTACGGGGAGCAAGACGGCCGGCAGTCGGTCGGGCGCCTCCTCTTCCCCTTCGTCCTAGCTGGCTGCAAACACACGAGTGGACGGAGCGGAAAGCGCCTTCATTGCGCAACGGCGAGTGGAATAAGCGGGCGGTCCGTTCGGTCGCCAAACGGCGGCGCAATCCCGTTCGCTGCGGGACGCGAAGACGGGCAGTACAAAAGGCGGAAGTCTTCACTTGGGGCTCATTTCTCCTTTCTGTCCGCCGGCCGGCCGCTCGGGCGGTCGGTCTCTCTTGCCTCTCCGCTCCTCTCTGCTTTTGGTTGGCTGTTGGAGTGTGAGCCGTCGTTGATCCTCCACTCAAGTCCACTACCGTCTGTTCATCTCTTCTGATTTCTCCCAATCAGTCGCTCGTTGGGCAAGTTCCCTTCACTTCCTTCCGATCGAGTGCTCATCCCCGCTTGTCGATTTCAGGACGCGATCGACTCCATCTTCTCCGTCTCGCTCCACTGATCAATGAGACGGCCGTCTACCTCAACCTTCCCGTCTCCCTCTTCCCCCTGCTGCTCGATTCTTCGAACTCTCCCGCCCACTCGCTGCTTCGGGCGTCTGCTGGTGTCCTCTGCGCGCCGTTCGTGAACTTCGTTCTCTCGGATTCTCGTGGTCGATTCGTTCGGTGAGTGGTCGCTCGATCTGTCGAACGATTGATGAGTCTTCTGCTGCTTTCAGGTCGCCTCCAAGCTTCTCCTTTTTTAATCATTCGACCTTGCGAGCACCATCGATGAGCACCACCAAGAACCTCGCTCCCTGTTCGCTGTATCTTGTGGGCCGTTCGTCACTTCGGATTCTCCAGCCCCGCCTTCGCTGTGTGAGTTCTCCTGTTCGCGTTCCAACAACCCACTCTTTCAGTTTTCGATAAAATTCTTGCGATGTTGGAGTGGGCGGATGAACGAGCGGGCGGCGATTGATTGAACGCGTGAGTTCCTCCGCTCCCCCGTCTTCAACTCGTCCGCTCCTTTATTCCAGGCTCCGCTGCGTTCGCCGTCTGGTGGCGCAAGCAAGGACTCCAAAAGGGCGGCCGCTGGTGGTGAGTTCTCCCTTCTTCCCGGTCCTCACTCGTCCTTCGCCGTTTCAGCTCCAAAGAGCTTCGGACTGCCCCAAATTGCTGGCTGGACGTGCGTCTCCCAACTGCTCCAAATCGCAAGACCCCGTTTGCTTCCGTAAGTCGCCATCGCCCCTCCTCGATCGCACTTCTCTCATCTCGTTTCAGTTCTGGACGACCACCGTGTGCTGTGATTCGAAATGGATGTGCGAATGGAAGTTCTTCGAAACACCAAGCTCCTCGTTCGGTGTGGAGTCCATTGATCCTCCTCCTGTTTGTGCGACGGAGTCGTGGAGCAACGGTCAGGCTTTGATTGTGGAATAAAACGAATGTGAACGATCTCGACGGGCTTTCGGTCGACTCGAGAAGGAGCGAAGAAAAGGGGAAGGAAGAGCAAACCAGAGCCGGCTGCCTTTTCGTGTGAGAGAAGAATATTCGAGCACACGTCGCGTATTCTGAGACTCGTTTGGAGAAGGCCAGCACGTGCAGTAGAATCGGCGTCGATGGCGACTTCCTCCCGGGCGTGTGGGTGAAGCGAAAGCGGACGCAGTGGGCGTCTTTGGCCACTCACCGCGAGTCTGCAGACGGGAAGGTGGAGAGGAGAAGCAACGGCTCATTTGGTCGATGCCCAACGAAACCCGTGCGGCTCGCCGTCCAGCGCGAGCCCGAACGTCCACTCGCGTCTCGCTGCAGGCGGCTTGTGGTGCAGTCGCGGGATGCGACGAAACGGAAGACCAATCGGCAAAAGTCTGTCGGCGTTTTCGTCCGTTGCTTCTGACTGGACGCCTTCGCCGAGTGCGTCCGCTCCAGTCACGGCCCGAAGGCAATCGGCACTTGTGAGAGGCCCAATAGAGCGGCTTGAATAGTCGGTGGCAACGATTGAAAGAGAGTGCGATTTGGGGGACACGAACATGCCGTGATTCAACTGCAAGCGAGGGCTCGATCGGCTGTTCTTTTCGTTCCAAAGAATTCATTCACTCCTCAATCGGCCACCGACAAAAGAGGATGTTCGTCGTGTTTTGCAGTTCTTTCTTTGCGGAACGCTTCACAACGTCCGGGCACGCCGCTTATCACTCGTTTCTTCGCTTCAGCAACCGCATTCTTTCTTCCTTTTTGTTCCGCCCGCCCGTCGGCTGCGGGCTCGTCTCGTGACGAACAGGAACGAGCGGGCGAGGCGCTCCCGCCGACTGTTCGCTTCCCACTGGCATTTCGCATCTTTCGCTTCTCATCCACGATGTCCATCTGAAAGTGCTTTGCGGACAGGAGCGCGCTGGTCAAGTGGAAAATCGAGGCGTTCGCGGAGAAGTTCGGCGCGGCGGTGTGCGGCGACCAGTGGTGGTCGGACTTGTTCACAACGCAGCTGAACGGCAGCTCGCAGTTTTCGTTCCTCTTCTGCCCGCCGGTCGCCGCCGCCGGCTATTCGGAGGAGCGGCCGCGACTCGAACGCCGCCCTCCGTCGTACCACGTGACCGCCCACCCCTCGCTGTTGTCGCCGCGGCCCTTGCTCGAAATGACGCTGTGGCTGGAGAACGAAGTCGGGGAAATCGTCGTGCCCAAAAGTGAGTGAATTCTGCTCGTTTGGAAGCTCCTTTTCTTTTCGTTTGCACGAACAACGGCTGTCTTCGCGTGAAAGCGGCGGCAATCGAGCGGCTGCGCGCCCTGAACGTCGTCTTCGTCTGCTGCGAGCTGCACGAAGTAGAGAGCGAGCGGGAGGAACGGATGCGGGCGCTCACAACGGCGTGATCCAAACGATGGACCGCTCGAGCGAGCCGCTCGAATTCGCGTGGACCTTCCACTACGACTGCCGCGCCCCGAAACAGGAGAGCGCGACGTTCGCGGTGGACGGAACGGAGCTGAAGTTCTCGCTGCAAGCCTCGTCGCACTTGAGCGTCCTCAACGTCAAGAACGCGGGCCTCCTTTCATGGGAGACCTTCCACTACGCGCTGTGGCTGGAGAACTCGGACGGGGAGCGCACTTTCGTCAAGGGTTCGTCCATTTCTTTTGTTTGATCGTTCGGTTTGCAGAGGGTTTCGTGCGGCCGTTCACCGACAGCCCGATCGTTCTGAACGCTCTGCACGGGGCGTCGCCGGACGAGACGGCCGAGTTCTTCGCGGGCGGGGCGGCGTTCGTTCACTTCCGCCTCCGCCGCCTCGGACCGCCCTTCTTGTGGCCCGAGGAGGAGTGCCGGGAGGTCAGCGCGAAGGACGTGATCTTCGACTACATCGGCGCCCACTTCAACGACCCGAACGTGGGCGACGTCCGCGTGATCGCGAAGGGCGGTGTCGTCTTCCACGTACGCAGTCCAGAAATCTCCGTTGATCTCTCGGCTTCTCGCAGGCCTCCAAACCCGTCTTGTGCGCCCAGTCGGAGGTCTTCGAGCGGATGTTCGCGCACCCGAACACGATGGAGAGCATGGAGCAGCGCATCGAAATGGACGACGTGGAGCCGGTGCTCGTCGAGCGGATGCTCCGCTTTCTGCACACGGGCCGCGTGGAGGCCGGGCGGGAGGCGGACGGCGCGCTCTTCGTCCTCGCCGACCGCTATCGACTCGTCCGGTTGCAGGTGGGCACGTGGATGTCCAGCAATTCCAATCATTTCTTTCTCGCAGGAGTTGTGTCTGGCGAGCATGAGCGGGAACTTCTCCGTGGAAACGATCCTCGACCACCTGCCGCTCGCCTTCACGTTCGACTCGCTGCCCGCCTTCCGGCAGCGCGCTCTCGAGTTCGCCGCCCGCAACCTCGCCGCTCTCACCCGCACGGAAGAGTGGCCGCGGTTCATGAACGCGCACGCGGACATCGTGAACGAAGTGATTCGCGCTAAGGAGTGATTGATCGAAGTATTCGTTTGATTAAACACGCAGTCCAATTGGTCTCGTTTGCCTTGGGTAGCTGAAGAAAGAAAGTGGCTGATTGAAACGACTTAATTTCTCTTTGGAGGTTCCCGCAGCTCAATTCAAGCGGGTTGGTGGTCGTAGAGAAGGCGATGCCGCTGGTAGGGGGCGACCGAGAACGTGAACGCCCGAAGGGACCTTCTGTCTTTGCTTCCAAGCGCGCAATGAAGCCCTTCGTTTGGTCCTCGCCTCAAAACAAAAAGTCGTCGGGCGCCGATCGTGGGCGCGATTTCCAGCTGCTCGAGATGCCAAGACCCGTTTGATTTTAGTAGGCAATTCGGCCTCCGTCCTCCTCAAGTTCCCTCTCGCCTCTTTTTAGTTGTGGCGACCACCGTGGGCTGTGATTCGAAATGGATGTGCGAATGGAAGTTCGTGGAAACGTCGAGTTCTTCCGTTGGGGAGTTGTCGATTCTCATTCTGTTCGTGTGATCAACTCGAGGAAGGACGATCAAGTTATTTGTGGAATAAAACAAGTGAATGATTCCTGCGGGCTTTTGGTCAAAAACGAAGTTGATCGTTAGAAGGGAAAGCAAACTAGTGTCGATTGCTCACAGGCCTCCACTTGTTCCCTTTTTGTGTGAAACAAGAAACATTTGAGTGGTTCATTCAAGCATCTAAACAAGTGCATCAAACGCGTTTGGAGAAGTCGAGTTCGTGCAAAGGAACCAGCGTTGATGGCGACTTCCTGTTGGGCACGAGGGTGAAGCGAAAGTGGACGCAGTGGGCGTCGAGGAAGTCGGCCGTGAACTTCGTGTACCAGCCATCTTCGGCCACTCGCAACGCGCACTCGCCGCGGGTGTTGCGACGAGTCTGCGGCGTAAATGCGATGAGAGATGGACAGAGAGGCAAGTGCTCACTCGATCGACGCCCAACGAAATGGCGTCTCGCTCGCCGTTCAGGTCGAACTCGAACGTCCACTTGCTTTCGCACGGGACGTACAAGTGCCAATCCGTGGTGTTTCGTTTGAGTTGTCCAGCTTCCATCAGTGCGACGAGATCCGCGTTGTGGAAGATCATCGTACCGTTGGACAGGTCCACTTGAGCGAACGACAGGTTGCGGTAGTTCGGATTCGGAAACTCGAATGCCCGACCGTTGAGCGAGTAGCTGAACTCGGGGAATGGCGAAAGAAATCGAATTTTTGCTCACTTCCCGGGGCCAAAATCCCAGTCCAAGTGAGGCCTCCCGAACTTCTGGCCCGTGCCGCAGCGCCGCTCGTCCGCGCCGCCGATCACGAGCTCGCCCGTTTGAAAGGCGCCCTTCACTTTCGGCTTACTGAAGCGACGATAGAGAAGAGAACCCTTGGAAGAACCTACGGATCCCCGACGACCGTGACGATCGGCGCGGGCTTTCCGGCGAGCAGCGAGAACCACACCAAACTGCTCGAGTAGCTGTCCCTGATGGGCAACACTCCCGCAAGGTCCTTTCGGCACTGCAGATGGAGCCCGGGGACCTCTCTCATCAAATAGAAGTCCAGGGGTTGCATTCGAGCGGGGTCCGCGCCCAACTGCAATCGAGTCGACAAGAAGACGAGCGAGAACTCACGGCCATCATCTCGCGATAATTCGGAGCGTGCATGCCGGGTCGGTCGATCGTTTTGAATGTCGACGATGCTCTGCAAGCAGCAGGAGTGACTCAAGCAGAGAAAACTATCGAAGGGCTCACTTCGGCGCGTAGACGGGCGCGTGGTTCGTTTTGTTGCGGCAATAGTAGTCAGTGAAATACTCGCGGAACAAGACGACTGTGTTTTGAATGACGGGAAGGAAGATCCTGTAGATTACGGCGAGTTTCAGTTTCTGGGCTGCAACGAAGTGAAGGGTGAAGGGCGGACATTGTGGCGTACGCGGTGTTCCGATCAGAACGTCGACCACTTGCAGGCTGTCTAAATCCAATTCGTACATGCAAGAGCTCTGCGGCTTCTCACCGGCGGTGTCCCGCACGAACGGCACTCGCTGGACCGTGTTGCGGGATTCGGCCCTCTTTCCGCCTCGTTTCGCTTTCCGTCGTCCTCGGCGAGCATCTCCTTGGACCACGAGCAGGACGAGAAGCAACAAAACGAGCAAGAAGGAGGACTTCATGCTCTGCTCGGGGATTCTTTGATGGGTGAACAGAACGAACAAGCGCCGCTTTTATGCGCTCCGTTGAATGTTCTGTTGTTTGTACAAATGCAGGGAGATCACGGTCTCTCTTGTTCGCCGCTGGCTGTTTCCGGTGGGGCTGATGGCTCACGCTCGTTGCCTCCATTTCGAGGCCACTTGCTTGAAGTGAACAAACCGCTGTGCAAACAACCCTCTTCCGTGGGCGACACAACGGAAGCGCACAAGCGGGCAAACACAAGAAGATCACCCTTCAAATGGAGTACTCCTGTTGACAACAAGGAAGAATGGAGTTGTGTGGCCGTCTACCCGCTTGCTCTGTTCGGTCTTTCGTTCCTGTGCTCCGAATAGAGGTGCAAATAATTCTTAGAGATCCGCCGAGCTCCGCTCTTCTATCTGCAGTTAAACCACACGGCTGCTTGCAACAAGTTTATTTCTCTTCCGAACTGCCCACAGCTCAATTCAAGCGAGTAGCCAACCCGACGCCCGGCAGGTCGTAGTCGTAGAGAACGCACGCCCGCTTGTAGAGGGCGATCGGGAACGTGAACACGGGCGTGGAGCGTCCGCCGTCGCTTCCGAAGCGCGCAATGCAGCCGTGCGTTTCAGCCCAGCTGCGGTCGAGGTAGTCGTCGGGGCCGAGGCGGAACTCGCGGCCGCCGACCGTCAGCACGACTTCCAGCTGCAGGTCGCACGGGCTGAAGGCCCAGCTGTCCATTTGCAAGAGGGGCGCCAGTTGGCGGTAGATCGAGTGCGGAAGCGTGAATACGAGCTCATCGAGGAGGAAGAAGATTTGCCCCGGCTGGTCGAAGGTGTGCACGTCAAAGGAGAACCTAAGCAAAGCGGGAATGATCGTTCCAGTCGACCGCTTGCTCACTCGTTGACGGCAACGCTCCACTCCTTCCACAGAAAGCCGACGGGCGCCTGTTCGGGCAACACAATCCAGTCGTCGGCGCACCGGTCGGGCTGTCGGCCGCCCAACGTCAAGACGCCCGTCTCGTCCAGCGCGTTGTAGGGCAGCCAATCGGCGCTAAACCCGCAGCGAAATGAGAAGCGACCAGAAGAGTGGGGCGCACGAATCGAAGCTGAACAGGAGAATCCGCTCGTCCAGCTGCTCGAGGATCGTCTCGAAGAAGAGCGACGAGTCGTTCGAACGCCCAACGCCAACTTCGCCGACTGCCGCCACGAACTGCCGGGATTTTTGGTTGAGCACCGTGAAAGGCAGTCCGCGGAAGGCCGCACCGCCGACCTGAACGAACGAGCCAGTGGGTGGCGCGCGGAGAAACAAACCTCGAAATCGTCGGTGGCGGTCTGCCCAATCGTTTCGTTCTTCTCACCGACTACACGCCTCGTTTGATGGAAGGACAAGGAAGCACTGAAGGCGTCCAACTTCTTTAATTCCTTCGGTTTTCGGCCACTTACGCCGGGTCGAAGACTCCCGAGTCCGCGGCGTCGCTCACGAACAAGCCCTTGAAGTTCGCGTCGTTGGTGATCTTGACCGTCACGTTTTGAGCTGCAAACAAAAGAAATTAGGGGCGATTGAAGCGCCCGAAGTGGATTACGGGGGTTGCCGATGGACAGGTCGAAGATGAGCGGAAAGGGCTCCGCCGAGCGGAACGGAACGCTGATGACGCCGCCCGCCTGGACTTGCAGCAGAGCGGTGGAGACGCCGAAAAGAAGCAGCCACATCTTCGTTGTGCTTTGTGTTGTTCTCCTGCCAGCGCGTTCTCTTCTTTTATTCGCTACGAGACGAAAGGGCGTGGTCCTTCCAGCCGGAACTCTTCGGCGATAAGAAGGCGGCGAGCTGCCGGCCGTTGCGTTTGCTACGAATCGAGCACCTGTAGTGAGCAAAACGGAATGGTGGAGACTACACTTCATGGAGCCGTTCGCCGTGCGTGAAATGAACTACAACGTTTTCTCTGCGTCGTCCACGCCCATTTCTTCCGTTCCGGAATGACCGCCGATCGCCACCACCGCTCATTGGCCCCAACGAATGCGCGCTTCTCGCTTCAGCCCGCCGATCAACCGTTGGATTCGTGGTCTTTCCGGCAGCACGCCTGTCGATGACGATCGCAATGACGAGGCCGCAATGAGCGCTCTTCTTGCAGACTTCCGCGTGCTTTTGGGAGCGGGAGCAAGCAGCAGACGGGAGCGAAGCAGCGGGCGGCTTCTCGTCCACTTCGAGGACCTCCACTTCGGCGGACACGACGAGCGGCGAGGGCGAGCGGGCGGCGCGTTCGCCGAGGACTTCGTTTCTCACGTCTTTTTGATTCGAGTTTATTCGTTCTACACGCATTCAACAATAACACCGAACAACAGAAAGAAGGACAAACGGAAGAATCAGTAGAACAACGACTTCGTGAACTCGTTAATGATCTCCGCGTTCCTGCGGATGAAGGCGGGAGTGTAGTTGGGCAGCGCGACGATAGCCTTTGCGTTCTGCTTCGCGAACTCGAGCACGCGGTCCTTAAAGTCGCCGAGGTGGTGGTGCTTGTATGCGAGCCGCAGGTCGTCGAAGACGGTGGCCAGCGAAATGGAGCGCAGGATCGCCGCCGTGCAGAGCGCCTGGAAAAAGCGGGCAGTGTGAAGAATGAAGAGGGAGGAGCACACCTGCAAAGCTCGCAATTGGAAGTAGTCTGCGGCGGGCAGGAGCTCCCGAGCGTTCCAATCCAACTCATCGACTGTGCTTGAGTAAATGAAACGGAGGATCTTCTCGACCACCTCCACCGAGAAGTATTCGACCTTAACGATGCCCCGCTGCCGCTCCCTGGTATCCCTCGTGAACATTTGCTTGAAGTGGGCGGATTGAGAAGCGAGCACGAATTTATGGACCTGCAAAAGGAAATGGAAAGCGGGAGGAGAGGGTCGGCTCACCTTGAAGACCTTCCAGCCCACGTGGACTTCGACGTCAGCGAGCGACTCGTCGCCGAACATCGCCGCCGTGTTCGCAGCGTGCTTCACCATCGCGTTGGAGAACAGCGGCTTCTCCACGGCCTCGAGGACTTCGATTTCGGCGCAGAGCACGAGTGTTCCCTCGTCCGACCACGCCTGGAGGTCGACCAAGTGGCCCCAATCCTCGCATCCGTGCTGAACACCGAGCGCGAAGTGTTTGGTTGTTTCTGAAACGGGCGCAGATAAAAGCGGTGCACGAATCCGGCGACCCACCGAGCGTTCCTTTTTGCAGTAGGTGGTCGATCTCGGGCCACACCACGCAACACATGTGGAACTAAACACGAGCCGACAAGTGGTCGTTGAGCTCCTGGCAGGCCAAGAAGACGCCGCACCCGTCCTTGCCGACGGGCGCGGAGATGAACACGAGCTGAAAACTGCTGCCTTCCATCCCGTTCAGCGCAAAGAGCGGGCTCGTCCATTTCTTCCACGCTCGGACGGTCTCCGAGCGATCGCGGAAGTCGGCGAGCTCCCAGCGAAGAAACCTGACGCCCGACATGGGTGGAGCGGCTGAAATTGAAGAAATGGATCGAAGATTGATGAGTAGCGCAGTGTCGTCCGGAAAAGCGCTTCTTATTCCCAGGGACGCCGCAAAGAGACGAACTTCGAATCAAAGACGATCGATTGAACGAAGAACAAGGGGGACGCTTGTGGACCCCGTTCTTTTGGAGCGGGAAGCGAAGGGAACGAGGAGGCGAAAGGGGACACACAAGAAATTATGAGCGGAGCGGGGAGGGCGAGGAGAGAGTGGGGATCGAAGCAAAAAGAAAGCCGCCGTCGGGGTCCGCCGGTCGTCGGCAGCCGCTCGCTCTTTCGCGTCGAGTTCCGTTGGTTTGGCGTTCTGTCCGCTCGGCCGGTCGGTCGCCGCCGCGCATCGACTCGAAACACGCGCGATCGAATCCCACTAGAGGCTCCGAAAAAGTAGAATCTTTTCTTCGAACCCCAACAGATTCGACGGCTGGAATGATTGCTTCACTTGCTTTTTTGCTCATTCCTTGACGGCAGCGATTCATTAGAGATCCGAGGGGCACCAGAAGCCGCTCGTCGGCCGGCCAAACGAGCGCCAAACGTCAAGACGCCCGTCTTGTTCACAGTGTCCGTCCTAAAGTCCACTTCGACCTGGACGAGCGGCGAGTGAATAGAGGAGCATCGATTCTGCCCGACGCTTTCTGTTCACATGTCGAATGGTCGCTTCCCCGTTTGACTCTTCTGTTCAGTTCGAGTTTATCCACTTCAACATGCTAACAACCACCCGACAACAAAAGTCAGCACTAAAAACGGGGAACAACTTGTGGGAACGACAACTTCATGACCTCGTCGACAATCTCCGCATTCTCCTCCTTGTATTTCGAGTTGAATCCGGGCAGAGCGGTGACCGCGTGGGCGTTCTGCTTGGCGAATTCCAGCACGCGGTCCTTCAAATCGGCGAGGTGCCCGTGCGCATGGGCGATCTTCAGGTCCTCGAGGATCGTCTCCATCCGAAGGGTGCGCAGGATCGCCGCGGTGCACATCTCCTGGAAGCGGAGAGGAGTTGGGGGGAATGAACACAGCTTGATTCGAGTTGCCTGCAGCACATCCAGGTCGTAGAAGTCGGCTGCAAACAGAAGCTCTCGAGCGCACTCCTCCAAGCCGTCCACATGGCCCGTGTACATGAATTTGAGCACTCGTTGGATTGTGTCGGCCGAGTAGTTCTTCACTTCGACGACGCCCGTTCGCTTCTCCTTCGTATCGTGCGCGAACATTCGCTGGAAGTAGGGGGACTGGGAAATGAGCACGAACTTGTGGACCTGCAAGGCAGATGGGGGATTAGAAGGCAAATTTCTGCACTCGCCTCAAAGTTCTTCTCCTTCACGCGGATCTCGACGTCCGCGTACCGCTCGTCGCCGAACATCGCCGCCGTCATCTCCAACAGGCGCGCCATCACGTCGCGGCGGGGCGAGCCGGTGGGCATAGCGACCGGTTGAGAGGAGAGGCTTGAAAACAACACCGAGCGAACTCGGAAAAGACTCGTTCCAGAGGGCGCAGCGAAGCACTCGAGTTTGCACGCAAAGGAAGAGCGAAAGCAAACATCAAAGCGAGGGAGGGAGTGGCTCGGCGCCGCAATTGACCGTTTTTCCCTGTTTTCGATCGACCCACGCCGCACGCAATCAGCAAAGGTGGTGGGAGCACCGCCGAATTACCACCGCTCGCGCGATGGGAAGATCGAAGGAATGGGCAGCAGAGAAGTCGATTCGGCATTGAGTGTTGGTTTCGAGAAAGCAGGAATGAAGCGGGCGGCAAGCAAACCTTCGCCTTGTTTCTTTAGGCTCTAGCCATTGCCTGACGTTGTCGTTGCTGTTCCCTTTGCACATCCGGCTGCAAGCGGCATTGGGTTTCGAGCAGTTGGACGAGCGAACAGCGGTCGAATCTGTGCACCTCGCTTACCGAACGGACAGGAGTGAACGAGAACCGATCGTTTGCGAAAAACGGACCACTTGAAGAACACGGGCCGTTCGTGACCAACTCGTCGACTACTCGACTCGGGATGTCGTTCCTTAAGCAACAAGAAAGACTCCAACTCGCTGTTTAAGGTTTATTGAAGGACGAACAACTTGAATGGCCGTAACACAGCAACAAGAAACGATTGGACGATCACTGGAGCTGGCGGACGGGAATCGGCTCCATCTTCTTGAAGCAGCCGGGCAGGAACGTGACCTGCGGGCGTTTGCCCTTCAACTCGCGGAAGATCTCTTCCACTTCGACGCCCTCGCGGAGCTTCCGGACGGCGACTAGCGCAAGATGCTGGAGCGAGTCGGGGCGGCTGAATTCGCAGAAAGAATTGAGCAGAAGGAAAGCGTGCTTACCGGAACATGTGACGTTTGATCTTGATTCGAGTGACCGACGGCTTGGAATCTTTCGGCGACATTTCGAAGGTCTTGACGACCACGAGCCCGTCCTCCCCGCCGTCCGCCGGGTTGACGATCGGGTGGACGAAGGAGACGTCCGCCGGCTCGAGCGGCACCTGTGCCCGCTTCTTGGCCTCGAGATCGCTGCGGAAGAGGCGGCGAGGGGAAGCCGCGCCCTCTCGTTTGTCGCCTCGAATGAACATCGCCTGCGTTGCGCGAACCACGTCCTCGTATTCGACCTGAAGTTCGGAAGAAGATGGAAGGAAAAGGAGAAACAGCTACCTTCCCCAAAGCCTCGTCGTTCTGCGCCCTTTTCGTCCACTCCTTGCGCTCCGCCGAGTACACGTGCAGGACCTTGAGATCCCAGTGGCTCAGCATGAACACTTGCCGGCCGTTGGCGCTCCTTTGCGCGGAGCAAAGGAACGTCTTGGGGCACGCCGTCTGGTGCTCCACCTGCACGCGCGGCTCGTCGATGTCCAGCCGCAGGAGGATCAGGCGCAACGAGCCGAGAACTCCGAAGGCCGCTCGCTTCACGTCCACGCACTTGCCGCTGATCTCCGTGACGACAAAGGTCGACAGGTCGACGGGCGAGCGGCAGAGCGGGACGGGCTTGTAGACGAGCGCGTCCTCGTCAAAGCGGAGCAGGCGCAGCTCGGCGGCCAGGATGCTGCCCGCGCGCACGAGCAGCGCGTGCGGGTTGACGGCGACGAACTCGGAGATCTCCGTGAAGGGCGGCCACTCCTCCGGCGCTTCCACGAACCTGAAGCGAAGCGAACGAGTGAACGGCGGAGAGGAGAGGAACCCACTTGTGAGTGTTCAGCGAGAGGTCCACGACGAGTAGGTCCTTCCGTACATGTGCCGGCCGTCCGCCGAGAAGCCAACGTTGTTCGAGAGCTGGAAGCGAGTGGAATCCATCGGTGCAAACAAGATGAAGCTCACGTTGTGTCCCTCATAGACGAACGAGTTCTTGGCGTCCACTCGCTCGTGGTTTAACGAGCTGCACATGGGCAACTCCTTCTTCTTCCTCCACTCGCCGCACCCGCACTGCTGGGCGGAGGAGAGCTGCACAATGGACGGCTTCCGCTCCATGATTGCCGCTGAAAAGAGCGCAAATTGGCAGCGAAAGGGAGGACAGAGAGAAATCGAAACAAATTGCGCTGAAGAACTTGAAATGACAAGCGACTTCTCCTTCCTTCAACGAGGATCCTCCACATTCCCTTCGCTGCTGCAGCGTTGGCAAATTCGACCGAAATCCGCCGTCAAAGCGGCGGTAAACCGCGAAATGCGGCGGGCAAAACAACGCCCGACCGGAGCGGAAAATTGAACGGCGGAGAGGCGTCGATTTCTTCGCGCCCTAGCCGCCGATTGCCCGCCGCCGCTCTGCCCGCCCGGCTGGCCGCTCTGCTCTTCTCGCCGCGTTCCGTTCGGCTTTCGCTGACTCACCGCACGGGAAGGCGGCTTGAGAGCGCGGCGCCCGTCCGCACACACCGAAAGCAGGTGGGAACGACCACTTCCGAAAGACGTAAACAAGTCGCCTCGCCCGTTCCCATGAGGCGAACGGTAAGAATCTTGCTCCGATTGCAAGTCGGATTCAAGGAACAAACAATCGACAATCCGCAAGTACTTCCTTTTATTTCACAACCAAACAACTGATAGCTGATCCGCGAAACAACAGCAACGAACTCCCGACTTCAGCATTTTCCGGACGACTGAACTCGCGGCTTCTTCTCGCCGACTCGGGGCTCCTTCTTGCAGACCCCAGCGTGCTTTCGGGAGCGGGAGCGTTCGCCAGACGGAAGCGAACGAGCGGGCGGCTTCTCGGCGACCTTGAGGAGCTCCACCTTGGCGCACACGACGAGCGGCGAGGGCGAACGGGCGGCACGTTCGCGGAGGTCCTCCAGCCGCTCGAGCCACTTCCAACCGCGAGCTTTGCCGGGCGTGAACCACCCCATCTTCTCTGCAATCCACTCGTTCCGATTGGACTCGTTGGAGCGGGAGGACGAACCGACTGGTTGAAACTCGCGCCCGTCGCTCTCGTCCTCCAGCCACGCCGTCACGTAGAGCAGGAGGGCCGAGCGGGGCGGCAGGCGGCGGCACGCGAGGAAGAGGCTGCTCGTCGTGGGCGTGTGCGCGCTCTTCGGCACGAACACGAGCTCGAACTGCGAGCCGGCGGCGCCCTCCAGCTCGAAGCGGTCGCTCGCCCACTCCTCGCCGACGGCGGCCGCCGACGAGCGCGCGAGGAAGTCGGCGAGGCGGCAGCGGTGCCGAGTGGTGGGCGGCTTCTCGTCGAGCAGGTAACTTTTGGAGTTCAGCTGGAAGACGAGCGGGGGGTCATTGTAAGTAGGGAGAGAGAACGCACGGGCGAGCTGGAGTTTGACTCGGAAACAGTCGAATCAGAGGACATCTCCGTGCAAACACTACCGCGAATTGGCTTGAAGAACGAGCCCAAAATGAGCGGGTTCGAGTGCTTCCCGCAACGAGCAAATGAACGGATCGGCGAGCGGTCGGCTCTGCGGCAAGATCGCGTGTTCAAAACGAGCAATGGCGGAGTGCCTGGCGGCTAGTCTTTTGTTCCTCCCTTTCGACCACGCCGCGCGCAATGAGCGGAGGTCGTGAGAATGCCGCCCGGTCAAGCGGCGAGAAGATCGGTCGGTTGATTGTGAGCCGCGGCACAACTGTGCGGGGGATCGGCTTTAAAATTTGTTTATCGAAAAGCAAATCTCCGTTTTGTAGACGTGCACGTGGTTTAACAGGGTTGTTGACCGGAGTCTTCTCTCGCCTACTGGTCGTTCAGCAAGCGTCAGAATTTGCAGCCAACGACGCAAACATCAACCGCTTCTTTTGCGTTCTATTGCGAGACAAAACTAGCCACGATTATTGCGTGATCGCTTCAATTTATTATCGATTGTCAACAGACATCCAATCAGCATGTTTAGGTCTTTCGGGATCAAGCGTCATTGAACAGCTGATTTAGGCCGTTGTTCGGGTCGATCCAGTCGATGTGGGCAATGGACTTGAAAAGAGGACCGTAGATGCTCAGATGATTGATGGTGGTGGGCGGAACGCGGTGGTTGTACGTGCACCACTCCTGTCCATTCAGATAGATTCTCTGCAAACAAGAAAAGTTGTCGGGATCGGGCTGAGATTGTTTTAAACGATTGATTCCTCAATGCTCCTCTTTGTTCTGATGGTTTTCTTTACTTTCCTGCGACTTACGAATCTCATTTGCGTGCAAATGAAGATGATGTCGAGCCACTCGTCTTTCTTGAAGAACAGCGTCCCCGACCGCTCCTCTTCGCCCCATGTGCCGTTCACGAACGAGTTGCGGACGATGACGCCCTGATCAAAACGGATGTCGAACAGCAGAGCGATCGTCTTGTTGTCGCCCTCCATCAGTCGAATGTCCCCGCGGTCGGCGTTTGTGAACGTAACGGAAACTAAGAGGGCAGATCCTGCAAGCAACGTTGGTTAAAGCGGTTCGTGTTTGTATCGCTGGTTAATTCCTCCCAAATATCTTGCAGCGACAATCAAACGACTAACCATCGTTGAAGCTGCGGGCCGCCGTCTCCACCCACTGATCGTAGGGCAACGGGTACTGGCGCCCGACCGCATGCACTCGGTCGATCGACATGCCCTCCACAAGGTAGTTGCTGACGTGCCAGACGGGATACAAGAACGGAACGTCGCGTTGGAACTTTTTGTTGATGAAAATCGCGAAGGAGTCATTGTTGGCCTGGATTCTAAACAGAAAAACAGATCGAATCAAAAGGAGACGCCGCACTTGATGTCCAGGAACTGCCCGCCGATGTACGGAGAAGTCCAGTCGCCCGTGACAAACTTACCGGCCGGCTGGTGGCCGTACACGATCGGCAAACAAGAAAAGAAGATCGACAGCCGTTAGCATTCACTCACCTTCTGCTGTTTTCATCCCAAAACATGTAGAGCAAAACGTCGTTGCCCTGCACGCTGTCCAGGGCGGTTCCCGGCCCGCCCGTGGGCTGACCGTGAAACAACGCAATGGCCACGTGAGCGTTGTTGTCCGACGTGGAGCCCTTGATGTAGAGCGTTTGTCCGGGGATCATTATCGAGTCAACCAATATGGAACCGATCAGAAAAGGACGAGAAGAAGCGTTCGTTACGAAAGCCGGCTCTTACCCAACCCCCTGGCGGGTCTTGGTTGCTTTGCTTGCGGGCAAACGGACTGTTCTTGATGAAGTTCATCGCGCTCACACAACCACACAAAGCGATCAACAGATGAAGCAAAATTAACGAAGTGTGAGACATCTTTGGGTTGCGCTCGAGAAGAAACGAGTGGTTGTGGCTTGTTCGCTCCAGAAGGTGCAAATGAATTGCGCCAATCGAGGCCAACAGCATGCGGAATGAACAAACCGGAGGGAAACGATGTCGTTTGCATGGTTAAGCGCTCGCAAATAGGATGTTCTTTTCTCGTTTCTCGTTCGCATTTGTTTAATCTGTATTTTGAAGAGTTCGGTTAGCAGCATTCGAGTAAGCGGGCCTCCAAACGTGCTAATTTTACGAAACCCGTTGGTCTTTGTGATTGTTCTTTGTCCGCGCCAGACCCTGTTTGCAAGCCAAAGTGGAGGTTGCCCGCTTCTTTTATGGAGGCGCAAAGGACTCCGCACGCATCGACCAGCAGAACGATTCGGTAAGACTTTATTCGCTTTGTTTTTTTCACGCTCAACAAACAGAAAGAATGAGTGGACTTTACAATGAGCAATCGTCCGCTATCCTTCACACGCAGCAGCTTCCTCATAATCACTAGCCGAAACGGGCCTTCGGCCCTCTCGGCTAGTGATGACAGAGGCTTAAAAGCCGCCTGCGGCGGCTTTAAGCCTGTTTAACCATTGTTCAATTCGTGAAACAAATGCCAAGTCTCAAAATAAATGACTCCGCTGTCACTGCCCAATTCGGCTTACGCCACATCGAGTCGACATTTCAGTCATCTGCTCGTTTCTTTAAACCTTTAACCATTCATGCCATACAGCATGCTCGCACGTTCTATTGTGCGCAAAATCAACCCGCGTACTCAAACCCGAACAAATCCCCAGCTCACAGACATCAGCATACACTGTTCAGCCTACTACCTACCCCAACGCACTGCAACTATTCGGCTCTTCGAATGTCCATTGGCCCAGCCCGCCCACCCAATTATGTCAAACATCCGAGATACCGCAAACTGACGACGGCCAACCCACAATCGTTTTCGTATCATGCACTCGCCGATCATTTCCAAGAAAACGATCAGCTTCTAATCCATCCATCTTTTCCATTACCCGCTCCCTCAAATCGGAATTTCTTCATTTTCGTTCCAACCTTCATTTCCGTTTTTATGGCCCATTTCTTGGCCAATCGTCCAATCCATTCATTCTTGACCATTTCCAGCTATTTATTTCTCTCCGGTATCGATTTCAAAAACGCCGGTACCCGGGATCGAACCATCGACCTCCCCGCCTCCCAACCCCACGCGCAACCCACTGCGCCACGCCTCCCACCCACTGCTCTGTGGCCGGTCAAATTTCAAACTTCGATAAAAACCTTAAATCAAAAATCGTATGTGAAATTTTTCGTTTTGTCCCCCCTCCACAACCTCCTCTATCGATTACAAAAAACCCCAACCAAATCCATCCACCCGTTCCCGAGATCTCGGCGTTGCCGCTTTCCCCCTCAGTGCCCCGCTTACATATAGGTGGATTGTGACGATAGAATTCCAGCAGTTCTTCGACCTCATCGGCGTTCTTCTCCGCGAACTTCAGCATTTCGGCCTTGAATCGCTTGAGGTGGTCGTAGGTGTGAGCGAGCTGCAGGTCGCCGATCGCCGTCTCCATGGACACACTGCCGAGGATCGACACAACGCACGTCTCCTGAAGCAAACAGATGGCGGGAAGACGCGGGGAGAACTCACCTCCAAAGCGGGCACCTGGAAGAAGACGGCGGCCGGCAGCAACTCGCGGTCCCACGTCGTCCACACGGCCCGCGTAGAGGAACTTCAGCACGCGCTCCACCACTCGCTCGTCGAAGTTCTTCACTTCGACTACTCCATCACGGCGTTCCTTTGTGTCGAGCGTCAACATTGCCCTGAAGTACTCGGAATGGGAGGCGAGCACGAATTTGTGGACCTGCAAGAGAGGAAGGGGATGGAAGAGAAACTGTTGTGCTTGCCTTGAAGCTCTTCCCTTGAACGCGCACCTCGAAATCCGCGAACTGCTCGTCGCCGAACATCGCCGCCGTGTTCGCGATCATTCGCGGCAGCACGTCGACCGTCTTCTTCGTCGTTTCGAGCACCTCGAGCTCGCAGCAGAGAAACAGCGAGCGTCCGGCTGCCTGCCCTTCGAGGAGGGGCAGCGGGAGACGGTCGTGCCACTCGTGTTCTTGCCCCCGCGTGAAGTACTCGAAGTGATCTAAACACAACTGATCAATGCCTTCTGCGAGTCGAAACCAACCGAATGTGTGCGTGTTGTGGCGACCACTCGCGTACTGCACCCACGTCTTGAAACAAAGCCGAACGTCCGCGTGGTGGTCGAGCTGCACGCACTTCACGAAGGCGATGCTGTACGCCGGATTGCGCGGATCTCTGGACAAGAAGGCGAGTCGGAAACGCGCCCCGAAGAGTCCGTCCACTTCGAAGATGTCGCTCCACTGCTTGAAGCCGACCGGCGGAAAGCGCACAACCGAAAAGAAGTTCTCCAGCTCCCAACGGAAGGTTGTGATCGCCGGCATGTCGATTGGAGACGGCTGATGCGGAAGACTGCAACGGAGGAATGAGTGGTGGGGGAAGAAGACGCTCTTTTCCACTCCCGTTCGACCCACGCCGCCCGCTCACAAAGGTCAAGGGTTGTGAGAGGGCCGCCCGGCTCTCGTTGATCACGCAATGAAAGCTTGGCTGACCAGCGGTGGGTGAGGGTTCAAAAATCGGGCGTCGTTTTGATCTATGCAAAGAACAGTTCTTATTCTCAAGCCACAGAACACACTTTTCGTGCGAACCGGTCGACCTCCGAGTTTTCCGCAAAACGGGGAAGCGTTGTTGACCGCTCGGTTTGCTTGCGGTTGGATCTCGTCGCCCTTTCCTCTGCGCCAAACGGTCGCTCGTTGGCGAGCAGAAAGCGACGGCACAATGCCCACCCAAAACGGGCATTCATCGTCAGTTATCGTTCTCCCTGTGCTGAACGAGATTCTCGCTCTTGCCCGGCGCATAATCCGAAGCGAAGCGACCGATCACAAATGAATCGTGGCAGACGGCCCCGACTTCACAGTTTATTGTCGCCATCGAACTCATTGCGGACGCTCACGAGTCGTCCACGAGCTGCCAGAAGCTCTCGGTCGGTTCGATCCACTGGACGCGCGCAATCGACTTCCAGAGGTCGCCGTAGATGCTCAGGTGATTGATTCGGGTCATGTCGGCGCGGTGCTCGAAGGTGCAGAACTCCTGTCCTTGCATGAAGATCCTCTGTGACGGAAGGAGTATCTATAGCTTCCACTACCCTCAACCTACGAATTGTCCCTGCTCGCAGCTGATCACAAAGTCGACCCACGCGTCCTTCCCGAAGTACAGCGTGCCGTCGCGCTCCTCCTGGCCCCAGTGGCCGCCGACGAACGAGTTGCGCACGATGACGCCCTCGTCGAAGCGAATGTCGAAGAGCAGGGCGATCGTCGAGTTGTCGCCCTCCATCAGCCGAATGTCGCCCCGATTGGCGTCCGTGAAGTGGGCGGAGATCTGGACGGCCGAGCCTGCAAGCAGCTGAGTATTCGGGGATCCTTTAGATGTCGTAAGAAGCCCTCTATTACGTCTTACCGGATATCTACCGCTCCTTACAACGACTGCTCACCGTAAATGAAGACGCCCGGTTCGGTGGGGATGGGCCGGTCGTAGGGGATCGGGTTCTTCTGCCCGAACACGTGCATTCGATCCACCGCGATGCCCTCCACGTGGAAGTTGTCGAACTTCCACACGGGCTTGAGGTACGCGACCTCGGCGGCGAACTTGTCGTTGATGAAGACGGAGAAGTGCTGCTCTTCGGCTTGGATTCTGCACGAACGGAATGAATCGAGCGAAGAGAAGAGAGCGCTCACTTGATGTTCACGTAGTGCCCCTCGATGTACGGCCGCTCCTGCTCGACGGCCGGCTTGCCGGGCGGGTGGGGACCGCCGATGAGAACCTGCGAGGAGCGAATGAGTGGCCGATTGCTCGCTTCCACTCACTTTCTGCCTCTCCTGATCGAAGAACACGTAGAGCGCGACGTCGTTGTCGGCGATGCGCTGGAGGCCGCCCGCCGCGCCGCTCGTCGGCACGCCGCTGATGATCGCGATCAACGCGCCGGCGTTGTTCGACGTGGAGCCCTTGACGAGCAGCGTCTGCCCGGGGATGATCACCACCGCTTGGCGCGGGACCTCGAGTGGGTATTCATTACGTGGAGTAAAATAATGGGAGCATTGGTTAAAGTGGTTGGTAGATGCCGGTAAGGGTCGGAAATTGCGGGTATCATCGAACGCTTACTACTGTTGATCAAGAGGCAGAAAACTTACGCGACGATGCCCCTGAGCGACGAGGCTGTTGGTCGAGGCGTTTGGGGTTTGTTGGGAGGACACACAACAAACCAAAGCGAGCAGCAAGCACGAAAGCAGGAGCAGCCGACTGATAGACAGCATCGGGTTGTGTTCGACCAGAAACAAGTGGTTGTGGCGTGTTCGCCCCAAAAGGTGCAAAAGAATTGCGGCGATCAAGGTCAACAGCATGCGGAGTGAATGAATCCAGCGGTAAACGATGTCGTTCGCATAGTTAAGGACTCGTGAATGGACTTTTCTTCTTCATTGTCTTCTGTTCGTACCCATTGCATCTGCATTTCGAGAATCTCGGTGAGCAGCACTTGACTGAACGGCTCTCGAATATGCTGAATTGGCCGAAATCACTGGTGCTTGCCGTTCGTCTGTACCTCACAACCATCGCCGATCTGCTCTTCTCAATAGGAAGTGTCGGCTGTCGTTTATTGGAATTGCGGATGAACGAGCGCTCCGTGAATTGAACGAACAGACGGTCGTTTATTTATTGTTAGCGGCAGCAACCCTTTCGTGCTTCACCCACCAATTCGCTCGTTTATTGCTGCTTTCGGCTATGAAATTCCTCAGTGTTCTGTCCGTCTTCTTGCTTTGCTCGTCGCTTGTGCCGACCGGCGCGGTTCAATGTAAGCGTGCTTTCTGTTGGGGAGTGGGGTCACAAGACTGTGGAGAAGGTAAGTCCCACTCGAATGGCAAACAAATGGTTCACTCGTTCAGGTTGCGGCTGCTACTTGATTATGTGCAACCCGCCCATTGAGCATTTCCCTCCTCTTCCTCTAAACAATGAGCGGTCGGACGAGCTGGCCGTCGATTCGTTGCTCGATGAAGAATGAGAGCGCCTAATTGTTGGTTCAAGAAATAAACGGGCTTGCTGAACGATGGGTGCGGGTGTTTTCGAATGGAAAAACGGAATTGAATGAGGGACGAGGCATGTGGAGCAGCGACACGTGAACGAGCGCATGACAGCGAGCATCAGCTCTGCGCTCTCCAACTACCGCTCGCAAGCCGCCCGCCAAACGTGCATTCGAATGCGGTGGGAAGACAACGCTCTGACGCAATCCAAACAACGCGGCGTCCCCTCGACCTGCCGCGACCTCCACCGGGTTCCCCGCCTGGTCGCTCACTTACTCATTCGATCGGCAGTGGAGGTCAGCAGCGCGGCGCCCCCGTTTTCTGCGTTGCCTTACCCTACAAATATTCGTTTTAACTTCCAGATCGATACAACGGCCATGACGACCTACGAGTTTGAATTTGAAGAGTTCGACGACGATTTCGAGGAGGCAGATGCGGGCGATCGTTGGGAAAGCGAAGAATTCGAAGTGGAAGGAGCTCCACAGGCCAAATTCTATCTGTTGTTCTGCCCAAAGGGAGAGCGGGACGCGGCCCGGGAATACTGCGGCCTCTTTCTTCTCGTTCGCAATCTTGGCGGGCACGCGTTTCTGCGGCTGAAATTCGAACTGTGGATCGAAAGCTAAGGAAAGATCCTAGCCAAAGAAACCAGTGCGTTAATTTGTTTGTTTAAATCAATCAAAACCATTTTTAGAAGACGAAGACATCTTTCGCCACACACGTGGTGGTGGTTGGCCGCGAATGATCAAGCAGACGGACCTCGTGAAATCCGTCACAAACGACTCTCTCATCCTGGGCTGTCGCGTAACTCCGTTGGATCCGATCAGTGCGGTCGAGTGGGCGCAAAGAACGACCCAAACAAACTTTTCTCGAGGACTTATCACCACTTTCGACGATCCCGAGTTTGCGGACATCGAAGTGCGCGTTCAAGACAAAACATTCACAGTTCGTTCCACATCTTATAACGCGTTGTCCGTAAGAATGAAGAAATTCCGCCGGCCGTTGGTACAGCTTTTTTGGACCTTCCGTTTTTTTGCTGCGACTATGTTCTCTCAGGTCTGACTTAAAGATTGATGTACAATTCATGCGGTGGAAACGTCGATTTCCGGTCGAAAACCGCGGCCAAAGTGGTCGACCTCCGAGTTTTGGCCGTCGGCGGTCTCGAGCTTCCAGCTCGGTGTTCCAGTGGATTCATGGAACAAATTATACCTGCAAGAATCGTCAGAAAACAGGCTTTCCAACAAGCTATTGCACAAACCAATCCGTTGAGAACGAAGAAAGTGGCGGTCGAAAACGTCCAAAAATGGCCACCTCGAAAACGGCCGTTTTTGACGTTCAGAACTCGTTTTCTCGAAACATTTCCCCTGTGTCGGGCGAGTTACGCCCTGCACAATGTAGAACAAACCTTTGCGGTTCTAATAAACCTTATTTCGTCGCAAACGAGGCGTGTCCGCCCCACTTCGGCCTCGTAAACATGGACCGCTCGAAATGACTCTAAATCGAAAATCTTTTCTTTCGGATTTGTTTTCAACTGCACACACCGCAATCAATTGCTTGTCAAATTGATAACATTATAAGGCGCGTTTGAGGCAATTTCCTGTCCTTTAACGTCAACTATTCGTTTGCTACACCAGCAAACGACGTCAAACAGAAGTGAAATTTGACACTGGCAACACAGCAATAGCTGACGATTCGAGAATCTGGTTTTGCAATTTCTAGGTTCACTCGGGCCGGGAGACCAACTTTTGTCCACAATGCAGTTGCAGAAACCTTTGACCAACAGAGATGTTGATGGCAGAAAATTGGGTCTTTTGAAGCAAAGGGGGGTCTTTATGGCTTTGGGTCAAAAAGTTGAAGTTGTCGTTTTTGTGCTGACTTGAAAGCCCTGAGCTGAAAGATTCGTTTGATGTGCCACTTGCGGGTCCAAAGTCGTGAAAAATCAAGATGTGACGTCAAATGTCGACCGTTTTCGACCAAAATCAACCCTGCCGTAAAATCTTTCAGAAGACACTACAAACCGTCAAATTTTGCAAGCGGGCGCTGGATGTTGCACGAACTTATCACTGTCAATTTGAGATCAATCGACCACCGCTTACGCGAATGAGCAAGCATTTTCAATTTTGGGTCATCTTGGGTGGCCGATGTTCGAGAGGTTGTAAACCGGGGCGGACACGCCTCGTTTGGTGTGGCTTTAGGTTCATTAGAAGCGCAAAGACTTGTTGTACGTCGTGCAAGGCGTAACTCGCCCGACCCAGTACAATTATTTTGACAAAACCATCTTCGAACGTCAAAAAGAGCAGTTTTAGAAACCACCAATTTTCCACCTTTTTGGTCGCAATTCCTTGTGTTGTTAACGAGCCCGTACGCGCGATACCTTGTTGACAAGCCCGTTTTAGAGCGGTTTGTTTCATGTGCAACTCGATCCACCACGTCGCAAAACAACCGAACGAGAGCCCCGAACATATGACACAAGGAAGACCGGAGGTTGACTACTTTGGCCGCAGTTTTCGGCAGGAAATCGGCGTTTCCACCGCATGAATTGTACATCAATCTTTAAGTCAGACCTGGGAGAACGTAATCAGAGCAAAAAAACGAGAAGGTGCAAAAAAACTGTACCACTGACTTCTTCAGTCTTACAAAAAGTGCCTTTTATTCATTCTTTCTTTGCGCTTCAGGTTTCGAAAGCGATCATCTGCGCGGGATCGCCCGTCTTCCGCGCCATGTTCACGAACGACACGCGGGAGAAGCGAACGGGTGTCGTCGAGATTATAGGCGAAGAAGCGGACCTCGTGGAGCTGCTCCTCCGCTTCCTCTACTCCGGGCAAGTGAAGGGATTGAAAGCAGCCGCTCATCGCCTGCTGCCCGTCGCCGACTACTACGGAGTGCTCAAGCTGGCCGTGAGTTCTCCCTTCAATCCTCTTTCATCCTCTTCTTGCAGGAGCTGTGCCTGGAATCGATCGTCGAGCACCTGACCGTCGAAACGGTCGTCCGCGACCTCCGACTGGCTTTCGCCCACGACCACGCCGGCCGCTTCAAGCGAGAGTTCCTTCGATTCGGGCGCCAAGAACTCGAATTTCTGCGGCGACACGCCGACTGGACGGCCGAATTCGTGGACGAAAACGCGGAACTCGTGGCGGAGCTTCTGCTCGGCGAATTCTGTCCGATTTGTGCCTTTTTGTTGTTCGAATGCACTTGTTCTTTGATGTTTGATTGAAGTGTCGGGCAGAAGGTGGAAATAAACTGAACTGTCACGAAAGCGGCGCCTAATTCTCGGCCGCTTGTCCGACTGCCCGGCCGCTTCTTTCGTCCGCCGGCTTGTTTACCGTTCGGTGACTCGCACACGCGAAGGAGTGGTGGGAACGCAGCCCGCTTTCGAAATCCGCACGCCTGCGCGCTCGAAAGAAAGTTTTATTTGCGCGCGGTCGACTCGCTTCTCAGAACGTGGTGGGCGTGCGCGCTCTTCGGCTCGAACTGCGAGCCGGCGCTCCCGTTGAGCTCGAAGCGAGCGCTCGCCCGCTTCTCGCCTCTACACAGCAATCAATTCGTGAGATGCGGCCAACAAATCGATTCAAACGGCAAAAATTGGTTGCCGCCTACAGGGGTCGAACCTGTGACCTTGGGCTCCCTTCTGCGGCTATTAGCCCCACGCTCTAACCAACTGACAATGAGCTAAGGCGGCTGACGGACGGCGAGGTGGTCGGCCGCCTTAGATGGAAAGGCGGCCAATCGATCGTTCAATTGACTCGCTCGACGAACTGATTTCTCCCGGGCGCACAAATCCAACGTTCACTTTCGCCGAGAGTTGGGAAGTAGTGGAATAAAGCGAGTTTACTCCAGCTCTCGGCCGGCGAGGAACGAACAAAAGAAAAGCAAGGAAAAACGTGAGTTTTGTCCAGGGGTGCCGCGCTCTCCGTCTTGTCGTTCAATTTCTAGTCACGAGAAGCTGAGAAGGTAAACATTAACGGAGAGCAGTCGAATCCGCTGGTCTCACGCCGCGATCTCGACGAGAAGTCCCGACTGCCAGCCGCTCGTCCACACGGCGCCCGCTCCGCTCGCCATGCGGCTGGACGCCGCGTGGTCCTGAAACCAACGGATTGGGAGCAGCCGAAGACTGGCGAACGCACGAATATGAACGTGAAAAGTCCCATTCCATCGTGATGTTCACCGACGACCTGCCCTTTCCGAGCTCTCGGTTGCCCAAAGAGCAGAGGCGGGCGAAGGAACGAAGAGTTGATTAAAACAGCGAGGCTGTTTTGGAAGTGCACGGGCTCACGCGGACTTTGTTCGGCGCACGGGACGCGGTTCCTGGACACGAAAGAAGGAAAAGACAAGGAAGTACACGGATGAAAGAAGGCGGCCAGGTAAGAAGAGGCTCGTGCCCGAGACGGCTTTTACCGCCATCTCACATCAACCACACCAAACATCAACGGCGGTTTCCTAGTATTTTAAACTGATAAAAACCTTGGTTCTTCCTTTTGTCTGTTTCGCTTTCGCCAACCAACGGCCGGCCGAAGCGCGACGAAAAAAGCGAGACGGCGCAATCGAAGAAACACTCGAGCGATTGCCGAGAGAAGCCGGCTGTTGCGCGGAAGCAGTCGAATTTGCGTAATTCATTCGAACGGACAAAATCGCCCGTTTCGAGTCGCCTCCAAGCGGCCGCTCGGAGCTTTCGGCCACTCGCCGAACTGACGACCGCGACGATGTCTGCGGCCTCCTTTTCGTTCTTCGCCGAAATGGACGCTCGATCGGTCGGCCTGCCGCTCCTATCGCTGCTGCTCCTCGTCGTCGGCCCTCGACATCTCGCTGCCGCTCCGCCTCTCGCTCACGACCCGCCCGCTTGCTTCCATGCGGACGGCACGGACGTGTGAGTCGACCGCTTTCCTCTGTTCTTCCTCCCACTCACGCCTTCGTGTCGTTGCAGGACCTTCGAACCGAAGGGCGACTGCACGTCGGGATCATCCCAGCTCGCTTTCGCAGGCAGCCAGCTCAACTTCACGGTCACATACGACAATAGTCCGGCGACCGATCCGGACCGAAAGCAAGTCTTCCTTTTCTGTGTTGTTCTAACCGCCTCTTTGCAGCGGAACGCTCACGGTGGGCGACTGTTGGTACAACCTCTTGGTGAGTCTGAGACCGGGCTTCTCGGGCGTGACGTTGAACGGTAAGGGCCCAAATATATCACCCTCGAACAACCGCTTGCAGGTACGGGAAAAACGTTCCCCCTCAAGTATCTCCTTTCGCCTGGAGGATTCAAACTCGATGCTCCTGGCGGCAACCTTAACTGCTCGCATCAAGTTCACTCCATCGATGGCAATCAATCTTCGGTGCAGATTGGACTCACTCTGAACAAGGCCCTCGACGGCCTCGTCTTCCGCTTTGTAAGTCTCCTCACTTTCCTTTCCTTCATCTGCCGCTTTCAGCACAACTCCAAGGTGTACATCCCGCCGACCACGACGACCCCGCCGACGGAGGCGCCGGCCGCGGACTGGACGACCGGCTGGCGTTTGGGCGTGATCATCGCGGCGGCCGTCGTGTGAGTCTCCCGCCTTCCTTCCTCCTTCCTCTGACCAACACCCCCTCGTTGCAGACTCCTCCTCGTCCTGCTCGCGGTCTCGGCGACCGCCGCCTTCTTCAGCGTCAAAAAGTGGAAGAAGCACAAGGAGGTGGAAGCCCGCAAGCAATCGCGGGCCCAAGTCATTGCCTTTGAGGAGCCGCAGAGCGGAACAGGCTCCGCTGACCCCGCGCCGAACGCCGCCGTCGCGTCCGTGCCGATCGAGAGCGCCCACTGATCTCATTCCCTCCTCTCCGCCCCCTCGTCTTCCTTCTCGCGTGTCTCTCGTTTGCGGAATAAACCGGGGTTGAGATCTGTTCAGTGCTCATTCGTGTGTTTGATTAGGAAGGGGCGTACGTCGAGGTGTGAAGCTGTTTGGCTGGTTACCGTCGGATAGACGTGTTCAACTTGCCGCCTTCCAATCGGCCTTCTGGCCACCACGTATCGCTTTTGAGGGCAGGCTTCCGAAGAAAGCCAAATAGCCAAGAACGTGAGTCTATCGTCCACTCCTGACCGCTGCAGGGCCAACGCCCGTGGGTGTGGCCGGAGCCGCCCGCCCCCTTCGAGGAGGGCCGCACGGTCGACCTCATGCGCCGCCTGCCGAACAACCCGGAGGCCATCCGCGCCTTCCTCCAGGAGCACCCCATCCCCAGCCAGGCCGCCTACGACGCCTTCAAGAAGCACCTGAAGAAAACGGAGGACTACCTCAACTCGAAGGCGAGCCCACTCATCACTCCACCCATCAACGACTGCCGTTGCTTGCAGGACCCGAAGCACCGCGACGAGCTCATCGTCCAGCACCACCGCCTGCTCGATGCCGTCGACAAAATACACCAGCAGATGCCCAAGAAGTACGACGAGCAGGAGCCGCACTGATCTTATTTCTACTCGTTTGGCCGAATGAACTCAAAAGTGCAGAAGAATTGTCTCGGTTATCGCGAAGGAACGGACAGAAGGGGTCCACAGGTGGCCGAATAGAGCATTTCAACTATTATCGGCTACAAATCGCCCTTCATCGCCAACCGCTTACCACTGGTCAATTTTCGCTGTTTATTAAAAGGTTTTTACGACCGCTTTGCTGCTCCTCGTCGGGGAGGGGCATTGGGCGCTCCAGAGTGGGCGCAATCGCGGCCTCGAGCGCGTACCGCAGGGCGAGCTCCCGCCGCACAAGAGCGAGGAGGTGCCCGAGCAGGTTCGTTTAGCAGCAGTTGCGGGGGTTGAGGATCCGGCAGCTGTACTCCGCCGTCTCGCAGTCAACGCCCAGCGCTCGGCTGCCCGTCCCCAGGAGGCCGGGACGCACCCGCTCGTTCTGCCCGAACTTGCAGCGCAACACTTCGAGCAGCTTCTGGAGAGGAGCGAGTGCACCAGATTCCCAGACTCACGGCGTGTTTGCTTTGCTCATACTCCTTCTGCTTCTGCGGGTCTAGCGTTCGGCCCGCTGCTTAACGACTTTCGGCCGCCAGCCGCCCGCCACGATCCGCAGCGCCAAGTCGTCGAGGCGGAAGTGGCGGGCGGCGGCGAAAAAGAAGGCGTGAGTGGCCGTGCGGGACTGCTCGCCTGCAAGCCGCAAGTGAGGGCATTCGGGCGGGCGTTCACCTGCGAACTCGAAGGGCGCGTCCAGCCGGAAGAAGTCGGAGAGGACGCAGCCGAAGTGGAAGAACGCGCCTTCTGCAGCACGCGCGGCAAGGACGTTCGGGATCAGCGGGCCGAACTCGCGCTGCAGGAACAGCCGCGAGTTGCCGCTTCGACTGCTCCTCCAGCCACGCATCTTTCGAATTGACGACGGATAGCGACTGTTCGAGACGACGAAACATTCCGAAGCTGGCGTGCGGAACAAATGGAAGGCTGTCAATGGAAGAATCGAAATGGCCGGTTCGTCTTCCTCCAACCTTCGACCGATCGCATCGAATGAATGCGGAAGACTACCGCCTGCTGCTTGGGACACGCGACTTGGTGTTGCAGGATTGCAGCAATGAGAACTTTTTTTGATTATTTGCAAGATGTGACTGCAAAACGAATTGACCTGCGGCTCCCAACAAGTTTCTTCGAGTTCGAGTTAACGCTTGTCGGCGCTCCGCTTCCGTCCACATCCGCGGAATGCCGCGATTCTTCGCAAAGGCGCCCGAGCGGTCCGCAAAGCCTCGCCGCCTTTCTTCAATGCGCAGTGAACGAGGAACAGAATGAGTGGTCGTGTCAGGCCACCGCTCAACTGCGAGTCGTCGCCTAACGACCGGCCATCGAACACCTCCAGGCGGCGATCTCGCACACGTTCCATCCGCAAGTCTTGTGCTTCTTCCTTTGAAAAGTCCTTTTGGACGAAGCGGCCGGCTACACCAACGACGACGCGGTTCGCCTCGAGGAGGACCTTCGGGCGGCCGTTTCTCATTGCATCTTGCGACTCGCCAGTTGCTCTTCTCATTCCTGAAGTTGCAGCACAAACGAATCGAACGTTGTTTGTCGCCCCCGAACTTCAAGCGTCTGCTCGCAGCTGAGGCGCTCGCGGACGAGCGGGACGGCGAAGAATTTGTGCTGAAGGACGTTTCAAAGACTAGCTTTTGCCTCCGGTTTGGGCAGAACGCGCAAAGACTGGACGTTTTTCGTTTACATTCGGGACTTTGGCGGCCACTCGTCCGTCCGCCTTTGCTTCACGTGTTGCGTCGAGGAGGCGGATGGCCGTCGGCTCTTCGAACGCAGTGCTCGTGATTTGATGACCTTTGTTTCGTTGAGGAGACGAGCACGAATTCGATTCTACCAGTTACTCCTGGGGATGGATGGAGTTCACCTACTCACGGCGACTCGTTGAAGATTACGGCGACGGTCCGTTCTTCGTTCGTCTCTTGATTCGTCCGCTGCAGCCGATCGGAGCGGTCGAGTGGGCAGCGCGGGCGGCTCCGCGGAACGTTCGGGGTACACCCGCCGCCCACCTCGATGCGGCAGTCGCCGATATCGACGTGCGCATGCGAGAACGCGTGCTACCCGTCTGTTTCCCAGCAAGTCCACCTAAACTCTTGCCGTTCGCAGTCATCTGTGCGGGATCGCCAATTTTCCGCCGAATGTTCACGCAGGACACCGAAGTGAAGAAGGCGGGAGGGTTCGAAATCGAGCAGGAGTGCCCGCGACCAAACGGATAAAATCACCCGGTTTGTATGCTCGTTGATGTCCAGCGGGAACGAAGGCCCGTCCGCTTCCTCTCGCTCGCGTATTTACGTGTTCAATCGACAGGGTACTTTTGACGTAAATAAAGGTCTTTAAAGGCGTGAGCACAAATATCAACAATTGACAACGCCCTTGCTGTCAGTCTCTTCCCGTGTTGGTGTCCTGACCGCAAACGCTTTGTGGGCGGCAGTTCATTGGAATTGCGGATGAACGATCGAGGAGACTTCGAGGAGTTCGAGTGGATAAACGACGCCATGCCACCTCCCTCCCATCATTTCTTGAGTGCCTCTGAGAAATGCGGTTCTTCTTACTGCTCGTTTCCTTCATCTGCGCTTCGTTCATTTCGGCTACTCCAGGTGAGGAGTGTTCTGTCTTTGCGTTCTGCTGGCTTGGCACTTGCCCCAGTGGTGAGTTGCTCGATGGGAAAGCTTGATTCAAACGCCGTTTTTGTTTCAGATTGCATCTGCGGCACTCTTGGCTTGAGTTGCTATCGTGCTCAGAATCTTGAAGACGATGCCTGGGCGCGAAGCCCGATTTACATGAAATTATTTGGCGGAAAACAAGATGGTGCCGCTGTGTCTCCAGACGACAGAGATGCGTAGGAGCAATACGGATCGAATTGGAGCAAATAAAACGTGTTGGCTGGAATTAAATCGTCCGTCGTTCTAGCTACTCGTCGTTCCACCCTCCGAACTTCCCCGTCGATCGTGAAGATCGTGAACGAGAGGAAGCGGCGAAGCGCCGTGAAGCTATCGGAAGTCAACGGAACGCGCTTCTCCTGAACAAAAATTGGGTTGAAACGACGAATCGAAATGAGCAGATGGAAGACGGGAACGGCCGAAAGCTGATGAGTCGTGTCCACTTCGTGCGAATCGACACACGTTCGAACTTTCGCATTTGGAGGGCCGCTTTCCGTTTGCAAACGATTCGAGTGATCGTTCATCGGAATTGCGGATGAACGAGCGGGAAGGCGATTTGAATCGAGAATCTCTTCCGGCAGTCGGTTCTTTCCTTCGTTCATCCCAGCAATGATCTCTTTCTTCCAAACGCTCTTTTTCTTTTCCGTTTTGCTCCTTGCGGTCGCTGTGGTCCAAGGAGTGTACGATTGCGGGCAGTTCTGCCTTACTGATCGCAATTGCGGAGGAAGGGAGTTGAATCGAAGCTCCAAATGACTGCCTTCTGTTCGCAGATTGCCGTTGCGGATTCCCGCTGTGCTACATGGTCGGCGAATTGGCGGCGGATTGAAGGGGGCACCAAAAATAAACCAGTTGGTCGAGCGGCCAGTCTGAACCAAGAAGAAACCATTCGATTTGAACGTGTGAATGAGGGAGGCGTAGCCGATTGAGTGAAGAGTTTGCGGTGTGGAGTCGACGATGGCGGGCGGACTGCCGTGCGGTCGGCTTGCGAATTGCGACTCGTTTGTACGGCTTTCTTTACTTCCTTCTATTCGGCAGCTGCTGTGCGTCTCTCGTCGTTGCGCCCAACCGCTCTTCCATCTGCAACGATCCCCATGTGCTTCTTCATTGCCATTCGACAGAAAACAACCGATGTGCGCACTGACAAGAAATGTCGACTAATTTATTCGCTAACGCTTAACAACAATCAAACACCACGAGTTTTTTGACCAGAAAGACAGGCCTTTTTTAATCCACTGCATCGCTGCCTCTTGCCCTCCGATCAGACGACGTCGTAGCGGACCGTGGAGGTCGTTCGTCCGAAAGCTTCTGCCGTCTGTCCTGAACACAAGCGAGTGAACGAAAGAAGGAGGAAGTCGAGGACTCACGGTCCTCATCGGAAGCGATCAGAACGGCCGACGGAAGCGAGAGGGCAGGCACGAGGTCGCGAATCAACTCGACGAACGTCGTTTGGCAGTTGGTTTCGATCAGAAGACGAGCGGCCGCGTCCTCCGCTTCGAGCTTCGCGAATCCCAGCAGGAAGGCGGCCTGACCGTTCGCGCGGGGCATCGCCGAGCGGACGAGCGGCGCGCCCAACGGCGGCTCGTCCGTCCACTCGCTGGCGGAGAGGCGGAGGAAGAGGACCGAGCAGGCGGATCGGGAGTGTGCCGAAGGTGGGCGACAGCTGAAAGCAGCAATGAAGAGGAGTGGTGGAGAGCGCATCTTCTCGTAGTCGTAGTAGACGATCGGCGGCGGCGGCTGGGCAAGAAGCGCCCGCATCAGGCGGAACGAAGACTCCTCCATGGGAGTGGTCGCCTCTTCTCCTGCTCCATTCGAGACGCCCAGAGTGGGCGGACGGGCGACTTCTCCAACCGTCTCTTCATCGGCCATCTCGACCGCTTCGCTCTTCGGCCGTTTGAGCGCGATAAGCGGCTCGACGGGCGGCGAGAAGGCGGCCGAATCCGCGCCCTCCTCTTGCCGACTTCGCTTCGACCCGGCCGCCTGAACGGAGGAGTTGAGCGGAGAGGGGACGAAGAGGGGATGAACTTGCTTGAATGGGCGGCTCGACTTGCGTCTTGATCGCCGAAGCGGGCGGCAGCTCACAAGCGACAGTGGCGGCTTCCTCGTGCGGTGCGCCCTTCACGACGATCTGAGCAAACCGGTAAGAAAGAGTGATCAATGAGTGAATTGGACGCTCAGCTCTCCGTCCACTCGCTCCTGATCCTCCGCCTCGTCGTCGTCCATGCGAGATCCCTGCAACTGCGGAGATGAGCAACGAGAATGGAGCACCTGAATGCTCACTCCTCCGCCTTCCTTCGTCGGCATGTCCTCCCTGTGGAAAGAGAAGCGGTTGCACTTCCACGAGACGCCGTGCTCCCGCTCGACGTGCGCCTTCAGCTCCTCGCGGTCGTCGAAGGAGCGCGTGCATCCCTTGCAGTGGAACTGAAACGAGCGGGGGAACACAAGCGAGTCCAATCGGAACGCGCCTCCCGGTCCTCCTCCAGCCACATGGCGAGCGGGCGGTCGAGGTCGATCCACGGGTGTCTCTCGCGAACGTGGCCGTCCCGCTGCTTTATCCTCGAATTGCGGTACGGGCAGGCGGGACACAAGAAGACCTTCCCGCGCGCCCCCAAGCGACACAAGTGGACGGCGCGCATGTGCTCGACCATCGCCGCCTTTTCGTCCGCGAACTTGCACTTCATGCAGTAGCCCTGAACAAGCGATGATTGAGGAGAAGGGAGGAGACTCACGAGTTCTTGGGGCTCGCCGTCCGCAGCCGCCGCCTCGTTCTCCTGCGCGTCCATCGGCTCGGCCCTCAGCGTTCAGTGGGCGTCCGTCGAGTGGGGCTGAAATTCGGAGAGCTTCAAAAGCGGTCAAACAACGGCCATGCACACGCAAAACAAAAGCAGCAGATAAGAGCGAATGGAAACGAGAGAATCGAACGTTCCTTCGCTGTCGTCCTCGCTGATTCGTTCGACGTCTTCAACGAGACGGGAGATGCGTTTCCGTGATCCCTCCTCAAATCAACGAATCGACGCCAATTGATCGACGGAAAGCGGAAGGACGGACGGCCGGACGGCCGCCGCTCGTCGCGTGAGCGGAGTTCTCGCCCGTTGATTCGCGGCAGCCGAACGAAATGCGTCGAGTGGTCGCCGACTTCTGCTTGTTTGTCGAAACTTAGAAGACGAACTGGAAGTCCGTGTTGGCAATCGTTCAATCCCCCCGTAAAGGCGGAAAACCGGGTCGTTTGTTCGTCCCAAACGCACCCTCAACTTTTTAGCCGTTTGACCTATCGAGCTGAAATTTTTTCTGGCTAGAGGAAGTTCTATGCGCGAAGTCCGAAAATGTGCATTTCGACCGCCGGCGGGCACGTTCAACGTTCCGTGCTGACGTTCCGCGCCGTACCGTTTTTCTCGCCGGGCCGATCTCACCCGCCCTGTGGACGAAAAGATGCGCCTTGCAACGAGGAACATCTTATCAGTTGACCGCATCATCAGGAAATGTCGTTAAAGAAAGTTGTCATCGCCCAAAGACGAAAGGTCGAGCGGAAAATCGAAGAGGTCCACACTCGGAGGCGCCGTTCTCGACTCCCTGAATTTTGGCCAACAAACAAAAAAGATCCTCCCTCGAGGAGAGTTTGGCGCATCTTTTAAGACCGCATTTGGATCGGGGGGAGTTGCCAGGACCTCAGGCTCATGGACCGAAAATTTTGTGTCGGTTCGAAAATTTCGATGAAGTTCAAAATCATCGTTCTCATCGCACAGAAGACGTGTTGAGACGTAGGCGGGCTCATTCGAGAGCGTAAAAACCGGGCTTTTCAACGGTGTGCAGTTTGTTGTTGTGTTTGGCCCGCTTGGCCCGTGCGGCTTACGCGAATCAACCCCGTGATATCGCACGAAAAGCGGGCGGGATCGGGCATGCGTGGACTGATCACTCTGAAACTTGGCAGAAATGTCGAACACGTAGTGTCGGTCTTTTTCACCGTTTCAGATTTTAAGACTGCTGTGTCCAAAGAGTGATGGATCGATTTGTTGTGAAGGCCTGTATTTTAGCTTTGCGGTCGCCTTCTGTGGGTGCCGCAACCAACACTCACTTTTTCCGTTTGCTGGGGCCAAAAACTACTATTCAGCGTTGTTTGGGGGAAAGAATAGCGTTGTGCGCGCCGTTGTCCTCAAAAACTGCATTCCCGTGCGGCTCGCGCAGTTTGGATCGGTTTCCCTCGGGACCGTAAGAGCGTAATGGACGGACGAAGGCGTGTGTGTTGAGTAACGGCCCAGTCGCAGAGCTTTCATTAAAGTCGGGCATTTGTGAAGCGCGACTCGGCCTTCTCCCGTTGCAAGGATCAATCGGTTTTTCGAACAAAATCGACAAAAGCATTCGATACGCACCAGTCTAACGACTCCCCCAGCTGGGGACGGCGCGAAGCGCCGTCACACGCTGGTTCCAACGAACTTCGTTAGTGATTGCAGTTAAAAAGACAGAGTATGTAAGTGTTCTGCGATTCTCGATCGAACAAAGCGCCTGAAAGGTCCGACGACGGGAAGAACACCCCGGAGGACAGACGAGCAAACAAATGCGCATCGGAAGAGTGGTCGGCAGGAACAGCTCCATTGTGCTCACCCGTTGACCCCGAGCGCCGATGCCGCTCGCAATCGCCCGCCAAGCGGTCATTCGAAATCGAGTGATGCAACCCAAACAACGCAGCGTCTCCTCGCCCTGCCGCGTTCTTCGACGCGCCGGTCGCCCCCTCACTCACTCGATCTGCAGTGGAGGTGGGCGAGCCGCTCGCGTCGCTCTTACCACCGCATTCGCTCTACTCCTCCGACATGGGGACCTATCTTTCGTCCGAGCAGTCCTTGCCATTACAGACGATACACCGTTGGCATCTCAAAAACTTTGTAGATCGCTTTGAAAGGACTTCTTTCCAAGATGAATGGAAAAGCGAAGAGTTCGAAGTCAAGGGTGTGCCAAAAGCGACTTTTTACCTCCACGTCTACCCCAGAGGCGATGAGAGAAAATGCGAAGATGTCGCGCGCGGGAGCGTCTCCTCACCCGGCGGACGCCGCAAATGACGAGTTCGAACGAACAATGAGGGTTTATTGGACGAAGAGCACGAACAAGCGAAACGGGTGAAACCGTGGTTCTAAAAGGGGCGCCCGTGGCCCCGTTCTTCTGGAACGGGAACGATGAGGCTGGGGGAAACGAGGGGGAATACACGAGAACACGAGTGTGGGGCGAGGAAAGGGGGAACGAGAGGGGAGAGCGGAGAAAGGGAGGCCGCCGTCCCGCGGGTCGTCGATCGGCTCGAATGCCCCGTCCATCGGCGGCCCGTCGCTCGTAGGGAAGACGGCGGTCCGCACGCGCTGTTCGGGACTCCTCTCCCCGATTGTGCCTCCGTCTCACGGCCCAAAATCGATTGACTGGACACTCCGCTCCACGCCTCTCGCTTTGCTCTTTAGGCCAGCTTTCTCCCCTCGGTTGAGTCCGTCCCCCGCCCTCTCGGGCCGGTTCTCCGCCCTCCAGGATCTCGCCCACTGCCCTGCGGACGTCCCACACCTCGGTCTACCTCCTATTTACTATTGTTCACACGCACCATCAATAAACTCTTCGCTTTATTGACCGGACGACCGAACACGCGCTTTCGCTCGCGTCCCGTCTGCTTGGCGTTCTGTCCGCTCCGCATTCTCGCCGCGGACCTCACGCGTCGTTTTGGCTCGAAAATACGCCCGACCGAATCCCACTGGGGGCACCAAAATTGAATGTGACTTTCCTCGCGTCCTCACGGACGCGACAAAGAACATTGTGGATTATTTTTGTGCGTTCAGCATTTCGGCAGTCATCCGTTCATTCGTCTAAAATTCAAGTTGTGGCTTCAAACCGGCCAACAAGTGTTAGTCAAGAGAAGAGGTGGGTCCCATTTGCTGCAAGAAAAGGGTTTCTGTATCGATTTAGAACTCGACCATGATTTCGTCCCTCGATACAGTAGCTGGGGCTGGCCGCAAATGATCACTCAAAGCGAACTTCTGGAAACCGCTCGAAAGGGTGAGGTTTTTGCGTGCTGCAAGGTGGTTCCATTGGATCCCATGGAGCGGGCGGACGAGACGGCCAAATCGGACGTCCTCCGGAAGATCGTGGCCGATTTCAACACGCCCGACTTTGCCGACGTCGAGGTGCACGTCCAAGGGAAAGTCTTCAAGGTCTGCTCAGTTCATTTCTTTCACTCATTCCTTTCCGCTCCGCTTCAGGTCGTGAAATTCATTCTCTGCGCGGGATCGCCGGTCTTCCGCCGAATGTTCACGCACGACACGAAAGAAAAGCGAACTGGAGTCGTGGAGATCAAAGACGAGGACGCGGACGTGATCGAACTGCTGCTTCGCTACTTGTACTCCGGTCAAGTTAAAGGACTGCCCGAGGTGGCCGCTCGCCTGTTGCCGGTCGCCGACTACTTCGAAGTGTTTCACTTAGCGGTGAGTTCGTTCATTAGACGTCTTTCATCGTTCTTCTCAGGAGATGTGTCTGGAGGCGCTTTACGATCAGGTTTCCGTCGAAACGGTCGTTCGCGACCTGAAGCTGGCGTTCAGCCACGACCACAACGGCCAGTTCAAGAATAAGTTCGTTCGATTCGCCAAAGAGAACTACGAGCTGGTGAAGCAACAGCCTGAGGGGACGGACGATTTCGTCCGTGAGAATGCGGACATTGTGAAGGAGATCATGGCTCTTTTCTCCTAATAATGCGCTGGCTTCTGTTGTTGCTGAATGCTGTCGTTTGTTGCCCCAATATGCTGTTGAAGCGAAGAAATAAATTCCTTGTTGAGTTGTGTGGAAAAAGCTTGTCGTTGAGCATTCGGAACGACCGCCGCTGTTCTCTTCCCTCCGCCACTTGCTTCTATGGTCACACACAGAGCGGGTAAACTGCAGAACAAAACGACAACAAGCGATAAAACGGGCCGAGTGGTACACGCGCATCCATAACAAGCGACAACCGTTTTGCCCCATTGATCGTTCGGCTGACCTCATGGACCCCTTTCGGCTCGTCGATCGTATTTCTTGGCACACTAATCGCGTCGATCGGCCAGGAGATTAGCGGCGTGGAATGACCGCGCGGCCGCACCGACGGCGTAAACAAACCGCCGATCCAACGCGTTCCGTTCGGCCGACCGAACGAACGTCGGCGAGCGAATGGGCAGCTCCTTCTGCTTGGCGTCGTTGCCGTAGACGCCCACGAGTCGTTCGGCGGCCGAGAGCGACGGAAGGTCCCGTTCGCTCGTCATTCGCGGCATTGACGAACGGCCGCTTTCCACGACTTTCTCGCAGTTTGCGGATGGGCGGAGAATTTTGATTCGAATCGCGTCCTCAAACCGCTTGTCCGCGCGCTCGATCGCGAGTTCTTTTCGTTCCTCTGTTCCCCGCACTTACTACGCGTTTTCTTTGACTTTAGCTACTGCCCTCTTCCCTCCAGGCCGCTTGGACGATCATGGTCGTGCCCAAGAAGACGGTCTTCCGTTGGCCGCTCGACGACTTCGAAGATCGCTTCGAACAGGCGGTCTTCAAGGAGCAGTGGACGAGCGACGATTTCGAGGTCGAGAGCCTGCCGAACGCGCGATTCTGCCTTCGGTTCTACCCGAAAGGCGATCGCGAGACCGGCAAGAAGGAGTGCGGAATGTTCCTGCACGCCCGGGACTTCGGCCAGCTCCCGTCCATCCGCGTGAAGTACGAGTTTTGGTTCGAGAGCGGAGAGAAACAAACGAAGAAACACGGTGAGCGGAACAGAGGTCGGAAGAGCGCATCGATCGTTTCAGGCGACGAAGCGAAGTTCCTTCCGAGCAGCGGGGGTCGGGGACTCGCGGACCGCATCGCCCAAAAGAAACTCCTCAAACTCGCCCGCAACGGCCCGCTGCTCGCCTTCTGCACGGTTCTTTCGGTGGATTCGGTCGGTACAACCGCGCAAGCGCAAAAGACGACGCGTTCCGGTCTGTTCGAGCGCATCGCCGCGAGCTTCGACTCGGCGGAGTTCGCGGACGTCGAGTTTCGAGTGGACGGACGCGTGTTTTCGGGTTGTTTCCTTCTTTTCACTCATTTTTTTCTTTTCTTTTGCTTCAGGTCTCCAAGACGATCATTTGCGCCGGCTCGCCGGTCTTCCGCCGAATGTTCACGCACGACACGCCGGAGAAGCGGACGGGTGTGGTGGAGGTCGAGAAGCAGGACGCGGACGTCATCGAACTGCTCCTCCGCTACCTCTGCACGGACTGGCGGCGGTCGCCGCTCGCTTGCTGCCGGTCGCCGATGCTTCGAGTCTTCCGTTTGGCTGTGAGTCCTCCATGCAATCCTCCGCCCTCCATTCGATCCTTCGTTCTTCATTCGGCTTCAGGAAATGTGCATGAAGTCGCTGGAGCAGGAGCGCTCGATGCGAAACGTCCTCCGCGATCTACGGCTGGCGTTCGTTCACGACCACGACGGAAACTTCAAGAACGCGCTCGTGGAGTTCGCGCGAAAGAACTTCCGGCGGGTCTGCGAGCAGCCCGAATGGACGTCGCGTTCATTCGCGAGAATCCGGAGATCGTGCAGAAGATCGTGACGCCCCGCACTCCTTAATCTACGCATTGTTCTCATCCTTTCGCTCATGAATAAAACTCGTTGCTGGAATTAGAGCAGTGGGTGTTTTGGATGCACAAAGAAGGTGATCATTCGGCCTGCCTGCACCGCTCGCCGCCGCCGCCCGCCCGTTCGACTGCCGGCCGCTCCGTCCGCGCGCCGCTCCGCCCGCTTGCCGATCGGGGACTCGCACACGCAGGAGCGATGGGAACGCCGCTCTTTCGACCGAAATTCGCACGTCTGCGCGTTCGAAAAACGGTTTTCACTTGCAAGCTGGCGGACTACTTGAGAAAAAGTTTACTCCACCAGCGGTTGACGGCGCTTCGCGCCGTCCCCAGCTGGTGGTGTCGTTAGACTGGTGCGTATCGAATGCTTTTGTCGATTTTGTTTGACGAACCATGTGCTCGTCGCAATGGGAGAACACTGAGTCGCGCTTCACAACGTTCGAATTTGATTGAAACTCGGCGAACGGGCCGTTTTCCAGCAGACACATCGCTGTTCGTCCATTTCGCTCTTACGGTCCCAAGAAAGAACGATTCGTACCGGAAAAGCCGCGCAGGAATGCTGTCTTCAAAGACGACGGCGCGCACAACGCTCTACCTTACCCGCAAACAACGCCTAATAGTCTGCTTTGATGCCAGCAAATGGAAAAAAACGAATGGCGGCTGCGGCGACCGAAGAAATTGGCCGCAAAGCTAGAGTGCATAACCCCACCGCAAAACGCGCCATTACTCCTCGACAACCAAACGTTTAAAAAATTTGGAACGGTGGTAAGCAGAAAAACTACGTGCTCGATGTTTCTGCCAAGTTTCAGAGGAATCGGTCCACGTCTCTTCAAACCCGCCCGCTGTTTGCGCAAAATCGGGGCTTCGGTTGGCGGGCATCGCAGTGGCCAAGCGGGCCAAAAACGAAAACAAACTGCACATAACTGGAAAGCCCGCATTCTGCGCTTTTGAATGAGCCCATATTTATGTCATGAAGTCAAGTGTGCGGGGAGAACAACGGAATTGAAATTCGCCAAAATTTTCAAATTGACACTAAATCTTAGGTCCATGAGCCTGAAATCCTAGCAACTCCTCATAACCCAAATTCAATTTTAATAGATGCGCCAGACCCTTTTCTAGGGAGGATCTTTTTTGTTTTCAGAACAAAATTCGGAGAGCCGCGAACGGCGCCTTCGAGTGTGGACCTCTTCGATTTTCCGCCCGAAGCTTTCGTGTTTGGGCGATCACAACTTTCTTCAACGACTTTTCCTGATGATGGCATCAACTGATAAAATGTTCCTCGTTTGAAAGCGCATCTTTTTGTCCACTGAGCGAGTGAATTTGGCCGTACGACAAAACCGGTACGGCGCGGAACGTTTGGAACGGCACGTTGAACGTGCCCGCCGGCGGTCGAAATGCACATTTTCGAACTTCGCGCATGCGACTTCCTCTAGCCAAAAAAAATTTCAGATCGATTGGAGCAACGGCTAAAAAATTGAGGGCGCGGAGGGGACTGACAGACTCACCGGTTAGCGCCGTTTACGAGGGGATCAACACTCAACTCAAACAACAACGCATTCAGAAGAAACAAGTGGACATCAATCGAACAACTCGGCGATGATCTCTGCGTTCTCCTCCGCGTACTCGGCGGTCCATTCGGGCAGCCAGACGATCGAGTACGCGTTCTTCCGCGCGAACTCCAGCACGCCTTCCTTGAGGCCGTCCAGATGGCGGTGGGCGAACGCGAGGCGGAGATCGACGAGCGCCCAGTCGATCGACAGGTTCGCGAGGATCGACGCCACGCAGATCTCCTGAAACAAGCGGATTGAAAAGGAGCGAGAGGCGAGAACTTGCTTGCAACAACTGCAAGTTGAAGAAGTCGGCGGCCGGCAGCAGTTCGCGATCCCACCCGTCCAACTGCGCCATTTCGCCCGTGTACATGAAGCGGACGACTCGCTCCATCACGTCGACGATGCCGGTCCGCTCCTCCCGCGTGTCGAGTGTGAACATCCGCTTGAAGTAGTCGGATTGTGACACGAGCACAAACTTGTGGACCTGCAACGAGAGAAATGAGTGATGAGTGTAAGAGAGAACGCACCTTCCACACCCGATCGCCCACGTGCAGCTCGACGTCCGCGAACTGGAGATCGCCGAGCATCCCGCCGACGTTGTCGCACATGCGCGCCTTCACGGCCTGCTGATCGAACGGGAGCGCCGCGATCGCGTCCTGCAGCTCGACCTCGCAGCAAAGCTCGACTTCGTCGCATTTGTGCAGGCGGCGAACGTCGGCCGAGTAGTCTCGACACCCCCAGCCGTGCGTGTCGCCCGCCGAGAACTCCCGCTCGTTCCATCCGTCCACCGCCTCGTCCGTTTCTGCTGCAAGTCGGGAATTGTGGGCAGGCGATCGGCAGAACAAACCGTTCGCGTCCAACTCTTCGCCGTCGGACTCCATCCACAGCTTGAAGCGAAGGCGGACGCTCGGTTGGCCGTCGAGTCGCACGCACGCCATATGGAAATCGAACGTTCCCCACGAGCCGCCCTCGCACTCGAACACCAGCTGGAAGTCCGCGCCGGCGATTCCGTTCAGTTGAAAGAGCGGGCTCTTCCACGTCTCCCTGTGCGCAGCGCTCCACACGCACTTCCAGAACGCGTGGACCGTCCAAAGGTGCGATGTGAGGGCGGGCATGACGGGAGCGGCCTGAACGGTTCAAATTCGAGTCGGCGAGCGAGAGGACGGAAGGGACGAAACACGACGAGAATACCGGCGATCCCGCGAAAGCACGCGCCAAGCAGCCAAAATACGGGGGAAAGCGGCCGTCAATACGGAAAAAGCGGCCGACAAGCGCGTTTTGCCTCAAACCGGACGGTTCCTCCGCCCGCCCGTCTGCTCGCCCTCGTCGACTTGCAGGCAGCTGACGGGCAGAAACGATTGCGTCACGTCTGCCGGCAGACGGGAAGAAGAGAACGTCGTTCGCAAATGAACGAAACGGAGGTTTTGGAACTCGAAGTACGCGCGGGCACCAGCGCCCACACAAAAAGCGAGCAACTGAATTGAGTGGAGGTCGAGAGCGAGACGCACGGTCGAAAACGAGCCGTTATTCCGCCCCTCCACTCGTTCTTCGCCTCCCCGTGCGCCGGCCGAGTGCTCGGCTGTTGTGGTCGCCCAAATGCGACGTCTGATTCGCCTCCTTTTACATGCTCCGTTTTCTTTCGTGTCTTCGGTCGCTTCGGATTCTCCGGTCGACCGCCGAGTCGGCGAGTTCGAGTGCTCACCGAGTGTGCACTCCCTCTACGAGGAGAACTCATTAAATCCCACTAGCACCGTCGCGAAGAGGCCAAGAGCTCGACTGCAAGAACGAACTGCCGATCGAAATCCAATAGAAAGCTCACAAGCCGTTCGTGTTGCCCAACAAGACGGCGCCGAATTCCAGCCGCGGGACGTCCAACACGCCGTCCATCGGCCGGAAGACGAACGAGTCGGCGGCGAACCGCCCGGAGAGCTCGCCGGCCGCTCGTTCGACTGCGAACTCGCCGCGATTCGACGAATCGGGAGCGAAAGAAGCGGACGCGTTCGAGGGGAAGGGCGGCGCGTCGCAGAAGAACGCTCTCGTTTGTTCGCTCATCCACTGAGAGATGGCGACGCCCAGGAGTTCTTCGAGAGGCCGTTTATCACTCGAATCTTGAAGGCACTCACCATCCGTGCAGTCGGCCGGTCCTTTCTCGAAATAAACGAGGGTGGAGGAGAGCGAAAAGTCGGGCAGCCACACCAAACTCTCCTCGCTTGAGCCCACGTCCACAAAGTCCCCTGAAGAAGTCGAGTGAGAGACGGCTGGTTGTTCGGAGCGCACCGTTCTGGGAGAAGAAGGTGAACGTTTGCGAGCGGCCGGTCGAAAAGAAGACGAGGAAGAAGGCGGTCGAAAGGACGGAGAACATCGAAACGAGTCGTCTTCCAAATAGCCGCCTTTTTATTGAGACAAACGCCTTGAATGCACAATCGGTACGAAGCCCGACGCCCGTTCGAATCGGCTTTGTGGAGTGTGCCTGCAATAAGCCGTGCTCTTCGCATCAACCGCTGATACGAGAAGAATCCTTTTTGTGCCTCTAGTTTGTTGTCTGGCGTCTACAGGTATTACAATCGAATGTTCACGGCGTAAATTTGCCTTGATCTAGGCCGTGTTCGATACATTAAGACGAACGATATTGCTCTGGTTGTGGCAGGAAAGAAAGAGTGGAAGAACACCAAGCACGACGTCGTTGACTGATCACCTGCTGCTGCTCGCTGCGGAGACCTCCGCCCGCGTCTCGCCGCGCTTCTTTTAGGGTGTCGACCGCTTGGCACCTGCGCGCCGGTGTTGGGGAGCGTTATTTACTACCGCGTCACCAGACTGCCGAGTGCGGGCAGTCGGAGGAGAAATCGCGGCGTTTGCGGTCGGGTTGCTGCCACATCGCGTCGTTCCCTCGTATTCAATTGGTTTGTTCTTTATTTGAACCTTTCCGCTCGTTGTCCGCGGTTTGAGTTTATTTCGAAGGATTTCAAATACAGAATTCTCCCGAGATTTTAGACGACTTACGCGATGAGTGCTCCTTTGATGTTCGACAATCCAAACGTTGTCGTTTGGCGTGTGGAGAACTACGATCGGAAACTCCGAGCTGCGGCGCCCACGGGCGACCTGTGGACGAGCGATCCGCACGAATTCGCGTATCCGAGGGCCGGCCGCGTCGTCTTCAATCTCTTGCTCGCGCCGAAAAAAGCGAAAGGCGAGATCGCGTTCTACGTGAACGTCCTCGAGGCCGCCGCGAACACGTCGCGCGAAGTGGACACCGAGGTGTGGATCGAAAAGATCGACGGGACGAGCACCACGAAGAAACGTGACTGGTGGCCGAAAATTCGTCTAATAGCCGGTGTTCAGAATCGCGCGTTGACTTCAGGATGAGAGGCGCCCACGAATGTCAACACTTCTTCTCCAAAGAAACGAACGTTTTTACCAACACACCGACCATCTTTCTGTGCTTTCGACTTCCGTACGCGGCGACGAAAATTGGGACTCCGTTGGCCCTTTCGACCGTCCACAAGTGGAAGCTCGTCGACTTCCACGCCCGTTTTGAGGCCGCCGAAAACGACGTCTTGTGGCTGGGGTCCAAATTCCACGTGAACGGGCTGAACAACGCCGAATTCCGCTTTGAAGTCTGGCCCAAAGGCTGCCGCGAGAAATTCAGCGGCAATTTCTTGATTGGGATTCGTGCCGACGAATTGGGCGTCTGTTCTTCGTTGCTCGCGTGCTGTACGCTTTGGATCGAAGTGCCTGGTCAACGGCGGCCGTTGGAAGCTGGTTGGTTCGTTGCTCTACGGGCTCTGATCATCTTCTTCAGTCTCTGTCCTCAATTTTACGATCAGCGATCGGGCGCCAAAGCTTTTCGCAATGGCTCACGGTTTTCTAAAGAAGAGCATGGGAGACGGCCCGATCACCGTTTGCTGCAAGCTCCAGCCCATGGGCCCGCCGGTGGAGCTGTCCGAGGGCGACATCTTCAAGATCGAACAGGCCCGCACGTTCGACCAGCCGCTGTACTCCGACCTGGAGGTCGTCGTCGGCGGTCGCACTTTCCACGTGAGCGGCCGTTCTCTCTTCTTTATTTGTTTCTCTTCAGGTTGCGCGCAACATCCTGTGCACCCAACCCGACTACTTCACGACGTGCCTCTCGTGCGGTCTGAAGGAGGCCGACAAGAAGAAGATCACAATCGATGAGCAGAAGTGCGGCGTGGTGGCCGTCGAGCGCGTGTTGCGCTTTCTCTACACGAATGAAGTGGAGGGGCTGAACGAGGTGGCCGCCGATCTCCTGCCGCACACCGACTACTTTGGGATCCTCCGTCTGCAGGCGAGTCCTCCCTTCACCGTCCTCTTGCTGATCCTTTCTTGCAGAAGCTGTGCATCAGCTCGATCCTTGCGAACCTCTCGGTCGACCGCGCGATACACCTGCTGGAGTTGGCCGTGAAGCACGGACATGTCGACGAAGGCTTTAAGGTCAAAATTTACGAGTTCGTCCACGAGAACCGAGCGGAAGTGAAGCAGCTGAGCGGCTGGAAGGTGTTCGTTCGCAAACACCCGCACTTCCGACACCTCATGGCCGACGCCGTCTGATCGGAGGTTGCATTCCGTTGTTGTTCGTTAATTCAATTCCCAGTCCGTTCTGCTGTCTCTGTCGTTCTTTGCGAATAAATTCGACTGCAAGCCGACGAGTGAGTCTGCTTCAGAAGAACGAAGATAGATGGTCGTAGAAAAGAAGATGAGCGACCCTTTCGCGGTTCTGCGCCTACGAGCATCTTTTTAAAAAGTCATGAGAATTGGACCACGTGCTGGAGGGCGCGATCGCTTACTACCGCCGCGTGCCGCTTACCGAATTGCCCGCCGACGTGCTGCCGGCGATGAGCGGAACGGAACGTGGTGGAGAGGAGATCCGTGCGGAAGGGCTCTTTTGTTCGCCTCATCGCTGCGACGTGAAAAATGCCAACGATCGGTCGGCAACAGTGTTCATTTAGTTCCACTTTTTCTTTGAGTTCCAGTTCCAGTTCCACTTTTTGGGGTCAGTTCCAATTCCAGTTCGAGTTCCAGGAACTGGAACTGGTAAAACTGGAACTGAAACATCACTGGTCGGCAACGTCGAGCAATACGCGTGTGTTTGCGAGTCGTCCGCAAATGCAAAAAAAGAAATTCGCCCGTCTGCTCGCTCGCTGGCCGCCATCGCTTTGCTGCCGCCCGCTCGACTCGACTTGACGGCCCGCAACGAAGGGGAACTCGGCGGAACGCGCGCCGATGACTCATCCCTCCGCCAAACGGGAGACCGCGTGGCGTCTTCCACGACTCTCTGGCGGCCCACAGACGGGCGGCGGCCGGTCGGCAGGCCCAAATCGCGTTTTTCCTTTCGCCCGTCCGTCTGCCGCTCGATTGGGCGTCCATCCCTCCGTTTTGCCTCGCCGATCGGCCGGCTTTTCGGCGTTTTCCCCCGCTTTCTTTTCGCCGCCGCTCGCCAAAAACACGCGATTCCTTCGCTCTTTGCCGCTTCCTTTTGTTTCGTCCGACTTCGCTTCAGATCGACCAAACGATCAAAGACGAGATGCCGGGCGGCGGGCAACAAGCGGCGGAAACTCTCGCGATCGGCCCGATTCTCGACGGTCCACTGCTCGAGCTCGAGAGCGGCGATTGGCCGCCGGAGAACCCGCTCTTCTTCGCTCCACGTGCCGTCTTGCAGCGCCCCATCCCGTACCCCTCGCCGCCTCGCTTTGATCCCCGTGACTCTGATGAAGAGGACGAGGTGAAAGAAGCGGAGATTGCGGCCATTCTCGGTGAGCACTCTTCCCTTTCAACCCCGCCTCTTTTCATCCGTTTTCTTTCAGCCGCCGCTCCCAGCAACCCGACGGGAAGGCGCCGCCCGAGGAGCGAATTGTGGCCGAACAAGGAGTCCGCGAGTCGCGGGGCGTCGCCGACCGCCGTGAAGAAGCCGCGTCGAACCGAAAGCCCCGTCCCGCCGCCCACGAGCGCCGCGGCCGCTGCGGAGTTCGCGCTGTTGGTCGTTCCGTTCGGTCGAGGCTGTCGGACGGCAAAAGATCGCGGAGAAACGAACGAGGTTCGTCCATTCATTTCTTCTGTTCGTTCTCACTGCTCGCTCGCTCGCTTGCAGGCTGCTCGTGTCTCGAAGCCGACCGGCCCCGCTCGCGTTCTGCCGGAAACGAGCCGCCGCAACTCGTCGACCATCCCCTTCACGCGGATCGTCGTCGAGGACGACCTCTGGCCGCCCGTCCCGGAGCGCATCCAGCAAACCGAAGAGCAGGCGTTGGCGCAGTTCAACGACATCCTGCGAATGATGAACGCGATGCCCGATCCGTAGAGTGCGTTTCGGGATTACTGAGTCCCCAATCAATCGTTCGTGCTTTGTAATCGCTCGTTGTACTCGATTGATGCCGGTTGTTGCTTGATTAATGCCGAATGTTGTAGAGCTATGCAACTGTTTGTTCCTTTGTTCCACCCATTCGATTATTCTACTCGTTTTGATCGCTGTCTGCTGCATAAATGACTGCTGTACTTGAGCGAGAGCAACAATTCGGCCGGCATTACGCCCTGTCGTCGAAAAGGTCGTGGAGGCTGGCGGACGGGTCGACTCACTCGATTTGGGCGATCGTCTTCCAGAGGGTACCGTTGATGCTCAAGTGGTTGATGGTCTCCGGCAGGACGTGGTGTTTGAAGGTGCACCACACCTGCCCGTTCAGGCGCTACGTGGGACAAAAAACGAGAACAGAACGTTCATTCGGCGGCGCCGACTGTCCTCCTGCTGTCGGCTGAGGGATTGATTGTGAGTGCCCTCCAGGCCACTCCGCCTCGGCCAACAAGCCTCGACTGTTGGAATCGCTTGCTTTTGTTTGTTTAGATGTGATCGAGAGGACGGCCATGAAGTACCTTCCGCTTCGTCGGTGACACTCCGCCTCGTTCCGCTTTGTCGATCGGACACTCGGCGGACGAAGAAGAGGCGACTTTCTGCTCCGGCTGCTGTTGATTTTTGGTTGCAGTTTCCTCTTTCGTCCGTCGTCTTGTTCGGTCTGTGCAAGCAGTAGGAGAACGTAAATGCGGAATGTCCACGCATTTCTCGGCTGTCAGCACAGTTGACTTCAAACTCTGTCCTTTTTTGCCTCCGTATGCGGCCGTTCTGTTCTCCGGTCGTTTGGAGGTCGCAGACGGAAGGAATTTGCTCGCTTGTTTGTTGTCCGTTTTAGCTACTGCCCGACCGACGGCATCTTGCGAACGTTTTTGAAAGAACGCGCTTCGATCGCTCGCCGGTTCGCGGAGGAGGCGGCCGAGTGGCGTCTTTCTGCCGCTTTCCGCAGTCTGCGGCCGAGCGGGCGCGTCGAACGGCATCCCCCGCTTGCCGCTCGTCCGCTCTTTTTGTGTTTCTCTCGTGCGCGTCCTTCGTTTCGGCCAATTTCTTTTCGTTTCAGTTCAATTCGACGACCATGGCCGCGGTGAAGCCGACGATCTTCCGCTGGCCGCTCGACAACTTCCCGAATCGCTTCCAAATCGCTGCTTTCGAGCACGAGTGGAAAAGCGACGAGTTCGAAGTGACGGGCGTGCCGAAGGCGAAGTTCTACCTCTCCTTCTGGCCGAAAGGCGAACACAAGACGTACAAGAACCACTGCGCCATGTTCCTCTACGCTCGCAGCTTCGGCGGCCATCCGTCCATTCGCCTCAAGTACAACGTCTGGTTCGAGAATCGCGAGAAGAAACAACTGAAGAAAGAATGTGAGTTCCTTTCACTGCATTCAAGCTGCTATTGTTTGGAGCTTTGTTTAGGGGACGCACACGAATTCCTTCCGGATCCCACAAGCGACTACTCGGGGTGATCCGACCTGTTCACTCAAAAGAAACTGTCCGGTTTCGCCAAAAGCGGCCGGCTCGTCGTCTTCTGCGAGGTCCTTCCGTTGGATCCCGTCGACATCGCCTCGCAGAAGGTGGCCGCGCCATTGGCCGTCCTGGAGGACCTCGCCCACAACTTCGACGCGGCCGAGTTCGCGGACGCGGAGGTGCGCGTCGGCGGCAAGTCGTTCAAGGTTCGTTCTCTTTTCTTTGATTCAACTCTTCATCCCGTCGTTCAGGTCGTGAAGTTCATCATCAGCGCGGGATCGCCGGTCTTCCGCCGCATGTTCACGCACGACACCAAGGAGAAGGAGACGGGCGTTGTAGAGATCAAGAAGGAGGAGCCGGAGATGGTCGAGCTTCTGCTCCGTTTCTTGTACTCCGGACGAGTCGAGGGCCTGTACGGAGTCGCTCATCGCTTGCTGCCCCTTGCGGACTGCTACGAGGTGCTCCACCTGACCGTAAGTTGCTCTTCCCCAGCTTCTCATTTGATTTCGGTGTTTAGGCGATGTGCCTGGAGTCGCTGTACAGCTGCATGACCGTCGAGACCGTTCTTCGCGATCTGCAGCTGGTGTTCGCCCACGACCACAAAGGCGACATCAAGCAGAAGTTCGTCAACTTCGCTCGCGAGAACCGCGAGGCCCTGAAGCAACTGCCCGGCTGGACGGTCGCCTTCATCGGCGCGAATCCGGAGATTGTGAAGGAGATTGCGTAGGCGATGTTCCGATCATTTGCGTGTTCTGTTCTCGGTTGATGATGTTTATTGTTTTTCCTGAGTCGATGTCTAAAATAAACCACTAGTCGAATGCCAAGAGCAGCGGGCAGAAGGCGGTTGGCAACCGCTCGTGTTCACGGTCGGTCTTCTCTTGCATCGATCATCCGCTTCCACGGCATCGAACTGCGTTCCACGCAAACTTCGAAGAGCTGCCGCAATTTCTTTCAGTCACTTTCGTATCGCAATGGGTTTTATTTGACAATACAAAAAATAAAGTAAACGAATCAAGCAGCAATCAACGCGGAGAACTCGGCGACCATCTCCGCGCTCTCCTGCGCGCTCCCGCCCTTCCGCTCGAGCAGCTGCACGATCGCGGCCGCATGGTTCCGTGCGAACTGCAGCACGCGGTCCCTGAAGCCGTCGAGATGCGAGTGGGCGGTGGCGAGCTGCAGGTCGTCGAGCACGCTCTCGACGGACAACGTCGACAAGATCGAACCCACGCACATCGCCTGAAAGCCGAGTGAAGAGAAGAGGAGTGCGTGGACACACCTGCAGAGGGCCCAACGCGTAGAAGTCGGCGGCGGGCAGCAGTTGGCGAGCGCACTTAACCAGGCGGTCCATTTTGGCGCTGTAGATGAAACGAAGAATCTTTTCCACAATCTGGGCGCTGAAGTTCTTCACCTCGATGACGCCCGTCCGCTTCTCCCGCGTGTCCTGCGTGAACATCCGCCGAAAGTAGTCGGAGCGCGAGACCAGCACGAACTTGTGGACCTGCAAAGGAAGATGGATTGCAGCGGGGAGATCCCAGCGCCCACCTTGAAGACCCGCCCGTCCACGTGCAGCTCGACGTCCGCGAACTGCTCGTCGCCGAACATCGCCGCCGTCATGGCGAACATTTGCGGCATCAATTCTTCGGACGTTGGAGGAACGTAGAGCTTCAGCTTCGAGCCGACCACTTCGATCTCGCAGCACGTGAACAACGCGCCCTCGCCGGCACAAGACCGCAGCACGTGCACGTCGACTTCGGCGATTCATCCGGCTTTTTGATCGGCCGAAAGCTCGATGGTCGTTCCTGCAAGCAATGGTCACAAAGAGGAGGAGTTCCCCACCGAAACAAGGAACCACGTGGTCGCTGTCGAATTCGAACCACACGTCGAAACGAACGTGGACGGTGGCGTGGTGCTCGAGTTGGCGACACACCAAGAAGACGCTCCCTTTGGCCGGATCGCTCGTGCTCTTGGGCACGAACTCCAGCTGGAAGTGCGCGCCGGGCAGTCCGTTCAGCTCGAAGGGCGGATTCCTCCACGTGGCGCCCGTCCGCGCGGCAGCCGCCTCGCTCCGAAAGCGATCGATTCGCCAACGGCAGGACGTGAGGTTGGACATGCCGGGCGAGTGGGTAGAGAGGGATGAAACGTGGTGAAGTTTCAAGTGGTCGTCGATCGGCACGCAAAAGATGGAGTGGTTGACCGATTTCGATCGCTTCCGCTCGACCCCCACCGCCTGCTCACACACGCGCGCAATCGGCACAAAGCATGAGAGTGTCGCTCAGTTCCCATCGTCTTGTGCAAGCAGCCGACAAAAAAAAGAGGATCGGAGGATTGCGCAGGCAGTCGACCGGGCCCGCTCTCTCTTTCTCGACGTGCAAGAGAGACGAGTTTTTCACCGGCGGCCTGCAATCGAGCTGCAAGATCGATTTTCCGTCGTGCATGCTGCCGCTTTTCGTTGTTCTACGAGCCGCGAGTAGAATACCGAAGCAAAGAGCAATCAATTCTCGTGAGAAACGAGCGACTTCTCGCTCGACCCCTCCGTCGACTCGCGACCCTTCCCTTCCCTCTTGCTTGTGCATTTGAGCGGCCCCGATCGAAAGTGCGGGAGTTTGCTCATTCTTGCAGCTTCTTTCGTTCTCGCGTGCAAATGGCGACGATCGGAAGTCGGAGTCGGCGGTCTGCGGCGCTCGCTCCACGGCGCGCAGCTTCTCGCCTTCGCTTGCGGGCGGCTGGCCGTCGGCGTGAACGACGGGCGCCTCGTTGTCGTGGACATGGAGACAAACGAGCAAAAGTGCGTCCTTCATCGCTTCCGCTCACTTCCTCCTTTGATTTCAGGACGTTCTCGCCGCACGTCACCGCCGACTGGCTGCTCGGAGTCCTGGACTTTTGGGCGCTGCGGGCAGACCGCTTGCTGCTTGTCCTCCACGACTGTCTTCTGCCGGGCCGACGAAGCAAAGAGTCTCAAACGGACGTCCTCCACCGCTTCGCGCCCTTCGTCGTCTGCTGCCGCCTGATCGCCGCCGCCGAGGCGCCCGAGCGCTTCGTCTTTGCGGCGCTCCGCAGCGACCGTCGCGCCGATTTCCACACGATCCACTTGAGCGGGCGCGTCGTCCGGCCGCTCGGCTCGCTGGACGCCGCAGAGGGCGTGATCGCCGCCTCTTTTTGGCTCGGGAGCAGACGAACCGCCTGCACGCGGTCGTCCACGCCGGACGGGCGCCTCTCTTAGCTCTCGTCGATCCACTCGATCGACGCGGCCGGCGACCAGCGGCGAGTGGACGTGGGCGTGAGTGCCCGCTTTCAGCTCCCCTCCTTTCACTCATCCCTCGGCCGCCTTCCGCTGCTTCTCGCCGTCGTCCGTCGGTTTCCACGCGAATTTTCTCGCCGTTTTGGAGTACTCGGCGTCAAAACGGCGCCGGAGCGCCCCGTTCGCTACCGCCCAACATGCGCCGCCGGTTGATTCGCCAAGTGGCGCGCGAGCGGCGTGAACACGGACGAGCCGGCCGAGCGGCTGCACGTAGACGCCGCTCCCAGTCGTTCGCCAACGGGCGCACGTGGCCGAACGAAATGCCCGCCTTCCGCTGGAACACGTACCGGCTGAGCGTTCGGCGCGTTTTGACGAGTAGTCCGCGACTAATCAACCGTTCCTCCCGACCACTCCCGCCTTTTACATTGCCGAGAGATTGACGGCGTAGAGAACACTTGTTTATCGCGAACAGAAACCGACACGTGGGCAACACACGCACAATTCAACAGAGAAGCAATAATGGGCGAAGAAAGAAGAATGACTGCCTAGTAGACGCCCGCATCGTCCATCCCGTTCTCATCGGTGCTCTCGCTCTCGTCCATTGCGTCCTCGCTGGAGTCTTCGAGCTCCTCGTCCTCTTCCATCGCCGCATCGTCGTCCTCGTCTTCGTCTTCCGCAAATTCCTGAAACTCGAAGTGGATTTGGATTCAAACAGAACGATCCGCCCACCTCCTCGCTTTCTTCGGAGATGAATTCGCCTTCGATGTGGAAGAAAGTGGGCGTCGGACCTCGCGGCTGGCTGTGCTTGAGGAACATGTGCTCGTGGCTGTCCACAGGATCAATCCAGAAAGTGGCCTTGTCGAAGGGCTCCACTTGCTTCAGCTGCTCCATCCAGTCGTTCTTGACCTGCAAACACATGCGAATTTAGAGCGTTTGTGAGAGCAAGAACGAACACGATAGACACTGATCGAGTGTTTGACCGTGAAGAAGAGTCGCTTCAACCCCGAAACGTGCAGACGGTCGCGAGCTTCGAGGCACTTCGCCCACAGGCCCTTGAAGTGGACAACCAGATCCGGCGGGTGCTGCAATTAAAAGAAATCAATCGAATCAAGTGTACGCTTTGTACGTAGTAGGTGAGAAGAATGTGGAGATTTTCGAGAGCCGGAAAGCGACGGCGGAAGGCGTTGATGGCGTCGAACGGCAAGTCAAGCGGCAAATCGCGCACGTCGTCGAAGTAAATGCCCAGCGAGCTGATCGATGAGGAGAGCACTTGATCGCTGAAAACCGAGACATGATACCAGGAAGATGGCAAACGCAAACCTCGCGAACTCACGCCCAATCTCGCGGTCGATCTCGTACATGGACACCTCCAAGTGCCGGATGTTGTGACGACTCAACTCGTCGTAGTCGACCGCCGAAAGCCCCCACGGCTGCCAGACTGAACGTTGATTATAAGTTTAAAGTAACGAACAAAAAACGAACTCGTCCCCTTAAAACAGAGCTTCTCCAAGGTCAAGGACGGAAGTTTGACCAAAAAGGACTGATCGGTCTGAAGCTCTTTGAGACGGTGGGCCACGTTGTTAATGAACTTCAAGAAGTCAGGGATTTCCCGAGAAGTATTGACGATCAGGCCGTCCACGACTACAAGAAACGAATTGAGCAGCGAAAATGGAGGACTCGCATTCTTCCAGCTGCTCCAACGCCTTCCAATCGATGCGCGACAGCCAATATTGGTTCAAATCCAAGCGGATGGGGACGCGAAGAACGTGAATGATTTGAATCATCGTTTTCCAGGTGACGAGAAAGCCGGCCTTCACGGCGCCGAGATGCAATTTCAGCCACCAATTGGATTCCCACTGCTCGAATTTGATCCCGCGGGCGGAACGGCGAACGGACGCCAATTGAGCGCGAGAAATCAACTGAAAAAACGTGATGGATGAAAGCAAACAAAAGAGAGAACTCACGGCCAAACGCATCAATTTGGTCGCGCGCATTGTCGCACCCCTTGCGTCGGACAGCATGAAGCGGTTGAGTTTATCGCGCACGTCCGACGCTCCCGTTCGAATCCTCGGCTTTGTTTTGACGACCGCCGCCTCCATCGTCGATCAATTTGGAGGAATCGAGCGAGAAGAACGACGACGAAAGCGGAGAAAATGCGGCGGCGGCAGCAGCGTCTGGCGTTCTGCAGCACGCGCGGAAAGAATCGCGGCAGAACGCACCGCTCGGCTCTCCGAAGACCAGCGGTGGGTCTTCGGTCATCCATTGTGGTCGGTGTTGACTCGTTGGAGAAGACGATTGGAGCGCGCCAAAGAGAACGAATTGAAGAGGCGGTTGTCTTCCTGGACCCTTCAGTTCTCAATAGAATATAAGATCCTTACATTACGAATGTCTGCAAAAAGTGCGTTAGGGGGGTGGGGTAACGCACTTTTTGCAGCCATGCAAGATTTGCGTTTCCGATTTTTGCATCTGCAAAAAATCGTAACGAATTTTTGCAGCCGCACGATTTGCGTTCGGAATCCTTGCAGCTGCAAAAATTCGTAACGATTTTTTGCAGATGTCGGATTCCCGTTCCGGATTGTTGCAGATGTCAAATTCGTGTTCGCGTTTTGTGCATCTGCAAATTTTGCGTTCACAAATCTTGCAGGATGTCGGGTTTGTGTTTGCAATTCTTGCAGATGTCAACGTTGTGTTCACGATTTGTGCAGATGGAAAATTTGTGAACGCAAAGTTTGCAGTGCTCAAATCGTGAACGGCAATCGGACATCGTGCAAGAATCGTGAACGCAAATCTTGCAAAAATCACTGATTTTCATTTGAAAAGGGCCAAAATGCACTGAAAAACGGCCGAATTTTGATGCTTTCCTCCAAAATCTGCAACATTTGTGTTCCCGATTCTTGCAGATTGTCGGTTTTTGTAACGATTTTTTGTTGCTGCAGAAATCACCAACGCAAATTGTGCATCTGCAAGATCCGTGAACACAAAACGTGCATCAGCAAGAATCGCGAACGCAAAGTGCGCAATGCACAAAACGCGAACGCCAATCCGACACCTGCAAGAATCCGGAACGAAAATCCGACATCTGCAAAAAATCGTAACGATTTTTTGCAACTGCAAGGTTTCCGAACGCAAAATTCGCGGCTGCAAAAAATCGTTACGAATTTTTGCAGCTGTACAATTCGCGTTACGATTTTTTGCAGATGCAAAATTTGTGAACGAAAATCTTGCATGGGCTGCAAAAAGTGTGTTACCCCCCCCCCCCTAACGCACTTTTTGCAGACATTCGTAATGTAAGGATCTTATATACTCAACGATCAACCATCAGAAACAGCAGCACAAATTCGGCGAGAATACGGCCGAAATTCCGCAAACTTCTCTCGGCGACGAACACGCCAAGAATTCGTCGATTCGCGACGATTAGTCACGAGTTTTCGGAGCCCGAATCGACCGGAAAGCGGGCCAGAACTTAAGAGAAAGCGGGGAGAATGTTGTTGCAAGCGTTCCGAACGATCAAACCGAGCGGAGTCCCCGAGTTCGTTCCGTTTTCCTTCACAATTTGAACGACTTCCGCTTGTCCAGCTGCTCGGGGGTCACCACTTCCTACCCTCGCCGCTTGCCACTTGCCACCCACAAACAAGCCGCAAACAACCGCTTCGACCGATCGACGACCTCGGCCGCTCATTTCACTTCTTTCTATTCGTTCGGCCGGTCGCGTGCACTTGCGGATGCTCTCGCACGACTTCCTGGACTTTTGCGCCGTGCGGGGCGTCGCCTTCATCGTCGCGATGCCGTGAGTTCGTCGGGGAGTGCGCACAGCCGCCACTTTCAGCCTCGTCCTGCTCTTCTTCCTCGCGTTCGTGGCCGAGTTGGCGGCGTGGGCGTGGTGGAAGCGGGCGGCCGGCCGGCTGGAGGAGCGCGTCGCCGAGCAGCAGATGGGCGCCGAGAAGGTGGGCGGATTGCCGGTCGTCCCGCTCACTTCTTCTCGTTGCAGATCCGCTTCCCCGTGCGCGACGATCGTTTCATCGTGGGCGACAAGACGTGAGTTCGGCGACGAAGTGATGGGGAGCGGTGGTTTCGTCGTGTGTTCCACGATCTTTGCTGGCTGTTGGACTCGAAAAGACGCCGATTATCCGTCAATCGTTTCTCCGCTTCGTACTCAAACGGGCTACTAGAAGCCATTTGGGGTCTATCCGTTACAAGCACCTTCTTTTCACTCTCTCTCTCACATCCACCTGGCGCCCACTCCGTTCACTCCTCTCCGCCTGCAGGTTCGACGTGCGAGAATCGACGTTCGGCGCGTACGCGGCGGGCGCGGCGGCGGTCGTGGAGCAGACGGCGGGCGGCCGGCCGCTCCACCTGCTGTACGAGTGGGCGACGCTGCGGGCGCCACGGTTGAACGTGAGCACGAGACTGCACTCAACACACAATCCCGCCGATTGCAGGCCTTCCACATCGTCCTGCACCGCGCCGCCGAGGAGCGCCACACGCACCTGCCGGCGCTCGTCTGCGAAGAGGGATTCGTGGGTGCGTCCTTCCGCTCGGATCCCCTCTTCGATTGATTGTTGAGGCGCCGCCCACCGTTGCCTGTTCGGCCACGTGGAGGGCCACCTGCTGCAGCGCCGCTGTCTGTTCACGGCGCCTCTCGGCTGCAGCCTGGCGGCGTGGTTGGAGGCGGCCGCTCCCGACGCCCACGTGCCGCTCGCCGTCCCGCTGCTCGTCGGCCTCTGCGACGCCGTCCGGGAGCTGCACGAGCACGGCGTCGTCCACGGCTGCCTCTCGCCGGCCGCCTTCTTCGTGCAGCGCCGTCCGCACGGCGCGGTGCACGTGTTTCTCGGCGAGCCCGGCTTCCTGCACCGCCCCGGCGAGGAGTTCGCCTCCTTCTATGAGTGAGTGCGAGGGGTGGCGGGGCTGCCGGGTGTAGGGTTTGTGAGGGAAGCGATGAGGCTTTTTTCTCAGATTTTGATGCTTCTGGTGCGGGTGACGCAAGTTTCTGAATAGAAGGGGGCGGGGGTGTTTAGACTAGTGAGAACTTGATTGGGCGACACCTTTTCGTTGGCTGACTAACAAGGAGGTTGCTTTCATCCATTCTTTTTCATCACAACCTTCAGGGCGTGCGCGGACCGGTTGAAGTGGGGGGCGGCGTGGATCGCGCGCGCGGCCCAGCGGCGCCTCGAGCCGACCGCCCGCGGCGACCTCGAGTCGCTCCTCTTCATCGCGCTCGACGTCCTCAGCCGCCAGAACCTCCGCTGGCGCTCCTCTACCGACGCCGTGAGTTCCGTGTTGTGGTAGGGTGTCTTTACTTGCTTGGGTGTTCTCTGGTGCATTCCTCTTGCTCGCTTCTCTCGTTTACTAACCACTTCCACCCGCTACTTGCTTACCCTCACTCACTGTTCTCCTCCACTCTTTCTACTCACATCAGTGCTCTCCTTCCCTTAGCCTCACCCATCGCTCACCACCCGCTCCTCTCGCTGCAGCTGGACATCCGGGAGCAGAAGACGGAGTTCCTGACGGCGCACCCGCGCGCCGAGGAGTTCGTGCGCTCACTGGGGCTGCTCGAGTGCGACCTCGCGGCGTTGCGGGCGGCGCGCGCGGCCGTCGGAGACGCGGCGAAAGCGGACGGGCAAGCGCTCGGCGAGATGCGCGCCGCCTTCGCGCTGCTGCTGAGCGCCGACCGGAAGGCGGTGAGTTCCGCCGGCTCCCTTTGATCCTCTCGACCGACCGCTTGCAGCCGCCCGCCGCCGTCGAGCAACTCGTGGACCGGCCGCAGCTCGGCGACCGGCCCGCCTGCTCGAAGCCGCCCGTCCGCGAGGTCACCGTCACGATGGAGGGCAAGAACACGCGAGTTCTGTTTTTTGTGTGCAATTCTGTCCATTTGTTTGCAGGACGACGGTGGACGTCGAGGCGGGCGCCGACGGGAAGACGGGCGGCGCCACGACCGAGAACGCGCCCACCGTCGCCTAAATTCGTGGATATTTCTTTCTTCCGTCTTGTTTGTTGTTGGTGGAAGTTGAAGAGAATAAACCTTTGGAGATGGCTCGTGGATTGACGAGGCGAAAGATGAAAGTTCAAAGTCGAGGCTTTTTTTTGGCGGTAATCGAACGCAAGAGAGAAATGTGGCACCGATCACCGCGTGGATTAAAACAAACAGGCGGCCGTTCGCTTTCAGCTTTGGTCTTTTCAGCAGCCGTTGGACGAGGGAGTCGATCAAACGGTTTATTCCAAGCAAAAGACCCAAAGAGAGAACAGAGAATCGACAGGATACACTTCCAATCAGACGACCATTTGGATCACGAGAGCGCCCACGGCGACGACCAACGAGAGCGAGGCGGCGGACGTGGGAGCAGCCGCAACGATGGGCGGAGGAGCGGCCGGAAGGTCGGGCGAGCCGTTGCAAAGGTCCCGGTCGTTGCAGTAGCACACCGGATGGCCTTCGAGGGTCGTGCAAAGGGCGGGTCTGTGGCCGAACGAGTCAGTTGAGCAAAGAAGGGACGACACTTACCCGCTGTAAGTGGGCAAACAGAAGTACAGCTTGCCGATGCCGCCCATGTCCGCCGTCCCACAAAACGAGCACGCGCCCTGCTCGCTGGGCCGCGCACCGTGATGGGCGCCGCTGTCGTAGCACGTGAGCGCGTTCATTCGCTGCAGCACGAGGGCGCCGAAGAGCAGAAAAACCGGCGAACGGGGGAGCATCGCGCGAGGACGAGCAGCAGGAAGCGGAGCAAGAGAGCGAGTGGGCGTGCAGGTGTGGAGTGGTCTAACGTTCGTCATCGCATTCAAATTTCCCGCCGCAATCCCCATTAGCCGACGCAATTGACTTCCCGCGCATCTCTTGTCAATGCTCGGAGCATTCTGCACGCTCCACGCAACTCGAATCCTGTCGGCGTCGTTCGCTCGCCGCCTTTCTTCTTGTGTTCTGCACCGAACGACCGTTTCGAACGGCAGCGAGTACTTCCGTTCGATCAAGCGATCGCGTGTGGCTGTGAAATCGAAAGACGCTAGTTTTATCGTGATCGAAATCCTTCCGTCGGCTGCTCGACCATTTTCAAAGTTTTATTGGCGAGGAAGACACGAACGAATCAGTGAAAGGGGTTTATTCTTCCGAACACACATCGGACGTCCGTGGAATCAGAAGGTGCTCAGTTGTATCACGAGAGCGCCCACGGCGATGGCCAGCGAGAACGACGGGGCAAAGAAGGGAGCAGCCGCAACGACGGGCGGAGGAGCGGGCGTGGACGGCGGAGTAGAAGTCGACGAAGCGGTGAAAGTGGGCGACGTGGTCGTAGGCGAGGAAGTGGAATTGGTGAAGACGGCCGGAGCGTCGGGCGGCCCGTTGCAGAGGTCGGTGGTGTTGCAGTAGCACGTCCAGTCGCCCCCAACGAGCAGACATTCGAGCGGTCTGCAATCAAGTGGATGAGAAGGCGAGAAGAGAGGAAACTCACCCCTCGTAGTCCTCCAAGCAGTAGACCAGCGTCTTCTTCTGCTCCGTCATGTCCGCCTTTGCGCAGACCGCGCATCCCTCTTTCGCTTTCGGCTGCTCATCGAGGACACCTTGGTCCCAGCACTTGACGGCGCCCGCTTGCGGCAGGCCGGCGAGCAGCAGGACGAAGAGGACGAGCGGACGGTTGAGCATCGCGGCCGGACGACCAGCAGTGAGCGGTGGAGGAAGGTGAATGAACGGAAAAGAGCGTAGTGGTTGAACGGACGTCAGCAAATGGCGGGTCGAATGCTAATTCCACACGCGATCACTTCTAGTCGTCTGAAACATCTCCCGTGATCGGCTCAACATCGTCTTCCGATTCGTACGTATTAGAGGACGCCCAACGTCGAACAGACCGTCTTCTCTCCTTTCTGCCGGCCGCTCGCCGCAACAAAGCGAATTGCAAGCCGCGCCGTCCGCGAATCGTGGGCGCGGCTCGAAAGGCGGCCGGCTGCCGCTTCCCGCTTTCTCCCGGCTCGTTTCCGCTCGTTCATGGCCGGAATTTCGATCAAACCGGTGATGAAACGCGTGATTTTACGCTTTCTCTCCACTTTGCGGTCGTCTCAATCGTTCCACCTCGAAATCCACGAGTTCTCTCCGCGTTTCTCCCGACTTTTCTCGAATCTCCATCCCGCAATCGATTCTTTTTTCAGACCGCTCGAATCGCGATGTCCTCGACGGTGCACTCGCTGTTCGACCCGACGGTCCTCGTGCTCCGGCAGCCGCGTTTCGCCGCCCGCTTCGACGGCGCGCAGACGGGCGACGAGTGGACGAGCCGCGCGATCGGCCTCGAGGACGACGGGCCGGCGGACGCGCTCTTCTTCCTCCGCTTCCGCGCGCTGCGGCCGGCCGGCGGGGCGGACGGCCTCGCGGTCCACCTGGTCGCCCTCGCCGCCGCGCCGCCCGCCGCGCTGCTCGGCGCCCGCTGCGACCTGTGGCTCGAGCGGGTGGACGGCGAACGGAGCGACGTTCAGAGTGAGTTCGGGGCCGTTTGGTTGGGCGAGGGGGTGGGGTCATGGGCTGCACGGTCCTCTTCTCCCTTTCAACTGCTTTCGATCAAACGCTAACGGGTCTGGAGCACTCTTTCTTTTCGTTCTGCCTCCCCAACTCCTCCAATCCAACCTCAAACGACCTTTCACCGCTCCTCCGCTTGCAGGCCGCGTGCTGGACGACGCGGACGCGCTGCAACGCGGCGGGCGGCCCGTGCGGCTGTTCGAGGGGCCGCTCGGCGTCCTCCGCGCCGCCTCGAAGCTGTTCGTGTGCGTGCGCCTCGACGGTCACGTGCTGCGCGTGTTCGGCGGGGCGGCGGAGGGCGCGACGCTCCGCTGGCCGCTCGTCGACTTCCGCCGCCGCCACGCCGCCGCCTCGTCGCGGGACGCGTGGACGAGCGGCGCGCTGGACGGCGGCTTCTCGTTGGAGTGCCGGCCCCAATTCGCGGCGTACGACGACGTGGAGGACGAGTGCCTGGAGCTCACGCTGTGGTCCACCGGCGCCGACGCGGCCGCCCACGTCCAGACGGAGGTGTGGCTGGAGAACGAGGCCGGCGAGCGCACGAACGTCCGCGGTTCGTTCCCCTCGCTCCGCTCTTCCAATCCCCGCCTTGCAGCCGCCACCTGCTTCGACGCCCGCCTCGCCGCCGCCGGCCTCACGCTCTACTTCGAGGAGCCCGAATTCCTGCCGCTCGTCTCCGTCGGGGAGCCGCTCGTCGTGTGCGTGGCGGTGCGGCGCGTCCAACGCCTCGCGGCCGAAGCGATCGGCGCGCAGTTCGACCGGCGGGCGGCGCGCACGTTCGGCGACGACCGGTGGGCCGACTTTGAGATTCGTCTGCCGCGCCAACAGGCGAGCTTCAAGGCGAGTTGGAATCATCGGTTGGGTTCTGCAGCTGTGGGCTGTTGGTCGGCTGGTTCATTAGACGACAGCAGTTCCTCACCCAATCAAGAGCCTTCATTCTTCTTCTTCCACTCACAACTCGCTCGTTCAATCAGCACTTGTGGTTGTTTGGCTCATGAGACGGCAGTTGTCGCTTCACATTCAAGAGCCCCTTTTTCTTCTTCTTTCCCCTGTCACGTCCCGCTCGATTCCCCATCTGCTCGCTACCCTCCGTTTGTTGCAGGTCCCGAAGTTCCTGTGCGCGCTGCAGTCGACGCTGTTCCGCCGCCACTGCGCGCGAGGCGGCGAGCTCCCGTTCGGCGGGCTGCAGGCGGCGGACGTCCGCGAGTTGCTGCGCGCCGTCCACTCGGAGGACGACGTCGTGCGGGCGATCGTCGCGGGGCGGCCAGTCGGCGATCTGCCGGTGAGTTCGGCCGCCTCCTCCGCACTCCGCCGCCCACTTGCAGGAGCTCCACGAGCGCCGGCTCGTCGCGATGCGGCCGCTGAACGCCCGGCTGGCTGCCGCCTTCGGTTCGGCCGACCTCTCCGACTTGGAGGTCCGCGCGGAGGGGCGCGTCTTCAATGTGAGCTCTGGGGATGGGAGTAGTGTGCAGTGGACGTCCCGCTGTATTGAACACTTCACTCCGTCGCTGAACTCGCGGTTTCTCGCTTCAGGTCGCCGCGTTCGTCCTGCGCGTCCACTCGCGCCGCTTCGACGCGCTCCTGCGCCCGCCGGCCGGCCGCGTGCTCACGATCGACGGCCACGCGGCGGCAGACGTCGAGCGGCTGCTTCGTTTCCTCTACGGCCGCCCGTTGGGCGCGCTGGACGACCCGCTCGCGCTCCTCCGCCTCGCCGCTGACTACGAGGTGCCCGAGCTCGTGGTAAGCGGGCGAGACGAGAAGGCAAGGTGTTGGAACGGAGGGGACAGTAATGGAGAGGGAAGTTGTTGGAGTGAGAACGAAGAAGAGAGTGTGGATGTCTCTTATTTGGGGAAAGAAGAGAACAAGCTAAAGCGCATCCGCAGCAATCCCGCCATCAAACATACGACTCGACTTCTCGCCTCATCCGTCCGCTTTCAGTACGCGTGCACCGATCGGATCGTCGGTAAGCTGACCGCCGAGTCCGCCCTCGCCGCCCTCCGCCTCGCCGCCGCCTCGCCCGCGCTGGGCGACCTCAAGCGCCGCGCCCTCCGCTTCGCCCAACGAAACGCCGCGGACGTCCGCAAGGCGGCGGGTTTCATGCGTTTCGAGGCCGACTGCCCGCAGTTGGCGGCGGCGATCGGCGCGGAGGTCGGCGGCTCGTCGGACGGGAGCAAGTAGCTTTCGAGTGATCGTTTGCTTCTGACCTCTTGCCTGTTCTTCCCGTCGTTCCTTCTTTCTTTCTGGTCCTTTCGTTTCGTTCTGGTCGTCCACTTGCTTCTGGTCACTCGTTTCGTTCCTCTAGTCCCCTACTTCCTTCCACCCTCTTCAAGTCTTCCAGTATTTTTCATTGTCCATTTGTTTTTTCGCTTAAATAAACACGACATCAAGGGCAGACAGCGAAGGAGCAGCGTGAAGAAGTGAGAACGGTTGACTCAGTCGATTTGTGGCAGTTCTTTTGCACGAGATTGGAGCGCAAGTTGAGTTGAGTGTTGACTGCGAGCGGGAGAGTGTTCGTCAGAGATCTTGTCAACGGTCGTTCGCGCCGATCAACTCGACATTCTGCCTGTGAAAAGCGGTGAAGAAGCGCGGATTTGGATCAGACGAGTCGGCAGAAAGAAAGGTGGCCGCTCGCAGTCGCCATTTCGTTCAGCTGTGGGTCGCTCGAGCCTCTCGCTCTTCCGACCGCTCTCTGCCGTCGTGCGCGTTCCGTCAGCTTCGTTGTGGGGCGGTCGCTCCCTGCCGCTTGTCCTCCTGCTGCTCCTCTTCGCGCCCGCCCGTCTGCTGGCCGACAAGCCGGGTTGCTTCAAGGAGGCCGACGGCGACGTGTGGGTCTCCCTTCGGCTCTTCCACGGCTAATCGTAGGGACGGATTGCCGGACGTTCGAACTGCTCAAGAAATGCAGGAACGCGTCGGCAACGCTGGTCTTCAAGGGCGACACGCTGCAGTTCGTGCTCGAGTACCCGAATGGCGGCAAAACCTCGAAGTATGTGCATTTTTTCTTCATTTAATTTGAACGGTTTCAGCGGTACTTTGGAGATCGGCGGATGCCTCGGCGACTTGGAGAAGACATCGAATGAGGCCACTCTCAAATACAACAGTAAGATTTCTTGTGAATACTTGCTTATTGGCCGTTTCTAGACGATTTTCTGAACTATCCGTGGCCGGGCAAAGCAACTGCGAGCGAGGTCATGATCAAAGACAAGTCGTCTAACTACCCGGTGCCGCCAAAGTTCGAGGACGCGGGCGAGGGCAAGAAGAAAACGACGGTCGGCTTCGCAATGAACAAGGCGGCTCTCGGCTCACGTTCAAATTCGTGAGCGCTTCCTCTCTTCCTCCCTCTCACTTCCGTTCAGAACGCGACCTTGGCGCAGCCGGAAGCGCCCAAGGCGGAGGGTGCGGGCTTCGGCGGCTGGCAGCTGGGCTTGATGATCGGCGGCGGCGTCTGCTTGTTGCTGTGAGTTCCCACCTATACTCGCTCACTCCTCCGCTCATTCCGTTCTTCTCTTGCAGGCTCCTCGTTGCTTCTGGGTTAGGATCGAGCTACTGCGCGAACGCGTCATGGCCGTTGGATCGGCGGAGCCACGGGACGATCAAGCGGCCCGCCGCCGTCTCGCCGAAGAGCAGCGCGAAGGGCGCGGCCGTTGTGAGTGCCCCCGTTCCGCCGCTCGCTCACCCGTGCCTTTAGATCGGACTCGCCAAGAAGCTGCATTTCAGCTGGACGGAGGACTTCGCCCGCGTCCCCCGCCACGAGCTGGACGTCCGGCAGCTGAAGCTGCGGAAGATCTTCCTCCCGGGCGTGCAGTGGGACGTCGAGGACTACCGCGCCTTCCTCCAGCGCTACCCGCTGGACGAAGAGACGCTCGCCGTCGTTCAGCAGACGATCCGCGTGGCCGGCAAGCAGCAGAAGGAAGCCGTTCGTTTTTTCCTTCCTTCCACTCACTGGTTTGCTGCAGCGGACGGAGCGGGAGCGCTACTTGTGGTGGAGTCTGCACACCCCGCTCCGCAACCTCCACGACCACTGGCAGCAAATGGAGGACGAGCGGGACGCGGACGAGAAGGCGGCCAAGATGGAGGGCGTCAGGAAGCCGACGGCGCGTGTTCAACGATGAATCATCGCTTATTTTCATGTTGTGTTGCATAAAAGAGGCGGCTGCCACAGTTTTACGGAAGGCCTGCATTTGAAGAACTGCTTTGAAACGAGCGTTTGGATCGGCAAGCGAGCAGTGGGAGAGTCTGACCGCTCGCAGAAAGCAGACTTCTTTCTGCTCGACCAAACGCTTGCTCTTCCCGCTCATTCGAATTGAAAACGAGCGAGCGGCTTCCATCAATTACAGCGGAAGAGAGCGAACGGAAGTCTTCAAACCACTCGTCGATCCGCGTGCACGTCAACGATTTGCCTTTGCCTTCTATTTTTGCTCCTGCTCGACTTTTGCTACTCGCTGGCAAACGAACTCGCGGACGGCCGCCTCGTTCGCGTCGTGGGTCTTCGCCGTTGGCGGCCGCTCGCTCACGATCCCCGCTCGCCACTACGCCGTGGACCTCCTGCTCGGCGACGGGAAGTACGCCGTCGCCTTCGCGCTGTTCGACGAGCCGCTCGGCGAGCTGCACTGGAAACATGGATTCCTCTTTATTGTAATTGGGCCTTCTCCCTGCTGTTCGACGTGGACAACGGGCGGCTGGGATTCGCGCCTGTTTTGTAGAAAACGCTTGATCGCGAGTAAACGATTGAGTTTGCCTAAAAAAGACAACATCGATCCGATTCAAGTCTGCAGTTTGTTGCGGTGAGCAGAGAGGCACGTCCCCCAAGACAACATCTGTGATTCGCTTCTTCCAGTCGAGTCCGATTTATTTGAAGAAACCGGAAGTCGCGACGGATTTGAGCCAGCAGGATCAAAGAGAGGGAGTGATCGACAGCAAGTACTCGACCGTCCTCCGCACACATTTCTATCGTCCGAATATCCGACCAGAACTCTTCAACTGTTTATTCACTCCACACACAGGCGACAACGACGGGGGCACTCCTCCCCAGTGCCCGACACGCGGGCTCACATCGGCGGCGGCGGAGGCGGCGGGGCGTCCGACGCAAAGGCGAGAATCTCGTACTGGTTCTCCTCGGCTTTGGGCGGCGGCGGGGGCGGCTGCGGGATGACGCCGGGCTGGAGCATGTTGACGTACGTCGGGTCTTTTTTCGGCTTCTGGGCGGGGTTCGAGCCGAGCGGGACGGTCGGCGGCGGCGGCGGAGGCGGCGGCGCGCCCGGCTTGGCGGCGAGGTTCTTGGGCGGCGGCGGCGGCGTGAAGCGGACGGGGTGCCCGATCGGGAGCTGGGCGGGACAAGGCGGCTCAACGGGCGGCGGAGGCGGCAGCGGCGAGGCCTTTTTGGACGTCGAGGCCTCGTTCTCGAGGTCCGTCTTCTCGTCTCCTCCGGTCTTGTCGGTGGCTCCCGTCTTCTGCCCAGCGGTCTTGCCCGCACCGGCCGTCTTGTCTACGGCGCCCATCTTCGACTTGGACTTGGAGTGAATGCGGACGGGCGCATGGAGCGTGACGAGCGGCCCCTCGGACTCGGCGGGCTTCGCGCCGCCCGCCTTTCCGCTCGTCTTCTTCTTGCGGCGCCAGCAGAAGCAGCCGCCCGCCACACCGCTCGCCGAGGACGAGAGCAGGAGCAGGCTGCAAGGGGAGGAGTGAGCGGGGAGGGAAAGCCGGAGACTCACCCTCCGATTCCGATGAGCACCCACGCCCAGACCGGAAAGTCAGAGCCGCCCTTCGCCGCCGCCTCCTCGCCCTTCGATCCGCCCGCTCCGCCCTTCGGCTGGTCGTCGTTCTTCAGCTGCGCCGTCTGAAACGAGCGGAAGGTGGGAAAGGAATAGTGGGCGGGGAACTCACGAAGTCGATCGAGAACTGTGGGGCTTCCGGGTCGAGACCGATGGAGACGTTGGCGATGGAGTATTTCTTGGTGGCCGTCTTTCCGAACAACAGCGTACAGGAAAGCGGGTCGTCCTTGTACTTGATGCTCCCGGAAGCGGCCGTGCCGGTGACGGGAAATCCTAAGGTCTGGCCTGAAACGCAGAGAATTAGATGGTTTTATTTTTTGAACACTTACGGTTGGAACTGACTTGACAAACTTGTGAGCGCTTTTTCACGTTGAAATCGCCCTCCCGAGTGCACTGGTTGATCATCAACGTCAAACTGCAAAGATCTTGGTACGAGCATCGCAGCGACGAGCTTACGCGACAGTCGAATCGACCTCGCAATTGGCGTACTTCATCTCGAACTGGAGCTCGTTGCCGGTGAAGTAGAGCGTTGTCTTGGCCGTTTTGCAGGTGTCCGTGCCCTTGTACGTCCTGCAACGAGCAAGCGAGTGAGTGAAAAGAGAAGGGCGGACGAGGAGGACTCACACTTTGTCGCCGTTCTGCGTGAAGCACGCGTCTCCGGCGACGAGCAGAAGCCGGGCGACGGCGAAGAGAAGGACCACGGAGCGCATTTCAGCGCAGCCGGCCGACCGCACTCGAACGGAAGGGAGGAGGAGGAGCGGGAGGAGAGAGCGGGCGCACGCGCGGCCGGCAGATTGAGCGAGTGGTGCGGTCGGACCGACGGGCGGCCGAAGTCGAGCGCGAATTTGCATGAGCGAACGAAACGACGCCTTTCCGCGTGGTTCCTGCAAAACAAACGGGCGGGCGGGAGGTTGCGTCGACGGTGCGCCCATTCCTCTTCCGACTGCTTCAAGCGGCCGCTCCTGTTCGCCTTCTCTCGACGCACTTCCCGCCAGTCATCTTGTCGTCTACTCGGCTTCTGTCCGTAGACTTTTGATCCGAAAAGACGACCGCCCGGCTGCGCTTGTGATTTGTGTCGAACAGGGGACGCAAGGGGCGCGGCTTTTCCGTTCAGTTTCCGTGCACTCGCTCCGCTTCTCCGCGGCCACCTTCTCTTTGTGCTGGAGCGGCGGGCGGCTCGTCTGCAGCCCCAAGTGCGCCGCAACAAACACGGGGCTGGGCTCTACAGAAGGCATTTGATTGTGTGCTTCTACCCGCCGGTGTCCGCTTTCTCTTGGTCGCCCAGTGAGGCGAGCCGACCAGCTTGCCGCCCGCTTCTTGCGACTGGCAGCGCGCCAACTACTCGTTGCAAAGGTGGTACACGAGCTGGAGCCTACCGAACAACCGCTCAACCACAAGTCCCCAACCATTATGCACGTGAACACCGCGGACCTCCCGGGCGTTCTCTTGGAGCGCCAGTTTTGAAAGTTCTTTGTCAAAATTTGATTGAAGCGGCGACAGAAGATAACTTCTGTCGTCTTTGGAACAGTCTTTTTATTAGCATTTACTCAACGGTCAACATCACAAGGCAAGAACCAGAACAATGACAAAGACGAAAGGTTAATCGGTGGCCAGACCGAAGAACTCGCCGATAAACTCGGAGTTCTCGCGAATGAACATGGCGTTGAATCCAGGCAAGGCAACGATCGCTTTCCAGTTGTCTTTGGCGAACTCCAGCACGCGATTCTTGAAGCCCTTGAGGTTTTTGTGGGCGTACGCGACCTTCAGGGTTTCCAGCACGTTCTCGACCGTCAGCGTCTTCAAGATCGACGCGATGCACATCTCCTGAAGGCGAGAAGCAGTCAAATGAATTACCGAGTGGACTTGCCTGCAGCATCTCCAGCTTGTAGAAAGCAGCGGCGGGCAGGAGCTTCCGCGCGCACTCGTCCAGCTGCTCGACTTTGCCCGTGTAGATGAAGCGGAGGATCTTCTCGACGATCTTGCCGAGTAGTTCTTCACTTGAACGACGCCCGTCCGTTTCTCTTTTGTGTCGTCCGTGAACAGCCTAGAGAAGTACTCCGAATGGGTAGCGAGCTTGAGTTTGTGGACCTGAAAGCAAGAAAGAAGTAATGAGAAGCATAAGAAAAGACCGACCTTGAAGACCTGCTCCTCCACGTGCACTTGGACGTCCGCAAACGCCTCGATTCCGAACATCCCCACGGTCTTCTCGAGCTGACCGACCGTCACGGCTTCCTTCTTCGGGGCAGCCGACTTCTCACAATTAGCGAAGTCGAGAAGCTCGATTTCGCAACACAAGTAGACGTTCTGGTTGGCCGCGAACTGTCGATAATCGCTCAACGAATACTCGGTGCTGCCACCGTGTTCCTGCCCGCTCGAGAATTGCTCCGTGTGTTCTGAAAGAGGAGGGTTTAGACGAGGGGTCAGAAGCTTTGCAGCACACGTTTTCGGCCGAATTTCGACAACGCATCCCCGTGGTCAAACCAAGTTTTGCAGCGAAGCCGCACGGACGAGCGGTAGTCAAGGCGGCAGCACGACAGGTAGACGCCGCACAGCCGGGAATCGCGCTCGTCCTTCGGCTTGAAGACGAGCTGAAAGAATGCGCCGTCGACGCCGTTCAACGAGAAGGCGTTGCTGCTCCACTTGCGGTCGGCGGCCGTGGACAGCAGGTGATCCCGAATCTCCACGCGCTTTGAGTGATCTTCGACATTGCGGCTGAAACGACGGCGAGTAGACGCGATTTCTGTACCGAACGCCGGGGCCCTCAAAAACGGCGGCAGGAGCGGGCGGAGGATGAGGAAAGTGGAAGGTCGGCAGCGGGAGCAGCCCGCTTTTATTCGATCCCTTCCAACCCACGCCGCGCGCAATCGGCGGGGTTGTGAAAGCGACGCCTAGTTTGCACTGGTCGCGCGGTGAAGAGATCGAGAGAGTGGGCGGGCAGCAGGTGGATCGATTGGACATTGCGTGTTCGTTGTGGGAAAGCGGAGTGCAGCGAGCGGCAAACGAACTGCCCACTTCGTTCCATTCGTTTCCAGCCACCGACTTCCGTCCTCGTTCCTGTCCGTCCCGCACATTTTAGAGTGCACAACGGGCGGCGAACGGTGGCAAGTTTTGAGCAAGTGGACGAGCAGAAAACGAGCGAATCCACGCCGCTCCGAAAAGAAAGTTGACAAAAAACACACAGCTTCTCACAACGACCTTGTCGATCGTTTGGCCCAAACAGACGTCTTCCGCGAGCGGCAGGGAACAACGAAAGACTTCTCGTTTTTAACGCGTGTTTACCAATCAACAACTCGACTGGTGACCCCTTGACGTCGGCGAATAAGAGGAGAATCACTGGAGCTGGTGGACGGGAATCGCTTTCATCTGCTTAAAGCAGCCCGGTACTCTTTTGAGTTATGGGAGCCGACGATTCGAAATTCCTTTTCTGAGATGGCAGATTGGCCATTGGAGAGGAGATTGGAACGTGGCGAGTGAACGAGCGAGCGGTCGGCACTCCGCTCGTCTGCGCGTTCACCACTCGATCGACACAGACGGGTGCAAACGGCAAACGGAAACCACCCTTCGCTTGTTGACCTACGAGAGCCGCCGCTGGGTTGAGCAAAGTCCATCCTTGCGCAGTCGCGTGAACAACGCGCTTGGAAACGACAGAGCGCCGCTCGGGTCAAACGAGGAGTGTGCGTTGTTTTGCGGCTTCCACTCAACGCGCGATCGAACTCAGCCGTCGCTCGAACCTCCCAGCCGCGCTCTTCGTTTCACTCTTGCTTGTTTCCAGAATGTCCGACTTGCAGTCGCCGGCTAAGATGTGCCCAAAGCTCAAGCCGGACGGTCGGCTGTGGTTGCTGTTCCACGCGACTAAAACCAACCGTCCCAACAACACACTCGACTCGGCGGCTCTGGACTACTTGCAGCAACGAGCGGCACTTCGTCTGCGAACGCTTCGCTTCCTTTTCTGTTCGTCCGGCTTCCTGTCGGCGTTCTTTGACGCAAAGGAACGAAAACACGCGCAGAATGCAGTGGTCTGCTTGACGCACGTGTTGGCGCTGACCTCTGTGCGAATCAAGCGGATGTGCGTCGAGTTGAGCAGTGATCACTTGGCCGTTGGCTCAATCGCGTGTTTTGTGCAGCTGCTTCAAGCGGAATCTATTTGCGTGCTCTTCTTCTACATCAACTTCCGGCTTTTTCGCTATCAACACCTTGGCGACTGGCTGCGGATTCTCTGGGCGTTAAAAGGTAAGATTTCGCGACCGGCGAAAGCGAATTGTTTGTTTAGACCACCGCACTCTGAAAGCAATCGAATTGAAACTCGTGTCGGGATACCCCGCACTTGTTAGCCATTTGCTTCGCGATTTCTGGAACGATAAGATCCTGGAAGTGCAGGGGCTTCACAAGCGTGCTCGCATTTTGTTATCCGCTGCGTCTTTTGTTATGATGAAAAGAGTCTACATTGAGGAATTGTACGAAAAATGTCCCGGTCTGTTTGTTTTTCTTTTGTTTTGATTGTGATCGTGGGCTTAGATCTTTCCTTGGTCTTTCGCCTTTGTTCTCGTGTGCTTGAAGTGTGTGCGTATCCACGAACGCTCGCTTTAAGTGGGCCGTAAGTACGCTGCTGTCCGGCTAGAAAATCCATCGCGTTCAGATGCGAATTAAACGAAGCGGTCGAACGCGTGGTGATTTACGTTCGTGGACTTGACACTCCGAAAAGCCTTGCGCGAACCCAATCAGAAGACGGCTCGAACGCGAATTGGACCCAAAAGGATGTGCAAAAGTTTCGAGCATCGTTCGAAAATCTTCGGTCGTTGAACAAACGGTTTGTGCTTGAAATGAATCTATTGAATTTTCATCTGCCGGCGAGTACCGTAAGTTGATTTGATTTCCGGTCTCTTCTCTTACCATTTCTGAATGTTTAGAAACGACTCGAATTGTTCTCCGCATTGGAGATCCTCGTCGCTCGCTCCTTCCAACTCGTCGAGTGGGCCGAGCAGGCCGGCGTTCGATTGCGCGAACTGCAATCGCACGTGTTTTTCCTCTGCCAATATCCGAATCGGGTTTGTTTGCGCTGCAACCGTTTGTCGCATCTTTAGCTCACACTTCAGCGCGCACTACTCGAATGGGTGAAAGAGTTCTTCGTTGAACACACAAATTTCGGCCTTCAAACCGAGGGCTTCGATGCGGAACTGGCCGAACGATTCGACCACTATCCGTGGGAAATTTCTTGTGTGTTCAAGTTGCCCTTCAAGTCGACTGTTATCAGCTTTGTGCTCACCAATGTTCTTATATAAACGATCTTCTGTTGCTTTTGCGTAAACGAGAGAGCGGCGACACGATCGATGAAAACGGACGACCGGCGGGCGACCGCGCGGCCGCCGGCGTCAAGAAGCGCGCCGAACTGGAGCCGGAGATCGCCGGTGTGCGTGCAGAACAGCGGGAGCTCGCGGACGAGCGGGAGGTGGGCGCGCGGACAATCGTCCTGCAAAATGACTTCCTTTCCACTTCATCCTTCATCCCGATGTTTAGGAGCGACTCCTTCCGACCTCCGAGTGCCCACGGATTCGTCGATCCCGCAATCAACAGCCGTCCGCTCTCCCAACAACTCGAAGCGATCGGCGAAGCGACCGGCGGAGAGGAGCGAGTGGCCGCAGAAGACCCCAGCTCGCCGCCCACCGCTCCAGTCGGGATCGAGGGCATTCGGCTCCTGTGGGGCGAACAACCCGCCGACCGTGTGGATCGAACGGGAGTGGACGCGACGTGGTCCAGCCGTCGATGAGCACTCCGTTCGGCTTGAGGAATAAACTCGTTCGGTTGATTCGTGCTGGCATTTGCTCCTTGATTGTTCGTTCGACTGTCGGCGGCATGCCGTGGTTTCGAACAGTAGCCGAATAAGAAGCGGACGGTCAAGACGTTCTTTTTCCGCGGATCTCCGCCGAGGAAGTCGACAGCAAACGGTTCATTCGGGCTACCTTCGTTTGCATTTGCGTTGGATGAAAAGGCGGAAAGGAAAAACGGCCAAGTTCTTGCTTCTAGTGTCTCTCACACGGAATCGAAGCGCCATCACGGGACTTCGTTGCGGACTTCCAGCAAACAGTTGACATCTGACTGCTTCAACGGTCGAATTGAAATCAACAGTGAATTGGAGCGCACTTCGGGCTTTTCGACGAGAACGTTCGAGAAATCTGTTGCTATTGCTCGTTTATTCGCGTCCCTCCGATCAAGAGCCTAATGGTTTGATGAAGCCGATTCGGTGGCCGAGAAAGTCCTGGTAAACGCAAACGTTCTCGACGAACGGGACGCCGAACACGAAGAATTCCTCGTCCCCGAAGAGCGAGTTGACGGCCAGCAAGCACTCGTCGTTGGGCAGTTCAATCTGAAGGCAGAAGAAGGGAAAAATCGAGGGAATCAAGGTGGACGCGGGCTTTCCGCACCGTGAACCGCTCGCCGAGGCGTGTGGCCTCGTTCGCCGGCACCTTCAAATACGCGTGAGTTCTGCGGGTGGGCGAGCGAAGGGGCGGGAGTTGCAGCTCGACCGCCGCCCTGGAGCACAAGGAGCAGATGACGAACGACGATCTTTACTCGGCGCTCTTCTCCTCTGCGAGCTCGTCCACGGGCAGATGTGGGGACGAGGGAGTGTCCCGTCCGGTACGCCCCGTTTAGGCGCCGCCGATTAGGCGCCGCCGTTTAGGCGCCACCGTTTAGGCGCCGCTGATTAGGCGCCGGGACGTTTAGGCGCCGCCGTTTAGGCGCCCGATTAATGAAATCTTAATGAGTAGTAAAAATCAAATATTTAGCAGAACTAAGTAACAAAAGCTACCAAATGAATTATTTTATCTGTGTTTTACTCCTAGTGTGTTATCCGCTTTTTTTCACACAAATTTCGGTGCACGCAGCAACTGATTACAGCCGGATTTTTCGCTTTGGGGGTATAAAAGAGAACGACAAGTGTGTGTTGACGTTGTTATTGTTCTTAACCTTACAGAATAGCAGCACAAGCGATATAAGAGCCTCGATTTACGAACTTCTGTCAAAAACGTGTCAGGGGGGGGTTGACACGTTTTTGACAGACCCTGTGAAAATCGTGTACGCAAACCGGTCATCTGTCAAAAATCGTTACGATTTCTGACAGCCGGCATTTTTGTGTTCCGGAAATGAGCGAAATGCCGAATTTCCGTTCACGTTTTTGGCGTCTGTCAAAATTCGTTACGATTTTTGACAGCTGTCCGGTTTGCGTTCGCGGTGCAAAAAATGTCGTTTTTGTGTTCGCAATTTTGGCAGTTTTCCACTGGCGAAAACTGTCAAATTCGCGTTCGAGGGGGCAAATCTGTCCGAAATCGTAACGATTTTTGACAGCTGGTAAAAACGTGAACAAAAATCCGACAGTCTGCGCTCATTTCGAACAGAAAGCACGCGGCGGTCAAAACCGTGAACGCGAATCGGGCGGCTGTCAAAAATCGTAACGAATTTTGACAGACGCCAAAAACGCGAACCGAAATCCGGCAATCCGCCGATTTGCGTTACGTTCCCAGAGCACGTCTGCAAAAAACGTGTCAACCCCCCCCCCTGACACGTTTTTGACAGAAGTTCCTAAATCGAGGCTCTTATATAACGATAGAAAGTCGGAAATCGCGCCTCGGTTTTCATCTGCTTTTCGATTAGTGTAGACAGAGTGATTAGAGCTCAAATGAATGTTTTGCCCAGCTGAACGTTATTGTAGCACAATCGTTTGTTCACTGGGTGTCGAAAAAGACTTTTTGCACTGGGCGGTACGATTTACGGCGGGCGAAATCAACATCTAGTCAGCAAACTCAACACCTGTAAGAAGTTTCTGACATTCCCACGCTTCTAACACATCTCTAAGTAAAAATGCGTTATTTCTTACAAGGATTCCTATCATACAGTGATAATCTTTGCGGCGCCTAAACGGCCGGCGCCTAAACAGCGGCGCCTAAATGTCTTGGCGCCTAATCGGCGGCGCCTAAACGGTGGCGCCTAAACGGCGGCGCCTAAAAGTCCTGCTTCGTGTCCCGTCTGCTTCTCTCTCTTTGTTTGCAGGAGATCGTGAAGCTGAAGCGAATGCTGCAGGACGAGCCGTCCGTCCTCATCGACAACACGAGCCACCGGAAGTTCGCCGTCTGCCCGAGGCGTTCCGGCGGTCAACGCGTTCAATCCCTTGCACGTGCCCGCGCATCGCTCCCCTCACTCTTCTCTTGCAGCCGCTGCGAAGAGTACGTGGTCTATCGGGACGTGTACACGCCGCTGAACGTGATCGCCGAGACCAACCGGACACGATCACCGAGGACTGCGTGCTGGTCGAGAAGTACAAGTGCGTCCTGCCGTCCCTCTCCGCTCACTCCTCTCTTGCAGGAATGTGGCGAAGAAGCTGCGCGCCCTCGCCGACCGCCTGAAGAAGCGGCCGGGCGACGCGAAAGGCGGCGACGGGCATCTCGTTGATCATCGTGAGTCCGTCGCTTCTCGCCTCACCCACCTCCCTTCTTTCTTGCAGGACGCGCCCAAGCACACGGACAAGAAGGAGGAAGAAGAAGATGCTAGTTGGAGTGGTACTTCATCGTCGCTGCCGTCGTTCTCGTGATGTTCAACCACTCCACTTCTCTCCCGCCACTCCGCTTGTTTGCAGCCTCGTACTCGCCCTGATCGGCAGAATCGTCGTTTCGATTTGCCGCTGCAAACGCAAAGCGAAGCCTAGCGAGGGGTCGCCGCGGGACGTGCGGAAGAACGCGGCGACCTCGGTTCGGAGGACCGAGTGCCCGCCAACTCGCAGCCGCTGGTCGAGTCGGGCGAAACCCAGTGGAAGAGGGGCAAAGCGGTTAGTTCGAGGCGGATGCGTCTCCACTCTTCTTTGTTCAGGTACTAAAGTCGCCGAGGCCCGTGAAGCCGAACGGAGCGGCCGCCAAACAGAAGTCGCCTGCCGTGGAGCCCTTGGTCTTCCCGGAGGTCACCGCCATCGACCGCACCTGCACCAAAGAGGCGCCCGCAAAGATGAGGGAGGCGCCGAAGCGACCCATGCGCAAGTACTTCAACACGGCGAGCGAAGACGCCGCCGGTTTGTCGTTGCAGAAGGAGTGAGTTCTCCCTCACTTCATCCTCTAATCTTCTTGCAGCCGCAACTCCCGCCGTTGTCGTCGGATGGAGCTGCGTTCAAGTCGAGCGCTCGCGCGATCGAGTCGTCGGCAGGAAAACGTTGCGTGCTTTCAGGTTCCTTTTTTTGTTTGTGGACGAAATAAATGTTGATATTCGGTTGTGGACAAACGGAAGCTCCGGTTGGTTGACTCCAATGCGATTCTTTTGTTGAAGCACGATTCGAGGATCGAAAGCGTCGTGAGCGATTGGATGGGAGGTGATTGGAGTGTTCGCTGATCGAAACAATCGGCACGTTCGGACACTCCGGCCATTCGGTCGACGGAGAGGGCGGCGACAGCGAGCAGAAAGACAAAGACGACAATCAAAAGCGTTTCCCCGGTCTGAGGGCTCAAATGAGTGGGCAGAGGAACGAGAAGAACTTCCGGCTTTTTGCGGCTTGGCAGCGGCGATCACGACGGAGCGCTGCAAGAAGGCGGAAAGTGGGAGCCAGCCCAAAGTCCTCACTTAGCCGTTTCTTCGCCCGATTTGAAGAAAGAAGTCGGAGGATCAAAGTCGGGCCTACAGAACGGGCGACTTCACGCCTCATCCAACATTCTTCTTCCTTTTCAATCTTCCGTCAAATGCAACACTGTTCATTGAGAACACAAACACGCGGCGGGATTCCACAATCAGACGCAAACGCGCAACTTGTGGCCGAATGCGCGGAACAAGCGCTGATGGTCGGGCAGGGGACACTCGAATTGGGGGTAGACGAAAATATCTTTAACCGCCCCGGTCTGCCCGTCCAATATGTCGGCCATTCGTGCGAGGTCTTCAAAAACAAGAGGTTCACCCGCGTTCTGGCAAATCGTTCGTCCCGTCCGCGTGCAGTTGTGGAAACTAAAAGAGCGGAGGGGATCGCTTCGGGTCCTCACTCACCCTCGCAGCCAGTACAAGCCATCGCGGTGGAGGAAGTGGCCGCTCCGCACACGCCCCAACTCGTCGGGACTTGCACTCCACACTTGCTTCCAACCGGACGGCCGCAGCTCGAACAACTCGAAGTTCTGGAACGATTCGGATTGATTCGTTCGCTGCAACGAAGAACGCACCACTCCGCTGTAATTAAAGTCGCGAGTTCGGAACGGCCACTTCTCGCGCGGGCTGCCGGTCGGAGGAACGAAATCGCGCGGGTCGTCGCCGACGACGAAGCCGACTCCGGGCTCGACGTACTCGAACTTCTCGCAGACGACGTCGAAACGAACGGGCACCCACCGGACGCCCGTCTTCTCGTTCGACCGTCCGAACACCCCGGAGAAGAGGAGCGGCAGAAGAAGCGCCCACATTTCGATGAAATGAAGAAGCGGACGATCGTTTCGGTGATTTAAAGCCCCGTGAAGGGTGTTTATTGGACTCGTCACCCTTTTCCACCGCCTTCCGCCGTCCGCTTTCTTCGAAGACGAGCGATTCATCGAAGCGCTAATTGAAAGATGAGCAATCGATTGCTCTCGTCTTCTCCTAGACGTTTCGTTTGACGAAGGCGGGCGTTCGAGTCGGCAGCAAACGAGAATCAAGAAAGCTTGGAATTCAGCAATCCATCCTCATTCTCGCTCTTTCTCCTAAGCGGAAAGCTGCATGCAACCGACAGGAACGGGGAAACGGAACGAGTTTCTTGTACCCGCTACCGCCCAATCAACTACAACACGCGTCTTATTTCGGTACGTCCTCCTGCGAACACCCGCCGGACGGACGGCCGCAGCTCGAGCGGAGGATCGACGAGAAGCCGCGGGCGGGCGGCAGTCTGCGGCGACTGGCGCAGCGCCGCGCTGTGCACGACGAGCTGTACGGAGAAGTTCTCTTTCGCTTTCCTTTTTCGACGCAAACAATATGCAAATTAGCAGGCGAAAGGCGCC